>OV121116.1:26064196-26736260 GCA_921293315.2 Nemurella pictetii | reverse complement strand
GGCAGGAGAGGTTTCAATATTGGATCAATCAAAGCAAACTCTGAAACAATCTATGGTTCTTTATAATTGGCCGTAGATTTTCTGATATTGTTTTAAAAAATGAATAGCGTATGATTTGTGAAGAATGAGTTTCAGTTCGAAGAAACTAAAAAAGCTTTTCACCTTCTTTTAGAAGACTTGTCTCACAAACGCCAGGGCATCTACTTGTGATTCTAGGCCACGAACTGGGGCAGGATTCGGCAGTCAAAAGCCTGCATAGATATTTTGACAGTCCTTTTTTATATGTATATATAAAAACCCGTAAAACCCCATTGAAACTCAGCACATTACTTTGCGAACTTTCCTCGAAAGAAATCGACGAAATCGACTCCCAATCTTATTTAACGCTACCCTTCTTTGCCCCTGCACCCAATCTACGAGCTCACCCACACTTTTTTTGCATTTTTATTACGCTTCTTCTAAGAAAACTTTAGCCCCCGAATGCAATTTCTATCTAAATGGCATGGAACGGGGCCGACTAATATTTTTAATAAACATAACGATAAAAAAATGACAATCTGTTCGTCCCTGCAATAGGTACGATTATGGCATGACGGCGTTTGCAGTTTTTTCACGAAAACGTCACGAAATTATTGAGCAAAATGAATCTGAAAATAGGAGACGAGAGAATGAAAAGGAAAAAAATGTAGAAGGGATAGAATGGCAATATGGGGTTCGGCAAATTTAGAGAAACGGTCTCTTATTCCATTAAATGACGGCAGAAATGGAAATCTCATTCTCATGTCCGAGCGACCATCTTATTTTTGTAACTGTGTGCTTCTACGTTTTGGCTTCGACCGCAGAACGCAAAAAGGCAATTTAAAAGAATTCTCTACCGTAAGAAACTATTTGAAACAAAACTTGAAAAAATGTTCACTTTTAAAAATGAAACTATTACAAGCGGAGGCACGTATGTGAATAAGTAAAAATTTTTGGAAATAAAAAATCGGTTGGTCGTGGGAAAAGGGTGGAAAATAGGAATCGGCGGTCATCCAGATTCGAACCACGGACATGCCTGCACCTGGTTGAATACATCCAGGGTAACAGGAAAATGCATGGAAATTGGCTGGTTTATTTAGGCTGAAAGAGTCACTCAACACCTCTTAGGTCGCATCATTAATAACCTTTAGCAGTGTGCAGAAGTCGCGACTGTTTCTGGCAATCTGGCTCACTCTTGCCTCCCCTTGCCTCTTCCCACCCCCCCCCCCGGCCCGTCGCCATCCCAACGATCTCACCCCCAAAGCCCCATGGAGAAAACACACCTCTTACACCCCCCTGTGGGATACACACCCACCCTTTGGAAAACCTCCCTTATCAAAAGCAATCGCTTGCATTTTACATGGATGTAGATCAATCAATCAATCACTAACTTAAGACTGGCGAAGAAGATTAGTATTATAGCAAAGAAGACCATGAAACATCTCAATTCGTATTATTCGTAAGCTTGAAACTTTCTTTTGGCATCCCCAAAGTGCGTGTGCGATGTTGATCTAAAAGACAATATTTTCCCAATTTGAACACCATTTTTGTGTGACCAGAAAAAAAGCATTTATTGTCATAAGCATAAATTTGTCCAAAGAACCGATTCAAGGAATAATCTAAGCATACCGTTCTCAACGTGTTGCAGTACACACAGTAAGTTTGAGTGGGAAGCATTGCATTTTTTGGCGTGGAGTAACCATACGATGCAAAGTCGATGAGAATTAGATGACGCTCGCTCACCTCGATTTTTTCCTTGCAACTGACTGATGCAATTTGTATCTTTTACTATAAACTTGTGCCGCTGTAGCTCTTGATACATTTTCGAGTAGATATAGTATATTTTTCGCTCTTTCTTTTGCAGCCCCTCCCAATTGTGATAAATGAAGTTGACTCCAGCACCTTTTTTGCCCTCCCGGACGTTTCGGTGTATAAAAGACGTCTTGTCGTCAATTTGATTGATTTCTCCTTTATCGGACATAACATGTATCGTCTATTTCAGTAAAAAGCTCATCATATAATAGGCACAATAACACTAAATTAGGTGCTTAGCTAAACCATTGTTTAAGCCCGAGAGGATAAAGATGAAATAAGAAAAAGAGTCGTGATAATTTTCTTTTTCACACTCTCGTAACTTTTTTCTCTTCCAAAAATGTTTAATTTGTGGGGAATTTTGTCATCTCTAAAGATTATGTTTCTATTATTCGCAAAATATAGCAGTAAAAGCTGTGCAAATTAAAACGCTGCCCTTATAACATTGTATTGATTAAAATATCAATTCCAAATTTTGGTTCAAAGTTCCCCAATGCTTTTCTAAGCGTCTATATTATAGAAATTAACATTTTGAATCCTCCAGTCACATTATATTTGGGCACACTTAAAACTTGAAAGTTTGACTGTTAATTGTTTTCGCCGGGACATGGTGGTAATTAATGAATAATGTATCTATATATCATATAAGATAGTGTGTGTTCATTCAGCGCTCGAAATTTGTGCCGTCGTCATCATATAATTATTCAAGGGGTGAAAATTGAATGATTACTCATATACTCTGTACTATTTCACCAATGCTTACAAGTCAGACCTAGACTAGCCATATTGTCATAACATTCTATGCTCCACAATAATAACATGTCATTTGCAATGATGACGTATCAGATTTCATTCAATAACTTCTCGACACGTTTTTTATTTGCTCCGACGAACAACTATTTCTGACAAAAAAGTATACGAACACAACAAGGAGAAGTGCCGTGTCATGATTTTGCAATATAATATTCATTTGTCATCAGCTGTGAGTGGCGAACGGAAAATATATCGGTAGCCCGGGGTTGAAATTTCGCCTAGAGTTCAAAAAATAGAATACAATATACCCATCATAAAAGTGAAAAGAAATTAAACAAAACGTTACTTGACAAATTAACTAGCAGCAGTGGAATATATAGGTAAAAGTTCCGACCAGAAACCCCATTTCCCAAATATTACGTTCGAGAATTAATCCTTTTTCCAATTAAAATTTATCCTACTCATCAATTCGTTTCTTACATAACATGGTAACAGTCGTCCACTTTAGATGCACGCCCAGATTAACTGAAACAATAAAACGCAATACAGAGCAAAGCCCAAAGCAAACAAATCCTTTAACAGGATTCCATGCAAAACTAAGATGTAACCGTGAAATAGCACATTGCGATTCTCTTTACCGTATGGCACGTAGCGTTACTTTCATAATTCCCTCTCATCCCCTTACCACTGTGCAAAACAATCTTGACTTTCGGTGGGTTGGCTCGTTGTTGGCTTTGCCTATGTATACGTGTTAAAAGGGATGAAGATTGTGACATCATCTCTACTCTGATTACTTCTATCTCAGTTAGTTTCGTTGACATGTGAATGCAGAGGAGCAATGGAATGGGAAGTTGGTTGTCTCTCTCTCTCTCTCTCTCTGGCTGAGGCCTCCACCAACAAGCAGCAAGTAAGCAGCAAGCAAGCAGCAAGCAAGCAGCAAGCAAGCAGCAAGCAAGCAGCAGCAACCCGGCGAATGGCTAGCTAGCCGAACATCAGGCAAAGCGACAACCATGCCGAACTCGCTAGATTGCTCGCAATAATTACTATGCAAAATTATTATTAGCATATTAATTAAAGAAAATGTGATTAAAATAGAGAGATGGGGGTTTAAGGGGGATGAGATTATTATATGTTAAGGCTGGTCTGTCGATTGGTTACAACTTAGAAGGGAATTTTGAATCGTTTGATTCCCAATCTAGATTTTGTCACTTGATTTGACGCTGATTTCGCTTTGTTTCTCAAATTTAGATGGTCAACTTTGGGCCACATAATATTATGGTTTACTTGCAACCGTAAGATCTTCGGGAAATTTATTAGCTTCGTCTTGCATGAGTAAGAGTAAAGCAATAGATATTTTACCAGTAATTACCATCAACTGTTAATGTGAGTCAGTAGAAAATTAAGTTGGGAACAATTTGATCAATCTTATCATTTGAGTGCATCTCATGACAGATCTGTCTCGAGAAGAATAAGTCGATTGAAAAATGATCGAACTACGTTTTCCATAGGGACCGATATCATACGGTCAAATCCCCCGATTAACTAGCCCCTATTTTATACCCTCCTCCTCCTCCTCCTCCACCTCCTCCTCCTCACCTCCTTTTATGGCTCAATTCGCCTCCAACCAAAAAAATATATCGCCTACAATCAATAATATTCCCTATAAAGCCCATTGAATTTCATTTATAAATACGAAAAAGATCCCCAGATATAGAAGCGTATTACGTTGTTTGACTTTTGCCCTTTTAGACACTTTATTCCTCGTTTTTTAGACATTATAGTTCAGCCCATGCTGCCACCCTTTTCGTTTCTTTTAGAGGATGGCCCAAAGCAGTGATGGTTCATTGAAAATACAACAAAACATCGCTAAGCAATCACTCCGTATTGAAAGAAAAAAATCAACAGAAGATCGTTTCTTCAGTTCGTTTCTATATTTTATAACAATTGTGTTGACCATTCAAGCATTATATGAAAATGCACACTTAGCATGGGGCTAAAAAAACGTTGAGGAGATAAAGAGATGAGTTTCCAGGGGCTCGAGGCTTCAGGGTGTTGAAGTGGAGTAGCGGGTGGTGGTGTGGGAGTTTGTTGGGGTGTGGAGGGGGGGGGGGGGGGGGGGGGGGTACCTTGCATCCCGAGGGAGGTAGGGGATGCCCACTTAGTGACCAATAGTCAGCCAAGATAACGCATACATGTCCGTCAAAATAAAGCAATTTACAGCTTGCAGCTCGATGCTCGCTGCTCGCTGCTCTCTCCTGGTTACAGAGGTTATCTGTATTATAGGGGGAGTGAGAGGAAACCAATGCCTCACCAGGGGTATAAATAATATCCAGTTTAATACGACCATTTTTTTTTCTTTGTCATAAAAAAATAAATGGTGTGAAGATAAGAAGAAATTGTAATGGAGGTGGAGAGAACGAAGCTGATGGGAAACGTTAGTTAGAAATGGTCAAGTGTTTTATGACTTGAATGGATTGTTCGATTTTATGGGCCCACTTTCTTTTGTTTATGCTATGTTTGTTTAACTGTTTAATCGAATATATAGTAACTAGCAGTCTCATTGATAACAATAACCACAATAACCATAATACAAGCGAAGACATTTCAGAAAATATATAAGATATGTTGAAAATGTGCCAAGACTAAGAGTGTTAAGCAATTTAAAATTTAATTATTTCTTTGCTGTAAAACCTTATATCTTTACCCCTTTTTTCGAAAAAACCTAAATTTTCTTAACTAACAGATCGACTAGCATAAAAAATACAGTCTCGATGTGTCACCATACCAGCGGTCACGATTTCATGGAGATCGGATTGTCAGATTGCCGGATTGTCGGATTGGTCAGACAGATGATTGCATACATAAGCATTAGCATTTAGCAGATTCTAACACGGATCGCGGGGGTAGAGATCAATAATTGAGCACCATTCATCAGAGACCTGCATTAACTGTCCATGCAGGAAAAGATCAAACAAGTACACTGCCATGTCACCTATATTATTGCACAGCAATAGTTCACCAGAGTCAATTTGCTGACCTCCGCTCCCGCTTTGCCCCCCTCCCCCCAAATGGTAAACTGACCCGCCCCCGTTGCCCCTCCCCCCACCCTCTCCCCAAACACCATCGACACAACACTAGAGGTCGAAATCAAATCAAACCCTTTGAAATGTCAAAATAGCAATTCCGTTCTGTCGAATGGTAAATCGTGGGGACGATTTGAAACGAACTAAAACTGATGTGCAAGTGGTTCGGTGGAATGGAAGTGTGAAAATGCGTGTTGACATCAAATGGAGATTTACAGCGAAATCCTAGCATTTTGTTTGATGGGGTGCTGGTGTGATGACACGTTTTTTTTTTGTTCAGGATGCAGCATCGTGGCTTCATCTCGTCATCAGAAGGTGTTGTTAGGAAGGGGTGAGATTGTGGTGGGGGGGGGGGGGGGGGGGGGGTTGAGAGGGCACTGTGTTTAAATTCTAGCTCACGTCGACTGTGGAGGTGCCACATTTTACAAAAAAAAATGTATAGATTAAAGTTTAAAATTTAATTAACATCGAAATGAAATATATGATTGTTCTGATAATACAGACCATAGTTTCTCGTCGTGCCCATAGCTTACCTTATATGCAATTTCACTCGCGTCTTGTTGAATGGAAAAGGGAAATTAATTATACACGCGAGTTGTTTCAATTGCACACATGAAGTGACGCTGCTGCCCAACCCTAACCCTCTCAACGAACAGAAAATTCTGCCAACGACAATAGACGTTCCAAATCTGCTCCATGTCATCACAATTTTTAATTGGCATTTTATATTAATTAGTGATTCGCTCAACAATTTTATTACATGTCTAGATACAAAAGGCAGGAAGTACCAAAATCCTTAGAGGAGCGATGCTGTGGTAAACTCACTTAAAAATATCCCCAAGTTTGCAAAACCAAAGTGGATGTTCTGTTTTAGCTATGCCGATCCCCTATCCGCTATTCATTTTCTTCTCTTTCTACCCACCTCTCAGTCGATCTCTACCGTCCTTACTAGATCAAATAGATAGTCACTTGAGCAAGATAATACCAAAGACCCGATAAAAGAGCATCTAGCAGCATTTTACTTTGTATAATATTCCATCCGTGGTTGCTTCTAAGTTCCATCCTCTTCATGTTGTAACCAGCTAGCTAAGCCGACTTCTGCTGACTTGTCACGGAATAGATAGCGGGCGGTTTTATAACTTTACATATTGATTTGGTAGGCAGGAATAAACTGATTGAAATGCAGCACAAGCAATGTAAATGTATGCTGTCAAATATTGGGCGGCTGAAAGTCAAAAAGTGACGCCAACTGACAGTAATATTATGTGCCCGTCAACATTTCAAAACACCGTTTTAGAGGCTTTGATCGAAGGTGTTAGTGCCATCTAATGGATTTAGGTAAAGTATCATCTATCTCTTGAGAAAAGACTGAGTGCCCGTAAAATATAGAAATATTATTTAGGTGACATTTCGTTGTATTTATGATTAGCAATTAGATTTGAGGGTTGGCTTGAGTTGTCCATAGAATCTGGTACGGATATCAAAGCAACGAGTTCCGACCATACGACCAAGGAAAATGATGGCATTGCAATTAAACTATCCGCTATTTTTTTAGGACCAACTCGAAACAAGAATTGAAATTTGATGGATCATCAGTCACATTTCATGATATGAGTAAATTGAGTAGCGAATGACACCTACTCTCCATATTTTTTACCAGTAGAAAACGGATTTCTCGGGTCTGCCTGTTTCCAATAATGTTTTCTTAACTGATTGAACCCGGCTCCTCCACCATGCCAAGAAGATGCTGTTTGCAGGGTTTGCAAAACACCCCCCCCCCCCACACTTCCTATACCATTATTTTATCTTTTTTTACCAAATAGCATAACATTGTGATATTATGCAATTTATCGTCAAAGTCTCTAATAGAATTTGTCTCATCTTTAGAATATTACGTATCCCTATTCAAGAGACCACAATAATTAACTAAATTCAATTAGATGTAATTAGTAATTAGTAATTAGGGTCACTATAGATTCGTCTTCCTTGGTCCGAACTTCAATTAGTGGAGAGACGCGTTGTGGCACACTTGAAAACTTGAATAACTAAGTTGCTGCTTTGGGTGGTCTGAGGGTGGTGCGGCGCGGGGAGCAGGGGGGAGGAGGTGGGGGAGGGGGAGGGGGAGGGGGTGGTGATGGACTAGCGGCAACCACTTTCATAATTACGGAGCCCGGCGACTCTCGCGATTTCATGTCATTTCATCAATGTGGAAAACGCACATTTTAGATAAAAGCATCCCACGTAGATGAACGTGTTGTACTTATTATTAGACATTTACGAGGAAAAATTCTAATTGCTATTTTCGTGTAGGCGACAGCCTTACTAGCCGTTGCGTGTATCTACTGTGCATGTGTTATTTTGGCTTGTAGGTAAAATTTCATTCATGGTGTTGGCGTTGAAGGTATAAAGGTCGTAATGAAGGATTGTGTTAATGAAGGCGATTGTAATTATTCCTTGGCCTCTACGACTTACACTTACAATAATAGATCTGGGCGCGGGGAATTTGACACAAATCATCCAATAAAAATATTTTTAGTAATATTAGTTAGTTATTACTCTGCAAACAGAGTAAACATTTCGTAACAAAAATTACCCGTGTTGTAAATGGCCATTCTATTTGTATCATTGTCAGGTAAACAAACCACAGATGCACTTTTCCAACTTGCAGAATCATACCTTGCGATCTCCTAACGCGAATAGGGGCTCCATTTTATTTGCAATCCAAAATTTTAATAATAACGAAATCCATTAGTCGTTTAAGACGTATAATACTCATGAGATATCTAGTCTCCATCTTCTTTATGTCATTAAATGTGTTCTGCTAGCATCTTAGTTCTATCCGGAGAGATTACTTTCCTATTCCCTACCCCCCACCCCGTTGAATCACCCTGCTCTACCGTGGCATCCCTTGCTGCTTACCCTACAGGCTATGCCGTACCCCTGGTGGTATTAGGGACGCAGATAGTGTTGCATGGCGAATTAGCATACAATCCTCTATATACATCTAATGTTGAGCGGTTTGATGTAGGGACAGATTGATCACAAAAAACTTCGTCAACTGTGTCTGAGATTAATTTAGAATTAATGGGTCCCATTAGACACGCGAAGAGAGATGCTCAGTCCGTTTTCATGTCGTAGATAAACGGGCTGCGCATGGTTCGAGTAGCACGCATCTCGTCTGAAATATCGCTTGGCTCTGGAATCATTCGGAAATTTAAAAGATTACTAGAATTCCAGAAATATATGTGACAAATGTCAATTGACAGGCCGCAATGAGCTGATTTTTTCGTGGAGTGGGGTTGGGAAGGCTTTGCGCACTGGCGTTCAAAACCAACGGACTTTGGAGCAACGAACCGAGCGCTGATGTTTTCATAATAGAAAATTAGGCCATACACTCTTCAGTCCAACTCATTTCCGGTGGTCAGACTCCTAATCTTAAAAAAAAAAAACTCAAAGTGAAGGCAGTTTCGTTTAGTCTACAATTTCATACTCATTAACAGTTTTTTTTTCTGCGGGGGCGGAGGTAGTGGGGGGGGGGGGGGGGGGGGGGCTACTGGAACCGGAAAGCAATCCGGGCTGTAGGCTCAGCTAAGAGCAAACCAAATATTAATCAATCCACGAAGAGTTTTCTTTTTTAACGTTTTCACCTTCATCTTAGTTCCAAGAAAATCGAATCTTTGCCAGCCGATGACAATGTAAGCACACTTGAAAACTTAAACAACAGAAAATCCTCCGTCTGTCCACCTTGTATGGACACAAGACACCCCCTTCCACCCCCTCCCCCCTCCCCCCACATGGACTAAGGAAAGCAGGACCTCTGGAGTCGTGACAAACCGATTAATCATCCTTGTCGGAAGATGAAAGCTCGTTGGTGACGGGACCACGCAGCTTGCTAAATGCTGCGCGTTGTACCACGTGGGTGGT
This sequence comes from Nemurella pictetii, assembly GCA_921293315.2. Taxonomy (NCBI): domain Eukaryota; kingdom Metazoa; phylum Arthropoda; class Insecta; order Plecoptera; family Nemouridae; genus Nemurella; species Nemurella pictetii. The sequence continues at coordinate 26,726,670 of OV121116.1, read as the reverse complement.
GAGGAGCGGCGGGGGGGGGGGGGGGGGGGGGGGGGGAGATGAAGGGGTTAAGGGGTGATGGGGTGGCTCGCTCATTATGGCTAGCCACGAGCGCTGCATTAAGCGTTCGCGTCATCTTATAATGGACATCTTCACGATTCTACTGAGAAGGGATGCTGTGATACAGATAGCTTATGTTCCTCTGTTATATCATGGCACAGGTAGGTGCTAGAGGTTTAACTCAACATAGCACAATATTATATTATAGATTATTTTATATTAAAATGTATTTTATATTATGCCAATATTATACGGATATTATACTGATATTGTCAGAAATTTGTTTCATAAACATTTCCTAAGAATTAAGTTATTTACATCACCACAGATTTTAAGCTGGAAACACTTTATATTAATTTCTTTAATGACGCTTGTAGCATGCAGTACTGAATCAATGGAAATTTGCATATTTACTCTGACGCCAGATTATTATTTGCTTCCGACATCGAACGGCTGTCCCGTCTCACTTTTTAGCGGAGCTCGGTGCTCGTCAGCGTGTTTTGGAAATAGCCACCCAGGAAAACGAGCCGAGAAAGTATTTTTCTCCGGACGGAAGCATGGCCTTGGCAAAGAACCTTGGGTTGGGTTTCCATTGAACCATAAGAATACCGGAAGAGGTCGAGGCTTTGAAGAGGCAAGTCAATCTAGAATTTAGGGTGCTATTAAATCTTGAAATTAGTAGTATAGATTTTAAAAGGCAGACTCAATTTTAAAACGAATACAAGCAATGATAAGAATGTAATCAATTCAAAATCATGAGTCAGTACATAAAAAAGTCACATTTCACGGTTTCTACGCACCCCAATTTAAGCACTAGAGCTGAAATGCCGTATAAAACGCGGCATAACTTACCAATAGCCTGCAGCCAGAGAAAGCTAAGGGTGCTTAAAAAGAATGGAAGTAAAAATTCATTTGCATTTTAACAGCAATATAAATAATTCCGAATTTGCACCTCAGAAACGAACGGTTTGGTGATAATATTTCCATTCCATTTTTTATGCCACTTACGACCTAGATTATATGTGTTTTTTTCTTTGTCCTAAAGGGCTTTGCATGTCGTTCTGTATGCAGATACAGTTACTAGGGGGAAATCAAAAGAGATGAGATTTTTTTAGTACAACATCATCACTAAACGAAATCCATTGGAAAATCTGTATATTACAAAGAGGAAATGTTCACTGGAACAGAATCAGTCAAATTACATATCACGATTCATATGAAAGGACTAGCAGCGTTCGTGCGCCCTTTTTGCACCAAATATCACCACCCCCGCCAAAACCACATCGGTATTATTATTCATAGTTCGGAATTGGGTACCCCCTTTCCAAACCCTTCGATGCATTAAAATACCGTTTGAGCATTTCCAAGACTGAAACCGATCATAATGAGAGATTTCGATCGACTGCGATATAAATGGAGCTTGCCGAACGGAATATTTTTACGCCACATTTGATTTTGATAAACGTCGGCAATTATTTTGATCGTCATTTCTACCGAAAGATTGTATGGATACAGTTATCACACAAAGAACATACAGGAAGTGATCACGGCCAGAGAAAAGTCGCAATTCTCGAACCCAGGCACAAAGAATTCATTTGAGACGACGTGTTTTCCCGCGTTTTGAGTACCATGGCATCAACACAGAAAACACCGATTACTGACAGAGATGTTTTTTTCTGGCAATCATAGACTGAGTGTGTATGTCTTCTATGAATTCGTTCTCAAGTGAAGCTTCTTCATTGCCTAAAACAGCTGGCTACCAAAAAGGGGTCCTTACAAATTGCAACCCCCGCCTTTATTGCCATTTTATTGCACTTCTTAATACGCACCAATAACAATTCAGCGGACAGGTTAAATACCAAGATAGTAGGTATTTATAAGCATTTCCCAAAGGTCATTTATGATTTAAGATGAAACATAATTTTTCACTCTTCTTGATTGAGGCTCATCTCATTAATATTGCAATCATAACGATGCTGTGGTAAGAGAGCATCTTGCCTGTGCCTTTTTAATGGGTTGGTTATTTAGTGGAAACTGTTGGATATACATGCTCTTCGTTCTACCGAGCTCGCTAACCATAAGGGGACCTTTTTTTACCTATTTACTTCCTTCAAATGAACCAACGGAGTTACTTTACTTGTTTAGTGTCTTATTTTGTGTCCCTTACGTGTCTTAATTGGAGATATTCTCGGGGAACACGTATTTTTTAAAACAACCCATGGTATCGGGGGGAAGTCTGGGGTAGGGGTGGGCTTGGGGTGGAATGATAGAGGGAGAAAGGGTGTTGTCAGAAGGTTGGATTGTCGGAGATGGAAGAGCGTTTAATTGCTTTGATCCACGCCGTTAACGCAGAGTTTTTTTTAATGAATACAAGCCTGGTCCACACCTTATCTTCTTCGCTCTCAAGGGACACCAACTACTCGCAGCTAGAATACCTGCATTACATATTCGGTCTGATTAAAAAAAGGGGGAAAAACTCGGAACGTATTTTGGTATTAAGAACGTTTTGAGCAGCATTGATGCGCGCAATCAAAAATCATGGTGTCTCCCCAAATTAATTGCGCTTAGAATTTTCGCGAGGATAATTCCAATTCCTTTGAGATGTCATGGGTGCGAGCCTGCGAGGCATGCTTCTGACTTACGAGACGCACTCTTCGTTAACATCTGCCAATGTTTATTTACTTTAATTAAGAATTATCTGAAAAATATTTTTGTTAGGTAGGTGGTAATTTTATAAAAGCACCCGACAGAATGAATTCTTTCAATAAGCTGAATAGGATGAGAAGGGTGTGGTGGCCGGGGTTAGGTTGGTGAGGGGGGGGGGGGGGAGCTCTGGGACGACCGCGGCCCTTCTTTTGCAGATATAATTTCGCAAATGAAGGGGAAACCACGGAGGTCTGTAGAAACCTGATGGCCCTTTATGAACAATGTCGATAGATAATTAACACCGTCGGAAACTTTATAAGCACCACAAGTTTCTTACCGCGCGCGTCTTTAAACGAAACTTATCTCCAAACACAATTAGAAAACATATCTTAATGAAAGGTATATAATAGGCAAACTTCTTGTTCACGGATCTCTTGGGAGCCTCAAGTCTACCAGTTTATTTCACAAAAACAAAACAACAAAAAAAAAATAACGCGAAAAGACGGAAAACCAACTCTAATCTCTTCACTGGCATTACGTACTTACTATTAACCAGCCACCTTTGCTTGCGTTCAGAACAATCGACCCCACAGATTTATTTTCTCTTTGGCCATATCTTTCATTTGCAGACTTTTATCACGTTTACCTTCGACCTCGCATCTCATCGCCATTCCTCGCTTTGAGTCGAGAGAAGAGAAGAGAGAGGAGCGGGCACCAACATCTCAGCCTGCTCAAAACAATGTGTATTAATTACCTATTGGTTCGATAATGAATACACCGATCTCCTTTGAGCGGCCGATGCCGAAGACGCGCTCATCTAGAGATGCTGCACCCGATTGTTCAGCGAACATCACAAAAGAACGCACTTATTCTTGATGAAATTGCTGGAGCCAAGTGCTAGCCTTGGAGTTTTTCTGACACATTTTACACCATGTTTCATTGTCCGCCGATAAGAATCAAATGGACTGCCACTTGTAACAGGTAATAGCATTGTAATAGACATAGACCAATAGGCAATGGGCTATCAGAACTTATGCTTACTAGCAGGGACTACTATAGAAGGGACTATAGTATACTAGGTGCATTAGAATCAAGGATATAGGAAAGAAAATTTGTATTCGAAACAAGATAGGAGTTTGACACCATGAATTAATTGTCATGATTTTGATGTTTTTTTTTTCAACTAAAGCTATGCTATGCCCAAAATTTAAAAACATATAATTCTTTGTCATTGTGAGGCAACAATTTACAACTCGTGAGTTATGAATGATTACAACACACTACAGTTGTGCATGAAGACATAGTATCTATTACCATTTCCTTGTAATACTGTAAATCACTAATTCTCGCTGAATCCATTCATATTAGGGTGTCGAAACTAAGAAGCCACCGCGGTTTTAGGGATGAAGATAATTATATTTCATTTCGTACCAAGATTGACTGAAGCCTGGCAAGGATATCAGTGAAATGAGGGACGCTCAGAATTAGATTGATGAATGAAAATATAATTGAATGCAAAAGTGACGAATATTGGAAGATAAGAGAAATTTCAGAATACAATGAAAATGAATTAAAGGAAAAGACATTAAGCAAAGTGAAAAAATGAATTAATGGTTTTTTTTACGTGACATCATCAGTCTAATAGAAACGGAAGGACGTAGTGTAATATATATATCCGAAGCTGATGAGGGGGAAAAGAATTAAGAATCAACTGAAAGAGTTTTTTTTTTACCAAAGACTTAACTTTACGTTTCTACTAATCTTTGAAAAGATTTGAAAGAAAGTTTTTTAATTGATTTTGCGTCGTCGTCTTTCGATTTGTTTGATTATTCCATTCATAAAGTTCCAATTCCACTTTAAAAATGAACTCTGAAGGGAATGGCCGCATCGCTGGAGAGCAGTTTTGGTTGCATAGTGTCCAGGAGAAGACCAACCTCCACTAGCCAGCGCATCGAGCCCCGATCCTCGAACCACGAACCTCGTAACACGATCCTCGAACCACGAACCACGAACCACAAACCACAAACCTCGAACACGCGTCTACCATAAAACAGTGCTCATGTCAAGGATGACTCGCTGTAAAAAGAGCGTAATATTATGAAATCGAATTGATTGCATTTTTCCGATTGTACGGTTGGATAAATAATTTTGATCGAGAACGGTCCCACCCAAACAAAATGATTCGTATCCTGCCAGTGGCAGTGATATTCAATGATCAACTTCCTTCAATTTGTTTCTTTTCTTGGAGCTGCAATGTGTTCACTTTCGTTGCCAATCGATTGAATGTCGTCTGCTTCTACTTCTAGTATGTTTTGTTTGTATGATTGTGCAGATCAAGCATGACCACAGGATTCGTCGCGCTGGGCCAAGCCGCAAAGCCCACAAGCACCAGCTCTTTATTGGACGAAGTACAAAACTAGTTGAAGTTGATTCACTTACTCCGAACGAAGCTCCTCTTTTTTGCAGATTAAAAAGAAGAAAAAAAAAACTGGTATTCAAATGACTTGAGTAAAAGGGTTCCAGGTAAGGGTACATGTAAGAAGTCCAAGAAGGAGTACCAGCTAAGGGCACCAGGTAATTGGGCACCAGATGGGTACAATGGATCTGTGGTTAAAAGCAAATCACAATGATTCACATCAAAATTTGGTTAAATAATAAATATCATGATGGGTACAATGACTGCTGGATAAAACAATAGAGGATATGGTAAGACTTTTGGAACTAGGTCATATTTAAAATATGAATACACCAAAAGATCGACACGTCAAAAGTCAAAAACGAATTCCGTAAGAAATAACAAATTTGATCTTATTTGAAAGTTGAAAATGACCATGAGTAGGAAATGAAATGAATTATGTCAGAAGCTTGTACTGTCAGAAGCGTCTGGTTACAGATTGGACACATATACAAACGGGGTGACACGATTTCAGGGGCGAAATGATTGTAGTTTGGGTAGCTGGGTAGAAATTGGGGTGGTTAGGGGGTAGGAAGGGGAGGGGGTGGTGTGGTGGGTAATGGTGACATGCATTGTTGAACATCAAAGCGTCTCAGTGTACGTGGTACAGTAGAAGGGGTAGTTAAGAGGGTAGTAATTTCTACACTCACCCCCTCATCCCCCCTTTCGGCAGCACCTCACGAAATCCCCAGCCCACTCAACCGCCGATATACTTCCTCTGAATACAGTAGTGGGCATCTTTCCACGCTTCCCCTTATTATTCCTTCCGGATAGTTAACAAGTAAAGTCACAAACAACTTGCTACTAACTACAACTAGGATTAGAGTCAACAAGAATTTGCATTATTTAGGTAATAAACATAATACATGTCGTTTTTGCTCAAGACGCTACACACGATTTCGCTTATGAAGTGAATGGCTTAGAAATTTGATTATCATCTTATAATACTGCAAATTTTAGCCACATTGTCATAACATATACCTTGACCACGCATCCATTATAGAAAAAAAAATCACTTGGCAGTAACTAAGCTGGAGACAAGATACTAACCCGACATGGATACGCCCCCCCTCTCCCCCCCTGCCGCTCTACCCACCACCACCCTTCTACCACACGCTAGGCCACCCGTTAGGCCAAACGTTAGGCCACCCATACCACTGGCTTCCACAGCACTATATCCTCTTCATCCGCTCGTTGAAATAATGCTTTGTAAATGATTGAACAAGCGTGGAGTTGCGGGTCGGAAAAGCCACAGGATGAGGTCAACAGAATTACTATGAAACTCTGCTCAGACTGCTCCAAGACGGAATAGTAAACCTTATATGCTTCAAGCCCGACACACAGCCACCCCCTGGTCCACCCCCGGTCCAACCTCACCCCAACATGTCCTCATGGTAACTCCGTGCTAAACACGGCCAGCGTTGTTAAGCCAACCAATAAGTATGAATACTTTATTAGCTTGCTTTGCACATCTTGAAACGTATGGTCATCTTCGTTACTTTGTCAAATTCTCCAAGGGTGGGATATTTTAGATTTGACTTGGCTTGCCGTGTTCAAGTGTTGGAAGTGAAGGCCCCCGTTTTTTGAAGAATTCAGAGCGGCTGGAGCTAAAAATTGGATGTATAATCGAGAAAAATCGAATGGCAATATCGCTTTCGAGAAAAATCGAATGGCAATATCGCTTTTTATATGGGCGGACAAAATTAATGTTAATGAATAAAATAAATAAATGTGATTAATATCCCCCCCCCCTCCACCACCCCACACACAAACACAAAACAAAACTTCGACAACATAATATTGAATTCCTGTTGGAAAATCCCCCTCTTCTAAAATTCCATTGCGAAGTCACGGGGAACAACAGAAATTCTCATCCACGTTAGTGATACTCAGATGAATATAGACACGGCCGCTGTTACTTCTAAATTATAAGCATGCGAATTTCCTCCCACGCCGTATTATTACCATGTCGTATTATGCACAATATTGTTATGTTGCAAGCTTTAGGCCGCATGCAATCAGCTGGCAAGACAGTTTAAGATGGTTTGGTCCTTATGGGAATCATCTTACTTCCCTAACAATATTAACTGTTAAATATTTGATATCTGAATAGTGGTAGCGAGTGGTACCACCAGGGATATCTTCAAGCCATCTATACTGTCTTAGGTGTTGGAAGAAAAAAACCATCCTCCATACACTAGCTTCGTGCTGTATTCAGGGTCCATGCCATTATGCTATAGCTGGCGTATCGTATGAATAAGTAAATTGATTTTAGGTAAGTGCGTATAAGCATATCTGGACTGGCGTTAATAAATATCATCGTGCTTCTATCTTTACGGTCTTCTACCGAGGAATTGGAAGTTTTGCATTTTGTGTTTTTATATCAGCAAGCAAATTGTAAGCTTGTAGCTAGGATGATGTGTCCTATACAAAGTGCCACGAATGTTTATTAGTAGAATGGAAAACGTTTTGGAGCTCAATTTGTTCAAAGTAACGTAGAAAACGTTCTGATGGCAATAACATGGTTTTGTCCTTCTGACCTCTGCCTGACCACTTTCTGTGGTCTTTCCAATAAATAATTACTGGAATCATGTAACACTATCCAAATACCCTTCACGGAAATTAGCTTTAGTAACTACACGAAGTAAGTACACCTAAGCAGGTCGGTTTCTGTGGCTACTTTCTGGGGACTGTTCTGTATCAGATTTTCCATGACCAAAGGGCATTTTCTAATGAAAGGACAAGACTGACCAAAAGAAATCAAAATGTCCGTGAAATGGCTACCATAAGTATACACTGCTTGTAGCCCAAACTGTAAGCCTTTAATTAGAGTTGGTAGATGCGTCTTGATTGCTTTTCAAGGGGTTCAAATTGTTCAAGCTCCGATTTCATCGTATATATGTGAATTTCAAACAAGCAAGTTCAATTAACAAAAGTTGGCATAGGACAGACACTAAAGGAACTGCTCCCACAAAACTGACTCTCCTAACCCCTGGGGATGTATTCCCAGCTCCATTTATTGTTTTAAGTAAATTCATCCTCATATTTTTGTGGTATGTACTACATATAAGGTATACGTATCCATCTGTTTTCTAAGTGAAGTCGAAAATATACTAATTTAGCAAGGATCCATGAAATCTACAACCCATAATTTCGTTAGCAATATGTAATTATTTGTTAATGAATGACTGTTGCGAGTTTTTAAAATTTCCCTCCCAAAGTTTTCGTAGAGTTATGATATATTTAAGACATACATACAAAGCAAATTTCATACAGAGATACGGAAAAATAGGGCGTGATGTTATCATTGAACATTGCGCAATCTCAGAATGCTAATTACCTATCGATTATTTGATTACCAAAAAAGTTTGCTCCGTCATTACAATTGAATAATGAAAAGTCAATACTTTTTAATTAATATTAATAGTTTTCCAAAAAGTTTATTTTGTTTATTAAACAAATATTAATGATTTGCTAATTGATCGGAAAGGAAAGCTGGGCGAGTAATGATTGCTATCAATAATTGCTTATAGGGTTGGGTCTTTCACTCGGGAATCACGGCCACAAATCGGAAATTACAATCTACGCTGAGGTAGGAAATCAAGTGGTAAGCTAACAACACCAAGTAAGAAGATCAATAAAAGGTTGTATGTCCAATAAAAGAGCAATTAGTCCGGTATACTAGATTGTAGGGGTATCGTTGGAGCATGCTAGAGAGCAACCAATGTCACCAAATAATTCGATCTCATATCCAACTATTTCTGTACATATCCGAAAATGTGTGAAAAAGAGGAAGAAGAAGAAGACGAAGAGGAAGAAGAAGAAGATTAATAAAGATAAGAGCATTGGTGTGGCTGGCCAGCGCTAAAAATTTAAGCCTAAATACAAATGTCTGTTCATTTATATTCAAGACAATAAACGATAATTATTATCATCCGAAACGCTTAGAATACTAAACGACTTTGTCATAAAGTTCGTTTGATTATCCCTGGAAGAAGTATGAGAACCTCATAACAGAAAAAATTTTAAAAAATTACAAGCACATATCGCAACGAAATCGGGAAAAGGAAGGGTCATCACTACTCTCACGGCGCTCTAGAGGTCCACCAGTGAACAGGCATCTAATCAAAGATTTAACAAAAATTGAGAAGGAAATCCCGAAAACCTGGCCAATTTGTTTGTCCCTTCCCGCATTTTCCGCAACCATTTTCCAGTCAACGTCACAGCTTTCCCACGTACATAACACCCCCCCCCCCCACACACCGGCACACACATCGCACACACACGCACACACATACGCACACACACGTGTAACCGCGGTCTTCACACCATGCTCTTCCAAAACCCCGTAATAAAAAGGTATGAAACATTTTAAGTGACTGCTGGTTTCCCGCGTGGTAAAAAGAAAGGGAAATGGTTAAGGGGTTTGAGTGTTGGAAAAGCGAGCGAGCGTGATCGCATCGGCACCGTGGCTGCAAGAGATGGTTGGCCGAGGGTGGCTGTGGGTGGTGGCGTAGGGGGGGGGGGGGGGGAAGGCGAGTTTCTGGTTTGTACGTCCGCGTCGGCTAGAAACCTTTTCATTTTGCAAATTAAACCGTCTTTCACGCCAAATTAAAAGTATGCGAGTCGGCAATATGGTTTGTTAATTTACACTTTGCTACGCTTCTGTCTATTGTCATCACTTTCCCGTTTGAACAATATGGCCGCGGAAAAATAAGCATTGCACAGTTGTAAAGTGTTGGGAAATTGCCCGTTATCTGTGGTCTTGTTTTCCACAAAGATAGCTTCGAAAATATGTTTTTCTTGTAGACATTCGTAGCACGCTAAAAGCTCAAAGCAGCAGTGAGATGATTTGCTTGTGATTTGCTGACCTTGAAGTCTTTAGCCTGGCACCTCCACCACGCTTTATTTGGTATTTTAATTGAAAATTAAGTCTTTAATATGAGCAATCTGTGTTTGTCTAATTGAACCAGGAACATATAAAATATTTGCCAACATTTTTTGTAATATTTCCTTTGCTAGTTTTATATTTGATAGATGCACCATTTTTGTGAGTTTTGTATGGTAATATTCGGATTTGCTTGCTTTGAAATAAAGAAAACCTGGATATTCCAGCTGTCAAAATATTCCAGGTTGTCGCCCATGTTCGGCAGAGATATACCTAACGTTAATTTTAAATAAAGCGTCCAGCTTTCTTTTCCGCATTACTTCTTTCGCTTCACTATTGAACCACGTGGAAGTGATTGACCACGTGGAAGTGGCACCTCCACTAAGAGTGGCACCTCCACCACCAAGTTTCACCAAACTTGTTGCAAACACGGGCATCGAATGCACTTCGCTACCTTCACCTGGCTAGTCGGTAGCGGGTAACGAAGTTAAAAAGGTAGCGAAGGAGATGAAGTTAGCTGGTATGGCAAGCTGGGTAGCTGATGGAGTCTGGTACAAATAAGTATTATAACACTAATAATTGGACTGAAATTACGTTTTTAGTCATCGTTTTTCATATATGTTAGGTAGACGATTCAGAGCTGGGTTGTGGGTTCTGGATGCTAGGTAATGCTGGGTAGTTCAAGGTGGGTAATTTAGTTTAATGGTAGCATAGGTATTTGGGCAGCAAGGTGGTTGGGTATACATGTGTAGATGGGCTTGGTTTCATGATTTAGCTGTTGTTCATAGAAATAGTTAAAACACGTTTGCGTGACAATGCGCGGTCTCGGGGATATATATGTTAGTGTATATCGTTTGCACCCATGGCTACCACCACCAGCAAATCACCCGCCAACCACCACCAACACAACATCAACATTCAACACGACACCACTTTCTTGGTGGTGGTTTGCCCTGCACCACGTTACATGGCCTGATATGTATAGGGAGTGTCTGCCATCTTATCGACATGGAATTATGATTTAGGTTATTTTGCGGCTAGAATCTTAGACTATCGTGCAAGAAAGAAGGCAGCATGCGTAGATTTTCTCGTAAGAAATTATGTGGGGTGCTTGTTTCATTCAAAGCGATGTACGACTTAGATTTCAACTGAAATGTCAACGTGTACATAAATGTTTCGTTTGAAGGGTTCATTACCCTCATTATCACACATTCATTCAGCTGAGCTAATAGACCTGTGCCAGAGGGCCAGTTATCATTGCAGTGCGTCGTTTAACACCATATCATTATGATAAAATAATAAACCACGGTTTATTCTCTACCTTGAAACTAACAAGCAATCAAGAATAAAATTGGCGATGCCTGATTGTATAGATTCGTTCAGTTTTTCCATGAGAATTTCATGGCCTATGATAAATGTCAATGGTTTCTTATGATGGTCTCTGTGACAATTTTCCTACCTACTCTCTGTTGCAAATTGAATTCTTTTTGTTAAAATACAGTTTAGCCAAAGGTTTGCTTAGTGACTGATATATTATATTAGCGACTATGAACCGTGCAGTTTAAGTTGGTAGTAATTAGTAAAGTTGAACTTTCATTGCTGCATACACGGTTCTTGTGTAACTATGAAACATATTTCAGTTTTAACTTCATTGTCTTCTCTGCATATTCGCTCCTGGGACTTTTAAATATTTCATGGATCTAAAAGTAAGTCGATTGTTTCTGTTTTATAACGGGTTGCGTTCGGTTGTGTTCACATATTGAGTTAGCTTCGCTTGGAAGTATGGTTCCTCAGGAGTGGATAACACAGTACTGTGCATAATTCAGAGTGAACTTGATTCAATTGAATACGCCGAGTCTTTTTTTATAACAGCCCCAAGATTTTGTTGTAAAATTAACAGACAAAACTTATCTTCTGCAGGGAACAGAAAATTCACCAGCGAGCTGGAACCAGAGACCAAATTTGACTTAATTTCACTAGGAGAGGATGGTGATGCGCCAATTTCTATCAAATTTAGGTTATGAAATCCGCAGATAATTGGTTCGGTATTCAATTAATTAGCCTAATTTTGGAATATTGTTGCTATTAATTAATCCAAGTATTCAAAAATGTTTACCTTTTCATTGAAGTCTTCTTTGAAAGAAGACAAACTCTGTACCAAACCGGTGTAATAACAGCGTTAGATTATAATGTCTTTACTGAAGTTTGCAACAAACGATGTAATCAAAGCATTCTCACAGAGCTTTTGTGAATCTTCTCACTTGGGTTTGCACTATGCTTGCTCATATATTTATATACGTCATCTATTTTTTGTCAAATGAAAACTTCTCAAATTGAACAAGTCCTTTGCGTTCTCTTATATGCACAGTGTTTGTTATGAGGTGCAAAATGACACACAAAAACCAGCCAAGTTTTTCTCGCTCCCAGCTGCAATTAGATTTTAATTAATTATTCAACCCTTCTTCTATGCTTCTACTCGGCAATAATGAGCAAGAGTATGGGAAGAAGGAGTAGGGGGGTTTCGGGGGGGGGGGGGATGTCGGGGAAGGTGGTGGGGCAAGGGGTTGGGGAAGGGGCATGGGTGGGTGCACTGGCAGAGCCAGATATTACAGGAAGAATTTCTCCGACGAGTAAAGAAAGACGCAAGAAATTCACGGAGCATACGCGACAAGAGTATGAGAAACTGAGAGAGCGAGCTAGAGCGAAGAGTGTAGAGTGTAGACCGAGACTGAGAGTGTAGAGACGAGAGTGTAGGGGGTTGTGGAGAAATGAAACACCCCCGGAACGCGAAGCGAGACGTAAGATAATGCCTTTACATTTATGATTAAATCAAATTCATTATACGTAGAAAATAATAAGGGTAATGCAGACTGTGTAGGACTAAAGAGTGGCAAGATCGACTTGAAACGTAGCTTGCAACCTGGCATGTTTAAACCCAACACATCGAAGAGCAGAATTCGTATCTGAAGCTGAAAGGGATTTTCAAGTATAAGTTTTTAACGTGATATATTACAAGTAAAGATATCTAGTAAGCCCATGCCATTATAATAGAATTCGCGCTTGAGCATGAGCACCTTATTATTTTCTGATCACCATCAACTCTTCAAGTATAAAATACGAGTACTATATCTTTCTCATCTTGAATGAGGTGTTGTTTTAACTGAATGTGACTGTTGCATTGAATGTGAAATAAAAATAAAACATAAATTTACTGAGCATTTATCCAAGGAGGTGGAACAAAAGGAAGCAACTAGATCTAGGTGTTCTAGTGACAGTTATATTAGTAGAGCATGGTTAGCAAAAGAGGGTAAAGAAGGAATAGTTTACGAGCGGGGTGTGAAACCACAACAAACAATAAAACACCCTTAGAGATAGATATACATATATAGGATGTATATAAAGATATATAAGTTAGTGCGAACCCGGTAGGTACCACAGGCTTGTAATAAATAATATCAACCCCCTTAGACGACTAACTATGAACACGCCAACTTTTCCGTCAAGCTTTTTGTAAAGGAGCGACTTTGGGGGTTGAAATTCCATACGGAAAATTTCCCTACTTAAAATCTTATGAAAACTTTAATAATAATTGTTCGTTGTTCTCTTCGTCTGCACATTTATAATCTTATTCAATTAATGAACGCATTAACGTAACCGTTTTCAGGCGTCCTGACTCGAGACTTACGTCATGTTTTATTGCTCATGCCGGTGCCTCTGGATTGCTCCTTCCTCTGCCAGGGGGGAGACGACCTCCTTAAAATTACTACTTTCTCGCTAATCATACCAGCATTTACCATCGAATCCTGGCTATCATTTTGAGAGGAAATCTTGTCGATTCATTTCCCACCTTGTCTTCCATTACACGGAAACCCCGACGTATCTATGTGAGTTAATTTGAAATTCGATTTGGTAAATCGGTTCGAACCCTTTTTTATGGCCTCATTTTAACCCATTTAAAAGATGGGTAGTCATTCGTTCCATTTCATAATTCATTGATCACAATTATTATAACAAATTAAAATAATTTAAAATCTGTAATCGAACTCGTATGACCATCTACCCACAAGCATGGAAAGGGTTAGTAATTAGGTCGGTTTAGAAACAGGAATGGCGATTTTCTATAGGATATTTAAATAAACTCGTGAAGAGGCGTAATCTAAGGTGGGAGGAAATGTGGACTTATGGGGCCCGGTGCCCCTGGTGTACATATTCGTAATACGATTGACTGTGATATGATATGGGTCAACTAGTAACTTACAGGATTTAGATTTTTGAGCAAAGAAATATTTAAATGCAATAATTAAATGGTGCTACGAAAACTGTCATCACTTCAATAACTCCACCCTCATTGTTCGATTAAATTTCTCGGCCAACCCGCCCATTGAGATATTACCGTCTTTTAGTTTCAACAAATGGATTTAAACGTGGTTTTGGAGCAATTATCAAAAAAAAATTAACAAAACTCATTGAAATATCTCGTAACTATATGTTAATCCATGTTGCTTTTTTTACTTGTAAAAAGTTTCATGGAATTCGTTCAGTTTTGCATTTCAAGTTTTTAAATTACAACATTTTTTGTCCTGACGACTTTTCGGCACCAGCAATGGGTCGGCCGAGTCTTTTCATTAAATGTGTATAGTATGCACCTCACCTATCAATAAAGTAACAATATAAAAATTAAACGATTTTTTCCGTTTCAAGCAAAAGCCATGAATCATTTTTACATCACTCATAGCAGTGCTGTAGAAAAAGGACGAATAAATATATATTTATGGCATCTCACATTTTGTTCGTCAGCCCGGTCTCACTTGCCGCGCATACAAATTCATTGTAGCTACATCTAAAAGGTTTCGTCTGGGCTCTATTTCAAAGATTGTTTTACGTTTTAATGTTTCTTGATTAAACGGAACGATCGAGTTATGTGCTGACCCTATAATTTAAGATGGGTCTTGGTTAGAGAAACGCTTTTTAAACTAGTTACCTTTATATATAGTATAGTTAATTTCAAAAGGACTACGAAACTTATCAAATCTTATTATGAGAATTGGAGTTTTTTTATTTTATTTTTATATAAACTTAGGGTATCGAAAAAGAGTGAAATTTTCCGTCCCTCGTCCAGCCTCTTTCCGAACGCCTACTGATTATCGGTCCACCTTTTGATGAGAGTAAAGTCGAGAAGAGAATGAGAGGATATCTATGTCGATGGTCGTCGAACCATGCAGACAAATCCAGAGGCCACTGCAATTTACTGATCGTTCCGTTTAGTGACCGTTTCCCATCGGGGTCCACGGTCGGGGTCCACGGTCGGGGTCCACGGTCGGGGTCCACGGTCGGGGCCCACGGTCGGGGCCCACAAAATAGCATATACCTACCCTTTCCGACACCAAATTTTACACACAATCTGCGTTACACATCACAACTGGTGAATTTCGAGAAAAACGGTAGAACATAAATTTTGATTTATGTCGACAGACCGTCAAACCACTAATTGACGTAATGTTCGGATAGGTTTGCCCTCATTTAGCCGGCTGAACGGTGTGTTGGTGATCGGGGCTAGCGAAGGGCAGAGAGCAGGCCAGCTAGCTAACTGTGGTCGAGCTGCCAGCCGGGGATTTGTGCAAATAAGGGATGAAACCATGAAACTGAATGCCCCCGGGGCTAGTGCAGACACGGAGCGAATAAACGCGCTAACAAATTGAGCATAATAAAGCATTGCCGAGTGGTGTATGTCTATCAAGAAAACTTTTGTTGATTTCCCATTGGTTTCGTCTCAGCGTGCCATAATACATCTCGACTAGGATTGATGGCGCTCGAAGACTTGAACATAATACGCGAAATATTTAACTCACTACCTGGACTGAAAAACTGCGTTCGTACTCTGGGGTTAGCAGTGATGTGGGGATGGGTGGGTGGCGGGGGGCGGGGGGGGGGGAATTTTGCGGCGCCGAGCTCCCCGGCAATAGATATATAAGATGGAATAAAAAATAAATGAAAAATGAGCGTTATAAATAACAGAAAAAATAGAAGCTCACGTCGAAAAGAAAGCCCAGGGGTTTTTTTCATGGCAGACGCGAGAATTGAGCAAGAAAGAGTGAGAAGGAAATTGGCGAGAAAGAGTGTTTTCTCGCTGCAAACAAAAGTGCCTTCTCGCAAAAGCGTCAGGGAAAAACATCTCCCGATGAAGATGGGTTACCGATATATATATATATATATACACACATTTACAACAATAGATCTATTAGTTTCGAGTACCACGACGTCAAATCGGCTCCCTTCGGTAGTTGGCAAAATTGCCCCACCCCCTCACTACTCTCCCACCCTGGGCACCCCAACCTCCGGCCACCCATTTCCCACCAAATCCATGATCACCCATACACCCACCCCTTGGGTTAGAGAAGAAAGGGGTGAGACTTTTTGAGAATAGCATTATAATGCAATGGCAAACAGGCGATTTGTAGCCGACATAATATACAGTGTTACTGTTGATAGGTTCGTGATAGCAACCAATTCCTCAGAATGCGCGCAGCACAGAAGGTAGTAACAGAGGAAAACGATATATGTGGAAGCGAGAGAAGAAAGAAAAAGCAATGGCCGCACGAGCCTTTGCCAGTATTCAAGAATAAATATGGACGTGTCGTTCGTATATAAAAGTTTGTTTTGTGCAGACTGCAGATATAAATGGCAGGCCTTATAACTGTGTTATAACCATAACTTCATAAGGTAAAACTTGGAAATTTTTCGGTGCTTCATGGAGGAAAGCTGCAACTACAGTTACAGCAACAACGGCAGCAACAGCATCTACAGGAGCTATACAGCATCAACAGCAGCAGCAGCATCTACAGTAGCTCCGGCAGCAGCACTAGCACCAGCAGCAGCAGCAGCAGCAACAGTATCACAGTAGATATATAGGAGCAGCAGGCTGGGAGGCTAGCCGTTCGGTCTTGACTTCAAACACGCCGAATAAAGCAGTGTTTTTAAGTGAATTACACTGCATAAAAGCGGAGTGTATCTCTTGGGTCAAATAATGTCTGGTAGCACACAGATCAAAATCCGGCTAGCAAGCAATAAATTAAAGATAGCATAATTTCCATGTAAAAATTAAAGACCCGTTGAAATGAGAAACGAAATTTTATGTTTGATTCTTAAATACTGATTAAATGGTGTATTTCAACTAACGAAAAAGGCTTGGGCATGCATAAAAATTTATTTGAGAATCCTCCAATAATTTCAATGGGATGATTTTAACAGATTGTAATTATATTGCAACCTAATCTCTGAAGCTTTAATTGAATTATTTGCTAGCTGTATCTATGTTCTGATGAGAGCTGCACATGGAGGGAGAAATAATCGAACTAGTAACTGGTTTCGGAAGCAAACTTCTCAAATCTCAAATCTCCCATCGTAACCTAGGGTGATGGCAGCAAATGAAATCCTAATTACCTATCAAATAACGTTCATACTTATTAAACTTGATGAACTTACATTTATACGAAAATCACATAGCGTGCAACGCAAAGTACTATTCATATATTTCGCTATGCATAAAAATTGCGTTTAGTTCATAATATACTGTTTTAAATTTTGGTCTAAGTATAATAATATAGCATATAAATTCTCTAAGATACATATTACGTACTTGCGACTGGCATTTGGGCAGTTGGCAGACGCTTTTGTTTTATTTGCAGCTAAATTATCTCAGCAACACAGTAATTTCATCCGTGGTTGTGATTCTGGCTTCTAATAAACTACAACTCCATTAAATAACGATACAGGCTGCTAAACTAATTAAAAATAGCCAGCAAAACTTTTTTCTTCCTTAATTAAACTAATCGATTACCCACAGCTTTACCTGATACGTGCAAAATAATAAGGCCACTTTAACTGATAAGTAATATTTTAAATTGTATGATAATAAACAGAAACGAATACGTATAGTTTGGTGGACATGCAGCATAACAGCTTCCTTCTCTTAAAATAAATTTTTCACACATCTAAATCATTCCATTTCCTCCCTCTTTAAATTACAAAAATGCTCTCGATTCTGAGCTCAATATCCTTTTCTAAACTAAACCCGCCAATTTATTAGATAAAATGAATAATGAGTCAAAAACAATTTGCCGATAGAGCGTAGGGGGGGGGGGGGGGGAGGGGGGTCGGGATTTAGGCGACGACTTCACTCATATTCGGCGCTCCGCTTCAGGGAGCTGGTTCATGACTAATTTCGAAGAGCGTTGACAGCCGCAATGCATTCTTGTCTCCGACCGCCGTCGTCCATATGTTTTTTTACCCAACCTTATGGCAAACAAAACCCATAAAAAAACCACGCCGACACTTTTTCAACCGACCCCGTCAAACAAACCATTCAAAAAATCATCTTTCACAACACCTTAACCGTATAATAACACGCTGAAATGTCTATTTTCATTCGGCACCTTTTGAAAGCGGGCTTTGTTTTGAGCATGTCCCCGTATTTCCTCCGTGCATGGTGCATGTCCCAAGCTTTGTCTCTCCATTGCTGGTTCAATTCTCGGTCCACGCTGGCGTATACGCATGCCGAGCGGGTAACACTTTTGGGGTCGGACCGGGGAATAGAATGACCATTAATCAATCAAAATGCAGTGAGAATATCAAGTTTAATCGAAAAAGGAATCTCTCATTTTGATATACCTTTCCTTCGATCGATCCCCGAGACGAACAGAAAGCGATCACTTTCATTCGGTAGACCATGGTTCAGAGATCACAATATTTGTCACGTCCCTTTCAAATAACATCTGATTATTTCAAGAACTCCTGAATTATGAAGAGATCTTTCTAAAAATAACACACTTGAAAAATTCCTACAAAATTTTCATTGTGAACCTCTTTTTCTGACTGCGTTTTATTCTTTAACAGACTAAAACTTGTAATTCATGAGTAATGTTATCAAATTAAGAAAAAATTGCAAAGTTCACGTGATCGGGCTAGGATCGGGTCAGGATCGGGCCAGGATCGGGCCAGGATCAAGCTAGATCCTCGGGTTCGTCTTCGTCACCTGCTGGAATTATTAGGGTTATTCCGGGGGATGGCGACTTGATCGTGCTCCGTGCCTTGTGATCACCACCACCAATCTCATTTGCTAATTATTTCCCTTCACCTAGTTGAAATCGATCAGTATCCGAATATAATGTTATTATTGATGAGTCCCGAAGCTCCTAATCAGGAAAGTATAATCAATATTAATTACCCGATGAACAATGGACGAATGATTGGTGAGATTGGTAAACTATGAATAGTAATATTATGATTGGATTGTGTTAGGCGGGGCTGAAACATCCACAGCCGATTACGAGACTGAGATATTTTCCAATTTTCTGTCTACATTTTTACTTGATTATTATTGAATGTTTGGTGTATAATAATGATGGAGAATGTAGCTAACGTATTTTTTGAATAACCTACACTGAATCGCTCAGAGAATGTTGACTTTTATTAATGTGGCTATATTGGTTTGCCATCATCGCTTAGATAAATTAAACTGCAAAGACCAATGTTACTTAAAAACTGCACCGCGTGCATGTATAAAAAAGTTTCAAATGAAATGGAAATAAAACTGATAACATTAAACCATGTCGATAGTTGTTTGATGACCAATGTTCCTCGGTATGAACAGCGGTGACATGTTCATCCACCCATATTTTCTTCATGTGAGGGATCTCTGAAAATTGGCATGCCCTATGGCCCTTCGGCGTAATAGTGCATTCCTACAGCAAAGTATACACCTACCGTACTCTCACAGCGTACACTATCATTTTAATGAAGACATATAGGTAAATGCTTTGTTTATATACGGTTTTATTTTCTTGGCTGAACTCTGCCATAAATCTGTTACTTGTGAGTTTGTGAAACACCCATGCCATCGGAGTATCAGCAGCTCTTAGCCAGATCAGAAGCCTATAGATGACATATTGGTTGTGCATTAACGATCAGCAATAGCCGATTATTGAATGAAAGAAGAGTACGGAGCTAGTGCACCGAAGACTTCAATTTAAAACATACAATCTGGTGCTTTTCTAACCTTGTTCTTTATCACCTTGTCTTTTCTTGTGTTTTGCGTTAAACGCTCAGTTACAATAGAATTGTAGATGAAACAATTCCAACTCATGCTAATACTTATATCTCTATTAAATACTTCACACTTATTTCAGATGTTTCTTGTTAGTTCCAAATTCACACTTAGATACACATTTCTGCGAAGAAACTGCGCCTAAACAAAAACAATAATTTTCATAAAATTTCAAACAATTTCATTTGCTGAATTCTTTCAAGTCGCATTATTTAATTAAAGATCGCGGCATATTAACTATCCAAAAAAACAACTTGCAAATGTGGTCATACTATAATATCATGTTATAACGTTTTACCGAAGATTGTATCTAGCATTTATAGGAAGCCAACTGCCCAAGGCATTTTATCGGACAGTATACTTGATAATATACTTAATATACATACTACATACTGTCTACTCAGATAGTGGTTTGGTCGAATGTTGAATTCTTAGCATGTTAAATGTGGATGGCAAATGCGCCGCCATGTCTCAGCTGTGAAGAGTGAAGAGTAAAGAGTGAAGAATGTAGAGAGCACCCAGAGCAGTAGGTTCGCCGTCGCACGACCATTAGCTGAAGACAGGGACCATACCGAAAGGCTCGCGTAGAAACTATAAAATCTACGCATACAAAAATTAAATACCTTTTTTTGGTGTAGAAAAAACTAAATATTGCTGGCATCTATTTTATGCCGATTTTATTCGGACGATACCGTACGTCATAGAACGCAAACATGTGGTTATTTTTCGATAAATGGAGTTTTCAAATCTTCGTTGAACCACTAGAAGATTTGGAATTGCAGTGTAGTTTACTACACGAGACGTCATATCAAAATAGAATTTCTTACATTTTTATCACCAGCCACTGCATAGAAAATGACGGCAATTTCGGGTTTGAATTTTCTCAGGATGCGAGCACTTGTTCGCGATGAGCTGGTCAGTGGGTTCGCCAGTGGACCGGAAAATGCTAGCCAGTTGGTCGGAAAATGCAAGTTCGAGAACGTCCGTTGACCATGGGGACATAATCAATCCACGAATTCGCGTACAAAGAAGCAAGGAGTGATGGCCCGATTGGAATTTATAGTCCTCATTGAATTGAATTTACCGCGGTATATTTTAGTAAATTTTAACAGTGACGAAGAGAGAAATTGATCAAAAGTAAGGGGGAACTGAATGAAGTCCAAGAATTTTAAGCCTGTTATATGCTTGCGAGCATTTTATCTTATGCGGTGTTGGAGCAGGATCGGTACGATGTACGGACACCAATATTCATTTTAAGCTGAGAATAAGATCAGGCTGATTTCATTATTTGATTTTCCTTAGTATTGTCCTCATATGTGGTCTTCGAGCACAAAGTAAGATTGCCTACTATAATTGATAAGGACGGCGATGCAGCAGATGTTAGGGTTAGTCTAATTGAATTACCGGCGAGGGAATGGGGCGCCAGATTGACAAGCGATGCTTCGGGATGCTTTAGGAAGTTCGTCTTGGAACTGAGATAAAGATGCAATGTCGCCAGGACATGCAGCAAGATCGATCGAGTGATCGCCGCGATCGAAGCACACGACGCGTATCGAATCGAAATCTTCAACGCAGATTTTAAGAATCACAAAAAATTTAGGCACGGTACATCTTATGTTTGCTATAGATAATACTTCGTACTTGAAAGTTTTTTCGTTCTGTTCCGATGGTTTTTCTTCGACTGCTGAAGCCCACACACTTTGCCATGAATCGGATCCGAGACGGTACGTGCAGTGCGTCTGTAAGGTCTAGAATCTGTATCACAGATTGAACTTTACGATAAAACATCATAATGTGTACCGAGGTTTTGGATGTTGTGGTGACATGCAAAGAGAACAAGTAATTTATGAAATTGCATAGCGAGAGAAATTATCATAATTGTTTTACCACTTCGCTGATATGAAAGCGGTCGTGTATTTCCGAATTAAACGCGGGCAAATCTACAAATGCGGCGAGTAATTCGAGCACCAAATAATTCAGAATTGCACATTTTCTGCACATTAATTTGCTGGGAAACACGTACAAAACTTGGAAATAGCGAGCTCTTAGCGAGAAGCAACAAATTTAAAAATAAATTAGTTTGTAATTACAAATAACATTTTAGCAGACTAATGCTGTAAATTAGTTTAGAAAACATGTTTCTTATTTGATTTTAGCAAATTGAAACTTATTTGCGTGCATTCTTATGAAAAATTACCATCTACCTGCGAATCAAGTTTATTTTCCACCACGTTTCCCTGAATTCTTCTATAGCTTCAATTCCCAATTACGCTGAGAACAGAAGAATTAAGATAATTATGGCTAGCAATTCTGATGAATATGGAAGCAAGAGAAATAATTTACAAACAATATGTATAAAAGAATATCATACCCTTAGCTTCCTCTTATCTACATGAAATTCCTTTCTCCGAGAATTGAACCCAAAATTAAATAGTTTTGTCATTTTTAATTGCACGAAACGCCAAATTTCATACAAATAATCCCGTGATTGTTTCAATTTGAATGCAAACCTGTTAACGGACGAATAAGCGTGGTGTGTGTTTGTGTGCGTGTGTGCGTGTGTGTGTATGTGTGTAATCGCAATCGAAGACATACCTTTTCTTGACACATAATGTCGCCCATTACAGGTGCAATGCTCTCTAAGCATAAATGCCAATTATATACTTGAACCATTAATATAATTATCATTCAGGAATCTGGAAACACGGTCGACTGATAAGTTGTAAGTTCGAAAAATGGTTGCCATCACACACAAGAAATAAGTAGACTTGGAGGTAAATGCAAGACATTCAGAGCGAGATTTTCCGTCCTTTTGCATTATAATATGAATTTGTCCGCCATTCATTAAAGTGGAATGTATAAGAAGCAGCTTGCATAGATGATAGACCATCCACCGTCCACCGTCCACCGTCCACCATCCATCCATCTACCAACGACCAGCTATACATTTTTTTACCCGTCCAACTGTTCTACTCGTCTGTACACACTCATATTAGCAACTTTAATTACGGCAAAATTATACGTTTTATAAAATGATAAAAGTGGGTAGGCACCTTGGGATATGTCGTTTATATAGATGTGTCTCGAATGATATATAAATCAAAGCTGTTTTAAATGTAATTATATACTTTCGGGCTCGGTATAATACGTATCTCGCATTATTATTTTTTACCTTCGTAATCGTGCGCCAAAGCTTTATACGCATTTCCACATCTCGGGCTCATTTTGAAATTTCTGCATTTTTAATGTATGTATATGTATGCCTTTTTTTATTAAGTTCGCCATATTCGTCGTTCGTATTGTTTATAGTGTTAACGTGTTGGTATGTACGGGTAAACCATATCGCTTGATTACTCCGATCCGATACCTATTGAGTTACGTTATAGCCATAGAAGTAGAATTCATATTTTCAGAGATATTAATACTTTTTAAATATGGCCTGGCACATGTTTCATCTAGAAGCAATTACTTTGACATGGTTGGAGCAGACATGCTTTAATTGGGATCTGATTTCATTAGCATATCTTGCAATTGGTACTAGCCGTGACTCTTAGGAAAGAACGTGCACGGACTTATTTGATCACTTGGTTAAGGAGTGGGGGACAGACATAGATATAGCTTCGATAGCTTGGTTAGCCTGTCCAGCTTGCACATATAGCTTTGAGTTGGAATTGGATCTAACTTGGATCCATCTAAGACCTAGCTTGGACCTAGCTTGGGCCTATGATTGGGCTTAACCTTTCACCTTCGATGAGTGCACTTAACTACAGATCTACAATATTTGCCAGGAGCTGCTTATACAAGTCTACTCTCATCGCGGTCTCACTCAAGCTGACTCTATGGTCTAATCGTTTGCAGTTCTAACGACGCATGATTGGCGATCCTAACTAGGGAAATAAATAATTATGTTTCTTGTCAGGTGACGCCAATGATATGTAGTCGCCTTCTATACACTGCAATATTATATATTATACTCACTTGATTATCATTGATCAAGAAAACTGCATCTTTACTAAAATTGCTGGCATAATATCTAGAATGTTAACCCTCCGTTTAATTTATACATAGCTGAAATGGTTCAATCGTTTTTTATTTAATCGAGGGAAATCGTGGTAGGTATAAAATGCATATTAATGCATGCGATCATATTTATAATTTTAAAATAGAGATACACTTTTCGTATCAAATAGCCGGGTAGCAATTAGCCTTAGATCAGTTTCTTGGCAATCGTGTGGCTGCGGCTGGAAGTGGTCAAAACGTTGATGCTAAATGACACGACCGTTACTACATCAGTGGATGTACTCGATAAGAAAATCGCGAAGAAGTAGTACTAACATAGCACTACATTTCTCAGAACGAAATGCCAACCCCGGGTTAGGTTTCGTTTGTGACGTGAGAGCATCGTTAGGGTTTCAAATGTAATTAAAAAATGTAATTAAGTTTTTCTATCGGACAAAAATGCCAACTCAGTGCAAGAAAATGGACCACAGTCAAATGCCACATAACGGGTTGACACTCGAAGACCTACAATTGTTCACAGCGAATGGGAAACATGCCATTTCTGAAAAGAATTGCTTTCAAAAACGCGCCATTTCAAATGAAATATTATTCTAAATCGTTGATCAACTCAGGCGCAAATTAATTTTACAAGCTCAAGGTCTAATATCTTTGTGAGATTCGTATAGAGAGATTCTATCACATTTATCGTAAATAAAATGTATTCACACAGTTGCCATTGGAACAAATAAAACAAGATAAAGGTTTGCAAAATATTTGAAATTATACGCCTCTGAAGCCAATTGTCCAATATTCATTGAAACAACTGGATCTAATATCTGGCGAAATGTATACATTATTAGAATATAAAACTATTTTTAACGTGATAATAACCAGTGGCGGTGGTCAGATCAAATGGCTTCTATTTTATCATTATGAAACCTGATGTGATCCCCACGACACACTGCCATATCATACTAAGTAACGCGACAAGTTACGTTGCGATTTGATGCGCCACCGAGCAGTATCAGGCTAACCAGGCATGGTTCATCCGTGGACCTCCACAGAGCATTGTACAAACTGTTTTCTCGGCTAACTCGAGTCTGTGTGCAGCCCTGCCGCCTTGGTTCGCAGATCGCATAGACCGGCGCAGGTACTTTGTCTTCCCTTGCACCCATCACACGGTATTAATGGTAATAAACAGCTATAGCAAAGGTGCGATTCAGCGTTATAATTACAAACTGCTACGAACTAATGTCTTAACATGCTCGTCGGGAAATTAATTATCCTAGACGTACGAATATATACCATCTATATAGCATACCTATATAGATGTCTAGGCAGTATAGACGTAACAATTTCAAATCTTCGGTGTGTATCCGACACAACATGGCAATGTATTAGTGTATCGCACACTACCTTTCCCATTAAGACGGCTGCAGCAGCAGGTAGGTATAAGAAATAGCGAGATATGGAGCATTGCAACTTTTCTATTCGAGCTGCAAAATTTCAAATTTCCAAAGATTATTTCCTCTTAACTTCGTTTATTTTATGGAGGATGCCAAAGTCCTGTGTATGGCATCAGATGAGATCCGAAACAACTTTTTACATTTACTTGGTTGACAAATCAACTGCATCCGTGGCACGTCGTCACTTTTCAGTTATGTATATAGATTGGTTCAAAGTATGTCGGTGCAATGATAATATTGCTATAAAACTTCGAGAGTCAAACTATTCCGCTTTAGTTTGCACAAGTTTCTATGATGAGCTGCGACGATCTATTATATTTCCCATGCATAATGGAGAGTATTTGCTTGAGGGTACCTCCGATATGGAAGAAGGTGAGATGTGTAGACTTGCTACTGTAATCGGATAGTAAGATTACTGATAGAAAACCATAAACCATTGCCTTCGACGTTTTTTAAGGACTAATCACTATTTAAGATGATGTGCCTAATCATACTGACTAATGGCGAATTTATAATTCACTCGTTTGATCAATTCACTAATCTTCCCATGGAATGTATAATAAATCATCAAAAATAAAAGGTCATAGTCAAGTTTTCATTGAAAAGCATATAGTAACCTATACGAATAAATGAAAAATATCTATAAATGTCCATGCCATGTGGTCCCTGATATAATTGTAAAATCGAATTTGACAATGATAATCCTCAAGCTAAAATAGCAACGAACCTGAACATTTTACACGATCTCTTCCCTCAGATTCCAACTCTATTTCGAACAGTTTTTAACGGTTTTTAATGAGTTTGAGTGAACTTTTCGATACGCTAACGTAACGAAACGTTCCGAATTGAAAACTTCAAAATTCCGATCAGTTAATACGTAGGTATATCTTTATATAATACAACAGATTTGGTTGTTGTTGTTTTGCTGTTAATCTTGTTGCTTTTTTTTGTATTTTTTTGTCTCCTTGTGTCTAGCGACAAAACTCCTGTGCGCATTGAGCAAGAGTTTTAAATGTCTCCTCTAATGGAACAAGAAAAAAATACCGAATAAAAAACACCTTTGAATAGTTTTCGATTTTGGGAATTGAACACTTAGCCGGGCCTCGTGCAGAGTCTGTATCAACGCGTTCACGCTATTATTATCATTAAGTATTTTGTGGTAGGGCCACAGCTAATATATCTATATAGAAGTATAGAATATAATATATATATGAATTCTAATGTAATTAAAAAAAGGATCAGAGCCCCGACATCCGAGAGGATTTTTCATAATAGGTAGCTTTGATTGGTTACCCAATGAATTGGGAGTTTCACTATTGTTATTATCAAAGGTATAAAAA
The DNA here is from genome assembly GCA_921293315.2 of Nemurella pictetii. NCBI lineage: Eukaryota > Metazoa > Arthropoda > Insecta > Plecoptera > Nemouridae > Nemurella > Nemurella pictetii. Next base: position 26,699,735 of record OV121116.1, on the reverse strand, counting down.
GTGTCGAGATGAGAGTAACAATTAAATAGGCGGACCAATTAGAATTACTAGGCATACTAGGAGGGGCCTGGTCAGCAGTAGGACGGACTTCATTTCTAGGCTTCTGGCATATGTCTGCATCTAACATTATTGAGAAGGTAGTTCTTAATTGCGGCCCAGAAGAATTATTAGCATATTGTACAAGTAGCTATAATATCATATTGCGTGCAAGCCCCCTGGAAAATGACATACACCTCCACCCCGACTTTTATTAAGCTATATTATTCCTTATTTACTCAACTAATTATGAGCAAGCACGTGATTTCTTTTATATATATTAGTATTAGGCCGGGGAAAAATTAAACGATAAAATTGGATTTTAAACCATGTGTTTTCCGTGAGTTTTCTTCTTGGTGTGCACGCAAGCGATCTCGAGTGGAGTTCTTGACAGTTGAAGTCATGATTTAGATGCAGCGGTTACGTCGTCATTTGCACAGATCGATGGAGAGAATAAGTGAATTCGAAAAGTGAAACGGCCCAAATGAGTACGGTTTCATTTGAGCTTTGAGCTGTTCTTAAGGTTATGTTCGTTAAGGTTATTTAATAAGCATATCATTTACCTTGAATCTACAATAATCGACATTTGTATATTTGAGACACAGTTTTTCATTTCGCACCCGTATGAAAAATAGCACGTGATCTAATTGAGCTGAACACGTGACCTATAAAGGTGGTCAGCGATGAGATGGCTTTGAGAATTCGATCACATCTGTCTCAGGCATTATCTATATCCTATATCCTATATATTGAAAGGGAAGAGAGCAATTATATTGGCTTATAAAAAATTCTCACGTTTTGGGACCAGTCGTCATTAAAAAAAATACTCACAAAAGATTTTTATAATGTTCGAAACTTTGAGCGGGGAAAAAAACAATGGAATTACAATGAAGCCAATTTTCCAACGGAGAATTGTATTTTAGATTTTATGGCGTCAAAAACATAATCAATCGAGCGGGAAATAAACAAAAATAACATTCACCTTTGAATACCCTAAAGATGTTTGCGTATGATTTGTATTTGTTTACATTTTTTTGTGGCACATTGGTTCAAGTTTCGATTATTTTCCTTTTGTTTTCTTATTTTGGTGCTATGTGTGTCAGTTTTCGTTGCCGATAAGTGAGCTCATATGATGGATTGCGGTGAAATAACTTCTGGCTTGCTCATTGCGGCTCAAGCTATACATTCGTAAGATGCAAACAAAAAGGTGAATTACCGCAACTAATGACCCGACCGAAACTGAATCTGAAACCGAAACCGAAATCGAAACCGAACCGAGTCTTTAGTCCCATACACAGAACATAAACGGTAAAAATAGGAAAGAAATTCAATTTACACATTCCATGTTTTCCGCCATTTAATGAAGAACAATGCATTCAAGACGAAATAAGAAGAAAAAGTGCAGTAAGGGAAATTGTTAATATCGTGGCGGGAATATTTCCTCGTTGTCGCGCTGTGGTGTTCATCTCGATTTCAAACAACAAAAAGTTCAGTGGGAAATGGTAAGTTATGAGTTGGAAGTTGCAACAAATGTGAAGCAATTCCTCAACACAAAACAAGGACCAATACAATGAGGAAGTAACGTTTAGCGTATTCATTTTTCAAGTGCATCGTTGAAATTGAGAAACAAGTTTCCGACCCATCTGCCAATTACTAAACTACGAGCAGAGATATGTTTAATTCGCAGCCGATATTGTAATTAAGTATTATAGATACCTAGTAATTATACCGATTATTGAGCTGGGTATATTGGGTGAACATTAGATACTTACCCTCGGCTATATGCTGCTCTCAAGTAAAAACTAAGGATGTTCTCAAATAATAACTTGCCTAATGAGTAGTAGTAATGGAATATTTTAAGGCCTTTGAAGAACGGATGCTTTGAAATCTGAAACCACCAAGCCGAACGCTTTTAAAAACGCGCCATTTTATCGAGATGTAGAGCACAAAATACGGTTTGTACCTTTTTGTACGAGTATTTATATTAAATTATGTAATTAAAGATAATTTCCTCATAGTCCTTTGGCAATTGGGAGATGATAAAATTTTATCTCAAAGTACAGAAATAACTTTGAGCAGCAAGTTGATGCTCGGTGACGGGTGATGTGTTCGATACCAGACACGACACGTTCGATTCATCAACAATCCCAGGTTTGATGAGAACAATAATGTTATATTTTCAATTTGTTTGCTTGCTCGATTTTTAACTATGTCTTATCGCCCTGACCGCCGTTGAGATTTTTACACTTCCCAATGAAATGTTCAGCATCGCCCCAAAGTAATAGGGCAGTTCGTTTGCTAAAGGGCAAGGTCTTTCCATCCACGATGGGAACAAATTAAATAGATTGAGCGGCCATCCAAATTCGATAAGAGATGGCACGGGAAATCACAGACCACGTCCAACTATGCCTAAACTCTTTTAGAAATTTAACATATCACAAAAGATACACCTTTGTTCTAGTTAATAAAAACGCTAAATCAGTTATAAAGCGCGATATGGTCTACATTATTCTGTTTCTTTGATTAATAGCCGAAGGCGTCATTCTTCACTCGCGAACTTGAAGTCAATTATCCCATTTAAATCCAATTGTCAAGTAAACATTCGTAGCCTAGCCGCTGCCTGTCCTCACCCTTCACCCTTCACCCGTCATCCCCCCCCCCCCCCCCCTCCACCCTTAGCCGGGTCACGATTTCCCTCATCTACTTCACCAAGAATTAAGTAAACTAACTGCCAGGAATGGGGTAGGCGGGTGCGACGCTTCAAGCCATTTCACAATCCTCTTCTCGCTCGCTTTCGCAGCCTCCCCGTCTGTGCCCTTCGTTAGCTATCCCAGCAGCTCTACTCTCGTTCTCTTTTCTTCTTCCTCCTCCTCCTCCTCCTCCTCCTCCTCCTCCTCCTCCTCCATCTCCTCCGTCTCCTCCTTCATTCAATAAACAGTTCTCCCTGACACGGTACTATTACCGGATAAACATTATTCCATTTCGCAATACTTCCCTTTCTTTAGATTAGAGTTTCAGACAATTACAAGGGAAATTTATCCAAGCAGAAGTGTGCGTTTTGATCTTATACTTATTAAATTAAACAGCAGGCGGGGAAACAAGTCAGTGATCCTTGAAAAAGAAATTATTTGGAAAACAGAGATCGCTCGTATAAAAATCTACAGACGAATGGGCGCTCTTTGAAATGAATTGAAACCACGTTCGAATTCACGAAGTTTGCTTCATTGAAATTATTGTATACATTTTCATTTCTTCGCGCAATAGCTTCTCCGCTTTTCCCCATTTGAAAACCGGGAGCATTTTTCTAATTTGCTTCCGGCAAAGTGTTTTCGCTGTAAAAGCTCGGTTAAGTTTTGAATTAGTGGCTGAGGAGGTTTTGCAAGTTAAAGGGTTAGAGTAAGAAGTTAACGAAGAAATAAAAGGGGTGAAAGTTAAGCCGTTGCATTGGAGAGAGTGGAATGCTCAAGACGTTCTTAATGTCCTCACACTATGTTAAATAACATTGTTAAAAGGGATTGCTGCGTGAATAAATTTCAAATGGCGCATGATTTCATTGAGACGACACCCGCATCCCTTGCTAGCGACGGTCTACCCGTCCCATCCCACATTCGATTCAATTTCACGTCGGTTTTTTAATCGCCTCCTTCAAATAAAACCATCGTCATATTGATTTTACCTAGAAGTATACGTTTAATATAAATGGAAGACAAAAAACTGTCTTTTCGAATTTTCGTCGAAATGAGTATATCCAATATAACTCCCATTGATTTCCGAACGTATTATGGATAGGGGGTGGGGAGGGGGGGGGGTCCATATTGTTTCAATTTCAATTTCGGTCTTCATTACGAAGTTGCTGCCTGCATCAGAATCCCCCCCCCCCCCCCCCACTGCCACAATATTTCTCCTGGTACACGGCTAATTTTCTATAAATATTTTCCATATAATAAAATTGTACTTTTTTTTCAGTCATTTGTAATTTAAAATATTAATTTAGGCATTTTTTACTCTAATTTACGCCGATGAACAGCTAAACAGGTAAATGTTAATTAGAAACAAAATGACATTCCCTCTCAAGGCTGGTCACCTAGCTCAGTATAATGCTGCGATGCATGAAGAAGCAAAGACGGACAGATAAAATGTTGCAGATAAAATGATGTATCAAGTATGCAGCACCCAGCATCCGCGGAGACGTCCGGGCACTTTGCATTACCGCGTCGAGTGGCGTGATGGCGCCCCGAACGAGCCCCCCCATTGGGCCCACTGGGCCCCCACTGGCGTCGGCACCTATACACATATCTCATTCTTTTTTACCGCTCATTACGATTTTTTTCTTCCAATTATTGTTTCTCCTTTTTTTTTGTCAACACAATTCTCTAAAGAAAGTTCAGTGCCGGGTCCAGTCGCTTGCCATCATCCACAATCGATCTATTCTCTGAAATTGCTTTTCATTTGTTTTCCAATCTGGTATTAATAGCTGGTTGGGATGAGACTGAGCCCTTGGTTGTTCGGTAAAGAACCATTCGAAGCAAGTGACCTATCAACCTCAACATAGGCGGCTCGCTACACTCACTCAAAATTGACCAAAAGTAATAAATGATAACGTTTCTCATTTAACGTTCACTTCATTAACAAAATCAAGCGTTAATGAGCTCAAATAGAGACCGCGTGATGAGGCAAATATGATTTACCTCGTAAACTATCTCCGACCATCCGAGGAGATGTTTAGAACGTGATATGATAGACCTAACCACATGGTAAAGCTTAACAAGGAATTTTTAACAGTGCAAAAGGGTCATTTTATATCAGAAAAGTTGTCACAGAAAGGTTTCTGAATATAATTTACTATAGGTAACTAAACACAGAAGTCGCCTAGCGCATTATATGTATTTTTATTGTACTCTTTAGTCTTTATTGTCAATATCTCTAATTAAGTGCTTTCGCAGGGGCTACTTTTTGGTGACAAAAACAGACAGAGTGGGAACAATGGACACCACATGCTATAAGGTATGGTGACGAGGGGAATATGTGTTCACTTTTCATTAGATAAAGCATGAGCTCGACTCTCGCTGTCAACCTCTACTCTCTAGTAGTAGTAGGAATCAAAAACAATACGAAACAAAAGCTTTTGATTCGAAATTCAATTGATATGCCAGCCTCAATCAAAATATTGTTTCAATTGCGAAAAGGTGAGGTGGAATCGTTCGTGATTCATTAGCAAATAACACTGACTAGTGTTGACAATTATTAATGTACATCTATCTACACACAGAAGAGCAGGAATAGACACAAAAACACGCGTAAGTAATAATGATAATGAAAGGTTCCCTATAGCAAATAGCTATGTCTCAAAATAGACAAATTGCTATAATAGTATACCTATATATACAACAATAAACACCTTAATTTAGCTAAGGGATTGCTTTGCAATAATAAGGACATTAAAAAACTTATAAGAAACATTCGAAAGGGCAACATGGGTTAGAGAACGAAAAGAACTTCCCACAATATTTTGATTTGTTTCTGGCTGGAAAAAAAAGCAGCACGAATTTGCTCTGTAATCGAGTGGTACTGGGTCCGGTGTTGGCTGTTGGCTGTTGGCTGGTGGCTGGTGGCTATGGCTTGGAACAGAAGAGGGGCTTGGTATATATGTGGCTTGTGATGGCCTCTCGTTCTATACCCTGTCATTAGGCTTCGCGAATGATTCGCAGCAACATCGAAGTTTGTCTCCGTGATCAGCCCCGGCCCGCACCAATATAGTCTTATCGAGCAGTGCGAGGTCAAAACGTTTGACCCGATCCATTGTAATAACTTTTAACAAGTTGAAACCGTTTTATAGCTGGAGCCTTACCTATGGAGCTTTATGATGATTGTAGAGAAGGTATTTTCGTTTACTATATAGTCGGGTATATTATTTTTGTTTTATAAAACTGGCTAACTTAATGATAGACTACAGCTCGTCTTATATTGTTGTTCAATATGAAGAGCTCGCGCATATCTTTAATTAGAATGATTGGTTCGACTCATTGTTAAGATCGTTTATTGATGATTAGATTTAAACGTTAAAACGTTTGTCTAACCCGTGATTTTGTTACCAAAGATCTATCTGAAATGTTTTTTCCCAGAAGATGAACCATGTACTACTAGATTATTGCCGGGTGAAAGCGATCACAATGTTTTCAGACTTCTTTCTGGCCACGACCAAGCATTTTTATCTTATAACAACATGACAAAAGTGGCTAAGATGGATTTAATAGCGATCTATTTTTCCATGGCAAGTATTTACTGTATATTGTTAAGTATATATTATATTATCTGAAAGTAAAACAAAACGATTGTCTCTATTTGAAGGTTGTCCATGTTGGACCATAATATGCTCGTACTGGTCACTGGTCACTGGTAACTGGTCAGCTCATGAATTTGCCTCGTTCCAACTTGATAGCGTGAGTTCAGCCAACATGAAGATACCTGCCTAATTTCAGCAAGACACTTTGGGGTTGTAAATGACAAGACATCTTCAAAGTTGTTCGCTTTAATGTGGTCCCAAAACGTAGCCATATTGGCCTTATGGTTATTGTACTGTCACATCTAATGATTGCCACAATAAATCGCATGCGAGTACGAGATAAAAGATTAAGATTTTATTACCCCCTTACACGTTTGGTGCCAAAACGCAACACCACATGATGCGAATAATATTGTTCGAAATTTATCTAATGCCTAGTAATAAAGCGTATATATGAGAAAGCTTGCACGAGGGCCGAGCGACGTTATAGTCTGCAATGACATGTTGGTATTAGAAACTAAAGTCGGGCGGGAGTAAAGAAGCGTCGGTACCCGCGAGTCGCGACTCTCTAGTCGCGACTCGGGGCTCGGGGCGCCTTGAAAAGCAAAACTAAAGCAATTAACAGTGTACTCGATGATTTATACGCGAAAGGCTTGCCGCGCACATTCATTAGAGATCTTCCAGCAGCCTGAGATGCCGATGCAACCAGGGTTCAACAGCGACAAGTCACGGAGAAGACAACAAGTTTGTTGGCTCTTTACAAAACTTAATTTCCAGACAAAATTACCGAAATACCTCGACAAGTAAACTTCCAGTCAAATATCTCCATTGAAATTAAAGAGTTTTTCTTTTTGTTAGGTTTCTTCTAACGCATTATTGGTAAGTATATACACGCGTTGATAAAGGCTCGAAAATGAGCAGTCGTAATTCAATAATTAGACGCCAATGTAATTTTCCATCATGTAACCTCATTACAGAATGGGCTAAAAGAAAAGAGATACTACTCCCGTTCTTCACTAATAGCTTTCTCGAAATTTTCCACCCATAGGGAATTAATAGACACTTTTGGCTTTTTAGTGTAGCACAACAACAGGCGGTGTGGGAAGCTGCATCAGAGGGAGCGAGAAGGAGGAAGTGAGATGAGAGCCGCCGCCCTGCGTTTTGCAGAGCGGGATGGCAAGATGAGAAGGTATGAGAGGAGGGCGGATTTCTCCACCTCAACCCTCCACCTTATGCCGAGACGGTTGCCAAAGAGCGGCCCGTTCCTTTTTCACCAACCATCCCATGTTGCGCTTCTGTTTTTACTTTAGTGAGATTATCTAATTAATAATCCATCTCTCTTACCAGTAACTGAATTATTCCTGATTACCATACAGATCTGAGTCAACTTGGTGGGTGTGTATGCCTACAGTGTATCGTACTGTGCAGTTCCGATTATCGTCGCACCAGCGGCATACGCATGGACGAACCAACTGGCTGCATTCTGCAGACGTTATCAGAGCTTGCAGTTGCCACTTGCAGCTTATAAGCCTGCGGCGCAACTCTTAACTTATCATCGAAAATGTAAATACAGTCATTAACTCATCATTTATTGTTTTAAACGAATAACAAGATCTTTAGATTTGGAGAGCTACGTATGATATGTTTAAGTTTTAGGAGTTATACAGATATTAGATTTGCATTTCAATTAACTGCAGTTGGTTATCTTCAAATGTGTTCTAATTAATTCATGGGGAAAACGTTGATTGAATTACGAAACGTTTTTGCTTTGGCTGTGCTACGAGGCATCTGGCCAAGGTGACGGGCAAGAGTCAAACCATTAAATAAGGTACCTACAAATCATCGATTAAAATTCGAACATTACTGTGCGAAAATGAAAGAACATCGGGATTTACTCTATACAGGCGGCTAATATAATATTGTATACTTATTATTTCGCTCTGTTTTATCTGTACGACAAAAATAAACTTTCGAATTAAATGTTATAATTGGGTGTTTATGTGGGATTATAGATTCCTCTATAATTATGAAATGTATCATCACAAAAACAAGCATTTATGTGACAACATCAACAAAGAGTGGCGAAACCCTTTTTTGCAACACTATTTTATTTTAAAATTAAGGTATGAATAGGAATCCTAAACGAAATTGGAGACCAAAACCTTAATCGTCGGTAGTATCCTGCCTTTTTTGGGGTAAATTACGTCTACTTAAGTTAAGAACATTTGCAGTAAGTAGAGTATGTTCACCTGTTCACACAACATTTTGCGCGTTATCTGCATGAGCATGAGTGAGAGTAACAATCTTCCGACATTGGTTCTAAAATCACGAATACCAAACTAGCAGTGTCTTCCAAGGAACGATTTTGTGAAGTGCTCCGATTCAACAGATTCAATCAATCCCCTTGAGTCATAGAATTTCACTCCTACCGCTTAAGAAATGATATCCTTTCCAGAAAACCTGGGCTCGATATTCTCCTCCTTCCTTTCCCTTCCCTACCTCACCCATCCCAATTTGACCCATAATTTCTGTACATTCCATCAAATCACATCACATATAAACGGTACAAAACGTTCGATAAAATAAAATCATTCTTGGGGCCCATGATCTGGACGGAAATTCTTCTACAAAAGAAAGACAATAGGCGTATAAGATGAAGCGGCATCAAACACTTGCCTTCATTGTTGTTCTGCTTCAAGCATAATCATTTACAATAATGTCTCCACCTCCCAGAAAGACGAATATTAAAACGAACCAATGTCGGTGTTTGAATGCATGTTCTGTTCGGTTTTGTTTTATGTTTTGTTTTATTTTACATGGGATGTATGAATTTATAATCGAATACCCTGTGGACGAATAGAGTCGTGGCTAGGCGATTCGAGGATTTGAGTGAAGAGGTTGATGTGATTACTGATTATGCTATTTACAGATGGCGTGATCACCGATTTCAATTCAGGCGTAGGTTTGCCACGCGATCTCTCCTAGTATCCAGCCTCTTTAATGAAAACCATGTCAAACCTCAAGCCCCCAAATCCCAATCCGTTACACTCCTCGAAATGATTTAATTGTAGTTTTTGAATAGATGTTCATTGGTGAGTAAAGATTCGAGAATGCAACACTCTCCTTTTGCGGTCGTAATAGTTTCAATCAATCGCAAAAAACCCACAAAAAGTCCCATTGACGGATTACAATACAGATCAACATCTGCTCAGTTATGACGCTCCGTAAATTGTATAACGCACTATCCATAATATTCTCTATCACATCCTAAGAGAGACATCATAGTATATATTTCAGATACTTGCAACCATCGCATTATATTCTTTTTGTTGGTGTTTTGTCATATTATCTCTCTTTGTTCATTGCAGCATCTCTTTCACTTGCCTCCAGTTGTGCCATTCTCTCTCGCTCTCTTCTCCCATCCTGCTCCATATTCCTTCGGTAAGAATCTTATATCTAGCCCCCTCCCCCTGATGGCCTCACGGCTTCTCCCTACCCAGCAGCAGCAGCAACAGCGTCAACGGCATGGACGTTCAGACGGGGTCAGCTAGCAGCCCCTGTTTTCTAAACATCCAATTCGAAAATATGATTTTGGTTTCTGTCTAGCTTCTAAAAGCGCGGTGAAAACCTTATCCGATCCATCCAAGCGGATCTCAATCGTTTCGAAGAAAATGGTATTCATAAAAGGAGATGGAATGAGAGCAGAATGGAAGTTGGAACAGTATTTTTTTATTCAGGTCTTTCGGTGGCGTGTGTGTATATATATATATATATATATATATATATATATATATCGGTGTATAAAAGAGCGGCGGCAGAAAATGCAGCAAGGTTTTGTTGAGAACTAACAGGTCATGTGGGAATTGCATTTGATGCGGCGAACGATGCTATCCTTATGTGATCCCAATATAGTCGGCTGTGGATAGGCTGGGGATCGTGAAGAGCAGACCAGGTCTCCAGGTCTCTGTACCTACAGCTTCCGTGGTCGGCATTACTGGCCAAATCGCTAGCCCCTCTTTTATCTTCTTGTATATTATACATAGAGAAGAAAGACGGTATATATGTTGACTCGAGAAGATGCTGGTCAATGGAATAATAATTGTGATTAGGGAACTGCCACTTTTGAGGTGTCTATTATCGCCGTTAATAGTTTCAAGGAGTAATTTAGTGATTTGGTAATAAAGAGACAGGGTATGCACCGGACACGCTTGCTGATAATGATCTATATGCAGTGCAATAACGATTACATTTCTTGAGCTGAGTGGGAGAGACAAAGAGAGAAGAAGATTCAAATTATCAAATTCATGTGAATGGTTTTAAAAATAAGAATAACACTACAAAGCTTTATCTTACAATTCGGAAAAAGGCGAAAACAGAAAAAAAGACTCGCAGTTTTGTTAGTTTATGTGTGAAAATTATTTCAATAACGTCGAATGCAATTTTCGCTCATCTTGGCAGTCGATTCGCTTTGACGTTTCGTTATGCTTGTGCTTACATAGAATCCACGAAGCAACTATAAAATGAGTCTCCGCTGGCTACCATTTCCTGCAATTACCGCGCCCGAGCTATTTGTGTCTGGAAATTGATCGCCATCCCTCAAAAACACCTCCTGTTATTTTTCTTGCAGCAATTACCATCAGCTGATCGACATGATTCGCCAAGTAAACTGGTTCTTGATGTTCATCTTCATCTCAAAATCACCAAACCTTTATATAGGTAAAAGTGAAAGTATACCGTCAATACTTCAAAACAATCGGTTCTATATCAAAATAACGGCCATAGCTTGTGGCAATGATAATGATTAGACGAGATTAATTGGAACACGCAGCGCATTAGGTAAATTAATTTTAATTGTTATTTGTTTTATTTTACCCATAAAAAAGTATGAAGCATTCGAGCAGGGGAAAAAGTATCTGGCACGCGTCAATTTCTCCGTAAAGGCACTACTATACTCACAAAATCTCTGAACGAAAAGTAGCAATCATTGAGCGATTATAACAGGCGTGTGGGGCGAGCGAACTGGTGGGTGGTTGGGTGGTTGGGTGGGTGGGTAGCGCGTATGGTGGGGGGTGATGGGGGGGGGGGGGTTACGAAATGTAGTTAGGATGGACTTGATACTGCAATTTGACCCATTATTAGCGCAAACATATCGGATGGTTGTCCGGGGAACACCTAGGTGTTCAGCTATAACGCTTATCACTAACCCTCATCAGCAATTGATCATTTTACTTCGTTAAAAACCAATTTAACTCTCGTAAAAAAAAGATGTGGCATTACTAAAGGCCATTACGCATACGATAGGGCGACTGGCTGTAATAACGCTCGCATCCAACTATCCTCGATTAATCTGTAACTTCACATGTTGGGTCGGAACAGAAATCGCATTCTGTACCTATATCATCTGTATCATGATAGGTTAGTGTTCGTTTAGGCAGTATTTTCATTTACCCATCAGATATTGCTGGGAAAGTGATTTTTCACGAGCCCAACGAACGGTGAGAGGACTATTTATTACCGCATGGACAGATTTTCGTAATTTTTATTGCTAACCGTGTCTGGATTGATTTTCGCCTGGCGATTATTTTTTGCGATTTCATTTTTAAGTGGTTCTACGCGAAATTTCATCTCGCTATGTAAAATGAAGCGTTTATCTAAGCAACCATTTATTTTGGGAGCTTTTGAGTTTATAGGAGAAATATATGCATTCATGATTGCATATCTGGACATCATTTTTAAATAATGGTCCCCGACTCAACGAAATTAAGAAAAAGCGCGTGATTCAAAAGCACAGCATCACAACCCAGCTACAAGCAAGACATTTCCTTTCATTTTATGTATTCTGATAGTCAAGGAAGTAACATGTTCACGAATGATTACGCATCATCCCTTTATTGCTATAAATCCCCTTCAGCTCCCCTCCTCCGCTCAATGCTCAACGGTGTAGCCCCTGAAAGAATCCGGCCATGCGATCTTATATAGACTTTTTCAAAGCAAGCTGGCTAATCCGCGGCGCATGTCCCCACCCTAATCGCACACAATGCAATACGGACTTGTTAGTTGTAAGCCAAAGTTTTGATTTTATGCCAAACCACAGTCCAGACAAACTATCGGTCTCCTTGTTCATCTTGTCCGCGTCCTACCCTTGATGGCAACTGTTAATGTTGACCCTTCTTTGAATTAAGGCTGTAGATACGCGAGCTTTTGGAAGAAATTACTCTACAACTGATTCGCTCTATAAGCGTTAAACATCCTTTTTGATTGATGGTAGATGGCTGGTCGCCGCATTTAACGTTGAACCGAGTTCAGGATCAAATTTAAAATTCCTACTTTTTTATATATAGGTAGGTATAAATGTTTTAAGTGATGCCTATTATTGTTATGATAAACTAATTGTTTTTTCCTTCCAAGTATTATTCGTTGAATTATCTACCTGAAGGCAGTTTTGTCTCTAGTCTCAAGCGACTCGATCTGGAGATGTAACAGACGATTGATGCTTGGCTAGCTTATAACGTATGGCTACGTGCTTTCAGGGAAGGGGCATCGTTGTAATGCGGTGCGAGCCAGAACATTCTACGACCAATTCGAGGACCATCAAACGAGATCACTCTTTTTTTCTTCTTTACGTTCGTTGGTTTCTTCTCGCTTATGTAGATATGTAGATGATTTTCGCCATCGGGCTAGCCGATCAGACGCGCGTGCAAACTGCAGCTCGGCTCCATTTGGCAACAGCATTCACAATCATTTTCGATTGTTTTTATTTTCTGACAAACAAACCGTTTTGCCAAGTGATGTTTAGAGGTATCATTATTATTGTTATTATTATTATCATTGTTATGGATGTCCCACCCATAGCCATAACCACTCCTACCTTTTCATCATAATTATATGTAATTGTACAGCATACAGAAATATACGTAGAGGTATAAACCTACGCAAAGTTTTTTTTTATGTCTACGAAAATACGTGATCACATTAAACAACATTAGATATTCACTCATATACGTGAATAACATATTGAATTGGCCTAACCAATCGAGGTCCAGATATTTCAAGGATTTATTCCTGATTGGATGCTTAGATATCTGTTCAATTATTCAAGTATTTTTTCTACCCGGTCGGCCCGGAGATCGGTTGGTTATATTGTCAATGGAGGTGTAAGCTTTTGGTAATTTCAAGTTTTATAAATGCCCAATAGCCTTAGGCCTTGGGACAATGCGATTGTTTTTGGGATAAGACAGTTTTCAAAGTCACGACAGGACACTAATTCGAGCTCTATCGAAGTGAAAAACGTTTTAGTGGATTCAGAGATGGATGCTTGAGATTGCAGCGCAACCGGAGACCAGCGAAATTCGATGTAGCTTTATTTTCCTACGCGTTGAATATTTAGTTCGAGATGTGATTTCTAGAGGAAACTTATAGGTGTAGACGCCAGTTTATTAGATCGGTAAACTTTGTTGATACTTGATATTAAATCGGTGGATGGGAAACTAGAAAGTGGAAAGCATCTGTACACCGGCAGAGGATATAGATATTGTGAGACATCTTGTTCTAACGATTCTCCTTGGCCCCGGTGAGGTTTTTCATTAAGACAGCATTAATCATTTGCTAGGATGAAAACTGTTGCACCTCGATTTCCCGGTACCCATCACCCCACCCAACGCCGCCGCCGCCGCCGCCGCCGCCGCCGCCGCCGCAATATATATAGCGCAGCGCTGAGAAGCAACACATCACGACGTAGTTGTTTACACTAGAAAATGATCGAGAGCATGAAGGGCCATTAGCCGACCAGCGATCACCACGAGCGCTAATTCGACTGATTGGGCCTCGATTGTCTCTCGTGAAAATACATACAGCACACGTCTAGGGAAATAAAATGTTACGTTGGATTTTCGAAGAGAAAGTGTTTGCAAAAATCGAGTTAAAATTCCCATTCGATGGAAAGTGTTTGCAACAGCATCCCTGCCACCCCTTTCCAGCTTACTCCGCCGAAATACTCCCCCTCCCACCTTCCAACCACCGCCACCCCTGCCGCCCCCGCCGCCCCCACCACCCCCTCCGCCAAGGCGAAGCTAAAGAATAACAACATTAGACGATGCGAGAGCGAGAGATGAAAAAAATATGCATTTGAATGCAAATCAAGATGTTCGCTTCTCGTATAATGTTATAATATTTCGTTCTAGCTTTCGTTCACCCCTTAAGTCTCAACCCCTAATCGTTTATGTTCACGTTTTTGACGAGACAACACACATACACACACACCACACACATTACAAGGCAGAGAAAGAACGAAGAATAAAAAATCTCTGCAAGTCTGCTAGGCAAAAAAGGCAAACTCGGAGAAAATACTAAAATGAAATTAGGCCTTAGAGAGCAAGAGTGGTGGCACGGTAAATAAAGTCACCCAGCTTCGAGCAAAACTCACCCTTAAATAACAGATTTTCAACGAGATTTAGAATTAAAGCTGTTACGGTATCTTTTATTATAATTCTTCCCTCGGGGTCGATCATTTTAGTTCCAAGATCTTAAAGTGGCTTACTGATACGGGATCCCTAAATGATACGCTGAATAGCCCATTAAATTGCATATGATTTTGTCGATGATGCAGCTTATTACGTTTTGGGAGTTGTGATGCTGCGGCTGTTCCTGTTGCTGTGTCTGTGTTCTGTGTTCTGTGTTCTGTGTTCTGTGTTCTGTGTTCTGTGTTCTGTGTTCTGTGTTCTGTGTTCTGTGTTCTGTGTTCTGTGTTCTGTGTTCTGTGTTCTGTGTTCTGTGTTCTGTGTTCTGTGTTCTGTGTTCTGTGTTCTGTGTTCTGTGTTCTGTGTTCTGTGTTCTGTGTTCTGTGTTCTGTGTTCTGTGTTCTGTGTTCTGTGTTCTGTGTTCTGTGTTCTGTGTTCTGTGTTCTGTGTTCTGTGTTCTGTGTTCTGTGTTCTGTGTTCTGTGTTCTGTGTTCTGTGTTCTGTGTTCTGTGTTCTGTGTTCTGTGTTCTGTGATCTGTGATCTGTGATCTGTGATCTGTGATCTGTGGCGTGGTTTTGGCTGAGGCTGTGATCTGTGGCTGCGGCTGCGGCTGTGGCGTGGCTGTGAAGTGTGCGTGCAGTGTCCAACAATAAGATGATGATTTAATCTGAGCAGCGAGCTCCATCAGTGGCTGCCAGCTATGGCACTGCGCTGTCATATATAGCACCTTGATTTTCATAGAATAGAAGCGAGTTATGAAATGCTGTCAAACGTACATCTTTCCTCGCTCTGCCAATGAATTCAATCCTCTCGTGGATTATCATTTTAAATACGCCAGAAAAAAAGCAAGCAAAGTCAAGTAGGAAAAGAAATTCATAAAAATTTGATCTAATACATTCAAAGGGGCGACTCCCTAAAGAACCTGCTTCGAATTAAGCACGTAGTACTTGAAATCCAATTGGCTGTATTTTAAAATATGGAAATGGTAATAATAAAAATGGTAAAATTGTGTGGGCTGCCTTGAGAGTTTAGAGTTAAGAGTTAACATCGACAGTTGGAGAGCTTGAGTTGGCTGCAGAAGCGTTCAACCGATTCCTACCGCCATCTGCAAACCAGCTAATTTGAATTAAAACACTCCGCATCTCTTATTTAACGCAAATTAAATGCTATCACTCATTTTACAGGTGAGGTTATCAATCAAATTGTCTGATAGGAATTAATTTGCCTTTGCTCGAAGGTCTCCAAAGAATTTCAATTATTTCACTCGTGCATAGACGGTTCACGGTGTGTTACGAGTTCCGACCAATTTCATAATAATAAAATGAACGAGCGCTTTTCAGAATGTCGTCGATAAAATAATTGGCATGTGCGCACCAGTAGCGGTGCTGTCGGCCTACTGGTTGCTTAATTGTTGTTTCTACGGTCCTTCTCCGGCTCTTTCCCAATCTCGTCAAGTCGCTATTTCACTCCTGGTACCATCGGGGGCTAATTATCTCGTGAACTTGATATGCGATATATGGTCACGTTGTTGGCATTTTTGACGACTACGACTACGACAACGACAACGACAAAGACGAAAGACGACTATGTCTTTCGACGGCGGCGGCGGCGGCCTCTAGTCCGGCTTCAGTCAACATGACGCATCTACAGGTTGAATCTTTGATCGGAAATATTCTGACTGTCCAATTGGGACGAACCAGGCCTGCAAACGGCGTAATAGTCTCTCTATACTCGTCGTAATAATTTTCATCTTTCTGACGTTTTGATTACAGGGCAGGTACAAGTGATTCAATGCAGCAAAGTATTGATGGCGACCTTTCATAAGTTTACACCCTGGAGGCCCTGAAAGAGCAGTCACTGAGGATTGGAAATACTTAATACAAAAACAATATTAAATCGAGCTTGCCAGTCTAAAGTCATTATATTTTATAATCATCTTGAATTGGAGCTAGTCCAATCAATTTCCAAGCGTATCAGACATCAGGTAGACCTATTTACATCTTGATGTTACATGATATAATTTATTTTCTTCAAACTCGAACCCGGTTTTCAGATGTTTTTACAAGTCGAATGGTTGTCAATCATTTGGAAAATATGTGGATCCCTCTTGTCAATTTAGGAATCTCTAAGAAGTCCACTGGATCAGCACTATGTAGTGAAATCAGTTGGCAATTCAAATCAGCCTTCGGCGAAATTTCAAGGAGTTTTGTAATATGTAATAACGATTGGAAGCCATGGGTTCAGGACTGTGCCCCCACCCCCAATTCATAAAATGCCCTACCACTCACCCTCCATCCATTCCTCGACATTTAATTTCATATTTCCTATCGAAACTCTAACTGAAATTCTCATTCAATAACCACAACGACTGGTCATCCATAGGATCATCTCATCGCTCACCATGAACCGTCCATCCCAAAGGGGCAGAACGCAGAACGCAGGACGCAGGACGCAGAACATTGATGGCAATCGGCAAGCCACAGCCAAACGGCTGCTCATGGAATTTATCTTTCCTTCCCTTCTGAGTATTTCCCTTTTTAACTCATAGCTTTGAAATATGATAAAACCAATAGAAACGAAGCGAAATAACATTCCCGTTTTTGAGAGATAGGAGAGTGAAATATATTTTTTGATAAAAAATAAACTTGACCCCGAGGGTTGTTATTTGCGTAACCAAACATTTTTTCCATACTTTAGCTGGAGCGAGTTAATTCCTCCTAGGTGAATGAGTGATGTAATGGACGAGTTAAATTCAGACCTTTATTGGTTTTCAAAAGACAAAACTCGCTCCATGTAAATCGTGAAATGATTCTGCTTAGTATAAACTCTCGCTGTAATTTTTCCGCTTTCGTTCGATTCCTTTGACCTTCCGTATAGTTTCTATGATTTTCCGAGAACATTCCATGGGAGATCCATGAACGCGAGGGAAACTTTTTTTTGCTCGGGCTTAGAAAATCATCTGACGACATATTATTTTTGTCAAACAACAAAAGATGTTAGTTTTCATTAAAATCAAAATGCTTGGATATACGCTCTTGGCAATGGGCTGGCTTGGGAAGAAAATGCCTCTTTCGGGTCCACAGCAAAACACCAGCGGTAAAACAAAATCACCCAGCATACTAAGATTAAGTGTTATTTTTACCCGAAAATGGGAATCAACTCCGTCAAACCATAAATCATTAATATTCTGTTTCGACAAAGTGTGTTTTACTAGTAAATACTAGCATAAGTGTCAACCCGTTGAATGTATTCTACCTTCCGTAAGGTAAGATGTGAGCAAGTGAAGTTTTGTCTCCGTGTTTTGAACCACTTTCTTTCCTTGTCAAAAGTTTGAAAATAAAAGGAGCGACAACATTTCTTCTTCTAGTCTTTTAAAACGGTGGAATTCTCGTGCGGATTATAAAAAAGAGAATAACAGTGAGTTTTTTCACCCTACAGCATGAAATTGTATAAGACTGCGAAGATCACATAGAAAATGATACGCAAGGCCCTAACAAAAATTCAACGAGAGATAATTTCTGGCCATAGTACGTACTAGGTATGATACTAAAGGAGAAAAGAGAAGAGAAAAAATGAATATGAAAAGATGAGAAAGTTGGAGTTTCCTTTTATAATGTCAAAAGTCGCAACACGATGTAATCATGACGGAAAAATCTCAGACAAATCATGGAGCTCCTCTTAAAGCCAGAATATAAACAACGCTGAGTAGTGAGTGATACCAGGGAATCGACCTCCAAATTCTAAGGCATTAATCATGGTCATTCGCTTACTTAGTCACAAGATCAATGCTACTACTTGTACTTCTTAGATAGATGGACAAAGACACAAAATTACTCAAAACAGACCCACATACTACAAGGCGCACTCGCAACATTAATCGCAAATTTACTCATTTGACATCTGACAACCATCTTATTAATCGTATAAGACATATGGTGAACAATGTCCAGCATTTATTATCTTCGCAACGCTTGGGAACATAATAACGGTTGCAACAACTGTCAACTTTAATGTTTTGCTTCATTGGTGCTAATACCACAATACGTATAAGATAAGCTATTTTCATTTTTCAAGAAATACTCGCGCTTCTTGGAGCATACAACAAGAAAATAATCGAACACAATCATGACAAATAGTGGGGCATGTGGTGTTGAAAACATTGATGGCTATAATATATCTAGTTTAATTGGATGAACAGGGTGATATCCTTTCGTTAATATGCTAGACCTACCTGGGATAATGTCCTCTTTTGAACAAGCTCAGAAGCGTAGCATTGATCACAGCTGGTTGATTGTATCTGTTGGGGCATGTTTAGTGGTTATTGTCGCGATATACGGGCGGTGAACGAACAGCATATCCAACCAAGACATTCACTCACCGTGGTTATGTTGGTTGGCAGTTACATACGTAAAAACAGAAAATAGAGTAGAGAAATATTATATTACTCACTACACACAACTGTATAACTACTATATTTACTACTGTTTCTATTTCCTATTTACTGGTTAACTATTTTATAATAGGGAGTATAATTTCAATTACTTATATACACGATTGATAACTGAACCGACTTAGTCGAGGAGCAGTGGACAACTGGATCCAAATGAGTCCTACCGACCACAATCCTATATGTTCGTTGTTTACCTTTCGTTGAATTTCAATTGACTTCACCTTTGCCTCTAAATGTTTTTAGCAGAGCTGTAAAATGATAGGTTGCTCTACTAAACGACACCATTAAGGTATTTATTGTAAACAACTTTTGTTAGCAATGTGATTTATGACTTGGGTAAAATATTGACTACGTTAATCGTGGCTGTGGACAATTTTTGAAAACGAGCCAAAAGAACCATTTTACGCCACACGTTTGATTTAAGATTGAAAAGATTTTCTTGGCTATAATTGGTTGATATACACTGCATCTTATTCAATATCTTAATTAAATATCTTAATGAATACGGTAAAAATATGCATGACGATAAGCGTTGCCAGGGTGACAATAAATTCAACATTTTAATTACACGCAAACCGACATTTCTGTCGTGACTGTCAAATGCTGAGCAAAACAATTAGATAAAAATCAAGCGATATTTTCAAATAATTAACGTTCTTTTAGTTTACCTGGCGAACAAAATACACAGATATTTTGCTAAATTGAATTCTAGTCGTCTGGATTGGTCTCCGGGAATCAAAGTAATATCAACCACAATTTATGGTCACAAGAATGGAACCTGGGCCCTGACTGGAACCGATGAGCTGGAATCGGGAAGCTGGAAGCTAGCGGCATGGAAGGAGTCTGATATCAGAAACCCGCAACCTGGAACTGTAAGTGTAACATGACACCTCACCAATGGATGCAATGGACACACCTTTCTCAGCTACATTACGAGAAAATTTAACTTTATCAAGTTGAAATGTGCCAATCAGTTTTTATAATGGAATAAATAAACTTGAAGGTCGTTGTCGCAAACAAACGCGTCATGATTTACAACTTCTATGTTAAAACTAATGAAAGTTAAAAACTGAAAAGAAGTAGCCGCTATATTTTCTGGTATATTGTTTGTAATGGTCAGGGAAGAGGAAGGCAGCCTTTGGCACACTGTTGAGTTTTCCAGGCTTTCCAGGGTTACCATTGTAGACCGGGAAGCGTGATGCTCCTGCATTAGCTACATTCCTGTCTACCTTTCACTGTTTGATAGATTACATTTTCAGTTGTCACCAAATCCATTTATCAAGATAACTGATTGCTTTCCCTTCACCGCTATAAGTGAATATAAATACACCCTATGGAATGGAAAAGATAGCCAGTAGCAATGGAATGCCTTTTCAGCTTGATTTAATATCTATGTCATTCAAGCATAGATGCGTGCGTTATTGTAATTTTCTAGTAGCGGAATTATTGAGAAAATTAATAGTATTATAATAGACTCAGATTTAATATTTAAATTTTGTGGTCTTCCATTGTAGTTTAACATGGTGTTCAGTTCTCTATTTCACTTATTTCTCATCGAATTTTTTTAAGATTGTCAACAAGTTTCTGAGAACTCCATTTCACCATTGATATAATCGTCACCTATTGTAGCGAAGACAGCTGAGTTTGTACATTCCTTTTCAATCAATGGTGTTGCCGTCAAAAGTAAAGACTCGTGCCATTCGACACCAAAAGCATTTAGTGTACAACATGGAGACAAACATTCAAGTTTTCTCACGTTTTATTTGGTTCCAATGAAAATTTCACCGTGAAAAAAAACTTATTTCGCATATCTGATTCGTTTTAAACAGCTATTGAGAAATCGGGCCTTATGGACTTTGACAAATTTGAATTGTGCGTGGTTTTAATAATTTGCACGCACCCTATCTGCAGGACTCTACGCAACATCAATAGCAACGTCACCCTTTTAGCTATTAGCCTTCATTGACAAGACTTTCCCACAGTTTTCAGCATTTCCCAGCAGCCGAGGAAAATTAGCAGGCGATTAGGTGTAGGCACGTAAAAGCCATGAATACAGAAGCATGCAAGTTTATTTCATTCGGCTGATAAATTCAATGAGATTGTCCGAGCAGACAGCGGTTGCTGGTTGCTGGTTGCTGGTTTCTGATTGCTGTTCGCCGGTTACTGGATATCGGCTACCTAGTGCGTTGCCTCTGCTACAAAACAACTCTGTTTGCTCGATTACTCTCTTATGTGAAATGAATTCCTCACCCTCTTTTTTCATGATTTGATATTTTTAAAGAGGTTCTTTTTGCCATCTGTTTACTTTGTTGGGAGGGAGTTTAACCATTGTTTGACATCTGAGTTTATTTATTGACTCGAATGAAACCGTTCTTTGCAATTTTTCCAATTTCCAATTATTATGTTGCATGCAAATTGTCACTAAAGCCAAATGACCTGTGGTGTTTGTATAACAAATAATTGTTTTTATGCCTTCGCAGACGGTGGAATGGTTCAAAATTCAATAGATTTAATCGGTTCAATGAGTTTAACCCATCGTTAAATGTGTCTTTTTTTCCATGGCTTGCCTTGAAAGAATTGAAACCTTTAAAAATCGCCAAATGCATTGGTTTCATTGACTGAAAAGTGATCCCAAGGCCGAAACTAACCTTCAAGCTTACGAAACTAAACCCATAATCACATTAATAAATTGCCAAAAAAGCTTATGTGGTCGATCTTTCAATCCATCAGTCGTTTATTAAACGATCATTAGCTCAAATTATTTTAAATATATTTGATTGGCTGTTGCCATGCAAATCTTAAGTTCCCAGACGGTTGATTTCGAAGTCGAAATTTCATTAAAAAGCAAGTTTATATCGAATGATAAATAAGAAGAAAGCGAAAAGTGCAGCATTTGCTTGTGTCTTGCTCGTGAGTTGTGAGCGATGTGAGTGATGTGAGTGATGAAAGTGACGCAATTGACGCCGGTGACAGGAGGTCACTTTCTTGGGGCAGATGTCGCCAACGCGGGCGTTGGGATGTGCCCTGGCAGTGCGCGGCGCTGGGACGTGTCCAGCATAACCTAGCCGTGGAAATGTCATTAATTTTATTGGAAACGTGTTACGATGTTTGACGGTGGTACGTACGAATTGATGGATTGTTCCAGTGTTTCTCCCTTCTATAAGATCAGAAACTATCAGTGTTAACTTGCGAAGATTACAAAGCAAATAACAATCGGGGAGGGAGAGGGAAAATGGATAAAAATGGTCGGAAAAGGTATTTGGAATTGATAAAAACGGAAGTTTTTGGTCACAGATGTGAAATACATCACAAGAAAATAAAGCGCGATCTGAGGGGGCGTATTTGAAAATTTCTCGTAAGATTATGGGCCTAATTACTCAATAAGGGTAGCAGATCTGACTTGACAATCAATTGTTTTGGATTTATTCGATATTTTTGTATTGAAAAACCTACAGAATGATAAATCATATGTTTGAATTTTAAAATCGTTTTGTCTTGCAGATTATATGTAATTTAAACTATAGTCGGCATTCTTTTCGATCAGACTTTTATTCGTATTTACGTTTAGAGGACATTATGATCTAGCAAAAAAGGTCCATCAAAAACAATTCAAGACTTTTACATTATAATAAAGTAAATACCATTTTCAACAACCACCTCAAATTATTTTAAGCCCAAGATGTAACTTCTTGAAAATCTTATTTAAATTTATTGCCAACTGAATGATGCATTCAGAAATAGCATGTGGTTTCTCCACCATCATATAATTCACAATCTGAACATGATCGTTCGTGAATTACCTAATACTTATTCAAATCATCCCCGGCGATATTTCAAGCTTTAGAAACGCTCCCCAGCACCCCAAACCACCCAACCAATAATTTCGTTGAGCCTCAACATTTCCGAGACATATAAAAAAAGGCAACTACGATTATTTAATAGTTATAGCCAATGGCATTTGCATGTCATAGAAGACGTAACTTTTTATTTTTATACACCGTATATTTATTTTTATGAATGGAAAGTGCAAAATAAAGTTAATATGCTTCTTTATTGCTATGCCAATGAAAATCGCAGCAAGAAATTCCACGAATCATCTACAATGGATCATCCGCTCGGCAACAACCCCAAGTAATGCTCATCGTATCGTTCGATTAGAGTGGTGGGGTGTGGTGCGGTGTGGTGAGGTTTGGTGTAGGTGGAGGTGTTAGTAATAGGAAGCCTGGCGGGTGCATCAGGATGTATGAGGGTGCATCAGGGTGCATCGGGGTGCATCAGGGTGCATCAGGGTGCAAGCATGCGAGGGATATGCTCCTGGGTGGCTAGGGTGGTGAGTTTGTACAGTATGATGAACATATATACAGGGAGTGCAGTTTGCTGTTTAGAGTTTGCAGCCTGCAGTTGGAAGTTTGCAGTTTGCCCACGTTGGCTTCTGACGTGCGGATGAGATATTATGCGAATTGAGCCAGTGTCAAATGACTTTTTCACGATACCGATTTTCAGAATGCTTCATGGATGCCAATACAGAATCATTAAGTCGCAAGTCGAAAGGAGATGCTTTCTTTAGCTTTCAAGAAGAGATTTTTTTTTTATCTCAACTTGCCATGCTTTCTTTATTATACCTTCAAACGACATTATTTTCCCCAATTGTTATTTGTTAAAAATAAAGTAACCCTTTTCCGTACAGACTGGTATTGGGTCACGAAGAAATATGATGACGGTATGTCCATATATTACCCTGGAATGATCTATCAAATAATGTATCATATTCGTAAGCGAAATAAAAATGTGTGGACCTTTTTTTATCAAATTCTTATTGGAATAGTTTGGCTGAGTGCTTTTCATAGTCTCCAGTTTTATAGTCAGGGCTTTCACTCGGGAGATCGAACGAGTGGGCCAGGGGTACCATTCTTGATTCTCCAGGCGGGCACAATCTTCTACTCAGATGTTGATGGTCGACGATACGAAATCGGGGGACCAATGGACCGGTATAGATATAGCTACCCTATTTGCTTAGATTGTTTTAATTTTGATAATCCATGCGTCGTATTGAACACCTATTATCTTCAAGTAGAGGCGAGTAGTATGCCAGAATTTATGTTACAAGTAAACGATTGGAGAAATTTTACTTGGTAAAACTTGGTGCATTCCTCAAAATTCCCTATTGATACGTTCGTTAGCCGAAGAATTTTTTCTTTGTAAAATTATAAAAAAATACTGAGAATGAGAATAACAATAAGAATTCTAATCAAGTGTATCTTAAACTACATAGAAAAGTGACAGGGGGTGAAAGTGACACTTTTCCATAATACCTCTAGGGAAGTAATGCGAGACGTATCGAAAAATTGGTTGGTTGGTTTGTGACTTGGTATTTCTGAGTGTATAGGTAGCTCACACACCCCACTATCTCGTGGCAAACGTGCAGTCTGCTGATCAGATTCTATCCCAGCGTCCCACGAATGATTTACAAAAGTGGGCAACTTTAAATGGGTAGCATAATGCCCAGGATGATGGTAATAAAGAAGAAGAGATTGTTCAAAAGAACAAACACTAAAATAGCATCACAAAATGTGTGAACCAATGAACTGTATAAGAGCTTGCGCGAAAGGAACAAAAAAGTTATGGCTAATAGTTAAGTACATAAGGCAATAAAATTCGCGGCTTGTGTCTTCGTATGCGAAGGAGTGAGAGCAAGCAATGACTCGTGCGAACTGGAAAAGGATGGTCGTTGTTTTGGGAAATGGATGGGGATGGAAAAAGGGGGTCTGCTGCCGTATTCGATAAAAGCAGTTACTCGTGGTTGAAACTGGGAAAGGGGGTGGGGGAGGGGTGCCGATTTATGGGGAAAAATAATGCGAGTGCGAACATATTATATAAGTTTTTTTTCGATAGGAAAGTGTACACTTAGTGTAAAACTTTTCCATGTACTTGCATGCCATTTCAAATTACGCGGCACATTTTTAGATACAGCAATTTGGTATGAAACTTAATTGGAAAATGTATACGCGTTTTAAGTCCTTGGAAGTATGATACTCATATAAAGTTCGAACTCGTTTCTTTTTTCACGCATAAATTATTTCTATTGTTTCTGAACTGAGATATAATTTATGGCACTGTGTGCGCATTTTTCCAACCGATTTTCTAAAAGATTGGAAGGGGTAAGAGGTGGTTGAGTTAAAGTAGGAGGGGGAGTTTTCTGCTAAGGGATACTAGATGAGTGGTGCTTGAAAGTAAATATCCATTTTTCAAATTTTTATCAATATTGCACAGATGGATTCTGAGTCATCTTTGGCTGACTTTATGGCATATGGAACGAAAAGCGTATACCACGAGGGGAAAGGGGCATACTTTTCACGTTTCAATAGCATTAGATTTTTTAAAGCTTTTTTCCATACAATAGTGTCTTGATAACGTTAGGCCATATACATATTATATTGTGGGCTTAAGATACGGTTCGAGGAGTAATTTCGTATGACACATATGCACAGTATTAAGAGTATTCAATGCCTGTGCATTTGGGAAAAGCTTAACGCTTGAGCTATATAAAAAGCTGAAATGTCAAAGTCAGTTTTAGATTCTAGGATTTATTTTTCGACCTAGCTCATTTTTATTCAATCCATAAATAAATAAAAAATGTGCATGAGGGAAAAAGTTGGAGATGTTTTTGTATACTGACGATTTTTATAAGTTGAAACGCAGAGTAGGAAATTATTTCGGAGATACATAGTTAATGCAAGTAATACAGTGCAGTGCTTGCATGGATAATGCATTGACAAGAGGTGACATGCACGACTCGCGGTTCACAAGTCACAACGCAAGATGCGAAGCAAGAGTCGATTCGAGAGACTCGAGAGTCAAGATTCAAGAGTCAAGACGCTAGGCAGGCATTCAGGAAATCGCTCCGTCTACTGTGAAATTGGTTGGTTCCAAATCAGCGACTCTAGCTCGGTAGAAAATCTAAATGCAGCCACCTTATTGGCATGCATAATATTAGGCGACGAACAGGAATATGCGATACGATAAATATTGGTAATCGATCAAATCTGTCATTGAAACATTATTTTTACTTTTAAAGTCGGTATTCATTACAATAATCATGAAAAATGGGATTGATTGACCTTAATGACTTTGGATATTATTATCAGCCTCATACAGGAAAAAAAAACAAAAGCCAAATAGTACAAAGTTTTATTTTTTAAGTATTTTCCATGAATCCTGTTTCTATTCAAGTACTAGGAGAGACGCATCAGAAATATAACAACATAATTGTAAATGAGATTGCAAGTAGTTGTAACCGGACAAACAGCAGGGTAATTGTGGTGCAGTTAGCTTGGCATTCTTTCAATAACATGACATTAATTTTTTTAATTAATGTACTGTTTATATCAACTATTTTATTTCACATCAAGTGACGCAGAAAATCATCATCAGCACTGTACAAACTATCATTGCAAATAGAAGCAATTCAATATGGCTGGTTATCATCGTACCAGTCATACCAAACCAACGACTCAAAAATCTCATCTCACCGCGACACCCTTATGTATTGGATATACAAACAGAAAACAGATAATCGCTTACCTCTACGTTTGTCTAATCTTCATCGAGATCCAATCTGCAGCCACCACCTCTCCAAGCTCCACACGGCCGTGTCTCCCATCTTCTGTCTCCCTTCTCTCGTCTCTCATCTCCCATCTATCCCCTTCCTGTCGGATTAAGATGAGAAAATAGGATCAACACTTATGGAAGCAGTGATTATAGATTACAGCGCGCACCACCCTAAAACTACCCCAAGCATTCAACTATGTTATGCTTTCATGCCAACTTAACAATCCAAATACTTATCGTTCCTAAAACTTTATTCAATGATGCGTCATTGATAGAAAATTATCCAGACAATAACGATTATGAATAAAAATAAGTTTGGCTATAATAATTGTGGAAGTATTTGACGTCAGTCAAATGTTTTCTCTTGCGATTTGCAACAAATAACTCTGCTATCACAAGGGCTGTAATTTTTAATTCCATTAAAAGTTGATGGAAATTCTACAATTTCATTAAAACTGAAAGAGATGTTTACATAATCACACGTGAAGCTGAAAATGAAATGAAACTTAAATTTCAAATGGTTAATTTCAAATTATTACGAATTAACATATTCTGAAATAGTTCAATATATATTTGGGGACATGCTTTGATGTGTTATAACTAATGCATGGACAGACTATAGGAGAGTGCTAAGTTTTGAGTAATTTTGTAGGCTCAAGTAGTATAAGATACTGGGTATGTTTAAATGGGAGGAGGTGAACTGAAGGCAAACATTACTTCGAAAGTACAATATAGCGAGGACTAAATAGAAATCTAGGGTATGACCATAGACGTAATGCGTATCAAGAATTTCCCTACATCAACCTTTACCATCTAATGTAAGATGATTTGCAGACAAATTTTTGCTGCATTCATACACGTATTTATGCAAGTTATAATTTATTTATAATTATTCTGATATAAGGCGAGGTTTAGGAATATCATTGAAAACTTCTTAAAAATTTGTTACCTAAATTTATGATAAAATACGACATCTCCACACTCTGGGCAAATCTTATTTAAGTACTTAATTCCCTTCTACTTAGATTGTGTGTACTTTGGAATCATATGTTTGACAGATAATTGTTGTTTATGTTATTGTTTAGAATTGAAAGCCTATGGTGTGTTTGTCT
The DNA here is from genome assembly GCA_921293315.2 of Nemurella pictetii. Classification (NCBI taxonomy): domain Eukaryota; kingdom Metazoa; phylum Arthropoda; class Insecta; order Plecoptera; family Nemouridae; genus Nemurella; species Nemurella pictetii. The sequence continues at coordinate 26,671,789 of OV121116.1, read as the reverse complement.
TCGCTTTAACTTTTAATCCATGCTCAAACAGCGACAAGTGTCTCATGTGCCGGCATGAATTTCACGTGCAGTTTGCAGCCCTTCTACCCCCGTAGCTTTGTTCTCCTTTAGCGCAAGATAGGAGCACAAATTTAGCCGAGAAACCCACATAGACCACTTTGGCTTTACCAACATTGGTCGGGTTTTCATGGCTATGTGTATGCGGGATTCTTTTCAAGACGATGAGCGTTCTAATTCAATTTTTATTTTGGGCAGCGATAGCAGATAATGTTCATCAGCACAGAAGTTCAATCTCGTGACAAAATGGGCAGTTAAATAATCATTTTGCGACATACATTTAGACTTGTTCGCTTCCATGTTAAGCCAAGAAATCGATTTCTCAAAAATTAAAATTAAGAAAAATAACCGTTTGAAACTTGAAATAAATGATTTTTGAGAGCAAAGTTCTTTAGAAGGATGGTCGCTTGATTTTGCGACGCCAGATCGGAACATGATGTGAAACAGTTAACAGGAATAAGGAAGAAGAGATGAAAGCGCGATGACCTCATCCGAACAAGTACTTATAATCACGACACATAGCATTTTTATTACAATTTTAATAATAACGTAATAATAATGACTATTATAGTTTGAAACGTTTTATTAAAGATCATTAACCAAGATACATAAGGGGCTATATACTTTTAGATATCTGTAGAAAAAGGCACGATTTTGTATTTCATTTAGTTATAATTAAGTACTTATTTTTCATTGTTGTGTATTTTGTTGTTTATTTTTAATCACATTGAGTTATTCCGTTGTATTTAATTATATTGTCATAGCCTGATTGTCGATTACAATTTTGGATACATTTATATTCTCTTCCGTTAATAAATGAATGCGCGAACATTTGCAATGTATAACCTGATAATATTCTAGATTTTTTTTTACAAAGAAAATTTATTTTATTGACCCTTAATAGACTTCCCCACAAGTAACTTCGCACTGGTTCAAATCATCAGCTAGCTGAGCAAAGAAGAATATAATTAAAATAGATCACACTGCTCCCAGGAGTGACATATTTTTTTTATACTTTCAAACTTTTTTTTCACTTCAATTATGTTTTTAGTTAATTAATAAGTTAATTACTTTCATAGCTCTTTCGTTTGTTCTCGTACAGTATGGAACCGAAGTCGATTCTTCTTTCCTAATTTGTTCAGATTCCTCCCGAATCAAAACTTGTGAATTTCGAAGATGAAAATCCAAAACACAAATGCATTTCAGCGAAACCATTTGCCTCCAATTAAATAACCTTCAATCATCCAGCCTTGAACAGAAATTTCCACAGTAATTTTCATTAAACTTTTTTTTTAATGTACAGAACGAAAAACTTCTCGGCCAGACTTCATTGCAGCATTTAAAAACCAGACGAAAGACGTCCACAAAAGACGACCGCATTATGCAACTGAGATTTTTTCTTTAGGAGTGCCCAAACTTCTAGCGCCCCACACAATTGGGGTAGCTAATTAGAAATGCCGTGGTATTTCACACGCGAACTATCCAAGCAGCTATTGCCAAACTCAACCCCAAATAGTTCCCATTTCAATTCTGGAAATACATGATACATATTTGAAACACAGATTTGTTTGCAGGCAGGAATTAAAATATTAACATTTAAAATGCACAATTAATTGTTCTATATATTTATATTGTTAACTGCAGACATAATGCTTATCAAATAGAGGTTTCAGCGTAAGCAATGACAACATAGATTTTTGAGGCAGAGTAGGTATAAATTTCTAACGATGTGAAAGAGTTCAGGTTGTTTGCGTCTTGACATGCCTATAATTTGTGGCTGGAATCTTGGAGCAACCGGAAGGAGTTGTATATCACTTGAAAGCACCTGGAAACACCTTACAGAAGTGCATTTCTAATTCCAGTTGATGCCTTCGGCTGTCAGCTCACAGCTAGCTCTCGCTTCCCAAATCTCGCTCAAGCCACAAGCGCAGCCTCAACTGTCACTTGCCGCTCTGATTAATGACACAGAACAGAACAGAATATCGTGGCATTTTATACTAAAGGTATGGCAGAAAAAGACTCCCTATTTTTCTCCCTTATCACGCCGTCTCAATAACTGTGAGGGGGTGGTTTTATTCTATGGGGCGGGGTGGGGATGCAAATGGACAGATTTGCGATACTTAAGTCCAATTTGGAAAAGAGATTTGTATTAAGCTGATTGCGTGAACTATACATTCATAGCAAACATGTCGAGAATATCAATTTAAGTTCTACTAAGTATTTGATGATTTAAAAAAAAAAATTTGAACTCCATTGCATTGCACCAAAAAACAAATGAACTTTTATTTCAGTAATAATAATTAGTATTACGCTTTATTTGCAATCCAATGTTTCATTCTCGAAACAAATTTTTATTTTATTTTATATATATATTTTTTTAGATAGGTATTTTGTGTTCTTGATCAAAATCCGTTGCATCCTTGCCGAGCGCGAAGTAACCCAAATCAGCAAATAAAAGAAACAAATGCAACACAATCTTACATTTTCTATTACAATACAATTTAAAAAAATTATACTGCTATAAAGGTATAATATAAACACACCTAGACTAGATGCAACATTTAAAATTCAAACGCATAAATCATTATTTGACAGTATATATCTGGTTCATTCTGACTCGCTAGCAATTCATCCTGTCCCAGTCGCTCTCCCTCGCCGGTAGCACCCCCGACCCCCGACCGCGATCCGCGGATCTTGCATGTGGGCCTGCACGGGTGATATAAGGACTGGAAACACCCATGTTGCCATCCATCAACACCACACTATACCATGGCTTTGTGTATGGAGACACAGCGATGAAATATTCCTAGACTGGAGGAAAAATCACCATGCAACTTTTCATCTTTCCCCAAGCGCTGTGTCGGATATAACAGGAGACTGTGTCTTGGAGTTAGATGCTGCAAACGTTGTCGTGAATAGTTTCATACCAGCTCGACACGTGTTTTAATGGTGAGCCCTAGGTTTTTCTATATTCCCCCTTTTTGACGTTTGACAGGTTGTGATATGATACGAATATATTTTAAGTCAATATTATATACGCGGAGTTATTTGCTGACACGAATCGATCATCTTTTCGATAAATTCCGAAGTCAAATTACGTGTAGATTTGATTGAATTTCTTTTCGGTATCGTCAAAAGAAATATTCACAATGAAAGCTAGCGAAGGAACCCTTCACATGGTGGACCGACACATTAGTATACTCTTCTTGAAACTTGTAACTTTGAAAAGCTTTCTTGGGAGGCCTATTCGTCTTGTTACATACATACAATGGTTAATTTGAGAACAATGAAATATATTAAAATTAATTCAGGGTGGCTGAAATAATGACACAAAATGCAACAAATAACAAACGATATCATTCCTTATTTGGTATCGTAAACAGTCTCATGTGATATCTCTAAGATTGAATTACGAACCTTACTACACATTGCACAAGTCTCCGTACACTAACCTAACCAATACACAAGTATCAGTATCACTCAGTATCACTCAGTATCAGTGGCAAAACGTTTGTTATTCCATACGTTAGCCATCGCATAACATTGCCTCAAACACGCGTAATGCTGTTAATGCTCGTAATGTTGGTAATACTCGTAAGTCGTAGTGTGTGGTGCAGGATGCAGGGTGCAGGGTGCAGGGTGCAGGGTACAGGGTGCAGAATGCAGAATGCAGCCAGCAGACTACAGGGGCAGGGATGCATCGTATTATCGCTAGGGAACAATAGGTGTTGCGAGTAGATTAGGAGCAGTTATGTGTGCATTGTCAACGAAGGACGATAGCCACACCAAAATCAGACAAGTTTTCTTGTCGATTGATCACGTTTAGAGCGGTGGCTGGGGCAGGGGCGGGATGGGACGCGACGGGAAGGGAAGGGAAGGGTGAGGAAGAAATTTGGAAGGAAAATGTGAGATGCATCGCTGTTTAAGTGTGGTAGGGCAAGGTCAGGGTCGAATCGGCATTTTTCGGTCTAGCACTCGCAGCCTTGCAGAAATGTACTCTTGCAGTTTCTTAATGCAGGATACAGATTAACATTTCTTGATTTTTTAGGTGGAATGATATCCGTTTTTTCAATCTAAATTTTATTGGCACCGGAACCTATTTTTAGTACATTACTATTTATGTTGTCTTACGATAGTTGTAGATGAATTTAATGTATTTGATTTCTGTTATTTATAAATAATTTAAAATCCAATTTATTAGAAAATGAGAAATTCCGCAAATGAAATGAACGCTCAATAATTTGGTTAATCGTTTCAAACTATGAGCTTGGCATCAAAAATCAACCATCACGTATTCATAGGTGGAATACATAGAGTATTTTACATAAATATTGAGACAACAATGATTGCACTGTATTTATATTACAGCAGACAAATTGACCTCCCTCCCAACCCTTCAAACACATGGGAGCTATATTCAGGCACATATATGCGATGGCCTTTTTAAAACCATTAATTAATCTACTATTCGACAATATTGGCCTTTTACGTTAATTTAACATTGCTCATTGTTACTGATGTTGAAATTTGGTTTGATGGGTTCCATTACATGATTGATTGATATCAAGTGATTGCTTGGACGTGGAGAGAGAAGGATCCACTGCATTCAGCTGCGTTCACAATGTGTTCACAGAGTGATGCAAGAGAATAACGATATGGACAGAAAATTTACTTCGGATGCTCGGGCCTCAGCGAATTTATTTATTATGATGTAATAGAATTTGACTTCTAGTTTTATTGTCACTATTCAATCAAAACTGCACGTGCTAAGAATTCAGGTCACTTACAAATTACATTACACATACTGTATTTTTTTTAGGACAGTAAGGATATTTATGTAGACTCGCAACCCTTGACAAACTTGAAAGTATCGCATGTCAATCATCATCCCCCGTGTTTCCACTGTACCTGAGGTCCGTGTTTAGTCAAATTAGTCAATTTATAAAAGCATTTACTATATGCCGTGCAATGATGAAATTTAGAGACAAATTAACAAAACAGCAATCAGATCCAGAAGTCTCTCACTATTCACTAGTCACTATAGTCACTGGTCACTTGTCCGCCCTTTACCTATACCCTTTACTAGTAGCGAGGCGTTAAAATGCCAGCCCAATATGTCCATTTAGTCAGCCTTGTTTCCCGGTAAATGGGAGAGGAGAGAGAGAGAGAGAGGGAGAGAGCGAGAGTGGGTGGGTGGGTGGGTGAAAGAGAAAAAGAGAGAGAAATGATGGTGTTGGTGGTATGAATGAACCAGAGGGAGAGAGAGACAGAGCGGGGGGTGGGGGAGGGAGAGGGAGCGCGAGCGGTCAGTGTCATGTAATCTACGCTATCTATTGATACAATCATTGTGTTTCCATATCCAGAACAATAACTTGGCGCTTGTGCCAGGACTGTTACTCTATGTTACTGTATAACATGCACAATGCATTGTATTGCACCTGGACACCGCCGCATCGATGAAGGGGATTCAAGCCAGGCTGAAAATCACCAACTTTACCACGTTCTACCACCCTTATAGTGCGCACCTATATATAACTATGTTATGACCTATACATCCATGCCGTCCATGCCCTCCACTATAGGACTAACATGTTTTTGTACGTTTAGGGAATATTTAAAAACTTATTAGTGGTTATATCTATAAACATATATAGATTGACCACGTAACTACAATGTTATTGTAATAACAATGCGTTTTGGTTTGGTTATTATGGATTAGTAGGTGATTTTGGACCGGGTTGACTGCAGCACATAGAGAAAATAGCCTACGTGGAAAACATTGTTTTCGTGTCGTATGGTAGACTGTCATGGAAAACAGCTTTAGCATCAGTTATGTGATGCTTTCATTACACATATCGGTTAAGCGTATGGTGTATCTCGAAACAAGTGGAATACACCAAATATTATACCTTTTTATTTAATAATGTGAACTTGAAAATAGGATCACTTGCACTTCTCCGTTCATTCTGAAAGAAGGAGCGTGGTATCAAACGATTAAAATATAAGTTGAATCGAAATAGTGATAAACAACATCAAAAGGTTTTAGGACGCAGGTTAATCTAAAAATTATGCTAATAAAAACCATAATTAAAATAACTACTGAATGATGAGGGAACGTCAAACAACGTCAGAATTACCGAAATTCTTATTTCATGTCGTCTACGAAGGTATCAAGTTAATCGTATAACACTTAATTCTTACACTATAGTTCATCGATATGCTACCACACACTGTTGTATGCAGGTGTTATCAAACAGTTCCTTCCAGTTTACAGCCACAACATAAGGCCCACTAGGAAAACATTTAATATCTGCTCGTGGATTGCTTCTTCTGTTAGATGTTGATCTCTATCTAGCCCCGAGGGCCTGTTTCGGAGCAAGTTGAGAGATCATCGAATTGTAAAAGCAGGCTTGAGGAACGCTGCTTATTTATACGCGCAATGAAGGATGAGTGCAATAGAGAAATTTTATCCAAGAAATATATTTTACCCAAAAGAAATGGTAATTAAAAATAATACGTTAAAAATTTTATATCCTTGGTCAATATACTTAAATATTCAAATAACAAATTTCAAAAAAAATTCATACTTTGGCATCATGTTCATTAATTATGCACATTCACTTAATGGATGGTTATGATTCGAAAACAATAATTGTGTTTAGACAACATAGCAAGTATTGTTCAATATTGGTTGAACGAAAATTCTCCCTTGGTGTGAGGAATTATTGAACAGTAACACGGTAATGTTGGACATATGACGGAAACAAACAAGCCATTTCGCTAAACAGCAAAAAATTGCAAAGAAATGTAATATATTCGCTAGGCGCTAAAAGTAGGTCGATGACGGCTGATGATAAGAGAAGTGTCAGTATTTTTAGTCCTCGTTATCAGTAAACCCATTGACAAACAATTTTCTGTGTTGAGCATTTAAATCAATAATTACTGTCCGTTTTCGAATAATGTGAAAAAATAAACAAAAAATAAATTGACTATATAAAAATATATTTTGCAGTGAAAATGTCAGTAATTTATAAAAGGATATTAAAATCAAGTTAATCACATAGTACTCACCTGCTATTAAAAGTGCCGTCATCTGCTAATCCCACGTCAATAAGATGAAAGGCTATTGTTATTTCTATACATAATAATATAAATAACATATTTTCCTTTCAACTGTTTCCATCGTCCATAGCCCTCTAATTAATAACTTAAATGTTATCCATATCCTTCTCCGTAGAAATATCTCCGGCAACAATCGCAGCCTAAGGGCTGTGAAGTGCAGAAGTATAAATGGTAGCACTTTGAGATCAGCTTTAAAGAAACATGATGGGCTAATATAGCACAGAGGGGTTGGATGAGGTTAGTTATGTTAGTTATAGCATGAAGAGGTGTTCTCTGTCCGAGCTGTGCTCTAGGTTAACTTTGTTATATTACTAAATGTCGCCTAGAGCGAGCCGAGTTTTCTATCTCCACAGACAAGGTGGGTGTTACTGTTAAGACTAGTTAGACATATTACAACTTATATAGCACAGCAGCTTGTTTGAAATTCCTTGCCGATGGTCAGTTGTATTGTTTGCTTAGATCGGATGAAATACGTTTCGTGCGATATTTTAATTAATATGTTTAATAGAACTACCACGCGCATTTTAGCGTCCATCAATTTATTTAACAGTAATGTTCACAATCCTGAACGATGTAAGATAAGACCTAATATGGTGTTCAGGAAAGATTTAAAACACCACTGACATTTAGTTGGACGTATAGTTTTCCACGGAAGAGCTATGGTATGAAGGAAACTGAGTGCAGGTTTCTATCTAAGAAATGAATCAGTTTACTGCTGGTTTGGGGGTTCCGAACATTTTCTTTTAATTGATTTGAAATCGGAGCACTTTTCAGCCAGTAGCTAAGATGAAGAACTACACTTCCAGTTAACTTTAAATATCCATTTTAGGAATCCATATCAGAAATCTAATCCTGTAGTATTATCTAAAAATCTAATAGTGTTAGTATATTATGCATGATTTATAATATTAGGTATGATAAAAACGGGTAAGCAAACTCTTGGAATATTAATTTAATTAATCACCAAATGAGAAATTCACATAATTGTAATTCATAGACAGTTCGTTATCTTTCTGGCACTTAATCCCCTTGCCAGCAGATCCGATTCACGTATTACGCAAGAGAAACAAAGCACGGCGTACGGAGTAGAAGCATAGAAATACGTCGCACAGAATCCGACACCGTTCCATTTAAACGAATGGTTTTCTGCTGGTCAATTAATAACAGCAGCACATGGATGATGCATGTAGCTTTCTAGGGCCACACAACCCCAATTTAATAAATGAAATGATGTTGTCAAGCGCTACCCCAGAGGGGAAGCAACACTACAAGCTCACCACCACAAGAACCAACACACTATATTAACTAAAAACGCTGTATTTTTCTATTTCCTTCCTGAAATATATAGGCCTTGTTTAATGTGGTTTATGGACAGATTGGTAGAGGAGAACACCTAGTGCTATGCCGTGCTTTGCTCATGCAATTTCTTTGCCGGCCCTGCCCTTAGCTCGGCTAGGTTAGTAGACGGGGTTGATCTCTTTACTAGCTGAACACTTCTATGATCTCGTGTGCTTGCTCTGCTCCATAAATCCTGATACAGGTGATGTCAGGATCTCTTCCTCGCACCCCTTTACTCTTCTTCCTTCGTCCTTCTCCCCCTCCCCAACCCCCACCTCCTACTACCGTGCCACATTCGTTTCATATTACAGAAGACAGTATATATCGTAGACGGAAGGGCTAACTTTTATTGATAATATAGGGGATTATAGTTGAGCCTAAAGCAATAAGATTGAAAGATGGGAATACTATTTACTGGAAGGAGCTGACCTGGAAAAACACTGGTGAAAACAACAATTAATTTTGTTTCTGTTAAGACAGTGGAAGTGCCGAGTTTGATAAGAATGATTTGCTCTGCGGGCTGCATTCAGGGGGACATTTCCAATTTTCATCATATCGGTAGTTATTTGGACGCACTAGAAATAGATCTGGGTGCACTTTTCACAAAAAGAGACATATCGTTATAAACACTGTGAAAATAGAATATTATATCTAAAATATTAAAGTTTTATAAGGTGGTGGTGGTGCCGAGTTTGATAAGGAGAATAAATTGTTCTGAGGGGTGCATTCAAGGGCCAAAAACACTTTTGTCGGACTAGTGTCACTGATGTGAATCTTCTTATAATAAAGACAAAGTGGACATAGTAATTTAACAATTGCAATTCCTTAAATTGAACGAAAAATAAAAAAATCTAATATGTGAACAAAACATATAATCTCTCAGTGACCAGATTCTTTCCATGCTTTTGACGCCTTACATTTAACAATGCATCAAGATTCAAAGCTCTTTCATCTCACCGCCTGTCATATTTCATGTGCTAGTTTGCTTCTCCACACATAGGTGGCGGACCCGCGGTGGTCTCCCCCCTCATAGCCGAGCCGAATACAGCTGCGAGCTGTGAGCCGCGTGAACCGTTGGCGTCGGCGAACTCACAACCTAGAGACCCACCGGAGGGAGCGGTATGCGATGAGAGTTCGGTCTTCATCACCCCGTCTCCACGTCGCCCCAACTCCCTGACTCCCCGACTCCCGTAGCCCTGCTAGCCGCGAGGGGATCCAGCAAAAGCCTGCACTCTACAGACCTAGTTTCACTGTTCATTGCTCTGCCTGCCGCCAGCCTGCCTGCCTGCCTGCTTGCTCGCTTGCTAGCGCTCGCACTAAACAGCTGATCGCAGAGGGTGAAAAAGGCGCGTGGTTAAAGTTTGACAGTAGGGTGGAAGCTCACGTGGCCGTAGGACGTGTAAACGAGAGCGAGGCAAGTAGTCGACTTTCCACGGACGTCAGGTATAGAAGGGAAGCGTGCACTTGTAATTATTGATGTAGAGTACGGAAAGTCACTATTGGAAATAGTGAGTGAACTGGGAAGTTTGCTCGCTGGAGTGGACAGTGATAAGCGTGTGGCGACGCGTGAATGCGAGCGATAAGCGTTTGCGTGTGTGGGTGTGTGTGTGTTTGTGTGCGGGGTGTACGATACGAGTGCGTCGAGCGTGGAGTGTGTTGCACACGCATAACAGTTGAAATGTGCACATTCGCGCAAGTTAGTTCTTCGTTGATTCCTAAGTAGATCACGCTGTTACGGTGGTGCGGTGATGGTGGTTCCTAAGTCGGTGGATGCTACTGCTACTTTTGCTAACCAGACGTGTTACGGGGGTGGCAGGAGGAAGGCCATAGGAAACAGTTGGAAAACGAGACTTTTGAGGCAAAGGAAAATACTAAGACGAGAAGGAAGGCGGGACTGAAAACTTGAAGCAAGTCAGGCGGAACAGTAGATTCGACGAATGAACGTTGAGCAGTGTAAGCGGCAGGCCAATGGGAAACGAGGTGCGCATATCTACCAGATAATACCAGCGGTTGGAGTGTGATTCTCAACGAAACACCAACCTCTCCGGTCTTCTGCGGACACTCCATGCTTTTTGCTCAACGTTTTTATTTATTACGTTTGTGACTGTTGCGACTGCTGTGCAGTGACCACCGTGCGAATTAGTGCGAATATTATTTATTTCGTTGCGATTCTTCAGTCGTTGCAAGGAAATGTTCGAGTGACGAAAAAACAAACAAAGTGGAAAAACGTTTTTATTTCGGAAAAATTACATCGCCTTCGAGACAGGTTATCATCTTGGAAGGGGTAGAACCCACCGAGAAAAAGAGACGGACAGAGGGTGCGCTAGAAATAGAAGGGGAGAGATAGCTAGATTGGAAATATATAATATAAATTTTCCGAGTGTTGTAAGTTTTGTGATTTCCTCTCTACCGCCCACTCTCTCCCCACCCCCTTCACACCATACAAGTCCCCCCTCTCTGATTCGTGTTCTGTCTCCCTCACTCCCGACACCGGCATTGAGAGACAGAGAGAAAGATACAGACGGACATTTGGACCTACCATCTGAGTCTCTTCTTGCATTATTCCTACCGCTCTGTTCCAGAACGGTTCACATTTGCATCTGTGAATCAGAGCTGAGTGCGGCTATCTCCGTTCTTGCCTCGAGTATTGTGCCGCCCTCGGTTGATAGGCCGGTCACACCGAGATACAGGAGCCAGTGCTGTGAACATCAACATTTCGACCAGTTTACCACGAATTGCCGACCCAAGTGAACGTGCCAGTGAGCGTGTGTCAGGATGACATCCTGAATTCTTTCGCCTCTTTTGCGACAAATTCCGTATCGACAGTTAATAATCGAAACTTTGTGCGTATGACTTTCTATCGGACCGGTTTATCGAGAGGCTAGTTATTTTGGCCGGTGTAAACCATCGTGCGTTTTTTAACTTTAGATTCGTCGTCGAAGCATTTCGTATTTTGTGGTTAAGACAATGAGTATGGACTCCGTGATGGATTCCTCGTCGACAAATAGCGATCACAGCAGCAATGCTTCTTCGTCGGGCTCTCCCAGCCACGTGAAACCTCCGATGACACCTCCACTCGTCAATAACAACAACAACAATAACAACAACAGCGGCGGCGGCGGCGGCGGTGGCGGTGGCGGCGTGGGGAATATCGGCACCGGCAACGCGGTGACATCGGCTCACAGTCCGATCAGCATGGTACGCGAGCGTCAGCCAGCATCAATCAGCCCACCGCATGGCATGCAGACTCCGACGCCGACAATGCACCACCAGCACCAGTCCTCCTCTATCAGTCCTCCACCAGTCTCGACTCCCAACAGCATCCACGCTATCACACCGAGGTCCGTCATGCCTCAACTGCCTCCTCCGGGACTCGGCATCTTGAACTCTCTTGGCGGTGGAATGAACATGATGCATCACTCACCTCTCGAGCTGATGGCAGCAGCTCATCACGGTGGACCCCCAAGATCGTACAACAGCCCCCCTCCGATATCGTCTTCAGATCCAACAGCTAACGAGTGCAAATTGGTGGAATACAGAGGTCAAAAGGTTGCCGCGTTCATTATTGTCGGCGACACAATGCTATGCCTCCCACAAGCTTTTGAATTGTTTCTCAAACATTTGGTTGGTGGTCTTCACACAGTTTATACGAAACTGAAGAGACTCGATATTGTGCCACTCGTGTGTAATGTAGAACAGGTGCGAATCTTACGCGGTCTCGGTGCGATACAGCCCGGCGTGAATCGCTGCAAACTGCTCTCGTGCAAGGACTTCGATGTCCTTTATCGCGATTGTACAACAGCCAGGTACGCTTCCTCACCGGTCCAAATCGGGTAACTTATCATCTTCTGTCAAATAGCATGCTTGATCTCTCTGCTACCTACAAGGCCTTTGCAACACATTGGAATTGTCTTGGCTTTTGCATGAAGTAGCACTCGGAATGATTCTGGTTTCGTCCTGACACGATTCGGACCTCCCGAGTGCCATTACCACGTTCATATTTCCTATTTAACATTCTTAGGTAGTGAATTCGAGGTGAGATCCATCACTTGAACTAAATCAAAGATTTTCAAGATACGAATTCGAAAGGTATAAGACGATTAATTGGAGTTAGAATGGGTGAAATTTTGGGTACAGTGTGTAACTATGAAAAACCAGAGTACACACTTACCCCCTTACTGAGTGCAAACTGCAAATTCATCGGAACTATTTGCTGAGAGCTATAGAACCGCGAAATAAAATATGTCTTCAGATGACAAATGCAAATTAAATTTGCGAAAAATTGCTCTTATTGCAGAAACAAAAATAATTTCAACCATGTGTCGAATTTGCAAAAATCGCCAAAAATATATACACAGAAGTATTTGTACTTTATTTATTTGAATTTTGGCGTTATAGTCAGAGCAGGGTCTAAGCGACGATGGCTCAACAGATTAAAACGTTTTCAAATACGCGTCAAAATCTGGAAAAAAATACTAAGTATTTTGATTGAGCACTCGTGCATCTTCTAAGTGATAACTCAATTTGGCGTAAATTTTTTTAAATTAAGATAATCACGTTTGCACACACAAAATTCATTAAAAATATTTACAACAGCAATCGAAACTATAAAAAAAACAATAAGCGGATTCAAAGTACATGAATCGCACACGTCGTTTTTTTGTTATTGCTTGCACGCATAATGAACATCGCGACAATCCTCTTCCATAAAACACAGTGATTTTATAGAGCTTGTTAGTCTGACATAGTTGATGATTTAACTGCGATAAAATCATGACTGTTTGAGTCATATACCTCCTATGAACGCAAACATCACTTTAATTTATTCCTTCATCAGTAGAAGAGAAGTAAACATTTTATAGTGTTGTTCGGTGATGACAAGATGATTTTTATTGTGTGGCTTTAACGATATCTTAGGCATTCATTCGTGGCAGTCCATCTCTAAATGATACCTAGCGCGAGCCAGTGTCAGTGTCAGCTGATTCATAAAAAAAACCACGGACTGACATTAGCTCCAAATATCAGTGAAATCGAATAAAGTCAAAATTCAATCTGTTCCAATCCATGATATTATTATCTTCGTTCGGTTTAGAATCAACTCAGTTCCTCAACGTACTTGTTCTCATTCCAATTTGATAATATAATTTTAATAATGCCCAATTTAACTTGTAATAATTGGGAGATTGCATATAGTATAACTTTTAATTAAGCTGGAAATGTTTCCGAATAATTAATTTTTTTTTAAATAACGTTATAGGTATATCTATTTATTCAGTAAATTAAAAAGACTGTTCATATTATAAATTTTGTAACTTGGTTTTTGAATGGAATTTGTATCTACGCGTAATAAAATGCTGTTATCGCACGTTTGCGATTAACATGTAACATCTAATTAATGCAATTAGCTTGCACCTTTCTTTGTAAAGGCTGCTTAAAATGAGTAACCGTCTACCTTGTATTGCCTGGCGAAGTTATCTGGTCTCCAGAAGATGGTGGCCAGGTTATGGAGATAGCTGGGATTGAGATAGCGGTTACCAAAGAAAGTGACAAACAACTTCAAGTGAAGACAGCATATTATTTTAATGATTCCATTTCGATCATCTCATATATTTCTAGAACTCAAGCTGCAGATATGATCACTTTTCCATGGCTTAGGCCGAAATTAATTCGATCTGATCATTGTCCAAGGTTACATGCTTTGCAATTTTCAATTCTACTGTTTGCAAAATATGAATTAACTTAGCTTGCAAATTTGAACGAGCAAATCAACATTCGAGTTTTGAAAACTAAAAACATGATACCTGTGTTTTCACATTTCAAAATGTAGTTTTAAAAAGTTATTTTTCAAATCTCAGCATCTTGGACTTGACATGTGATGGTTTAATTTATGCCTCAGCGTCTTCAATCAATCAATTCATATTTTTTTAATCAAAAGTGAAATTATGATTTTCTAGAGGAACAAGTTTAATAAAATCAATATTTCCATCAAAGTTCTTTGTATCGTAAACAGGAGCGTGTTTATTTCTGTCATTTCATGCGGCTTCACAACTAGCGGCTAAACGCGCCCTACGCGGGGGGTTTTTGTCCAGATATCAAGCAAATAATTAGTTATACGCTCTAATAAAAGGTGTGTGTGTGTTGTCGATTTCCTACTTGTACAGTTTTGAGCTTCCAATCGTGAAATGATCACAGCATGAAGTCTAGAGGAGTAGTAGCAACACCTACTGAGTCACTATTGTACCTATATCTCTTCCGTATTTTCATTGCTGCGCCTAGACACTGTTCGGGAATAAAAAAGAAGCGTGAGTCTGCTAGTCAGGCCAATTGTAAGATCATTTCGTGGGTATTTAGTTGTTTCGGCCCCCTGTTGGGCACACTACATTGTTATGTCATTGTTAACCCCACGAGGAGTAGATTATCGTGCTCTCCAGCCGATTGCCGATTGTACGATTGAGTGATATCATGGGGAGAACGAATACAAAGTCTGATTCCTTCGAGACTTGTACATGTTTCAAAGTAGACATCACATCACATTCACACAATATGCAATTCTTGAAAGACAGTAGAGAGATGACCAGAGTGGTTATTATTCTATGATGTAAAAAAGGCATGTGATGAAAACGAAATGATTAATTAGAGTGATTCTAACTTTGAAGACGCCCGTCGATCAACAGTATGGCCAAATTGCCACATGGCGGAATTCTGAATTGGTCTTGTTTTCAACGTGTCATCAAGTTTTTGATGAGCAGTTGCTATTATTATATTATATTTTTTTACGATTATACATTCTTTATATAAGAAATTAGTGCTAATAATATATTTAATTACATATATTAATTGATATTTTTTTCTCTTAATAAGTATTGTAAGAGCTATGTATATATTCCGACTGAAATGAAGATAGATGCTAATTAATAAATGACGTGTGGTAGAATAGCCTAGTGTAAATTAGCTAATGGGAGGGGAACAGTGAGTGGCCCAGGGCCTAAAACTTAAATTCAGAACAGACTTTTGAGGAGTTTTTCATGGCATAACAAAGTATCTGTGATAACGGGAGGTTACATTGCCTGGTGAAAAAGGCGATGAAAAAGTCAACAGGTTAGCGTTTTGACGAAACAGGTTCGTGATCCCTTGAGATCGAAACTATGAGACATGATCGAAACTCTATAATGGAAACACCGACAACAATCGCGACAACTATCAACTATCGTCACTATCGACAATATCTTCAATATATCGCCATTCATCCACACTAGAGCATCGCCTTATCGACTAAGGTGTTAAAGTGCGGTGACATCGTAAATGGTAAATCCACACACGATACTAATTGACTTTAACAACTGTTCGAATCCTCTTTAATGATCATCCATCAACGCGAATTGCATCAACTGATAAGCACGACTAACACAACGTGTGTACAATGCGAGTTACTTCAAACGATCCATTCACACTCAAGACATTTCACAGGATTCAGTATTCTAACTCCCCCACTATCTTTCATCACTCATTCAGTTAAATCTTGCGCTGCTTGCATTTGCAAATAGATCCGTTTGTTCGGATTCCCGTTCCCGTTCCCACTAGCAATTCCATTCCTATTCGCATTCCCATTTCCAACAGGTGTCCCTGTAGACAAATGTCCGTGGAGCAGATAGCTGTAATATCTCCCCCCATTTCCTTCCTTTCCTTTTAGACGCTTGCTAGACATTCAGCAAGGAGCCCGGCGCCGACTGCCGTCTAAACGTCTTTTCCCTTCGCGTCTGAGAGAGATAGAGAAAGGGGGGAGGGGAGAGAGAGAGAAATAGAGAGAGAGAGAGAAATGAACTGAATGAATTGTGTCTCTGAGTGTGACTCAGATTCAGGATTCGCTACCCCAACATTTACTACTATAACACTCCCGAGGCGATGCAAGCAGGAAAAGAGGGGAAACGGGAATGAGAGGTCGGAGAGTTGGAATTTCTATCTCTCTGACTGCTCTCTTGTCGTTGCCGCCGCCGCCGCCGCCGCCGCCGCCGCCGCCGCCGCCGCCGCCACGCCGCCGCCGCCGGTTCAATCGCTAGCATTCCATTTCCACTTGCATTGAGACTCGCGAGCAGAGCGCACGCACTTTGCTAGACGGCGGTCTATCCCCCAGTTGGTGCGTGTCGCAGTGCGTGGATGCCATGCGCCAACAGTCGGATTCACAGATAGACATTTGTTCCCGCGAACGAGTGATTCGGTCGGGGCACTCCGAGCCGAGCTCGAGCTTGGAGTAGGTGGCTGGCTTGTTGCTAGCGACGACGACCGCCACTTCCGAGCGTCGACACGCACGCTTCCCGGCAATCGCGGCCGACACTCCCGTCAAACTATCGCGAGGCCGCCCGGACTCGATTGCATTGCGATTTTACCAATGGCGCAATATTATGATCTCGGTGTTGAAAAAAATAGGAAAAAAATACGAGTTGATTCGCAATATCTTACGAGTATTTTCTGTCGAAGTTTTTAACCTTGCATTATTTTCCCGTGTACTTGGCTCCTCCACGAAACACGGCGCCTCCATAAATAAATGAAAACATTTGTCTCCGCACTCGTAACTTTAAAGTCTTCACCCTCGTTTGATCTATTGTGACATACACTACTAAGAAACCCCACTACAACTCTAATTCCTTACCATCGTAACTTTCAACAGAAACAACCCCTACATTATTACAAACCCCCCTTACCCCCTCCCTTTCGTAAAACAATTTTCCATGTGCCATTTGACCCAAGAACATTCGGTAAGGCATCTTAGAATCCCCTCATTTAATTAGTGACCAAAAGGCTAGGTGAAGACCAAAACGTACACGGACATTTAACATGGAAATATAACCCTAAACGTGAACTAAGTTCACTACCACCGTGTCCACCATCCGCAAATTTGTTGGAAAAATGAAGAATCTCTCCTCTATTTCGGTTAAGTTAGGTAGACTTATCAAAGTAATACTATGTCAGGAAGCCTTACCATGCTACATATGAATGAAAACATGTCTGTAATGAGGCGGTTGTCTGAAGCTATCTCTCTCCTACTCGCCTATTACCTGTAGAGTCTATTGCATGATAGAGTTCCTTGTCTTTATGATTCTCCGTGCACATGTTATGCTGATGCCAGGATGCCTAGTTGAGACCGCTGGTGTCAGCCATGGGCTAGTATATAGGCTCTGTGTGTTGGCCACGGTTTTGCCCGAGGATAGTCTGCCGCTGCCACCCTAGTCACCCTAGGCAGTAGGTACCCCAGCAGGCTTGACTCCTTGCAAACTGGTACTGGAAGTAATTGCTACTATATTGTCTTCAAAGTTGAGTGCCAACCTATCATTCGATATGCACCAGCACTCAGTTTGTGCCCAAGGCAAAATAAGATATAACGTAACAAAAAATATTTACATAATTTTTAAACTTAAATCAATAATGTAAATATGTTGTTTGTAAATGAGAACGATATGAGAAGTGGAAATTTAATAATCGAACAGAAATATTTATCTATAAACATGCGTTATTTGGTACTTCTAAAGCGTTTTACCATATGTGTGAAGACACCGTATTCGGTAAAATAAAATAAAATAAAATATTTATACATAAGATAATAAAACTATGTACGCCATGGCTGTTAGCAATTTAGGGTTTTGGCACACAAATGCATACAATGCACTATGTAGAATAGTCTGTTAATAAAGGTGTATTGGTAGAAATAGGTGGCAGTAGCGGTGAAACTGCAATAGGGGGTAGGTACTCCAGCTACAGTTGCTACTAAGCCTTATAACCACAACACTCGGCATTGTGGCTAATGCTATGTCCCTGTATTAAATACACACTGTATGCTGTATGCATATAGCATGTAACTGATGTAACATAGAATGTAGGCTGCATTGCCCCTCTGTATATGCAACAATTCTGTGCAATATGGAATACAAATGTTGACTGATTTTGACAATATGCGTACATGGGTTCACGGTATGGTTTTGGTGTTAAAAATTCTAACTCTATATACAAGGCAATTTCGGTATTATATTATGGTATATGGGTGTGAGGTGAATTTTGAATAGAAGATCATTGAATTTTACTAGAAATCTACAGATACATTAGTGTAAAATTAGTTAAAATTATAATCAGATATGCATACAGATTGTCGATGTTTGATTTTGGTGCTCACATTATGTAAAATAGCATCGTGTAAACGATTGCTTTTGATTTATTTGTAAGTTGACGATGGCATGGTAAGGGATGGATCTAGCTTCAGAGGCACTCGCGCTATTTCATAATCGTAGAGTCATTTCAGATGCGATTCCTGGCATTTCTATTAGCGGTCGGGATTTCTCAGTGGTTTAGCCTTTAGGTACGAGGATAAAACATTTGGACTAACGCCGGTCGATTTCATTTGCGGCGAACCGCAGAAAGAATCTGCTCCAATTTTCTTTAGCCGTGCTTCTTTATTGAACCAATATTGAGCACCAGTTCTTGATAAAAAATAATCTAAAAAAGCTTAAAAGGGAAGCAATCGGTACCTTGGCAAATCAAAATAATGATTGCAACCAGCTATAGATGACGACCCGTCGGCTCACTTTTGAATGTTCGCCGAAGGTTTGCCTTCCGAAGGTATAGCTATTGCTTTAGTGCTATTGCCATTTCTGGTCAGAACCACCTAATTGCTTTCTTTGAGCTAGAAACTTTCGTATACGCTGTTTTTAAGTTGTCGTCCCTTAATATAATTGATAGACAGAAACCATTCAAGACTTGAAAACTAAAGTGCGTCATGTCGTCAACGCTGAAAGTGTGAAAAATTGTTTCGGAAGAAACCATAAAGTTGGTCTGAAATGTGTGTGTAGGTATATGTTAGAACAATATCATATTTGGCGCATGTTTCATCAATTTTATCCATTGAATTCACAAAATGAACCGGCTTCGAGCATGATTTTAAGTGTGTGGGTGTATGAACGATTTTAATTTGTTCTTTGAAGAGAATTTTACCGACATTGTTTTTTTTTACCGCGAAAGTGCAAGCTTTAAATGCCTTTAATATCATGGCAGTGATCTGATATTTCTGTCTTTATAATGTATTATTATGTATAGAACAGCAGCTAAGTGATAAAGCGATCACGTGGTATGCTTTAGATATTATCATGATGCACCTTTAATTACTAAATTTAACGCTTAGCGCTCATAACTCTGCCTTATTAAGACAACACACATAAGAAACTTGACCTGGCGCTTGGTTCAATATCATAACAAATGATTTCTGTCAGCAATACAGTTAAGCATTATAATAATTAATCCAAACAGATATATCTCGAAAATATAGCTAACATTGATTTTTTCCCTCTCGCTGCCTTTCGCATTTCCATAAAGCACAGCAGCTGTCTGCTCCAATGTACCGTCAAGTGAGGCAGTATGATCTCGTTTCTTTGTCAGGAGTAAGATCATCCTAAAGCTTTTGATTGAACTTAAAGGCTGATTATATATTTCACTTGCTTTCTAAGAAGAAGCGTGATTGCCATTGATGCTAGCAAACTAGAGTCCAGAAGTAATGAAAAGTTTCAAAATTAATCAACTCTCAATTCCTTTGTATTGATGGCGTTTCGGGTATGGATAGGTAATCATTTTTTGAAAAACGTTGCACAAGACCTACGATTGGCGGCTCTGTTTGTATTTTCCAAAAGGTATTCGGACGAGATGATTCTGTTTTATAATTCAAAAGTTTTTACTTGAAAGTTTCAAGACTGATGACAATAGATTTGGTCAGACACTAGCATTATTCGATGCGATGGCCATTAAGATGATCGTCGCCTTCTGAATTAAGTAAAAACTTAATTCAGATATGGATGTAATTCGAGAAGTTTTCCATTTTTTCCCTTTTTCCTTTGGTTATTGTTTGTTTCATCACTTTTTTGCTACCTTCGATTGGGGTACTGAAGTGAATAAACCGATCTACTTATAAGTATGACCAAATTCAACGACGGGTTAAACCCCAACATATTGCCCAAATGTATCAGCATGGATAAATTACATACCAGGCTACAATATAATACAAGCGTTATTGTAGATCTCTAAATGTTTAAGTATACCCTCTCACTCAATGCTATTAAGTAAACCTATTTTGTAAGTATACTGTAGTAAGGATATTGTAGCACCAGATCCTAAATGTGCCCCTCTTTGGTCTATGTTATTATTACTATCATCATGATTCAGCATACACTACATATCTGAAATACAAAAAGGATAGAAATGAATAGATTTTTTTTCATAGCGTCACCTCATTGAAAACGATAAATAAGAAAAAGTATTCAATCGAATTTCCCTTGCACCCCCCCCCCCCCTGACAAGCACATACATAATCATAAAAAATCAACTACTCATAGCCACTATGAAATAACACATAAAAAAAAAATAACAATTATAAACGTAATACCAAGTATTTTTTCCAAAACATTTGAATTATTGATTACTTATTTAAAAAATCCTTTTTAGCCTAATGACCTTATTATGGTTGAACCCGAACACCTGCTTATGACCAAATTTTACATTTACCTACTAGCAGACAATATCGGAAGAGAATGATTACCTACGGCCATCGCTGATATTTTTTGGACATAAAAATTCGTAAAACAGTTATTTTTACGTCAGCATTAACATTTTATTTTTTTAAATTCAGAGTCAGAGGTAGGGTAGTATTTCTACAATCTTCCTCTGACATTTTCTTCATTAACACTTACTCAAATACATAAAAAATCAACACACTTTGTTTTCCTTTTTCTCTTCGAGTAAATATTTTAATTCTTAGAGATTCTATCTCCCGATTTTATATTCAATTTCATTTGTAGATTTGATCAGTGTCCGAGTTAATGGACTCAACTATAATATTTCCTCCCCTTGCATAGATCGTCTTAGCCAAGGTGGCCTATGCCCTCATATCCTTAAAGCATATCACACCTTTATCATCTCGGCTGCCAACCGCTTGCTGGATTCTGTAGATGGAGCAGATGATGCAGACGTTGCAAAGCATATAATTAGAGCCGGGCACACTCGCCACTCACTATACCATTTCTACACTCGACACATTTCTTAGATTTCCAACTGAGAAGATGATGACTTCTTGCACGTGGGTTTAGCCTGGTCATTTACAACTGCAGCGTCCTCTCATCGATTCATCATTATACCGAAGTGGTATTTAATTCACGATCAGAGCAATCAGACGTATTGATTTACAGGATGCTTACTTGAGAGGTTAAACGTTTACTCTGGAAATAAAACAGTTATTCTGTTGCAAAATTGCTGAAGAAATGTGTGCCCACAAAAAGGTTGTCTTGAGTAAATTGATGTCAGAAGAATTCAGTAATGACTTTGAATTGAGTCCTAATATTTCTCTGAATGTTCTAGCGATGCCAAAAAACAGCGCACCACAAAGCTACTAAATGGCATCATTTGTTTTTTTAGTTTTATTTTGAGAGTATTTGAAAAGGGCTGCTTGTTCATTACCATTAGTTATGTGTCTGGATGTTCTCAGTCGGTGGAAAGAGTTTTAGGAACTAGGGGCGGACGAAATCGAAGAAAAGTAAATTATAAATGTTTGTGGTTAGTGGAGTTAATCAGACTAGCAGATACAATTGAGGGGAAGTGAGAAATGAGGGAGGGCTGGAGAAATATTATTAATTATTTTCAAAAACGAATGAACAAACAAGTAAGAAACAGTATAAAGTATAAAGGATGGGGGCTGGGGAAGAAATGTCTTAAATATAAAAGGATTATTAATTTTTCTCGAAAAGTTAATTAATTAAAAAGACATGGCGTACAGAGCGGGGCCCGTGCTTAGCATTGATTCCATAGCTTCCACCCAGCCATGCTTGTGTTTTATTTATTTTAACGTTGTTTGAATTTGGGCGAGCTTTTTTTAATGAAACATAAAAATTCTTGCTCAAGTTCTTATCGCAATTAAGAAGGCTTGCAGCTTCTGTAGATTACAGGAGATTTGAACCATTTTTTCCAGAATAAAATGAACACACATAATTAATGTAGCTTTTTAACCCTTGAATAATTAACAGATCACAATTATTTTGAAAATTCTCATTCTTTGAATCCTTAGTACCTACATATACGCGTATTTAAAACAGGCTTTATCAACAAAATAATTAAATATATTATCACGAATGAAAGATTTGAATTGGATTTGATATTTTCCTAAAAATGTCTCCGGGAGATTTTCGTTGCAGTCGTTTAAGGGAAACGTGTCGTCAGATTATTATAATATGCTTGTTAAAGCGACAAGTAGTCAATAATTAATATGATTATGCATTGTTAATTGGCAGCGCAATCATCTGATTGTATGTCGTGCACTCAACACGTTTTGTGATCAATAATCAGTGATCCAACTATGAACATACGTAAGCTCTACGAAAACAACGGCGCCGGGACAGTAGTTATCCAGAAACCATATAAAAAAAAACTCATCAAAATTATTCTTCGCATTATGGTGTTGGTGAATATTTACTTCAAAAAGCACGCCTGTGAAAAGTGAAGGGTGCCAAAAAAATTATCTGTTTACTTCAAACAGTTCCTGCTGAAAATACTTATTTTTATGGCGCAAAGGGAACACTTGGTAGAAATTTTGATCAAATAGTGACACACACACACACACACACACCCTCACACACACACACACACACGACTTAATGCTGCAGAAAAACACACTGCCATGCAATAGTGGACGTGAGCAAGCAAACTCAAGCATATGATTCCTAGCATGTGATTCCTTCACAGAGAGCGATATATATATATTGGAGCGAAACGATTCCTGGCTATATACGCAAGAAATGTCACGCAAGTGAATTCATGCGAGGTTTAACATATATATGTTCTACAGACATACTCACAGCCAAGTGTAATTATAAGGCACACTCACTAATAACTGTGAGTATATATAAATATTATATTATATTATGTCTATAACCAGACTTGTTAACTTATGAGAGTTATTGCTTGAAGAAAACTTGCCTCCTACTTGCTACTTCACGATCATGAGAAAGATTTACCTTTTAAATTATGTATTTTTCCTGTCATGGCCATTTGGAATTATGATAAATGTCTTTGAGGGGGTGCAATGATGGAAACGCGATTATTAATTTTGATAAAAACATAAAATGTAGTTCATGATTAGAGGTCACGTAATAATTTTCGAATACAATTCGGTTAAAATAGTTTAGTACCTTATGTTGAATATAATATACGGAGGATTTTCAGATTTCAAAAAGGTTCGTTTCAGTTTTTGGATAATGCCTCATAATGGTGTGCCAAAACCAGATTGCAATCAGATTTTTGTCCTATCGTTAACAACTGAATCATAAAAACTAAGAAATATTGTAATTGCTGGTTTTATCGTCTGCTTCATATAACCATGCACTACAGCACACCTTATATCTTTTACCAGTAAAAAAAGATATTTACTAAAAAGGCAGGCACAATGCATAGTATCGTATAATCGTGCTAGAATAAAATAGTGATTAGGACCAACCCACTAGCTATTATATAACACATATACCTATACAAGAAAAATAAAACTGGAATTAGGTATGATTATTCAAAATAAGAATTCATATCTAACCTTTTTTCTCCCTTTCTCGTCTGAGCATTGGTTTTTCTAGCAGGGCCCTAGTGCAATTGTATGTGATGTCAATCAAACAGCATAACATTTCTCTGCTTTGCGTGAGGGGTACAAGAATTGAGCCTACGCGTGCTCATGAGCAGAACACGCCATCTGAACAAGCGCTGTTTCGTACACACTCCACAATTGCGAGCTCCCGTCCGGCAAGCATTGCCCATTTGAAACTGAAACTTGCAGCTCTATGCTGGCGAGCGCTAGAAGCTATGGCGAGTAGCTAGCATCGAACGTAGACCATTGATGACTAGCAGTAGAAACCCGGAGAGAATCACGCCAATATCACATGAAAGAATAGAACAGGGGGAATTTATAAGTCAATCAAATAATTGATAAGATGCTCTATATAGTATGTATAGTATGTGCCATGGCTAGAGTTGCATTAATGCACGCTGCAGCCGTCAAATAATTGAACATGTTCAGTCAGCTTTAGCTGTAGATATTGATTTTGATTACAAACTCAGCTGTACACAAATACTTTGCTGGAAAATAATTGATCTGTGAATCAATAAAATGAGACCGTTTGAAAATGCCAGTGCAAGTAGCAGATTTGTTATTTGACTAATTTCATGTAACTTTTGATGTCTTTGAAGTGTTTGTGAAGAAGGGAAATTTGTAATCGGATACATTTCACTTCATCATCAATGCATTTATGAGCTTCTAAAGAAGGTCTGTTACCCCTGTTTTCTGTTTGGTGGTTTTTAACAACAGATATTTCTTATACGAAACATGCACTGGTATACTAAAATTACGATCGAGTCGAAGGAAAAGGGAAACATGATAAACGTATTCTAAAATCTAGCCTCCTCCCTAGCCCCTTCCGATCTCACTCTCTTTATATATCTGTCATCGTGTAACGTTTGCTTGTTAAAATTGTGATAATTAGAGTGAATTTAAAACCAAAAGAACATCCAAAAGAAATACTAACCATCTCGCACATCAAAAATCTCGTCTCCACGAACTTTCATCACCTTGCTAGACCATCGTGTTCACTTAATGAATTTTAGCTGATAAATTTTACACTTTTTTTTTAATGAAGATTAGGTCTGAACACAAAACTGTTGTAACTACACTGTGGTATATGCTATCGATCTTTTCCGAAAACCTTTTGTGTCGCATATAATAATCGTCAGTTCTCATTTCAAACAGAATTGTTTAATGCCGTGGGCGTCCTAGTTGCTCTTCTGACCAGCATGCCATTCCTGTTTCCCGAATTTCCTTCACTTCCTATCCTCCCAGCATCCCAGAATTCCAATATCATCGACCTCAAAAACACTGCGTAATATAGCAAAAGAAATTAAAATTATCCAAACTGTCACTTCGTAGAAATGGGTGTTTTTGGGGGTTGGGCAAACGAATCTCAACTAAGGGTTATTTCGAGAGAACCATCGAGAGAGTGGCACCATCATTACATATTTCATATAAATATGACACTAATTAGTGTATAATTGCTCTAAAAACAACACGAGTCGTCAATTCTACCTCCCTTTCAGTCGGTTCTTTAATCTTTGGTTATTCTTGTAAAAACGTGGCAAAAACAAACTCTGTTTTCATTTTCATCTTTACGAAGATGTTCCTACTTGTTCTCCGGATCATTCATCGGTGACGTTATTCAGCTATAACTCTTCACTAATAACAATTAACGAAAAACCAGCTTTGTTCTGCACTCAATGTGTGATCATAACATGGCTACATCATCTTAACAGCTGCCCGAATTCTTAATTGCACCTAGAAAGGCTTCTCTCAAGATTAGATGATGAATTGAAGCCTACTGCCAAAATACAAAAATGAATGCTAAAAAATACTATTTTTAGTAGAAGAGGCTAACGAATAAGCAAACGCATACCCAGTTTGATTGTTTCTCCGGCGATCAACCTTCGTGAAAAATTGTAACCGTTTTGATGGTTAAATTGTGTATAGGGGGGAAAAAAATACATAAAAAAAATACTTGAGGTTTCTTCACGGGGATTTGTTGTGCGGTCTTTCGTTTTGCTACAGTAATAAAAGTTCACTAAAGAATCGCGTTGATCACTCGACGAAGTCCACATTTTCTTTGACGACGTCGACGTCGCTCGCGAGGAAGTACCGCATCTTTTTTTAAATACTCGTCTGACGTGGTCCCGAAAACATCTCCATTCGTTTCGCGTCCAATCTCTCGATATCTCAGTCCTCTGGTCAATCCCATGCGATAAGTAAAACTACTCGTCTTGACAGAACTCAGCACGGCGTTCACTTTTTCTGCATTTGCCGAAGGTTATGGTGCGACGCCACCAAATCGTCGACCACCGTGAGTTTGCTGTTAGCTGCCGGATTAGTGGAAGCAAGCGAAGTGGTACCCGAGATCCGACCCTGTATCTAGGCTCGAGAGGATAAAATGATCACCACTAGCTCATTACCTACGACAACAGCCATTATCGTATATAAAAATGTATTTTACCTGAACGGACTTTTAAGGTATCTTGCTTTTCTACCTTTGTCTGGCGAAAAAAAGATTCTTTGCATTCGAATTTTACTAGGCTTTATCCGTCTTTCAATACTATTTCACCGCGAATTCCCACATCACTATATATACCTATATACCTTACTAGCAATCATGCGAATCATAACTAAACGAACGTTATGTGAAAAGAATTCGATAGGTATATCTGAAAATGAAGAAGTGGGATGGGTATTATAGGTATTGGTTAAGGTGATTCTCCGCCTGGTCCGTGGATGAAATTGTTTTTACTCGTACATCTGTATTCCATTAACACGTATCTAACTCGAATCAGCGACGAGCTCGCTGGTAAATTTTCTGACACGCACCAAAGCATAATGGATAATTTGATTTCTTTCAAAAGCAACGCCGATTTGTGTCTACTAATATTCCAAGTTTTCAACATAAAATCTATATTGGAGCTACACATAGTGCAATGTTCGCAATGTTCGCAATGTTCGCAATGTTCGCATGCTCATGTTGGTGTGCTCTCAGGTTACATAATGTTACATAAGAGACAGACAGCTATACAAGGGTCTTGCAAGCCTCTCAAAATGCACTTATATGCCTACTAGTCTCCACGAGTAATCTAATAATTGAACTGCAATTACTTTGGAGTGCGTGACTTATACAGGGGTTATCTATACATACTCATTCATGGCACCCTTTTTAAATGCGGACTGGAAAATGAGTTCAAAAACGCAAAATACTGATAGATCTGACACATGAGTACTTTTAGTAAATCTTTGTTCCAAGCCAGGTCAATATATTAATGGTAAAAATACCTATACTCATGTATCTCCGAAAGCGTTATTATTTTGCATTTTGATTGTAAACAAGTCAATTGGACTGGCAACAAGGTCAGATCGACATACTTCATTATTAACAGCTCTGCCTACTGAATAAATTACATGGAAATACACGTGCTGCTTTTATCCAGAGAGGAGTAAATGAACACTTGTGTAAAATATTGTTTTGAAGTCCGTCTGTAGGTTACTTTACCTTGACCTAAGTTTGCTGGTTCGAATTTCAGCTGGGTGATTATTACTAACTAGAAAAGGACACGTACATTAGCATTTAACACAGCAATAAGATTCACGATTTCTAACATTTTATTGTGTGAAATTAAATGAGATATTTATCTAACAGCTCATATAACTTTTAATTAGGTATTTGGTAGGTCTTCAACATTCTCATTGTGTTTGAATGCGCATTTGTATATTATATCTAATGGGTATTTATATTTTGCGTTCTCAATCCAAGCTGAAATGATTCTTTCGGTCCATAATGCATGTGAATGCGTCCAATTATTGGTAGTTTTTTATGGATTTTCTGTGAGTTGTAATAAATAGTGTAAAGGCTAGGGCTTTATGTAAAGGTAGACCATGGTACACGGTCTGCTGATTTCCGAGTTATTATTAAATAAACTGTACGACATGAAAACATGTTTCTTATAGTGTTGAAGTCCGCCAGGCTAGAATGCATCTCATATCCGTGTGCATTTTTTGTCTGATCTTTCCTTACTTACTGGAACAGAATTATTAAAAAAAAAAAAAACAGCTCAAATTTGTTTCATGTATCCAACTGTTTTATTGATTCATAAAAGTGGACAAACTGGGTTTGTAATATCATGTCTGAAGTCAGAATGATATTATTTTCAACCTCTCTCTGAATTGCTCCAAGACTTTAGGTTTCAAGGGTTAATGTTCATTGTTTTATATGAGATTAAAAGCAAGAAAGTGAAGCTAATTCATCACAGCTTAAATGCTCCCCCTGACACTTACTTCTAGCCATAATCTTGTACTTTTATTAAGAATCGACGTTCTTTCCAAGTCAGACATGGTCGGTCACTTCTCTGTAAAACACGAAACCTGTAAATCTAGACCGTGCCATGGACAAAATTTCGTGACTCCAATTAATTATCATTCATAGTTTAATTATACTTTGTGCGGGTATTTATGCCCAACCAAATACATTTATTGGGTAGTTCATAGTTAATTAATAATAAATGATATTATTCAGACCAGGCCAATTGTATTTATAGAGTTAACAATTTCGAATATGATCGACTTGGCAAAGTCATGTTTTCGAATGATCATTACAACTTACAAGAGTTGAATAAAAGAATTGCGTGTCTCGTTCCATTAAAAGGTACCCAATTAGACCGAAAATGGAACTGATATTGCTCGTTGAAAACAAAGAGAAATAAGAACATAGGATCAACTTTGAATGCGATGATTTGCATAGATGATAATTCGATGTACCTAGATATAAATGCTAGCTGCAGGCGACGGAAACGGCAGCCACTTGATGCTAGCAGCCAACGGAAATATATCATCTTGTTTCTTAACTATTTATTAAATGACTATCAACTTTATACTGGATGCCTGATAAATTGTTAATTGTGAGCTAGTTGGAGCTATTCTTATGGTTATTAAATACGATTCCTTTAACAACTGTATAAACGGTGGGCATACCCTTCTTCGTCTCCTTCTCATTATTTTTCTATTTTCTTCTTCTTCTTCTTCTTCTTCTTCTTCTTCTTCCTCTTCTGTGAAGAATTAACATCATATTTTTCTGCTTCATTATTATTTTTGTTCCTCCTTCTTCCCTCCTGCATCTTCGTCATCATAGCAATAGCATAGCAATAGTGTAAGATTATCATAATGGTTTGCTCAATCTGTTTCAGGACTCCTATTCGATCTTAAAACTTCTCATAGATTTGGATTACTCTCAATTATATGAAAACGCATATACACACGACAAACTTACCCCTTTTTTTAACCAGCCACGCTCTTTTTTCTCTATAAGATTTTTAGAAATTCTCAAAGTGTAGAAGGAAATAACATAAGTTATATATATATGGAAATGATTGTATCTCTGTTTCACACGTTTAAAATATTATTCGTGTGAGCTGAAGAGGCTAGTTGTAATCTCATCAATTTACCATCTCTTGCTGTGAGAATGCTACACATATCACATCAGCTCATGGTGTACTTGACTCTAGACTGAGTACAGCTCATACAATGCATACGTATATATACACTGCGTACTAAGATTGAATTGTTGTTATGAAGATGTCAGTTGAGGTAACATGTTTTGCGTACAAAGTGGCTCAACAGCTGGCTTGCCAGTGGTCACTCAGCAGTCAGCAATCAGCAGTCGGCAGGCAGCAGTCTGCAATGTTCTTCCTGCTTCATTGAAAACGAGTCAAATAATTTCACGTTTTAGTATCTAGTTGAACACAGATCTATACTATGTTACCAAAACCCGTCAAAAAGCTTTGTTATTTTTCATATACTCCTTGCCTTTAAGAAATCTCATTTACATACCCAAGGTTGACGAACCTTCAAAAAACTAGAGAACAAACGGTCAGTTATTTTCTTATATTGATTGACGAATCAAAGCTTGAATCCTCCCATGTCAAACAAATGCAAATTGTCCAGCCATCTTGAATGGGTTTGTAACATTACGCCTAGACATATAGCCAATGATCGCATCACCAATTTACCTTAATATTTGACCGTAGGGCGCAGTAATTACGTTACGAAAACTTGTAGGATCAGTTCTCTACCCGACGCCATGTTTTTAGCTCGATCACTTAGTTATACTGACTTCAAATCATAAACTACATTCATCCACTTGCAGGCCAATCTTATTGATTGTCAATAGCAGTAATATCTCTTAAACCTTGGAATGCCTAATTCAATTATTGACATATGAATATCAAAGAGAAATTAACCAATTGGCTTGGCAACATCCACTGGCAAAGCTGCATAAAAAATAAGTGTAATATAAGATCGGCTGACGACGATAATTATATTTATTGTATGGCCGAATGGCCGAATGGCAGAATGGCAGATCTATCAGACTAAAAATGATGGCGTCTAAGAAAATTGTCACTGCTGAAAAACCTGCTGGTAATAAATATAAACGTAATACAACATTACGACAATTATAATAATTATATCGTTCTGCGAAATAATATGTCAAAATAAAATATTAAGTGGTGTTGTTTTGGAATCTGCTATCGAGTTTTTATTTCAGTGCATACTAATTTCAGTGTTCGAAACGAGCTGAGCTGACCAAGAATGTGCATTCATTATTTTCGCGTGTTCTCAAAATGCACTAGCTCTTCATTCTTCAATCTTCAGTCTGCACCAGGAGGCCACCAGTCCATACTCCAGCTTGAGGTTTAGATCTGATGCATCCACCTCTCATCAGCTCTGCTCACTCATATACGCTCTCTTACGGTTTGCTTTGAACGTCTCTGAACAAGCTGAATAGTGGAATCATAGTCCAGCAGGCCAAATGTCGAAGGCCTACTGACCGCTATTTCTTCCAATCATAATTTGCAATCCGTTTGTTTGAAAATTAGTGCAATTTTCGTTGCGTTTAGACTCTGAAAAAATCCTTCTATACTATTTAATTTCGGAGGGGAGATTATGACGTCAGGGTTTCGGTTACATCCACAGATTCCAGAAATCCAAATATGAATCAAAATGTGACGTGAAAGAGCAAATGGCAATACATTTGTTTTTGAATCCGTTGTCTAGTCCTGGCATGGAAAGATAGGCAGGCAGGCAGGCAGGCAGGCAGACAGGCAAGCAGACAGACAGGCAGGCAAGCAGACAGGCAGGCAAGCAGGCATGGGCAGACAGACAGAGAAACAGACAGGCAAAGAGGAAAAATGTGAACTTACACTGAGCTCCACTGCGCAATCTTAGTATATTAAAACTTCAAACCGTCTCACAACTGGCATGATCGTAAAAAATCTTCGTTAAAATTTTACATCTCGTAGTTCTCTTTCACTTCAGGCATCAATTGGACCCAACATCCTCTTTTCTTTCTCTTAAATAGAAATGTTTATTTACTCGAGAGTTCTCGCTTTGTAATTTCGTTTGTTAGATCATGGAGGAAAGGGATTTTATTGCATCTTTGTATCTTTCGAAGAGTTGCGCGAGTTAAGAGTTAACTAAACACTTTCGTGTGTTAATAAATTAATTCTCCGGGGCTCGAATATTTTGTTTCTGTTTTATTCTCTTAGTGTCGACCATAGTTCCTTAGATGTGGTTCTTTTTATTTCCTTACAATTCTATTTGGGGGTGGAAGAGGAAATACAATTGCACTGATTTATTTTAAGCGTCTAGCATTCGGCCAAGCTACGGCGCCCAGGTCCTTAGCTTACGAATGTACGCATAGGAACTAAATAACAATAAATGTAAGAATATAGTTATTCAATGGTAAGAATATGGAAACATTCTGGATTCTGTATTTTAGAAGAGAGCGAAATTTCGTTCGTGCATCTGACTAAATGGGTCAATATAAAACGCGGCATGGAATATTCTCAAAAGAATACTCAACACCACAGTCTATCAGAAAGATGTTCCAATTTTAGACAAAAACACTATAAACAACCACCCAAGTAGCTTCTTATAGACGAGCCTAGCCCCTTATACCAGTCCCACTCAAACCCAGTTCCAGTCCCAGTCCCAGTCCCATAGAGTCCCAATCCCAATATTGCGTATTTTAGACCTGATAGCTGAGCACTATACCTTTGCCCACGGTAATAAAGTCTAGTCGAATTTCGAAAATATCTTTTCTTCCATTGATGATCCCATCGACCCTTGTTATTATGAAAAATAATATTGCACGAATGATTTCCTAGTTGATTATTTGTCCAGGTAAATGCGAAACCCAAGGCTCTTTCAAATCGATAGACTGCAGTCGAAATAATAACTTTCAACATCCTTATTTCGCAATCATAAAAACGAACCTTTTACCCAAATAGTCAAAATTGGTCCATTCACGTGCACGCTTTGACGGCAGCACATGCATCAATTGAACAGCCAAACAGAAAACAGCGAAAATCAGACGAACTCGGCACTACTCTTACAGCAAATTCTGCACTTGTTCACTTCACAATTCTGCACTTGTGCACTTTTGAATCCTGTGATCTACAAACTAATTTTCCTATAAAATTTCAATCTTGCTCCGTTGCAGCTTGCTTTACAACAAGCGGTCGAAATGTTGGCAATAAACCGATCCAAATTACCTCCGAAACCTCACCCCTGGGCAAATGCAAAATTCCTTCTTCAGTCTTGTCCCTTGGCCATGGCCTGCAGCCGGTTATCCTGTCTGCATGCCTCCTCAGACAACCTTACCGAATTCACGATGATCATGCAGTTAAACATCACACCCTCAGGCTTCCGCTAAAATTAACAATCGATATAGACCAATTCCATTTTGCCTTCTATCACAATTCTTCGTTACCTACTACTAAGTTACGAATGACCAATCCATTTGAGATTCGGTATAACTCACAAAGTTGAATAGTAAGCCAAAGTAACGCCCCTCAATCTACTCTTTAGAGTGTACAGCTTGGGGCTCACTGACGTTAGGATCTCTTCTTTGCATTCTTTTCTCAAGGAACACACCCCCCCATTCGTGTTGCCATTGTACTGTATATTGTAATGCTTTGGAATAGCACAAGAATAGGTCCATTATGAGCATTGAATCTTCTTATAGTTCTCTCGAAGGCATACCTTACTTTGATGTTTATATTGTTTCAGCATGGAGGCTCATAATTAATTCGTGGTATTAATCGAGAGAATCGAAAGCAGTCGAGGTTTTATTGAACATGACAGTATTTTATGAAGAAACGAGTAAAGCAAAACGATTTATGGTTTCAAGTTATCGCTATTCACCGTCAACAAATAAGTATTTTGTCACACCCCAAATTGACATATGTGACAAATCTTTTCGTGATACCCCAACCACATTTGTTAAACCGTTGATAAGAAAAAAATAACGAGAATGGAGAATATTTTCATAGGATAATTATTAGTGATCGATTAATTTGAGTGATTTTCGGGCGTGATTGACCATGACCCCCTGTCCACCGACCGGTGTTGCCAGTTAAAGCAGTGGGCAAGGTTGTCATGGTCCAGCTTTTGGTCTGCACTCTGCACATAGTGTTCGCAGTACTCATGTGTTCATCTGTCCATGTGGTCATGAGTTCATTTGTTCATGTGTTCATTTGTTCATGTGTTCATTTGTTCATGAATTCACGTGTGTGGGTCAGCCAAAGCGGTTAGATTCTCCTATAATGCGGATAGTTAGCGATAGATATAGTAACTCTTGGGCCCATGCAAGCTTGAAATGAATTTCAAACCGGTTCGGTTTTATAAGAAAATAAGAATGTGAAGCTTCGCTTAGGTATATAGCGCCAGTGGCTCTGTCTGTCTCTCTCTGTTTCTATATCTCTCTCTATATTCTAGAGAGTGACGTCATGCTATAGGTGTCAGAGAAGAGTGACCAAGGTGGCCTACTGCCCTTAGCCCAGTGAAGCAGCTACCTTCGTCGCACCTAGACACCCATATAACACGAGTTTACCTACACGTATGACGTCCAGTTCGTACTTTCAACCCCAATGCCGGAATGCCGCACTATCAGCGATAGGACGCAAGATTCGCATTTTTAATGTTGGCAGCTTCACTCCGTAAACGTTGTTTTTGGTGTTTTGGTGTGTTACAGGAGTGAATTTCGTAACAATAATTTTAAACTTCCAATTTTGGCATGGTAGTTTTACTCCACCAATTTTGAAGATCACGGCTATTTGCCTTTAATCTTCCAGATAGTTAAAATCAACAATAAAAAAACGCGGTCTAAATTCAAGCACAAACAAAAAACAACACATTTTCTTGATTAGAATTGGAACGATCATTTGTAACTAAATACTTTTTTTGATAAATCGTTTCTTTTAATTGCTTTCAGTGTTTTGTTCGGAGCCGTCCTTTTGACATTTCGTCTCTCGTTTTAATGTAATATTATACCCAATCACATTTGTAAACCTCCGAAGATGATTTCTTCTACTCCACCCATGGCTAGGTCTGATCTTATTGCCTCTGAGCTCATTAAGCTCTTCATCTCTGTCAATCCCCTCAATTTACCAAAGCCGCCCGAACTCCGAAAAGATCGCTCATGTGAAGCGCCACAAGATTTCTTGGAAAATTACCAAATGGAATTAAATTGTTACTATTGACTCAAATAAGAGTAAGTCGATATTTTCGACTAAATCGAATCGATGCGTCAGCGAAATTATTTCAAATAAATTAAGTGACTAAGATACGAGAGAGAACATCCCATGAATGCACACAATGTTTTGGATAGACGTAATTGGCCGCGTACCCAATGCAATTGATGTGTGAATTGACGGTTCTTATTCAATGTCGGGGTGCAGAAATATAATCTTAGAGAATTATTGGTTGTTAGGTGAGATGCCTGGCCTGCTAAACCGCAATTTTTTTACACCACTCGGATAACCAGACAAAAATCGCCTCGTATCTCAAGAAAGCCAAGAGAAGGAGAGAAGAACAAGTCTAGATGAAAAGTTATTAATAAAAAGATTGGATATAGTTGGTAGATGGGTAAATAGTTATAAATGAAATGGCTATTAGTGCAAGTGTGACCGTGCTATACGAGTGATGATGAAGTTAGAGAGAGACATGAGATAACGTCTTGCTCGAGCGAGATGCTTTAAGAACTTGTGAGAAATGATTTGTCTGCTCTGCATGATGTCCTGACCTTCTCACATATATCTCATGAGTTGATGAGACCAGCGACTGCAATATTTGTATGCCCTATAGTATTTATATTTTATAGTGCTTGTTTTCACTTTTAACAACACTACAAACTGTAGCAATAAAAATGATGGATTAATGATTAGATACAACAGCAAAAAAAAATCTATGCGGGGCTGATAGAAA
The DNA here is from genome assembly GCA_921293315.2 of Nemurella pictetii. Taxonomy (NCBI): domain Eukaryota; kingdom Metazoa; phylum Arthropoda; class Insecta; order Plecoptera; family Nemouridae; genus Nemurella; species Nemurella pictetii. The sequence goes on along the minus strand of OV121116.1, from coordinate 26,636,373 downwards.
AAATGTAATATCTTGAAATGTAAATCATTATGGAAATAATTAAAAGTGTTTCACGCTCTAAAGATAAGGCCACATTTCAATTACAATTCAACAATAGAAGTCAATATAGTTTGATTTTGATAAGTCATTTCTCCTGCCCGCAGTCCCAATCAATCATGTTTGATTTGATACAGTTTCGTTCCCTGAACAGATCATGTACTTTGCCTTACGGAATAGAAATTCCCAATCACAAAACATTTTGACGGGCATGTCTCACAGTTCACAATGTAATAACGTGTGCTAGAATTAGTGTTAACGCAACAGTAATATTAAATCAAAAAATAATTTTATAATTATACATTCATTTACAAAGGTGACCGGTAGGTAACTCACACTCACACTTACACACACACACACTACTTGTCTATTTTTCAAAATTCAGGTTCCAATTCTTGCAAAGCGAAATAATAGATAACCACGAGTCATAAAATCCAAAAGGCACTAAAGCGTCTCCTAAGTAATGAGATGATAACTTGATTTATTCAACTTGCGCAATAAGTAATAATGGTAATAATTGCCATCTAACTGCAGTCTGAGATTGTGTGTTGTTTTGCTACCGGAAACTAAGAAAATGTATACACACATACACAGGTACAAAGATGTATACATACACCTTATTGTATAGGCATTGGTACTAGTGTCAGTGTGCAGATCGAGTTTTTAGCCACGTATAGTAACGTAAATCAACTAACTATATAGGCTTATTGGTGGCAGCCAGCCATGAAATTAATAATAGTCCCACATTAATTTCCTCCCTTTAGCATCCCTCCTTTATTCACTAGATGCGTATATTCTAATTCCTTCCGTGAGGGGTCAGGAGGCAGGACGAGAGGCAAGTTTCACTTTATCCATTGTTGTTTCTCAAAACACATTAAGAAGTGAAATAAGGATTAAGATTAGCAAGGTGGAAGATAACTAAAATGAAATTCATCGGTGCGCTATGCTCAGTGTGTTATGTTTCATTTGGGAGCTAGATTTCCAAAATTGCATAAATTAAATTATGAGCGTGGAAGTGCGTAACAGGATATTATATACAAATAGGAAAATCAGATTATGGAATATTCGTAGCATGGAAATCAATGCTACGATGTGTTTTCGGTTTACCTCGATGTCAGAACAGTCAGATTTTTTTGTTGAGCAAAATTGTTGAGCAAATCAAGTCAGGCGTTTACAAAGATACAACGGATTTGTGCGTTTTTTGTAAAGAAATGATATATCCTGTTGGTAAAGATACGTCTTTTCAATCGAATTTCTACATCTGCTATGCGTTTTGAGAATACGCTCGCATTATTTTCCCTTATGACCTTCCCATGACTTGCTGATCTCTTCCGAATTCAAAATAGGGGAAGTGCTACCTATAGTAATAATAATATATAATAATGTGTACATATATTTTTTGCCCAGCTGGAAGAAAATATATAAAAACAACTTTTATAAAAGCACCAATCAATCATTTGGCACGACGTTGACACACAATTCTTTGTGTTAAAGTTTTTATTTAAATAGCAGTGTTTTTTTTCCATCTTTCACTCAGTTATATCAATACCGAAAGTGTGTGTATGTGTGTGTGTGTTTTTTCAATTGTAACCCGGCAACATGGCATGCAACAGCGACCTGAAACTGAGTGGCCAGATTCTCTGTTTCTCTTTGATCTTTTGTCACTCGTATATAGTTTTGCTTAGCTGCCTGTGAACGCTTCCGCCCTGTGGCCAAACATACGACTAACCCGAACCCCCATTGCAGAACGCTCAGTACAAATGAGAAAAATCACCCCCTAAGAATCGGGATACATTATTACAGGGCATGTACAGCTTCTAAATTGCATATTTAAAATATCTCTAATGTATACACTTAAAATAATGATAGGTTTTTTTTTGCTTTTTTATCTCCATCCATTCTTAAAACCATCTGCATGCTAAAGTTAGAAATACAAATCAATAGAATGTGATTGATTAGCAAAAGGTTACATTGTTAGTAGTATACCGTTTTGTGAAAACTGTAACAAAATAGATCAACAACTGAATAGCGTTCAAGTGTCCGTTATCTATTATGCTGCCAAACTCACAAACAATTCTTCTGTACCACTACCTACATAAAATTCATAGAAAATATCTTTAAATAAACGGGCAGTTTTTTTACACCAACGTGTTTTGTAATAAAAGTAGATTCAAGAGATGTCATGTAAAAAATCAGAGCGGGATAAGGATGCATCGTAACAATAGTTAACGCTGGTTTGGCTGGACTAGTGGCAGTCATACAGTCATACAACTGGTGACATTATCAATCTAGCGTGTCAATGATTGAAACGGATCACACTTCTCCCCTCTGGATATATTATTTCCGCAAACTTCTGGGGGGCTAAGAGGTGTTGTGCCACAAACCCAGTTAACATGACTTTTGCTAAAAAGAATTGGGGGTTCCAATGTGTATTTTGCTCTTTCAATAAAATGGAACAGTCGTCATTTGAATGGGACATCTATTGAAATCCAGTCTAAGGGGGTACCCACAAAGCAAACGTAGTCTTGAAAAACTTTGTCTCTCTATAAAGAAGCAGAGTACGCTGTATCTGCATTGTGTTGATTGTGTGTGTGTGTATTGTGCACGTGTCGGTGCCTTTTGTGTACGGATGAGATCGGAGATCATGGAGCATTAACTCTGACACTTTTCTGCGTCTGTTTGAATTCGTTCGAATCATTGAGCGTACATAGCTTTCTGCAACACAAACCGCTGGACAGGATCCGCTAATAAAAAGAAATACCACGTTTTTTTGCGGAAAATCTTTTAAATTTAAAAGTAAATTATTCTCTTTTTGTACAAACCATTTTTTGTTGGAAAATTAGATGTGCATGTTCTGGATGCTCGATGCATATATAACCTACTTAGTTTTCAAAATTCTGACCCGTCAGCCAATTGTTATTATTTTCACGAACACTCAGAAGTAGTTTAGGGAAAATTTCTTCACAAGTCCTCATTTCCTCTTAGATGAAATGTTTCGACAACTAACTTACGTATGTGCACGGGAAGAAAACTCTATTCCCCCAGCCCTCTCCACCACCAAACACTTGGAAGCTTTTTATTTAGCTGGGAAAAACAATCGCCTGGGGAGATTTCGGTTTCTAGTTTCGCATGGAGATGTGCGTGCGATCTGGACTGGATCCGCGTAGACAGTGAAAAAAAACTTCCTAATCGCATCTATCGCATCGTGTGCCTCAGTGAATCTTGAAGTTCAGTCGCTTCAGTCGCAGCGATCTGCTGGAAGTGTTTTAAGTGGCAAAAGTTTCAACAATACCACCACCTGGGACCGAAAGTGAGGGTCACCCGAAATAAAATAAAAGCGGGGTTGGGGGCATAGTGTCGTAATAACCACCAATGTGCTACAATGACACCCAATAACAACAAAAAAAACACACGCACACCGAACAGGGATGCATTGTTTGAGATGGAACTAGATTCTGGTTTGGATACGAGTGAACGACTGCAAGATAATGCTACTGTTTGCCGGGGCGATACGGGGACTAAGTGCATACCGGCCACGATCCTCTTCCACAACGTACCACCTTACATATTACACCTTTTGAGTGCTAGTCGCGATCTTGATCTCTTTCTCCTTTTGTTAGCGTGTGCCCAGAGCATACTCAACACACACGGACAACTGGACAATAAGAGATAGAATAGAGTTGGTATTTAATACATCTGTCAAATGTACTTCTTTGATGGAGACTCACAAAAGCTGATGTGTTTAGAAGAATTTATTTAAATATGCCATATTTATCAATATTTAGGGATTGGGCATTGTCTGTGGCTCTGGAGGATCACTAAAGAAAAAGATTATCCGCGTAGAATTTGGTTGATTTTATTCAATTGAGACATTAAGATTTATTTTTACAACCTGTGTTATTCTCAGCCCTACACCTACTTTTGATTGCAACAGATCTGCAGTTCATCCGGCTTAAATTGATTCAAATAGTTTGATTGATTTCAATGGGATCCACAATAACCAAAACTGTTTCAAACTCAGATATTATTATTACAGCTTATATTTATTCCAAGTTTAATCGAATATCATGGAGCTTGAAGGGTACCATATTTGAACAAAACATCGGTATTTTTTTCGGTGCATTTGCTGGAGGAGAAAGAGAGTGAGTGAAAGAGGACGGGCAGAGATAGGAGAGTGACATTCAGTGATCGGGGTGTCATTATTGTCACTGGAAAGTGGTCCAATCCTCTTTGGAAAGGCGAGCAAGCGAAAAACCATTGCTAGTCTAAAAGTTCATCCCCAAAAGCTTGATTGTACCGTAGATCCAAGCCTCTAGATTCATGTCGTGATCGTAGTATTCGTTTTATCTGCTAGATCATTGTTGCAACGCGTATAGTTCAACTAAATAATCCCAGATTGGGATACATTTGATCTAGAAGGGAATTTTAAGGGAGAAGGGGCGGCAGATATTTCGAATTCTGTGTAAGGGAGTCTTAAAAAAGATAGCTGGATATATGCATACACCCTATATACCACAGCGGGGAATCTGCGAACGGTAGCTTAGAAAATGTATACACGACAATTTCTCCAAAGACGCGTATAACTCGTATTGAATCTGATTTAATCACGGCATAGTGAACCTATAGTGGGGTAGGAAGTTGTGTTCCCAATTACATGTAACTAGTAGCTAGGATTATGGTTCAACTCTAGAGGGGGTGACAAAATACATTCAAGTTCAACACTATAGCCGCTTTGAATGTGAAAAGTGTAACCTTAGTTCTCTACAATATCTATGGTTAGAGTGAGAGAGGTTTTCGCACTGCTTTTCAAGTTTGAAGATGCGTTAAGTTTGTATCTGTCCGGTATTAGTTCTCGCCTATTCTTCTAATAATAGTGATCACGTTGTATAATGTTTTGTCAGTATGAGTGTTTCGGTGTTTGAGGGGTTGTGAATATAATGTTTGGTGGAGGAGGGGGTGGGGGGGGGGAAGGCATTCATTTGGGGTATTTGCATCGGTTATTCTCATCAGTCATTGGCAAGATATTCATTTCGCGCTCATGCGGCAATATTATGGAAAGTGCTCAGAATTTGAGAAAGTATATAATTGAAAATTCATATTGAAATATTGAGAAAAGATGGTCGACAGACGTAAGTCCCGACTTTTTTCAAACTTAAAATGCCTGTTTTTATCAATGTGTTGATTTACAAGGCTAATCCAGGAAATATGCACACAGAAAAATTGAACCACGAGAGAACCAAAGCGACGTTACATCGGTTTTACAAAATATACGAGCTTATTTAGGTTGATTGACAAACCAGATAACTCTCAATTCTTATTAATTGATAATGATAAGTAAACCTATATTTACAATTACATATCGATAGAAAATAACGCAAACAATAATTTGAAGTGAAAGTATCCGATGTAGCAAACAAGGAGTCCAGCCACCGGGTAAATGGTTGGGGTTGCAGGCTCGGAGGCTGCAAAGTGCAAGGCATGATAGGTAATTAGTTTTACCTAACGCAATGGTAGGCACATGGGTACTGTCAGTTTGTTAGATCGGCTGGGGTGACACAAATGAACGCATGGTCCAACAGGCAGCATAAGCAGCGCAGCAGCAGCAGCAGCAGCAGCATGCGACAGGATAGGAAGTTGTACACCACCCTGTTAACTTCTACTTGTGTGATAATCATACACTCTTTGTGCCTATTCATGTCTATGTACCTACTCGACAGCACTCTATGCTCAGCTCAATCTACTTGCATGAATCGGAGTAACATAGGCAAGCCTACATACACCATTAATTTACGCTTCAATTCACCATAACCCACAGAAATTCATTTACATTACCTGTCACGCTTATTTTACTTTGCCAGTATTGCTTTTGGGTAAATGATCATCGTGTAATTTCTATCTCAGTACTTCAACAGTGCACTAGGTTCACTTGCTAGTAGCCACGAGTTAAAATAGAAAAATTCCCAAATATATAGGAAACAAGTCGATTTTCCACATGAAATTGGTACCTGTATAACGATACCTTCAATATGTTGTTCTCTCAATGATACGCTATTGGAAGGAACGCAATTCGATTGAAACAAAACCAAATAAAGGCCGCACTCTCCACTCCCCAACCCACTTGAAGACTGCTGAAACCAGAGGGCACTAAACAACACACACAAGCTAATTACATTTCCTATACCAACGCTACTGTTAGATGCGACAAACTCCAATTAATCTAATAAACGTTCTCGCCATTTCGCATTTTCACTGGTGTTAAACATTCGGCATTCCTTTGATTCCATGGTGTAGGTATACACACAGACAGACACCTACTCAACGGTAAACGAAAGCTTGAAGATAGAACAACTCGATGATATCGCTGGGCTTTCCGAAACGTTTCCCAATAGGTCCATTCCCGGGGAGATCTAAGAACGGATCTAATTGCTTTTGCGTTCAGTAGTGCTCTATTTCGATTTTCCATGTCTCCTCTATTTGTGTGTACCATTTATTGGCTTAGCTTTATATTTAAGAACCTATCTCTATTCAATTGCAAAACGATTTTTTCACCTCCTGCTCAGAAGCATACTTTTTGCGGAGTAATTGGCATTTCCAAAATCAAATTTTTCATGATCGAATCAGAATGCTTGTATTTTCACTGATTGTTTTGTTCTTGTCACAAAATTCGCAACAAAACTGGCTTTGATTACTTGATAATTAAAGGATTAAGAGGGTCAAATACAAGGAAAGTAATCAACCGAATCGCATTACGCACACATTTTTGTTGATGAGTATTTGCTTTAGTAAGCAGGACTGAAGCCTAAAAATTGATTCATGTGTTTGTGAGGTATGCAGCCATTGAAATACTATCACGTGAGCATGGCACATGGGTTGAAGTGAAAATTTAAGAGGTAAAAGTCCGCCATCCTCTGTCATCCTACCGATGCATTTTTTGCAAAGAATCTCGCGTTGCTAACGTCGCAAGCAACACCAAAGAGTCTGGCTTTTATCTGGTTTCTGATACGAGCTGAGTGATTCGCGCATGATAGACGTAGCAGATCGGCGAGCTGGGTGCAACTCAAGTGGGCAAACCAAGGGTGCAGGCCAAGGGTGCCGACCAAGGATGCAAACATTCCCGCGACCCCTGCGCCTGTATGAGCCTATGCCTGAAGCGATGCACCATATTGCATGGCGACCAACTGGCCGAATTTGACCGCTGCCTGTTTACACAATCCCCTGTCAACTACAAAAGAACGCATTTGACAACAAAAAACAACAACAATGCACAGATCATTTAACATATCTCTTTGGGAGGTGATGCCTGGCGAAATGCAATGAAATGCATGATGACGAAGTGTATCGTGGACCGTGTGCCGTGTAATGTGTAATGTGTACCGTGTACTGTGTACTATGTGTACACTGCGTAGTTTGTATCGCGTATCGGTTACAGCGAACGTACGCTGTTCGCAGGGATTGCACAGATTCAAGGGAAGCAACAAGTGATAGTGGTACTATATTGGTACTTCGTGGGCGGGGGAGAGACAGAGAGAAAGACAGAGAGAAAAGGAGAGAGATAGTGGATTTGGAAGAGAACAGATATATCATTCGAAAGAGGGTCCAGAAATTGGTTTGTCTGGTCAGAGAAGGTCAAAACATCCCCATGTATTTTCAGCTTGACCTCTGCAGAGGAAAAAAACCAATTTATATTTTTCTATCGTGAAGGAAAAAGGCCAAACTGAAACAATCTATTTTTCTGTGTCGTGTTGAAGAAATAAATGGGAAACAATTCTATGCCAATTCATTTCAACTCTTGAGCCGTAATTAACTTTTCAATACAACATAGAAACTGGGGTTTATATTTGAACAACACCGTGGAACTGTGTCCTTGTTGAGTATGATTTTATTTGCAAAGCTTTCATTTGTTTTAAATTTGTCATGGAGTTAGATATTTTTCTTAGCTAATTTGCAATTCCGGTAAAGTCGCGAACAGATGATGATGTGAAATGACAAATCGGATAGACGGAAGTTTTAATGGGAAATGTTTGCCCCCCTCCTCCCCCAAACACTCCCTCCAGCGCTTTCCTACTACCCCATTTTACGGGCGCTGAAAACACCCTTTCAATTGGACTGCATCAGCAAGGAAAACGCGTGACAAGTGCTTATATTTCAAAAGCGATTTCATTTTAATAATAATTCTCCTCTTTTATTTTCAAGAACAGACCTCTGTGAATAAGTTCGTTATCGTTCGGTGTTCCGTTGACACAAAATTCACGACCAATTTTTCTGACATTGACATGTGAAATCTTTTACCAGCGACTCATTCAAAAACCAAATGAGCAACTCATAATGCTCAGACATTTTATTTTATAAACTTTTTTTTCAAAATTATGGCAAGAATTGAAAGAAAAAATGTAGAAGTATAATACAGAAAGATAATCTGAATCTAAATAAGCCGTAACTCTTAACTCGTAATTTGTAACTCGTATTTGGTAACGCGTAACTCGTATGGGTTGTTACGTAGCTCGTAGGCAATTTCTGGCTCCACTTTTGCCGCGGCAAATTGCTAGCCACTTCCTATTCTGTTTCCCTACCCTCATTCTTGTTCGAAGTCCCGGGAGAACCGAGGGAAAAGAAGCGGAGAAAACAGAGATGACATCATTCAGTAGAATAGAAGCATTGTGAGGCAGGAAATGGTCCGGAAAAGCTCACAAATATGGTGTTAACACTTAATAGTATCAAGCAACATGTCCTATTCTTGTGTCCCACAATTTTGTAAACAACGATTTTCACAAGACAAAAAGCGGAAACGGCCCGAAGGAAATTTTAGCCATACAGCTCAATTTTGAACGGTAAAATAAGCTGTCATATATGTTTCTGTGCACGGTTTTTAATTACCTAGTAGGAGTTATACAGATATCTAGTTTATTTTTTAAATTACTATTTATGATGGGGACTATTTTTGACAGCAAAATGTGAGTGCTACCAAGAATGATCAAAACATAGAAAAGAGACAGCGTATTTTTAAATCATGCCAAATTGTTTTTTTTTCTTAATCCCAAAAAGGGAGTGAAATGTTCGATTGAAGGGCAGCGGGGAGTGTAATAATAAAATAGACTCCAATGCAGTCAGCCATAAACACAATTTAATTTGGAATCAAGTCGGAAAAATGTTTCAAAGTAAATGAGAAGAACCGGAAGGCGCTAGAGGAGGGTAAGAAAGAATCAAAGTCGGTATTAACTTAATCAAATTACATTATCAGAGTGTAATATGCATCCCCCTCTTTAAGATTGTTTACTTATCGCTATTTCTCCTTGTCGAGTAAAAAATTAAGCCTCTTTTTTTTCATTAATTGAGAAAGAAAGAATTCTTTGCGTCTAATGAAACCAATGAGCAGAAGAATGCAAAAATGCAGCTAGACGGCTCGAGAAAAAGCCAGACCTATTAATTAGGCAACAGCGCAGACCCGTGCGCCTTGGAAGATTACTGGAAAGAAATTACTCAAAATTGGGGTTGATCAAATAGTAAACTGGGCGCTGATAATACACAAACCAAGCTATTGTTTTCAAATTTAATTCCATGCCATCTTCGTAATCCTAATCACCACTAATTAAGCATGTTACCAAAAGGTGTAACTTGGCCGAAAGCCCAAAGTATTTAATCAGTGGAATAGACACAGCTATAGAGAAAGCAGTACCACAGGCAAAGCACGTGGGATGTTTATACGGCAATAATTATAGGAAAAGGTTGTAATTTCTGAACTGCAATACCTGGACACCACCGAACGGGCGTTGGCCTCGACTTTACTTCTAACAATAAGACATGCGTCGGTTGATAAAGATGATAATGAAATAGATGCTAAGCGGCAAGGGAGAAAGAGACAGCCAAGGGTGGAGAAACATTTAATGCATTGCCTAATTCGCGCTTATTATATTGGTGTCTGCTTTTATAAAACGTTCTCTGCTTACAAAGGCTGTGTGAAAAGAGAAGGAAGATGTATAAGTGGTGCTGGGTTTATGCTCTCCTATCATGCTATCTCACTTGCAGTCTCTAACGCTCTCTCACTCAATGGCTTTCACATTTCATTAGGACTTCATTAGACACTGATAAATTAATTATTACTTTTGATTGAGTCCCAACCGCAATGTATTATGATAAAAATTTGTAAGCGCATTTCGGGAAACCGGGTGCGGGAAAGTGGGATGTGGGAGGAAGGCACGGCAAGCGCGGCCAAAAGAGAGGGGCTAGCTCAACCCAAACCCAATAACGTGAAACAAAAAGAGAACATCAGTAAATGCATTGAGAAATTAGTATAGATTATTGCTGAGTGCTGTTGCTGTCTGCTATACCCCTACTGTCGCTTTGACTTGATATTTCCATTTCAATGGCAGTAGGCTACGCTTTTCACATCAAAGTGAAATTAAATGATTCTATATGGGATAAATGAGGAAAACGTTGGCCCATCTATCTGGTTGCAAGCTTCGAGAATTTCCTTCACTGTTTTGTCGGGAATTAAATGAATAGGCAGTTTTCAACCAAAAGCTGAATTTGATCACTTTTCAACCGGATCATGACTGTAGCATAGTTTTGTTAATTTTCTTCGAAATATTGCTCAGTTGTAATCGCTCATGTGGTTCTGAAACAATTATCATACTAATTGCACCATACCAAGACGAAGACTCATACTAAAGCCTCATCTGAAGACTTTACTATCAAGGCTGATGACAATACATATCTAGGTATAGGTATCCATCCACCGGTGTTCATAACATCATCAAACATAACAGCAAAAATCGGCGCGTGGGGGTGAAAATATTTTTCAAGCCAATTAAACGGCCAAGAGTATGTAATGAACTCGATGGAATTTTGCACTGACGCGTTTGAAAAATCTGAAATTAAATCTAGTGTTCTTCCGATTCGGATAATTGGAATTCCTTTTTGTAGAGTGATTGCCGCTCATTAATTAAGTCTTTTCTTTTAGGCGAAAGGAAAGAATGAAAAACAATCGAGGCAGCGACCAAAAGATGTAGGGATGCTGCAAAAGGGAGCGGGGGAATTATTATCACTCGATCGGAAAGATATATATTTACAGATGTAATGGAGTGGGTAATTTGTCTAAAGCCTGCAACCATTAATTCCTCACGAAGTTTGCCGGTCCAAAGCAAAGGCTAGCACAGTTAATTAAAATAGGGACATGCTGCGTGCATCCCTGTTGGTTAAATCATCTCACTCGCTCACAGCCCCGATACATTTTACAGAATTCCTTTTGTTTACTTTCAAGATTTGCTTGATCGCTCCTCGGGAGCTGAGAATCTGTTCAACTGATAGCGAAATTCGTTCGAGTGAATCTTAAAGTGTGAATAATTTGAATTGAAACAATTCACTGCGTTTCGGCGTGTAAGGCAACGTTCGGTTAAGCGATTGACAGGGCACACGTGGGGGGACAAATCCCCCTCTGACGGGGTCGGAGACATGGATGGGGGATCAGACGGATAGATAAATAGAGAGAAAATTGAAGAAATGAGGCAAAACAATGAACAAAGTTTGCTCTAATGTCGGTAATCGGAGTGTGGAGGAAAATGCCGATTGAAGAGAGAACGAAGAGGGAATGAGTGCCCCAGCAGACCGAAGAGAACCGATCTGATCGTCTGTGAAAAGGAAAGCTAATCTCGATCGTGTTGTGCGCCCTTATAGCCAACAACAGTCTGAACTCTGTACGGAGAAAATCTAATCCGTTTGGTTTATATAGCAGTTTGAGATCTGTGGGCGCTCGCAGAAGAGAATAGCATGTACAAGTGTTGGGGAGCTGGCGGTGGTGAAGAGCAGAATATAACAAAAACGTGATTGTCTTTGATTGTAGAGGTATAAACGGAAAGAGATATCTCGATGATATCTAGATGAAACAATGGAGATACGTGATGACGGTACCCTTATGGTGTTGGGTGCACCTAACCGCGGCTGGCCCTGGCTGTCTCGTCTGAAAACCTCGACAATTCCAGCATCGACAACGCATCTCGACAACGTCGAACCTCGACAACGGAAGCGAACACTTGTGTGTAAAGTGCAAACCACGAGTTCTGTACGCAAGGGAAATGATCCTACAATGAATAGTTGTGTCTCATCGAAATGGCCGAAAGGGCTAGAGGGGGTTAAAGGGGTATATGGGGTGAAAAAAGGCAGGCCCGTATCGAGCTACATGTCATCTGTTCTGTGATAAAGAATGGGATGATTTGAATTGGATCTTCTAGCGAGCTGCTGGCAGGCCAGATCCTGCTCATGTGTGGTATCTTCATCATCGCGGGTCCATGTATGTGTCATGTGGCATGCTTATTTCACAATCGAGGATTTTTTTCTTAAATTTGGCATGTCGGCAACACAATATAAATCATTTTTGAGAATCGAAAGTTTCTAATAAATATACAGGATGGCAATCAGTTTCTGCAATGGGTTGCCGTCGTGTTTAAGTTCGGAAACCTGAGCTACCCAGAGCGATGAACCAGACTTTTAAGATACTGTTGCCATTGATACAAACGAATGATGCTGATTTTAAGATAACGAGCAAGATTTATAAGAAATATTGCTTTCTTAGCGTGGTGGCGTTATTTCTCTAATTAAACCACGTTTTGAATACAGGGGATGGTTTTGAAAACTAGCAGTAGGGGTCTTAATAAAGTAACCGTGTTGAATACATGAGAAACGTCATACTTAAAATGTATAGTCGAAAGCTACATAACACAGGCAAAAGGAAATTACAATATATAAATTTACTTTAAGACGACGTTAATGAAATTTTCTTACAGTTCTCTCTAACCATCTCTAACCATCTCTCTTTCTCGTGTTCTCATTTCGCAGCTAAAATGCGTGCGGAAAGGAGAAATGCGCGAGACACGATGCTGCTATACATTGCTATGGTATACCGGTTAAACCATTGAAATAATGGCCTCTTGTGTTATATGAATTTTATTGCCAACGACAGAAAAAGAAGCCAGGCGTTCGGGGATGGTGTGGGGGAGGTTTAGGGGGGGTGGGGGCGTCGGTGTTTTAAGGGTGGTTGGTTTTCGGGGGGTGAGAGTGGTGGCAGGATTCTCCTACGTGCATTAATTCTGACGGCTTACAACTTAATTCTTTCCTTTAGTAATTACACTGTTCTACTACGTAAGAAAAAACGTATTTAAAGAAAGATTACTTTTTTTAAACTCATAAGAAAGAAATCTGCACAGCGCACAATTAGAGCCTTTTTTCCTTAGGGGTAAGATCACATAACAGTTGTAACAACCCTCATCCCTTTCGGTTCAGGTGGTATTTCACGAGGGTTAACCCTCTAAGACTTTGCCAGTGTTTTATAGCCTTGTATAGTTGCGTTGCATTACAAACCATATTACTCCTAATTAATGGCAGATTCCCCTTCCACGTCACGATATGAACCATTTACTGCGGCCGAACTTTGCTTTTTACTTTGCTAAATACGAATGCTCGTCACTCAAGCTGTTTCGACGTATGACTACAATCCTTCAAAGGCCGGCTAGATTATAAATGGCCGTTACCAAGTCGCCGCCATGGAAATTCATGCGACCAGATGAAACAGGGACTGTTTGAAACAGGTAGTGAAACCGGCTGAACGTTCATATGCCTGTACGGACGTCGGACACGGGTACGGCTTCCGTTCATATCATTACTATTATCTTATCTGCCGAGTAAAAGCAAATAGCAATTGATGGTAATCTCCGTGTTTGCGATAAGAAAAATGCAGTACCCGAGCTAAACAGGTGAGTGTGAAATCTGTTGCAAAAGCCACGTGATAAAAGAGAGGCAGCAGTCATTTCTAAGCGTCGAGTCCTAGAGCTGGCAATGGACAGGAGCAGACTTGGATGGCAGGACGACACAGGACACGTAGATACAGATTTATCTCTATCAACATGGATTACAAAGAAGGGTTGCGCTTGGTTAGAGCATGTTAGAGTATTCTGGTCTTACTGTAGGTGGGCATGGGGCATTGTCGAAACTTGTGAAGTGCCCAAGTCCGGCTGACTTACAAGAAGAGAATGGAAGGGGATATTAGTTTGAAATTGCAACTGTTTTATTCAAAGGATTTTAATTGCTAGCATCAACCCTTGCCCAGAACATTTCTCTCTTCTCCTGTTTCATTCCATATTTAATTGGCGTCTTCTTCGTATATACATGTAGATAGCGTGGTCTTCTTCTTGTCCCTCGATATTTACCCATGTCTATATCGCATTCTGTGGGGTGGGGGGGGGAGGGTGGAAGGGGTTGTTGTGGGAAATGCTCGCCACTCAGACCGGTACGTTATGAGCTGTGATTGTCGGTCACACAAATATGAAAAGCCAGAGTGGCACAGTGTGCAGAATACAGATGGACACCCATCTGGTAAGGGCGCCGACCATGGTCTGTATGTGGTCATGGAAGCTGGAGCAAGCGTCGAGCGTTACAACTACCAACTTTTTACATTTCTCTTCTTTTTATTGGTCTCGTGGTTAACATTTTCTCGGAGAAAAAGTACGGAGGTTATTTGAATTTTCCGGACTAACCGCTATAATGCACGGTTTTTTCTCAATTCTCCAACCACTACCCGCACACTAATTGTGACGTAGCATTCGTATGTTCTGTATTATGAATGAGATGGAGCAGAAGTTATAAGGACTCGTTGTGAGTTACTCCAAGATAATTATAAATTGTTGGGGCACGTATTATATTTCTGCTTTTAATTACCAACGAAATTAAATATTTTTAGTTACCACACTCTTGCAAGTTCTTATTCTCAGATGTTGAACGAGCATTCGTGCGCAGCTCGCAATAAAACTTAATTACTTATTCATTAATTTATTTGTTACTAAAATATACAATTATCAAAGCTTATCTGTGAATCTGAGCACTAAATGTCGATGTTATTATGCAAACTTGCCGAATGCAAATGACGCTCTGTTCGCCCCTAAACCCCCCTTCCAAAACCCCACTACCAAAAAAGAGAAAAACGCAATCAACTCTACCAGCGATATCACGCAGTAAGAATAACAAGGCATTGCATGCCCGAATGCATGCCACCTTAACTACCTGCCTTCATATGATTCAATCTTTTCCAGTTGACATATATCAGTACATGGCCGAGTACACGCCAGCGCAATCCATCCACCCTAAACATCCTCGAAATATAAAATCGCAACACCATGGTTGTTTCATCCATGTTGGAAGCTCGACATACATCTGAGAACTGCAAATTTGCGCAAACCAGCGATACCCCTAGCAAACAATACGATCTGAAGAGGAGTGCGATAAGAAGCAGCAAGAAGTAAGAGTGTGGAAGAATGTATCAGATTCCAGATCCCAATCCGATCTTATGTGTGGCTGACGCCGCGGCGCGACTTAACACGGAAATGGTGTTCAAGAAGAATCACTTCTTCCAAGTTCTGAATCCGAACAATTGCAAGAACTAGTGGTAGACCGGGTGGTGGGTGTGGGGGGGGGGGTAGCGAAGGAGAGGGGGGGGGGGGAGCGCTGGGATGTCGAACATCCCGAGCGTCTCGACTCTTAAAAAGGAATCAGGTTCGCACCGTCGCTTCTTTTAAGTATAAGTCCTCAAAATAATGCCAACGGATCTTTTCCGAAATACTCAAAAATATCTTAGAGTGGCAATGTCACAAGGATTTGTACATCTTTTCAAGTAAACTGGACCGACAAACAAGTTGTTAAGAACTTTGTATTCGGCGCCTTCTTTTTACACTTGGAAGATAAACTTGGGGCAAGAATGTTTGCGAAATCCTTGCGATTTCTTACCGCAAATGGACCCAGTTTCTTTTCAGACAGACAGAAGAACCGTTGAGGATTTGGAAGTATTACGGTGTGGTGTGGAACCTATCTTGAAATCAATTGGAAACGATTCATTTTCACGCTAGCCCGCCCCCACAATGACCCACAGCAACTGATGAGAATTATACGTGCAATTCACGCCACATTTCTTAAAAGCCTGTATACAGCTAACAGCAAAGTACACTGTGAATCTGTAAGCAAACTGGGCTATCTCAATTTAACCATGGAAACAAATTACAAAATACATGAATTCTGAAATTAAGTCCTAAATAATTATTAACTCTAAAACTTCTAATTATAATATCTCGATGTGCAGGATGTAGAAATAATTGCACTGGATAGACGTAAGGCGGTAAGGTGCGGAGGTGCGGAGCATTCATCTTGCGCCCGGACTTGTGGATGTGTGTGAATCTTTCCACCTGCTTAGGTACACTACGCCCCCTACCCCCCTGCCCCCTGCCAACTTCCCCAGTACTGCCCCGTAAGCAGGAGCTCTGCACCCACGACTGGGGGTGTGTTAGCTTTACTTCCCAACGGAATCTCTGTTATAGGTATTATGTGTTTCACGGTTTGATATAATTTAATTCTCCTGGTTCCTTGAGTTGGTAGCTCCAAATACTAGTTGACTTGAGGATTGAGGATCTTTCGCATATCAGATTCGAAAAGTACTCGTACCAAATAGCAGTGCGAATATCACGGATCAAGTTCGTACAACAGGTATTTTGGTGAGTCCAAAAATTATTACCGCAGTGTTTCATACTTATAATAACGGCTTGGAGAGTATTTTTATTTGCCAATTATTGTGCCACTTAATTTTATGACGCATTGTGTACAATGATTTATAAAATCCCGATGTTTTCCGTGTTTGAGACAACTAACAATCAGATAATTTATGTTCTATGCACATTGCGTTTCATTTTAAGATTTGCAATACTAAAAAATAACCAAGTGTCTATATTACAGTGTCATCAATAAGAAATATTATCACTGTAAATTATCATTAAAAATTCCGAAATGTTTGTATATGCTTTGCTTACACCAATATTTGAAACATTTCTGTTACGACTAATTAAATTTATGAATCGCATATATTTAGATTGAACAATACAAAATGTGGAAATTAAATTTGATGGAAAGAAAAAAAAACATAAATTATCCAAATATAAAATTTCACGCGAGGCCCCACACTTAATTAAATTTTGCCATTTTCTAGATGTCACGGTTATTAATTTCATTATGATTTCATTACCTCGGGCCTAAAAGCGACCGGCTGGTTTACAACTAGCTGGGGTGATGCTAGAAAACAGCAAACAATGCCAGCCTGGCAAGCACACCACCTCAACCATGAAAACTGGTCGTTTTCAATTGTAAAATTATTTCAAAGATGGCCAATTGGCTCAATTTTCGTAAGCGATCGCATATCACACGTAACCTTAATCTCATTTACATCTTGTTACTTAATGCGTCCTAATATTGTCTTATGTCCGACATGCCATAATCTTTCGTAAATCTTCGGCGAGGTTTTCATTGCCGGTGGTATTTTCCCCCCAAAAAAACCCTCCGAACAAGCTGTCGGGCACAGCTATGGACCCCACACAGTTCAAAATTCAGCCATCGTGGAACGTACAGTCGTCGACAACCACACCGGCATGAAGTGCGCGTTTCCGCCCGAAATACATGCAGATCACACTGCTCCCACCGAAAAATTCAATTCAAAAAAATCCCCTCCGTTCTACTCATTAATACATTTATAGAGCAAAATGGACAAAATATCAACGAAATTCATTTTAGTCTCGCAGTACTCTGCATAGTCAGAAGAGATGTGCACCGGGTTACGAACTTGGTACTGCTAGATGAACTTAATTCCCCTGAAAAGCCGTTACCCATTGCCATTAACTCATCCACTTGGTGTGGAATAGGGTGCCAGCATTGGCATGAGGTTGCAATGGCATGGTTTAGCACTGACGATGGGCTGGGTTAGCGATGGAGGTGTGCGGGTTTGCTCATATGCTACTGATATCTCGTCTTCGCTATGGACCACTACACCCTCTCGTTAGTGGTAGAAGGGAGACTTGCTAATAGCCTGCTTAGCGGGTAACCACAATAACACATCGACAACATCGACAACAAATCTAACTAACTATACGCAGCATAGCCTACTTATTACAATGTGGCGCCCGAACAACAATGGCAAAGATGATTTAGTTGGATTATATCATTTTCACATGTGTCGGTAAATGAAGACAATGAATTGAACACTGTACGCAATATTGATAATTGGCTATAGCAAAAAGTGAATTGCCTTGGTCTTCCACAGAAATAATGAGAAAATGCCCTAGGATAGGTTGAGTTGAAATGCTTAAAATCCACTTTAACTGAAATGTTTGAAGTGGAACGTGATTTACATTTTTCTTCCCTCGCTTGCGCGGAAAGCTAATCTTATCGCACTATTCGTGAATACACATGACACAAAATCTGTGTCAAAACCCTAGTAACACAGAGCCAAGTAACACAGAACTCTTTGTCACCAATATTAGTCTCAAACACATAATCTCGTTTCGTTTTATAATGAAATGTTTAGATTTATAAACATTTACGATTCGTCTTTTGGTCGTCTCTTCTTCCGCCCTTACAATCAAGATAGTTTCTCAGTCTTCGCTTGCTCAGTGCATATCTTCCATCCCTCTTAGAAGCTTCAATAGATAAAAAAGTGTTTAAAGTATCACTTGAAAACATTTTAAAACTCTATTTCCACCCTTTATCTTCAAATATATACACAAAACAGAGTAAAAGTTTTCTTAAAATATCTGAACCGATTTCCATGCGTTATTCGAATGCCATCTGCGCGTGAAAATTTGCCCATGGGCAACAGCGCTTCTTGAAAGGAGTTGCCGAAAAAGTTATTTGTGAAAAGGCGAACGGAAAATATCTTGCTTCCGATTACTTAAACCTTTCACATACTAGGCAAAATTCATAATCACAGTTAAAAGCCGGTGCAGTTAAAAAATATGAAGTTTTTAATAAATGAGCAACGATCGCTGCGATTTGTCACTCAACGCCGTAATTTATTGTCTCTCTGCTTGAGCTTGTTGAAAAGTACAAACCAGAAGCTGCTAATTTAATGTTTTATTCTGTTGAATGTCACAGATATTTGTTTAATGACATAGCCAGTAGCCAGTAGCCACCATCTTCACCAGATTGCTTTTATATAAACGAGAAACATTCGTTAGAACCAAGATTCACCTCTCATCATAATTTTCATGGAAGGCAAAGATGTAAACCCCACCCATTTTTTCATACTTAAAACTTAACTAAAACAGAGATCGGACTATTTGCAAATGGGAGTGCTTCGTGCTAGTTTATTCCATAATTAATGAGGGAGAAGAAAAGTTTTCTTAGCTCACTCGTCCCACAATGTGTGGAAATGCAATAGGCAGCAGTTTTGCCAAGTTTTTTTTTTATTCTTGTAATTATAATGGGCAACTGCAAACACAAGCACTGACTTCCGTAGAACGTAGAACATTGGTCCAAGGTTGTGGTGCAGCATGCGGTGCTGTGTGCTTTGTGCTGTGTGCTGTGTGCTGAACAGAGCCTGCACACTGCATTGCATGTGCATACCATCAATTACACGCTAAGAATGTATATTTATCACAAGTTGCAAAAAAAGTAACCTGACGAAAACACAGCTGATATCATTTACATGTTTAGATTCTGCTTCCTAACGTGCAATACGCGTTTATTTTAAATTTTGTTCGTTCGACGATCTATGAAGAGGATCGATTATAGATTGTGAGTACCTATTAATATTCAAATATAATATCTAAAGGGTAGTAAATAGCAAAACTTATTTCGAACGATAGCAGGACGCAAGCAGCACTGGTAGTCAGCAGCTGACAAAATATTTGTGTTAATTATGAAGAGTTCACACAAAAACAGTGTTTGTTGATATAAACTAAAACAATTTTTCCAAGTCAGTATTTTTAACCGATATAATTCTAGTTCATTTGCTTGTGTTTTTGACATCTCGGTCTGGGGTGAAGATCTGTCTTTGAGAGGGCTCTTATGCAACAGGCTACAAGGGAGCTATAATCATCTGTCGTCTGTATTGTGACAAGCGTTTTCAAAATTTTGTGATTATGAGAAAAGCCAGAAGCTGGTAGAATCTTGATGTAAAGCCGCAAGCATAAGAGATGCCGACTTGAGTTAAGCAGAACAGACAATAATGACTTCACTATCTGCTTTTCAAATGGCACTTGATCCTCAGAGCCGGATCATGTGGTAGGAAAAATTCAACAAATGTTAAAACGAAATGTGCCGAATGCATTATACATTCTCTTAACCATTTATTTTAACATTTTCTCTTACTCATGGTGATCGAACAAAAATGCACGACGTAAGAACAAGGAAATAAATTAATATACAAACTATTCTGATCTCGCCCTAAAAGACATCAAATCGCCGACTATATGGCGTCATTTTCTAGGTCAACATTTATATTTGACAACCCTCATCATCTTAGAAGCGGCGCAATATGCAGCGGCAAATCCTATAAAAGCATAAATGTATTATCTCCAGCTCTTTTTTATTCGACTTCACAGGACGGCTCATAATCCTGAAACCCAACACAACCAGCAACTTCACGAGTAGGACATAACCATAACCTAATCTAAAGAAAATTCAAGTTGATACATCCTTTTAAATACCGTCTCTGAATTCTCTGATTCTCTGATACGTATCAGCTATTGTGCAAACATTTTTTTAATGCCCTATAATTTCTTCCTATTGTTACGATTTCCATCAGGTAGGTCAAACAATGTCTAGGTGGATGGAGAAGATGAATTAGATTAAAGGCTTAACTACATCAGATCAGGAGGTGCGATACGACAACGACTTTCAGCACCGAATTG
This sequence comes from Nemurella pictetii, assembly GCA_921293315.2. NCBI lineage: Eukaryota > Metazoa > Arthropoda > Insecta > Plecoptera > Nemouridae > Nemurella > Nemurella pictetii. The sequence goes on along the minus strand of OV121116.1, from coordinate 26,615,632 downwards.
CGACATGTATTTATTCGCAAAAGCAGGTTGACGCTCAGGATTTTGGACACTTCGAGCAGCACTGACTATTAATATAGCAACATAACTAGACAATGGTAATCTAAATTGGTCACCATGTGCCTTGAGCCTGTATTTAGTGCGAGTATTGTATTATCTGGATGCTGCTGACTCTGTAGCGGACATCGAGACAATTGTCTTTGAAATACTAACTCAGCTTTTGTATTTAGTTAATGGCTTAGTGTATGGTCAGAGTTTGTGCAGTGTAAATCCCTATTTAGTTTAAGCGATACCAAGTCATTCCTAATTGCTGTTTCCGATCAATTTGAGCATACGGTTGGTTGGTGAGTTTTGATTAAATTGCATTGTACTGTTGTTGTGCTTGGGTCAGTAAATAAGTATGAGTCGTTGACTCGTTGAGTTAAGATAGAATTTGAATATACATTTTTATAACTGTGATTCCATTGATAAATAAAGGTCTCCAGTCTGGTAAAAACACGACAATTTTAATGAGACCCCATGGTTAACCAATTCAATCAAAATTACAAATACGTTCGTTTCCTCTTTGTAGTTGAAGAATATTACATTTATTATTTATTGCAGTTTGTATATAGATCCGGTTAATAAAACATTTTAAAATACATACAAGGGTTAGATAAACGAGCAGGTATATGAAAGTATTTTTTTTTGTCAGAGCCACTTGTCAAAAACCAACTCTCAGCATTTAAGCAAAATTGGTTAGTGTCGCTTTCAAAATCAGACACGGAAATCTCTCGCATTAGTATTTCTGTTTGCGTGTTTGAGAGGAGTAATGGTGTACGATTGATATTGAATGTTTTGGGTTACGTGCACTCTCGACTGAAGTGAGTAGTCACTAGTCGTGAACGTACCGGTCTGGGTTGAATCTTAACTCGAGAAAAGCTATGACTGAACTATTGTTAGAGCCAGTAGCCATCCAGTCATGGGCTATTCCAGTGTGCCACGCTATCCTGCAACCACGCTACCCCCAAACATCCAAATCGTCATGCTACACCCTTGGCTCCATCCACGTGTCTGGCACGTGTCAAAAGGGGGGTTTTGGGGAGGGGGAGGGGGAGGGACATTGTCGCATGCAACTCGTCACGCATCTCAGCTATTTCAAACATTTTATCCTTTTTTTTTTGACAGGCCCGCAGGTTTCCTTAAAGGCGCTGCTTGTAAACGCTTCTAGGATTCCAATGAATATACCTATATCAATAGGAATTAAATGCTAACGTTTTGCTAACGTGCTTAGCGGTGTGTGCGCGCAGACGTTTCAAACTTTGGCAGGTATTTTGCAAGTCAGCAGTTTGCAAATAGTGGGTCTAGTGAACTACACAGTTTTCAATAAATATCTTTTGTACTCACCGTCTTGTGATTTTCTGCGCTCGTTCACTAGTAATCTTGTGTGTGATAAGAGAAAACACGCACGCAAGAAGGAGAAGTTATAGTAAAAAGGGGTTAGTCCGGGTATAGCCTGAGACGCTGAGACAGTAATTCCGTTAATCAGTGGATCTTCCCTGACCCCTAACTATACTAGCCAAGGTAGTTCATTTTTAATAACGAGCATGGAAAATGTATCCCATACTTTTGTATTTATTTCCAATTCGGCATCATGCAATTCACAGTTACCTATCGTGACAGATGTTACCCAAAACAACAATAATAATTTCCAACCATGTTATTATTCCAATTTGGTTGCTTATAATGGGTGAGCATTTATGCACCGGTTAGCATTTCTTGACAGCATATAATTAACATTATTCGAAACTAACTAGGCTAATCAGTAATCAAATTTAGGAAGGCATATTTTATTTCAACTGTTCATTAAGTTTACATAAAGCAACGATGATATCCCACATGAGTATCTACTTTATTGTTGCTATACTTAACAGTTCCAGCAAGCACATGCGTGTTGGGCCATTTTAAACTAGCATTTTAATTTGCCTTTACAGATATAAGTTTCTTTTAACGATTGCATTTGTAAAATAAATAAATAACTTTGATTAAATTATTTGTAGATTCATGGTAATTAGTCTCTGTTAAAACAATCCTGTTCTCTCAAGTTACCAGAAGCACGTTTTGAGAAGGCCTCGCTCGCAGATGAGGTGAAACGGCATAAGACACTAGAAATGGGTGTAGAAATAATTTACCTGTCAGTCTGACAGTTAGATTAACAAAAAGTTTATAATTAAATATTGGAATTAAGAAACGTGTGCTAATTAAGTTAGTATTTGGCCTGGAGGCAATTTTAATTTTTCGTTAGGATCCAGCGATTTTCTTGCGGATGTTTTACCCGTTGCCACAGCATCTTCCCACCTGCGAGGCTGTAACTGGCACTGACAGTACATTTACAGGACTCTCTCCAGATATGAAAGATTTTAACGAAATTAAGTTGGCTTGGTTAATAATAACGCAAGATAATACCGTATCAGCTGAGCATAAAGTAATGCCATTGCTGACTAAAGCCTGACCATAGGACAATTTCAAATTATAGCTATCAAATTTCTTAATTGAAAAAATATCCAACAACAAAATATAACCATAATATACAAAAGTCCAAAAAATAATTCCTTATCTCGTCATATTTGACTAAAATTTTGACACGAAAGCCGAGTCTAGTTTCAACCGCAATGGGGTGCCGGTGGCACGCGCAAGCAAATGATGCCCAACATCTGCTGCAAACAGAAAGAGCAGCAAAAAATTAAGACGAGAACACAAATTCAGCCGATTAAAGATCACCTGCACAATGCATATATTTTGCCAAAACGCGATTTATACTGCACATCATTTGCATCAAATTAGTTACCACCATTATTTTGATTCTAACATAAAAAGAAATTGAAAATTAATCCATGGGAAAAGGCATTTTCCTTCCATACTTTAATAATCCATCAAGAAACAAATATTATTTTTCTATCATTTTATAATCTAGCAACTGCGAGCAGTCAACTTTCAGTCTTACAGAAAGGATGCTTTGGGATAGAATTCCCCTTTTTCGAAGAGTTGGATGGGCAACAAGGTAGGCTCAATCCTCCGTAGTCCAAAACGTGCTTGGTAGTGCGATTGCTTGTCTCAATGATCTTGCCACCGAGATTAGCCGAACTCATGTATCTCCCTTTCCCTCCCCTCTAGCACAAGCTCAAGCAGAAGATCAGCACAAGCACAAGCACTGGTACATGCTACGAATACATAGCACAAGCAGGCAACGTCATTGCACAAGCACAACAATTTAAAACGTAAGCCAGGCAAATGATTTTCAAGAGATACCTATATGAATCCTTTTCGAATGGATTAATGGTTACATTAGAACTCGAAGATTTGAAATAGAAAACCTGTGGGAAAATCGAAACACAAGTCCGAGTGTTTTTGTTTCCTTATGGTTTTCTAATGAACCTGGTGTGGCTGTTTGCGTGTGTTCCTACTTACAAATCTCCTCAGATGAAACTCGGACGGATCTCCTGAATCTAGATACGAGTCTGTCGGTTTTTTTAATATAATCTACCTGCCTCCAACATTATCTTTGGCTAACTGCAGCGTACGCTTCGATCGTATATACGACTACGAGGACCTAAAACAAATAGATAGAATGCGGAGAATTTTCAAGAAGAATAACACGTTTCGAGTTTGGCTTTGATATTATTCTTTCGTGATTTTAATTTGATAGCACATATATGTTTTATCTAGTATCCACAAAGGCATCGCGGCGCTGAGAATCAAAGCTATTTGCTCGTTTTATTAGAAGAGAGAAAAGGAACTGTGAAATTGGATCGCATTTATTTGCATTACGATCGGAAATAAATTTTAGGGATGGTTTTATAGCGTATTTGGGGGAGAAGAAAAACAGGGAGGAAATTTAAGAAAAACGTTAAATATAATGAAAAATATAATATTATCCAGGCGTGGTGCTTATCAATCATTTAACTATAAAAAATATATTTTTAGATATATTTTTTCATTTCCATTTTCTCATCCATCCCTCATTTCCTTGATCACGTGGTATCAGTCTTTCATCTCGATCCATTCAGCCCTTCTATATTCCTTGTGTCAATCCGATTTTTTGAGAGAATTATGCCGATCATCTCTCTGCGTGCGTGCATTACCTATCAGACTATCACAGTATCAAATATCCGATTGAATCGCAGACCAACTCGGAGTCGTGTGCCACTAATGCACCCTCTCCAAAACATCTGCTACCGTAAAAACATCGCCCATACGCCGGCTGCATCTATGGTTGCACCCGTTGCATCTAAAAGCATGTCCAGGCTGCACCTACGGCCTAGTCTGAACTATACACGTTCAAATCACCATCTAAAAAATAGTCTCAAACATTCCCTGTGCGTCACACGATTCAATGAGTCGCAAAATACACGAACGACGATTTTTGATATTTTGATTTCTTTATGTGGCATTGTGTTCATGTAGTTGGGTTGTTTATTCGAATACAAAACGCACAAAAGCAACTGTATTAGATTTAGATAACAAGGTTTTACTCCATTGTTCGGTGCATATTGTAGCTGCAAATCAACAATAGATGCACTGGTATTCTATATCTGGGTGGGTGGTTAGGTGGGTGGATAGGTGGGGTGGGATGGTAGAGATGAAAAGTGGCAAAGGGTCCAAAGTGAACTGCGTTATGGGACAGGGGATGAAATAGAAACATATAGAATAATCGGCAACAATGGATCTGTAAAAGGGGTGAGATTTAGAACCGATATGTTGCATTATATTTCTCTCGCATTGGATTATCGTCAAACCATGGTATTTTATAAAACCCCCTCAAATATGTCAGTGAGATTCGCGAGTACCCATTTCCATTCGGGATTCATCCGAATTATAGGGAATTGAAAGGCAAATACACTCTCAATGTTGATTACAATGTCAGTACGTCACAGCAACGTGCTGGCCTTACCAGTGTCTGGTTACAATGCAATATATTATTATTTCAATGGCAAATATACACGTGTGTAAATGCTACGTCATATAAGGGTTGCAACCCCTTTTAGCTTGAACCCCTACAATCGGTTTTCGGGATAAGGGGATTTCAACGTAAAATGATAGTTTTGAAAAAGAGAAAAATCGGTTTTAGTGCTTTTTTCCAAGTTTATCTTCGGTCGTGTTAGCCGGCTTTGGTTACAAACATCAGTGATCTCAAACAGTTGGGTTGGGTGGTTGATGGGGGGTGGGGGTTGTTTCGACACAACTGCGTGGACTTGGTTATTTATTAATAGCCCGCGTGGCTGCATGCCGAAAAAACAGCAATGCACTTAATATTTTTATGATAAAGGAAGCTGCATGCTTGCTTAGAGGGTTGACTCATTATTAAAACCAAAAGCCGTACTGCTGTACAAGCTTTTCGAGCATAGGTACGTCTAATTTTTACTTTTTAATAACATACGAATAATTTCATTTGCACCCGGCTCTATTACCATTCCTACTTAGGGGCTTTTTATGTGTTTTTTCTGCCCATGGAAAAGTTTTGGTGAAGTTAAAAATCTTTATGTTTGTAGTTATTTCTTATAGTGCCGACTGAGGATAGGGGAAAGACTCGAATACTTAAAAAAGATAATGGTATTTCGTAAAGTAGGCTAATCTTGGATTAAGACCCATCGAGTTGTGTCTGTGTAAGGACTCAGGAATCAGGACCCTAGAGCCAGGAGTCGAAGTCGGAGACAGAGAGAGATAGAGACAGAGAAAGAGAGAGAGAGAGTAAGACCTTACAACCTTCGACCTCTGGACAGCGTCTTTCCAAGAACCATTCTGGTACAAATAAGCAAATACAACCAAATAAAAGAGCCATCTACATTCCTGAATTTCACACACAGCCAAATCAGGCGTTTTTAGTAAATATTAGAGAAAAAAGCGCCTTCTGGTTAAGGGAAAGTTTTATTTTTGATAACATGTGAATTTCCTCGAGTGCTCCTTCGCCTCCACATCATTATTGTCTGCAACATGAGGCTAAAAAGCAAACTTATGAAAACAACTGTTTATTTGGCCTGCAGTCACAAACAAGCGCAGCATTATTTCCTTTATTTTATTTTACAATAATTTTTTCTCATTTTCTTCAGTTCCCTGGATTTCCCTAGTATCATTTCCCTCCAGCATGAAACGATAAAAAAAAACTAAGAGAAAGAAATTCTAAAGTAAACATCTTGCAAAGCCCCCTGGGATACAGGAATTGAGAAAAGCTGAATTCATTTGGAAAAAAGTCAGCAATTTATAATTTCCATAACAATGGGGAGTATTGGTTCAGGGATTCACTACGTTGAAAAGAGTGGAGCACGAATTAATATGAAACTTATTCGAGAAGGCGCCGGAAGAATTAACGACGCGATGGTTCTGTATATTGCCCGGGCTTTCGGCACTCAATGCAACAGAACTCACCGCAAATGTTGATTTGTTGCATCTGTTTTCAGCGATCACCCCATTCCTTCACATTGAAAAAAGAAAAGAGACAAACTCAACAGAAATTTTATTAGAAGACACATGCATACTTAAATCTGATCTGGATGGAAATCAAAGTACACGCCACACATACATTTGTTTTTAAGAGGTTGGCAATACTAAACTTCGTCTAACTGTTCTATTAGTGATAGATATTGTTTACATAAACCAGAAAACATTATTCTCGGGTTCTTACTCTTAAAATATTATTAATAAAAGCGATAACATCTGGCAGAATTGCCTTTAAAAAATAACAAATCGATGGCGCCTAGATGTGTATACAAATTTCGATGGTGCCTACCTTCCACCTATTTCAATGGGTCCGTATTCTGTGGAGTATGTTATTCTGTTATTCTGTTATTTTGTTATTTCGAGTCGCGGAGGTCCATTACATGTGCGAGCGCTAAGAGAAGGTAGGACGATGCATCGTCGAAGATGCTGTGAAACGTTGGTTTTTTAGGGTGGTGGGGGGGGGGGAGAGGGCCGTTTATTACATCATAGACAGAGCCAGACGAGGCACACAAGAGTTAGACAAGAGCACACATTGTGTGAAGCCAGCGCCAGAAAACTTGTAAAAACCAAAATTGAGTAAATCTGCCCGTGGAAAGGGAAGTTGCCACGAAGGCGGCGGCGGCTGATGCTGGGAATTAAACGATCGTTTATTACAGCAGAGAATTGCACTAACTCTTTTCTTATCTCAAATGTACACCTTTAACAGACGGTTATGATTCTCTGGTAATTTTCACACACTTTTTGAGAACTTCGGTGATACAAGTAAGAAGTGCGCGGAGAGAATATAATATATCTGCAGGACCAGATACTAAGAAATATCAAATCATTCACACTCTAATTTTTTGTCGAATAAGTTATTTTTGAAACGCGAGTTCTAGCGACCTAAAGATTTTTGTATACACCGTCGACTTTCTTTACGCTCGAAATTGATAAATAGATCGTTTCTTTTAATGCGGTCTAACCAAAGGAAGTAATAAAATAAAAACTATTTACTTATTTTATTCCGTCAAAAGGCTTCCCTGTTTAAGTGTGAAAAGGAAATGTGTTCTTATTCAGAAAAGAACACGATTTCCACCTTTAAATCTCTATCAAAGTACAAATAAAAAGAGGAAGTTATATACGATACAATACCGGAAACAGTTGGTAGTTGACACCAATAATATATAGTGCGATATTAGTGCGACACACACTTGGTTCCGGCGACTTAGTGGCAAAGGCAGAAAGTGAATCTATACTCGACCACTATCTCATGATACACTGCCTCCCCTCTTTTTTTATTTGCTTTTTCGGGGGATTTATTTTATTGAAGCATTTTTGGTCACCGCGCGGTGACTTTGGGTTCTACACGTCCAAGAAGACGCTATCAACAGAGTTCGGGGAGCGAAATAGATCAATGGCTATCTCGCTAAATTGTTCTAGCCGCTCTATTGGAGGTCGTATCTTGCTTGCCGCTATAATATACTATAGAGCCAGTTATTTCTCTCCCCAACTCTTATTTACTCTGACATAGGTGTTGAGCCAGGGGTGACCATAAAGTATACATCTAGCAGATAATAGTATGTTACATTGTGACAGATTAATCAATAAAAAGGAAGGTAAAAGTGGGATGAATTGTGGGCGTAAGCCTGTAGACATTTTAGTCTAATCGAAAGAATTATCTATCTAGCTATAATTCACCCTGCGTATTTCAATACCTTCGTGGTTACCTAGTCTATGCTGCCAATTTCCTTCTGGGATTTTAATTAAGGAATGAATTTTATTCTAAGAAATGTAGGCATAAAAATTTCGCGTTTCAATCAAATCATACGCAAAGAATGATTTCAGAAAGAATTGTCACAGCCGCCGATCGTTTGCTTCCATGTCTCAAACGCAGCAAAAATATCAAAACAACTGTAATTGTTTATACGGAAGCCACGAATAAAGTTGGTCAACATGCCGAAAAGGACGCTTCAATAAAGAGCAGAATGTTTTTTTGTCCGCTCAATTACGGAGTGCGCGCGACCCCCCGTTTGGTTGACCCTTAAGGTGTGAACGTAGCAGAAAATGAAGACAAGATTTGAAACATATTTCACCTCAGCATGATATATGTCGAAACATAACTGCCGGACATGTTGGCCATTAATGTCAAAATAGAAATGTTACACCAGCAACACCAAGATCTACAGTCCGGTAGCTTTGTAGCATGGGCATGAAAGTCTATAGCGTAGAATAGTGTAGCATTGGAGCATTGTAGCACTGTATGGCGTGCAGTGGGACTACAAGCGCTGTGGCTCAACAAATAGTGGGGCAATCCCTCAGTCGTCCACAGTGTTTTATTAGATATTTGCCCTCTTACTGCCTTACTTGATATCAGGACAAAAACACAACCAACAGACACTAATGGTTTTGTTGGCTTCATGAAAGTGCCGAACGATATTATTTAACCAAGCCAATAATAAATAAAAGGTAATGATAGGAAATAATTGATTTGTATTTTTATGTGATTCAACTCTTGATCAATCCAATTAGTGATGTTATAGTTTTCCGAATCAAATCTAAACCAATGCTCACAAGGCAATCTCAACAGGGTATTAGATCTAATCGGAAATTATTTAATGAAATTCACAAGTTTTTCGGTGAAAATATCATTTCCTGTATCTTGATTTGTATGCCCGATTTTCTCGTACTCGCTGAGAATTGTGAGCCCAAGTGGATACCTCATGTCAAGTAAGTCTCCCGTGTAGGTTTCTGGGGAGACTTGATGTTCATCCTCGCTGTCACATTACGTAGGGTTAGGTTAGGTGTCTGCGAGGGCTAAGTGCCAGTAACACATCACGGATTTACCCCTCGCACCCTTCTCCACTTCCCCACTACTCAACACTTCTGTCCACTCTTGTCCACTTCTGTCCACCTAAAGTCTACATAAGAAACCAACCCTAGTTCCAACAAAGTCATCTCTCAACTTGAAGAAATACACTTACAGAAATATGGCAGATAAGGGGGTAAATTATGTGGAAGTCGGGGCCACTTTCAAATGAAAGTTGATCACCCGCGAAATTATTGGGATAATATCAAATATCTGCGTTCAGTTCTGCCTTGCGTTCTTTTATCAAATTTCTTTATGGATTTTTACTTGAGGTTTTGCACGCTATATCTTAAGTAGCTAATATTTCTTGTAATCAACATGGATATGGTTTAATTTTAACCTTATATTGCATGACATAATATCATCCCGTCAAATTGATTCAGAAACAGCAAAAAAATCATGTAATTGTTTTATAATAATTGTAGAATTTGATTTGCATGTTTTTGAGCGATCAAGTTAAATGGCTATGTTCAAATTGATGCTTGTTCTTTTTTCGTACTGCCCCCACAAATAACAATTAGCCTGCACTGAATGCAATTACAATTAAAAATATACCCTAATATTGCTTTTAAAAAGTATGTCCAAAAAAACGTACAATATGTAATGAAAGTTAGTTTTGGATGTAAATTTCAGTCATATATTTAAGTCACTTGAAGAATATTGTATATGAAGATTTCCAAATATCTCCTTTGATTGGCATCGATAAGACGTAGTGCCCTCGAGTAAGGAACAGTGAATGCACGACAGCCTACCAATGCGAGAAATATGTACCCAATAACGCTCAAAAACAGCTACCTACCTAACATTTCACGTGTTTTCAATTGTGATTAAATTTTACTGAAAATACTAATTAACTGATACTGCCTTTAGCGAAATGAATAATATCTCATTTACGGTTAAAATAACCAGGAAAAACGTAAATCTCTTCTTCATAATTAAAATGTGTGTGTGTCTGCACGCTCCAAAAATGCCATTTTTATCAAATCGACCACAATGTATCGCTAGATATCGCTAGATATCGCTAATCGCTATGCATCGCTAAATTGGTGCAGTGTTATTAGGTGGTGTATGGGTGTTGATTAACGATAACCTGCAGTAGCACTTGGTGGTATTGCTGTTGCTGTTGCTGATGCTGTTGCTTTTCTCTCGTTGTACTAACTGATTGATGCCCTAACCACAGTAACTCTCTACTATTCCACAGCTCCAGACCCGGACGACCCCCGAAACGTGCAACAGTCGGTCTGAGCATCGCCGCCTCTCATCTCAGCCACCACCACCACCAAATGAAGAAGCATAGGATGGACAACGGCGACTACCCCAGCTACGAAAACGGACATCTTGGTGGTGAGAGTCATTTGAATTGTGTGCAAGCTTTGATTTTTGGAATCATTTTGGATGGTGGAAAAATTATAAGGGATGGAGCAGTAATTAATCATCTATGGACCTAAGGAATGATAGGTTAACCCGATTGAGAGAAAAAAATAGTTGTCTGTTTTTAATTACTGGTGGAGGTGCCAGGTTTCAGCTTTAATTTCAAGCTTTCTTCTTGGTGGAAGTGCCAAGTTTAAATAAATATATACTTCACGGTTTCACACGTAATGTAAGGCATTGCATAATTTAAGCCCGTGCGTAAGTTTGATACGCAACACATATTGCAAGTGAATCTCACCTACAATTTATGCCGTCCATGACCCCACAAGACAATATCAAGGAAGTGAAAAACGACAGGACAGGTGTCAGGCAAACGCCACGCGTAAATAGAAATTGAAGCACGGAAAAACCAACCATTACGTTTGACAGAAAACATCCCTTATTATAGGTGTCGATATTTTTTTCCTAAGCGCTCCGATGGTTTCCACGCTTCTATTTGCTTGCGTCTGGCAAGTGATTGCTAAGCGTGCTTGCTTTATGATTTTCATATTTTGATGGATACATTTAGGGAGTGTAATTCCTTTCATTAACACTCCCATTATCACCTAGGCGTTATATTGACTTTTCCAGTTTTGTTTTCAAAATAAAAATATATGTCCAGCTATATCTATATTGGTGAAATGTTGTAAACATTGTTTGAATACAGAGCCATTCTTCGCATTATCTTCTCACAACCTGCAACCACTGAATAGTCAAATAAATAATCAAATAAAGGGGAAGAAACTAGAAAGCAAATGTTCTCCCTTCGGAGACTGACATGTACTTCCTTTAGTAGGATGTCTGATGTCTCCTGCCAAACGAGGCTCTAGGCCCAGGGTGCAAAAACTAGCTAATGATAATTAGACGAAAGTAGACAAATCGATTGACGTATTTGTCTAATAAGGCAACCAGCGAACGCTTTCGCCTTTCAGGTACCATTTAGGGAGAGAGGCGCCCTGTCCTGGGATGGGTTGGTGGTGGCCGTGGGAAGGGGGGGGGGGGGGGCTGGCGGACTGCATTCAAATGTTCGGAAGGCAAATAACCCGGACAACTGAATTCAATAGAAACCTTGTTTGTCTTTTCGGAAATGTTTCAGGCACAACTAGTTAGTGACGAGTTAGCCCTTTCGGACTTGGCAAGCACAATTTAGATATTTGTTATTGTTACAACTTTGAGTGTCATATTTTGATTCGTTAAGATGTTTTCGTATGATTATTATTTAATGGCGATATTATTATATTATTTTCTTCAACGTACTACAACTTGGAAAATTTACAAGATGAACAACTCTTTTAAAAGCAACCACCCAAATCAAGATTTTTGTGAACTTGTCTGTGTGACAATGTTTCAATGTGAGCTGAACTAAGTTCACCTAGTTCTACTTGAAATTGCTTTTACACACACGTATAGTACAGCAATTTCTTCTGCAAAATCTCCAATTATAGACATGCCACCAGTTCTCATAAAAATTCTCAAACTGATGCAATAGAATTGCTAGGCAGCGATTCACCACGAACGCGTCTAACCAAACCGTTTGAAACAAGAGCTTTGGAAAGATCAAAGCTACCCTCGAAAATAATTGCATCAACTAATACCGAAAACAGCATCCAATCCCTCCTATATACTGCAGTCAGTACACAGCATAGCAGAGAGCTACGCTAAACAACCACGTGCAATTAAAATGCACTTGATGCATTTGTTAAATAATTGACGGTTGAAATGTAATCACCGAGGGGTAGGGGGCTAACGTACATTCTGTAATTGTCAACAGTTAAGTAGAAGCTGGTACAGTTTGGTTACCCAACTGTTAAAATGACAATAATGATGTTTGTTTGTGGCTAACTGGACTGTTGACTGTATGAAATGGTATGACTGAACTAATGCACACATTGTACCTATATACAATCATACTACTCGGATGCTGCGTGCTTGTTCATGGCTGTACACATCACTTGCTATATGCACTTGCTTTGCCATGGCTATATTGAAGTGGATACCAGTTTGAGCGAAGCGAACCACGCATGCTGCCAGCAATTCTTCTCTACTATCATATTACACCGTTCTCGATGAGAAATCTAATATGCAAATTGTGAAAACAGCCGAAATTGTCCCAAGAATTCCAAATGGATTATGAAAATGGCCTAGTTGGCTGTACAATATATAGATGGAGTCTGCGCCAGATACGCTGTTGTAATATCATTCTACTGCATGCTTTGGCAGCATTTTTTTATTTACAATGTTTAAAACTTTGCGATATTTTATTATGTATATTGAATCCCCCCCCCACGCCTGCCACTGTGTTAAAAAAAAGGTACGCAAAGATAAGTCTGACTTCGCAATGAATTTGACGAAAAAAAAAACTGCAGAATCTTTAGAAGAGGTTTTCCACAGCGGGATCCAGGGAAATCGGTGGTCAGGGTTGAGGAAGTTGCCACTTGGCCCTGATACGGTGAGGGAAATCGAATGAGGGAAATCGAATGGCAATAGGTGCGAAATACAACGGAAGAGGGACATTGCGGTTCCGGCATGTTTCCGAAGACATTGTTTTAGGCATACGTGTAATTTACTGCAGTATATAGACAATACACATACCTAACACAACCTACCAATATCACTTCCCATTCATGTCCACACATATGCTTTTCGATTTGGCCCCCCCTCCCCCTCCCCCTACCCACCCTCCTCACCACTACCTCACCAACCAATATTTCCAAGAGGTAAATAGTAGCTTGCCCATTTTCAGATACGCCATGGTGGAATTTTCACACTTGGTTCAAAAACAATAGCTTCACACTACTGTGATAATGTCGACCGTCTCCAGCAAGGAATCCTTAACAACCTATCGATGTCATCTGGCAAGCTTTTAATTGATTAGAGGTGGATATAATTAGCAGCGTGTGTGCCTCTTCAATAGACTAGTCCCAGCGATTTAATTACGTAACCCTGTAATATGCATAGACAATCAATATACTTAACCGGTACTATGCAATATTAAATCAGGTGATATCACGCCATTGCCTAGCATATTATCATGATATCATCTTTCTTTGTAATTCAATTGCATTTGTCATTGCAATTAGCAACTGTTTAATTCCATGCAACAAACAAGCCACCGTCAGAATTGCAATAGAGCTAGTTAATGAGGATTATGACGGTTTAATTCACGCACCGCATTGCATCTGCAGACACACTCTCGAATTGATACGCGTCGATCATCATTAATCGGATTTGACAAATTGCACGTGATCTAAATTGTTGCCGGGTTCACACTGATTTACCTCTGTGATTTCTCGATTTCGTTTCAACAATATCACTGTTCTATCGAGAATAGAAAGGACATGCCGCCTATGAGCTTCAAGGAAGGGTGCTTTCATTTTTCTTCCTTTTCATTGGGCCCAACGACCAAGGATTTTAATTGCGTGTGAAAGTAAGCAAAACATTACATAGGTAAAACCATTATTTTCTAACTCTCATCTGTTAATTACATATCTGACAAGAAGCGTAGAATATCTCTTTTTACCCCTTCAAGTAATATACACCAACTCACTCACCCAGTCGCTTGCATTGAAAACATCACGCGCTTGTAATAGTCTTTCTTCCACCATCCCTTTATAATATCATCTAAATTCATTAATATTTTATCCTTGTTACGTTCATTTTCGCGGCCTCTTTATGTGAGAGAGAAAATAGAAAAGAGGGAGGGTGATGAGAGAGGGAGTTGGAGAAGGAGAGAATGAGTCGAACACGCATTCACGCATTTATACAGTAGAACAAACCGCCTCAAACTCGCTTGTATTCTACTCTATTTAACCACCATCATCATCCCTTAACTACATCTCCATCTCTTAATTGGTGATTGTGCGTTTTGGGTTTACCCCTAAAACCTCAAAGCTCGTGAAATCCCCTTTATACATATTATAACACAGCATCACACAACTGTGAACTGGAAAATGGCTAAATCATTTTCTATTATTCGACGTGGTATTCAAGTAAACAAGCGGCTTTCAGTGAGCTAAAATCACACGTTGAAATATTCATCGAAACACCTTGTGGCATCAAACAGTTGTATCGCTTGCAAGGATAAATTATTATTGATATCGTACGTCTATATTTTTTGTTTTAGCGAGGAAAATGAGTGTTATAAATTGAGTGTAGAAAGGAAAATTGGAGCCCGATACTAACTTACTACCTACATGCCATTTAGTTGTAATGAAACGGCCTACCTACCGCGAGTGTCGAGAACGAGATAACTGATTACTAAAAGCCAATGAGACAACAGCAGCTTCACCAGAGATTGGTATCGGGTGAGTTTCAGGCCAGGCGGAATCATTTGTCAAGTCGGAATCAATCGAGGAATCAAGATTGTGTGTTCACAGCTGACCATACAATTTATATTGGATATCGGATACAAACTCGTGACGTCGAGATGTTAAAAAATTGATTGCTTTTATTATGTGTTATCCACGCAGAAAGGGTAGAAAATGTGTGTTTGTTCCCAATTCGGTACGCTCCGTATTGGATGCTGAAGAGTGAATCAAATCCTTGGTCAAATTATAAATCAATTTTAAGAAATACCTGACACAGCTCTTGTTTAAGCAAATACTAGAACACCATTGTTCAATATTACACGTAGCTAATTTCAAGTAGGTAGTCCGACCCAATTTTTTAAATTTGATATAATTATGCATATTTTGATAGTAAAAAAATAATTACTAATGTCAACAGTATTGTGTGAAGGAAAGAAATTGTGGCTAAAATAAACCTTGTAAAACAAAAATTTGTTATTGGGTCACCTTTCACAAATTTGGAGTTAAATGGTGACGTTTGGACCTGATCCAACGACCTTCATCAACGTTACGATGGAGTCTGCATCATCTGCGTAAGAAAGCCAACAAGAAACAGCCATGATCGACATTTTGTCAGATTGGAATTGCGCGTAAAACTGAGAAAAACGCAAGCAAACGAGCTACGAGAAGCAAGTAACGACTTTACGAATATAGCCATTCATCTGGCGTCTCAAACGCCATAGCTTTGATTCGATATTCGCGTGCTTAATATTCGCTGCGTAATAAACGTTATTGTTCGAGACTAGGAATAATATCTACATTTTGTTCAACATGGAAGTTGAAATAATCATGAGTGTAGCTATTACGAGTGCACCATAATATAAAAATTGATGGCACAATCGTGGGGGAAATCAAATGTTTGAGTATGTGGCGTCGAATATGACTTGGGGGGTGGGGAAAGGAGAAGAACTCGTTAAAAGCAATCGTCAATCGAGGAGACATCATTTCGTCGCCAGCGAAACCGAGTTTGTTTCTAGGGTTACAGTAGTAGGCGAGTTGGTTCGTGGAGAAGGGTAGGAGGCAATGTAGGAGGGAAGGAGGGTAGGAGCGAGGAGGGGTGAGATCTAACTTTACTAGATCTGCTGTACCAAGAGCCTTATTTTATATCCAGGCGTGAAATTGGACTCAACTTGGCGAAATGAAATAAGGTGACAAGCGCGGCGTCGAAGCTTTTCTCCGCCGCTCACTGCCTATCTAGCGCTCTGGCTGATAAGACATAAATTAAGGTACTTCTGCCTTTTATTATTGCATTTTATTTACTATTTTATAGGGTACTTTTTCGACATACGACGTCTTGATTTTCTTGACCTTTTATCTCTGTCGACTCATTTGAGCATCCAAAAGAGAGATGGCAGGACATGAAAAGAGAGATAGCTTAATGCGTAATACTACAACTATTTCTGCTGTAGGATGGTATAGCCCTGGGAAAAAGAAAATGACATTTATAATAATTGCCCAATGCTAGGGTGTTTTATGGGAAAAATGCCAACGTAATTAGTATCATCATTATGTTTTATACATTTAATAAATATCATGAACTCTTTATAGCGAGTTTCGAAAAGATTATCATTTCAAATGAAAAAATGCTCTTTTGGAAGTTAATTTACTTGATATTATGCCTGGTTTTCACTTGGAGTTGGCATCATTTACAGCTTTGATCATTTAATACACACTGGGGGGTAGATTGGACTAGTCACTCGCGCGGGCGGCAACCAGGGCTAAGATTTCCAAAATATTTTTCTCTCTTTATAGTAGGGGGGAAAGGGTGGGTGACTTGACGAAATGTGATTCTCCTCGAAAGAGATTTTCCGAATTTTCACGCCCCCCGTTTAGGGAAGGGGTTTTGCGTCTCTTTGACAAATCACCCTTGTAACAGCGCACCCCTCAAACGTCAAGACAAGACCTGGAATTACACGCTCTGGTTTGAAAAAAAAATAGGGCTTGACAAACTTTTTGACTTCTTTTGGATACATCGCAAATGATTTACGTCTCAAATTGATACAATTCCACCTCGTTGAAACATCTTGAAATTGTTTGCAAGACAGTCAAATAGCGTTGATAAATGAACGAAACTATAAAGTCAATTATCTTTGATGCAATTGATTGCAATTGCAATTTGATTGATTGATAAAATGCATCGAACTCAGTATTTAATGAAAATGGTACATTTAAAAGCTTATATATTGGTGTCGCTAGTACTGTGTCTCAAAAAGAGATTCCTTCAGACTCAGGGGTATTAAAAGAAGCGCACAAAATAATATTAAAAATAATGGGCAATCCATATACTTGTATAATTTAATTGCTAAAAAAATAATGGTAAATTTCACCAGAAACAAGCGTACGCCATTCTTCCTACGACGTTACGACTTTACGACGTTACGATGTTACGATGTTTCGATGTGGGCTTTGAGGAGAGTGAACATCTATCTGACCTACTGCCCCCTGCTGCAAATATATAGGGCAGCACGGAAGTTGATCTAGACTCTATAGTTGAGCGCGGGCGATTCCGTGTTCCACCCTATCCACCCTATCCACCCTATCCACCCTATCCACCCTATACACCCTATACACCCTATACACCCCACACACTCGACACAACCAGGTCTAGAACCCTACCCGGCCGTACACCCGGCCAGGAAAGCCAGCAATCAATGAGTGCCAATCACACATCACATGCGAAACTGTATGCACAGCGCACGTTTCTTAAAGCCGTCTAAGACACTGTATATAGACAGTCTTAGTCTAAGAGGTGATTCTTGCCCTGGCCAGGTGTATAGGAATTTTGTGGCTCGGCCAGAAATTATGATGCATCTCACGTATAGAAATCCACTTGTTTCAGAGTTCACAAGTTTTCAATCTGGAATTGCATGTTTTAATTCCACCCTATCTTGTTTTCTGTTTCAATGTGAATTATCTTATGAATAATTCATTATCAGGATATAATTATTATTGCAGTAAAATTATTATTTTTCGGTTTTATTTTTTTATGTTTTGTTTTTAGTTGAGGAACGTGACAAAAATGTTGAGCTTTGCTGTTGGATTTCGTTTGTAAATGAAAGTTCGTAAGAGCAAAGGTGTCCCAAAGTGACCCCTACATCCACAAGTGACCCCTACATCCACTGTGTGACTGCTGTGTGGGATGAGATATCTTGTTCAGTGCATGCAATTGAGAGAAGAGAAAAAAAAGGCATCAAAAATTTTACTCGAGTCGCTTAAAGTACCAAAAATGCTATCGATGCTCGCATTGTATTTCAACACAATGATAGAACTTGTAAGAAGTTGTATCATTTGCTTTGCCTGAGCAAATAGCACAATGTGAATAAAACGGATTGACCCCAAGTTTGCAAAAAGATAATTTGGGATATGATTATTGGATATGATTTAACGATCATTTGGAGTTTTTAATGAAATATATATTTATCGTGAAGAATGCCTATCTGTAGCAATATCCTATTATTTCTACTTCCACTTTTCTGGTTTGATTTATTCAGTAAAAGTTCCCGTGTCATTGGAATGATAAGCATGTTTACCATTTCAATAATCAGTGAGCATTCAAGGATCTAGCGATCTAGCGATCTAGCGATATATAAGTTCTAGCATTAAACATTTCAAATATAATTACACGCTGTCGTCCAGATAATTTGAAATGCATGGGCTCTTCTTCTTCAAACGTAGGTAATTATCTCGACTTTTTATCCGATTCCCAACTCTTTCCACCGCACACTTCTCTATTTTATTTCATTTCATTTGAAGAAACCTCCTCCTACCACTTAGTCGGTGTGTTCTTCGGCCTCGTCCTATTGCGCTGCGCTGCGCTGCGCTGTTTGAGCGGGTACAACAATTCGACTTGAGCTTGTTCAAACCGTGGTTCAAACCGTGAACCATGGGCAAAGCTGGATCGCCGTCTCGAACTTATAACCTGTCTAGACAATTAGAATTGGATACATTCCCAGAGCGAGCGGTTTATTTACGATTCAAATAGCAGACAATTATTGTTTCCTAAACTTTTTAACCCTGATCCCTGATCAATGCTCACACATAATATGTATATGCGTACATAAAAAAGGAGGGAGACTATTCCAACTCCTTATTTGGTAACCACAAATTAACGAAAGAAAGAAAACTACGTTTTAAAATTGCAATAAGGATTTCGACTCGTGCGTGATTTGGTGTACGTGGTTTCGTTCCAAAGGTAACCATGGTTGAAATCTCAAATATAGACAAGAAAAGTGAGAGATGAATACGACTAAATGTGAAAATGGTTCGTTCTAAAATTTCCATCTATTTTTTATAGCGCGCAGATCGGCATGAGATTCAACTCCAAAGTTTTAATAATTGATTTGAATGACATCGTTTTGATGGCTTGTGTTAAAAGTAAACTGGATGTATGAGTACTCGATGTATATACGTTACGATGTGGTATATAGAGGCTACGTTTGCCAACATGTTTACACTTGAAAATACTTGAATCAAACTATAGGTATATGAAATGAACTGTAGCTTCATAATGCATCCCCTCTGCACCCGAAATATGCCCCATACCAGAGCAAAACCTTTTGTTAAGACGCCATTGTCAAATGTATCAGATCAAATCATCGTCAAAATTAATATAATAGAGAGAACCGAAGCAAGGATAGAGAAACTTTAATGGTCGCATCCAGCCAGAGAATAAAAGATACAAATATGGGTGGAAGAGCATTGGCAGTGAGTATGGGGAGAGGGTGGGGGGCTACATTTGGAAAAAAAACTAACACTGCTTCGGGCAAGTTTTGTGTTTACGCTTCGGATAATGTACTGGGAAAAAGAATGAAAGAATGAAATATTATTTTGAGATATTACAGTAGCAGGACTTTATGAAAATTGAGAATTGCAATTTTGTTCAAATTGTTTGGCTAGTGCTGTGATGTGTGTTGACTGTGTGTTGACTGTGTATTGACTGTGTATTGACTGTGTGTGGATTCGGACTGGTGCACCATTGCCATCTGTTATTATAATTTCCAAAGGCTTCGCTACGATCTGTTCCATCAAACAGGTTTGAGAGCATTCGATTATTTGATAGATCTCTAGCGTTTCCAACTGATTCTCACAGCTATATGATTACAAATTAGCCGAGATCTATGGCGAGAGTCCCGCCTGCGGAAACAGCATTAACAGCATTAACAGCATTATACTAGAAGTTTGTCTGCCACGCACAGCTTTACGAAGTCGTAAGGAAAGCCTACCGGCAATGTTACGAAAACCCATAGCCGGGTGGAAAAAAATCACTCGATTGTAGGGTTATAGCGAAACCCCTCCAAAAACGAGGCGAACGAAAACACACGAAAGTAACGAAATAAATATTATTCAATCCGTAAAGCGTTGCATCTGTAAGTTGTTTTTCTTTACCATCGAAAATGTATGGCTCCGGGTATGTCATTTACCTTTTAATACAATTTAATCGTATGCGGTTTTATGAATCACTATCATTTCGATCAAATGCTTTTTTTACAAATGCTAGCGAGCACGCCCGCGGTCCAGGTGTAAAAACTGAACATGAACCATAAAACGAAAGTTGAAATTACAGCCCATCAAATTGGAAACGTTTATCCAAATGATAGAAATTATCAAGACTCGAATGCCTTTTCTGAAATTGACAAAACATATACTAGGTGGAAAATATCAGCTATTATCCGAGTGGTTCCGAGATGATAATTCCGAAGTCAGTCACACTATTAGAACGAGATAGGAACACGAAATGGAAGTAAAACGGTCTGAATTGAGAATGAATTGACGCCTGAGAGGCAAGGGGCTGGAGCCGACAACCGAAGCATCCTTTGCCTCAGCAAGTTAGGCTTGGAGGTGCAATTTTTTTTGTTTTTTTTACGTGCACGCTTATACACAGATCCTTTCCCGAAAATACTCCTCGGAGATGTCGGAAAGAGACAAAAACTAAGAGGTATTACTAAAATGAAATAACCTTAGCTCTTGGTGGCATAGAGTGGAGGCGCCGGGCTCAGATGAGCTCGGTACTGAATAAGCAATACAATAATTATCAACAAACAATTACCCAGTTGTTTTCTTCGTCTTTCGTTGGAAGAACGATTTCTAAATCTTCGTTAGAAGAACTTATATTTATTTTCACGGGTTCGTGCACGTTTTTCTTCAACTAACATTTCCATGCTTTATGACCATCTCAAAATCGCATGGGGATCAGATCTTACTTTATCTAATCACAGATAATTTCCATTCCTTTTCTCCTCGTTACTAATAGCACATTATCACGATTCAAAAATCTCTTACTTATCATCTAAACCGCAAATTGCATCCCCAAAGCGAGGGCAAATTCTCCGGCAGAAGCCGCGTTTGAGATGCATGTTTTTTGCCGACCTTCTCTTTATTTCGAGGAGTTTTCTGAAGGCATTTGCGCGACGGGGGGCCTTGTTATGGGGCAAGCTCCCCGCTGCTCTCGCCGGCTCTCGTATTACAGCTCGCTTATCCGCTCTTATTTGAATTAAATAATATTTCTGTTTAGTTGTATGCATAACTTACATTAGAAAAAAGTTATTGGCATAGTTAGTTGTCAGCTGACACTGTTTGCGGTAGCCGGCTGCATGTTTGTTCCTTCATTTATTAAAATTGTTATAGGTAGGCATCGGTAGGCATAGGCATGGCATTGGTAGCTGCAGGTAGGTAAGTAGGTAGGCAGGTAAATTATACTCGTTAAAATCCAAATTAGCAAGGCGTATCGATGGCATTTGTATCAACATTCAATTGAAGATTAATCGAAAGAAATCTACAAAATTATTGTTAAAGAATCGACTTATTGGCAGCTAACTTTTATGACGTACAGAATATCTCTCATGCAAGAATATGCATCCTGCATGCTTATCGCAACGAATACAACAAAAGTCTACCAATAAAAGCGAACAAACGCCTCGTACCAATCTTGATCTTATACACCCAGCCTGCATCATATATTGCATTGACATAACAAACCGGCTCATTTCATTCACCATGAAAACCACACGTACAATTTGACCAAATTATACTATCTCCATTTTGCAGCATTAGGGATCGGGAGTCGAGACCATACCAAGTCTGCTGTCCCCATTTCGTGGTTACACATAATTAACATGACACACGCGAAATGACATCCGTATAGAACGGGTAGAACATGGCCTCCAGTACCACCTAGCAAAAGCGCAGTAGCCTGCCATGTTCATCGTGCAGTGCAGGAGTGTTCATCGTGGAGTGTTCATCGTGTAGTGTTATAATAGGCTGAGGTGCACACTTAGTGCAGGTACTCACTATACTCAGTACCCAGTACCCAGTATACCCAGTACCCAGTTCGCACGCACGCACGCACACACACACCCAACAGCACCACGTACACGCTCCGATTCGAGTAGCCTATTTATTATCACAGAGTCGGGTTTGAGATTTCACCGATTTCGCGACAATCAGTCCAACAGTATAGTATAGGGTGTAAGGGTAGTTGGCGAGGTGGCGAGGGAAGGGGGGGGGAGCACCGCGTTATATATGTTATAATATTATGTTGATTCAGCATTTGCAGCCATGTGGGTTAAATATTATGCGTTTCCACGTTCTGTAGAGATGCTTGGCACCCTGGTTTCCCCACCCCACCCCACGGACGATACACCCTCCTCTCAACACAGCCCAAGCTTCTAAAGCAAGCGAAAGCTTCACGCCATTTTGACATTCTCTTGTCGCCTTATGATTGATGATTGATGAGTGGAAAGGAGAAGCAGCGGAAAGCAGAAGCAACGGAAAGCAGAAGCAACGAAAAGCTGGATAGCTGGATAGCTGCAACGCTGGTTTAATTCAGAGTGTTCAAGTCAGCTGATATGTATGAGATGCTCACGCTGTGAGCTGGAGGCTCCAATCCATTTCCCAGCCACCTAGCTTCGCTGTCAGCACAGGCGTCCGCACAACTCGCCTTTTGCTTCTTTTGGATTAAAGCACTTTCTAAGTGGTCATAGATTTCGGGTTTGTTTGCTTCCACGTCGGAACTAACTGTAACCGGGTTCAGTTGGAAATAATTATTTCGCTATTTATTTTAACGGCAAATTGTCTGGCAATGAACTTTGTAATGCCTTAGAAAAATAATTTCTGGAGATTAGAATAGGCGTGAAGTCTTCAAAATATTACATTTCTCATGTTTAACTCTAAAAAATTATATAGTAACAAATTTGTTAAATCACAATCGCTACACTTAATCAAAAAATATTAACAACTTCTAAACTTACATTTAAATGTGAGAAATATGTTAATAAGGTGAGAATATGTATAGTAGTACAATATACATGCTATAAACATACAATACAAATTATTTGACGTAAAGCAAACGATAAAAAATAGAATCAAATCCAGTAGAGAGAATTTTAACTCCGCTACTGAACTTGACGGTGGTTCTTTAGCGAACGTCTGGCGAATTGATGACTGCCGCGAAAATCGGCACACAACGTTTCGTGCACGTCTAGTGGAACAGAATAAATCACAGGGCTGCGAAATGCAGATTTCAGTTCGATAAATGACGGTCGCCTGGCAGACATAGGCTGGCAAGAAACAGGACTCGGTGTAGACTATGCGAGGAGGGAGGAAAGCGATTCGGGACCCCTTTCTACCAGTCATCCTGAGCATAGCTGCCTACTGCCTAGCTAATTATTCTGGATAGCCAAGTGAGACAATCATAAATCACACCGTGTTTAGCTAGGAATATTGTAGTCGCAGGGCATGTCAAAAGTCATTTGTAAAAGTTGATCTCACATAGCTTGACATTAATGCAGTGCAGTAAGCTTTGACTGAATTACGAACTACATCGCACCACCAAGTGCGAGCGTTACGATTCTGCGCTCAACTTTGTTGGCTGATCATCATTTGCGCGGGCGAGAGATGGTTTTGGAAAACTTGCGTCTTGCTGGAAGCTGGAAGCAACGCAAGGACGAATCTGGCCGGTGTTTCGCGATCCGAAGCGATTATTCTAGGGCGATTATACTAGAATCTACCAGACCAAGTAGAATTGGATATGCAAATTTCTTAGCAAAAATAATCTAAACTGAACTAATTAAGGGGTTATAAAATTCATATAAAATTAGCAAGTTTAGAAAATGCAATTTCCCGATAAAATAAATTCGCATTAATTATGCGCAGAATTTTCGCTGTTATTCCGAGAAAAGTTACTATAATTCCAGCAAATACCAGCTGACCTTGCATTCAAATAATACAGTTACGTCCTCCGCAAATAACAAGCGGATATTTAAGGTGCAATTAAAAAAATTAACAACGCATCTATTTATAATAAAGTTTCTGCTGTGAGAACCGTCCAACATACATTTCTTTCACGTTTAGAAAAGCACGTGCATACGTTACGCATCCCTCAACACTGCAGAACGCAAACACTCTACAATCAATGGAATTCTAATGCACATGTCCCTTGTGTTTCGCTCCACAGATCCACCGCGGTTGGAGAAATCACCTCTGCTGGCCAACGGATACAACCACCCCCCAACGCATCTGAACCACATGCAGTTCATGCAACTGAACCATCATCCCTCCGCGGCGCACACGGCGATCTTGTCTCCCGCAGGCATCCCTCACCATGCTCTCTCCAGGGCAGATGGGTCCATTATCAAGAGCCAGGCCATACCGGGCATGGACGTTATCGCGAGGTAAGAAACCACGTGACCACCACGTGACCACCCACTCTGCCTCTAATCCAAGTGACAGCCGCTGAGCTACTGCGCACTGTCATGGCGTGGTCATGCTGTCAGTGTCAAAAGCGTGCGTCCTACCCCCAAAATCCCCTGCACGGTTGTATTACCAATCTTCTAAGCTATAGGTTTTTGTTTTATCATCATAATTTTATTTAAAAAATATAAAATAAACAAAAAACTTTTCAATGTGGCAAATAGAACGACGACTATTAAATCGCGATAAATGAGCAAAAAGTAATAGTTGACTTCGATCGGAACTCGAATTGATTGTCCCGTTGCAAGACTCTCTTTGTCGGTTTGCTGACTTCCTTGGTCTTAAATCCGTCCCTGCGGAAAGATATGCAATAAGCTCATTCCACCTGAAAAAAGCCATCAATGCAAATAGATTGTTGTGGCTTCTCTCATTACTAACACCAATGCAATTGCTACCCGCGGTTTAAACTTAGACTCTCTTCGATTATTCTTTTTTCTTCTGTTATGTTTTATTGCCTTTCAAAAGTTAAAAGAACCAATTACATCTTTGACCTTACTTATTATTATAATGATAGCATAAATCAATTTGAGGGAATAAACCATAGTAAAAACGTATGCTTTTTTATGCTATATATATCATGTAATTACTATTGAAAAAATGTTTATATGGTTGAGTTCGCATTGAAGACGAGAGCTGGAAAATTGTTGGCTGATATGCATTCAGCATCAGCGCAAAATATGCTCGGCAGATCAGTGTGATTTCAGGAGAAACGAACCCAGAACCTTATAGCCTATGCTCGCTCGTTCAGTGGCTGAGCATAACCTACCCTTTGTAAATCAAGAGGTCTTAGCATTGCGTGGTAGCCATTGGGGGAGTTAGCGAGTGCGATAATTCCTTAAGGAGCAGAGTGCACCAAAAGGTTGCAGACGTTTTGACATTTCTAAGGTTTTAATCCGTCTTAACCTGCTTAACGCGATGTCTTCAAATCCAATTTTAAGTCTTAACTTCCAAACAAACTTACTACTCCAACTTGAATTCTTCCTTTCAATTTTAGCACGTGATGTCTCTTTATATTCGAATGTATGGGAACTATCAACAACACAGCACTTTTCTATTAACCTGTGTTTCTCATTTTCCTTGCCCACCGTTACCAATCAATTGACGTCTCTTCAGTTTGAAACCCCTTCTGAAATGACGGGCAGTATTTGAATGTGAAATCATACTTTCACAAAGAGAATAAGATGATGGTATCATCGTCCTGATAGCGCGAAAAGATACAAGAGAGAATTAGATATTGCACCATCTATTTTCCTTTTCGGTTATTACTATAGGCACCGATGAAAGGAAAGTGAAATAGGAAATAGTTACAAGACTAAAATAGCGAAAGAGCGAAGAGGGAGGGAGAGGGGATGGTAGAGGAAGAGAGAGAGATAAACATAGAAATAAAGAGATGGAGAATGAATTGCCAATGAAATAATTTTCCAACAAGGCTACTAGTGGAAGATTTCTTTTATGTTCGTAGGTACTTCTCTCTGGCTGCTTATTCCGATGAGGATAAATCATTCACAATCTTTTCTCCTGAAATTCTGACATTTTATATAGAAAAACGTAACCTCTCTTTTCTCTACTCTTCCTTTTCCGCATAATCCTTCTTATGAAAGATTAGCATATTAATTAAAAGCAAAGTGATGAAATGATAATCAACGCACAAGCGTTCAAGGTGCCGGGTCGCTGGCAATTGGGGGGTAGTTGGAAGGGATGGGAGCGGAGCGGGGGGGGGGGGTGTTTTGAGTTCTAAAAGGGTTGAAGCATTAGGTGTTATTTCAGCTATGTATTAAAACAAGCATCCACAGGTAAAATGAACGAGTACATATTTAATAACATCACTCCGGATAGAAAGGTGATAGGGAAAGGAATGGGTACACTCATGAATTTTTTCTTCGGCTTTTATAGAAAATTCTTTCCATTGAAATGATTAATTATGAGCTACAATATTAAACTTTTGAAATATGTCTCTAATGAAATTTGAGATCCGTTTTAGTTACCGGTTTTGTGAGATTATATGGCTTCTACCGATGATTTGTACAAATCTGATTGGCTGTTTACAGAGATATTTTTATTAAATTGTGTCTAAGCTTTCCAAGAATAATATGTTTGCTAATCATGGCCAGCGACTTGCCGAATCTTTTCCGCGACGCGATTTGCAATCTCCGAAATCCTATTCACAATGTACTTCTACTACAATGCACGACTACGATTACGATTACGATTTCAATTACGATAACTTTGTACGGTTAAGATGTCGGTTCAGATGGGAAGGTAATGTTCTCATATTCTCGTCTTTTAGGTCTGGGATCTGGGAGAACTGCCGAGCTGCTTACGAGGACATTGTCAAACATCTTGAAAGGTAAAAAGCGACTTTTTTAAGCAGAAAATTTGGAGAAAGGGTTGTGGAAAAGCGCGGAATATTTATTTGTGCCTTTTTAACCTCTAACCAATTCAATACTAATCACTAACTTTGAGTCGTGACAATTCTAACCTGAACTAATACATCCAACTCTCTAACCTCCAACACTTTATAATCAACACCGTGTAAAAATCGAATTCTACTTACAAACCGCTGGCTGGAATATTTTTAATGAAATCGAAACATCAAAGTTAAAATATAAACATCCATCTAGTATAATACCTTGCGCCACTCCATTCGTCCTCGTTGAACGGTTCAAATGACAACTAAAACCCCAATCCGGAAAAGAGACTTACGATTTAAATCCACAATCAGTAACATAGCTTTTGGTTTCACTAGCCATGCCCTGGCTTTTAGTTTATCACACGCCAACTCCGTAACCGTTTTTATTTGTTATTAACAAAACCAGGATTTAAATAATTAGTGATGTTCATCGCTTAAATCCCAGTTAAAACCAACGCGCTGCGAGCGTTTGGTCCGAGCTCGTCGTCAGCAGACAGTGATTGGTGGAATGTCAGTAAGCGTTATCCGCTCTGACGTCACTTGGAGAACAGAGGGGAATGTTTAGGTGACAACTCCATAAACAACATTTACGATTGACTACGCATTGGTGTGGCGTATCGCGTTACTCATTCACATAAGTTGTTACTTGTAACGCTAACTGGTACGTGCATAGTTGCAGGTTGTAGTCACCACGCAGGCAGCCGCGTGACTCCCAAAGCGCGAGATTATACTAGATTATTCGCAACGCAGGAGAACATAGTATTCGTGATCCTTTTTAATCAGTACATTTAGGGGACATACAATAGTTCGGAAGCGTTTCTATTCCTTTATTACTTTTTTGAGTATTATTCGTGAATTTCTGTTGTTTCTTTGAGCGGCGGTTACTTCCGTTATGCAAATCGCCATTCGATGCTATGGTGAACTGCAATAATAACCAACAGCATCGAATGATATTCTCATTCTTTGGATAACTTTTGTCATGAGTGATCAACGTTTATTAATCACTCGAGGCATTCAGACGTCTCAAACAATCTGCAATACTAAAATCCTTGCTCTAAATTCAGAATCACTTAATTCACTTGAGACTTAACTCGAGAGCGTTTGAATAATTGCTTTACCTTAAAACACAACTGAGTATTTAATTTGTCCGCGTCCCTTATGGAGGTGACGGTTCGAAAAGCACGCGGCGTCAAGCGCCACCTTTTACTAGATTATCATCTAGCCAGCTAAACGTTGATGGCTAAACAACGGATTGAGTTATGGTGACAGCCTTTTAATGAATCGAATGTCTCCGCGACTTGCAAAGAAGGGTCCAGACCAAGGTCCCTTTTAGACAGAATAATTTGTTGTGTTATATTTTATAAACACAGCGCTCAGTGATTGTACTGGTCGGCCAAGATTGATTAATTTTCCGTGGGTCCAGCGTTTGCTAGAGAAATCAGTGTTGGTTGTGCATTGAGCTGGAGAAACGGGAACGGGAAACGGGAACGGGAAACGGGAATTGGAATGGGAATGGGAAGCTGCGAAGTCAAGCCCCCGAGGCAGTCTATTGGCGGGTCCCCCTTTCCTTACACTGGCGGCAGCGGTGGTGGGTAAATGTTTCATTTGAATTGCGTTCCAAGTTGACTGGATTGGACACATTTCAATGCACTAATCGGAACTGACACGCTCAAGCAACAAACGTTTGCTGACAAATTGACTGACGACATCGCGTAGATTGCAAACAAACATACCAACTTCTTGACGCTACCCGCCATCAGCCAAGAATTATGGACCCACACATTTAAAACTTTTTTTCCACAAATAAAGGCTGAATACATTTAGCAAGGTATATCATTGATTGAAAAGCTCAGTTTAATAATTGCTAGCGGTCTGTGCACTTCAAAAACCTGTTCGTACGCAACGTGTCTATAGTATAATTCAGTCGGTGGCGAATGAAATAAAACTAAACGTTCTCCTGCACCTTACCAATAATTACAACTATTACAAATTATAATTGCTTTTCCACCTTGATGAAAGTTTGATCAGGACTATAATAAAATTTACATGCCGGGAAAAAAAACCCTAGCTCACCAATTGGAACATTACGTCACACAAGACACATTTACTTTGATAAATCAAAGAAGATGGGTTTCTATCTCTCATTTTTTTTTCTCTTTCACAAATGATGAAAGTAGCTGGAGTTCCCTTTGGTTTAACGAATGACTTTCGCGAGTTTTTGGTGTCTGTAAGCCCGACGGGGGCGGTGGGTTGGATTTGGGGTGGGGAAGAGTGGGGTGGGTGGGGGGTGATTCTGACCTGTGTGTTATTAATGACGCCTGCAAGTAGATGGCATGCCGCCGGCATTGACGCAAGGAGGATGCTGATGAACCAAGGAGCGAGCGCGAGATAATGATAAGGGAAAAATATGAGGGTGCTAATGATAGAAAGAAAAAAGTTTGCGTTAAAAAATATCGTGATAATATTCAGACGTTTTTATGTGACTTTATATATCGAAGAGAGAAAGCGTCTTGTGGAATTGTCAGAACATTTTAAATTTTAAAATTCATTCGGTTATTGTTAAAATGTTATTCGGCATTTAAAACATACCCGCCAACTTGTTATTGCACATGTATTCGTAACTATCTCCCTCTATCTCTCTCTCCGTCTCTCTCTCTGTCATACTCTTTATTCCTAACTCTTTCTTCATCATGAATATCCATAAATAAATCGCATATTCATAGAACGAAAAAAAAACGCATTTTAAAAAGCCACAAGAAAAATGGAAAAACAGCAAACAAGTGGCAACTAAGCATGCAGCGAAAATAGGAAGCGGCAGAGGACAGGGAGGTGACATCTTCTTGAAAGTTCAAAGATGTTGTTCTTGTCGGGGCTGGCGGAAAAGCCTACTGTACTAATATGATAGCGGGGAGCAATGCAAGTGTCCCGAGGCATCAATCACTGGCAGGCCACCAAGCGACATCTTGCCTCGCATGAAGCAGGCAGCGTCACCAACGCATCAGATCAACGTGCGATGCAACGCACACCAGTTTCATTAATATTTCCTTCAGTTGGAGTTTTCATTAAAAATAGGATCTGAAATTCAATATCCTAGATTGTCATTATGATTTAGTACTATAGTGTAATCATTAATTGGTTCAATTGACATTTCTGTAGGATGTTATGGACAAGTGAGCTAGTAAGCTTGTAATGTAGCATCTATAGATGAAGATAGAAAATCAGAGCTATAAGCAGTGGGCGTAGATGTAGCCCACCACGAAGAACTTGCCTGGCATCAGTTGACAATTATCGAATTGGGCGGAGAAGAAGAAGATAGTTAAAAGTGTTCCCGTTAGTCCCACGCTACTCTTCAAGGGAGAGACTGTTCTAAATAATTTATTAAACGACTAACAGGCATGATCAAGCTACTGCTCGTGTTTTCTCTAGTGTTGTTTTGCCAACACCACGTGTTACGATTTTACCACAACATTGTCAATCAACATTCGTAAACTGTTCCGACAGATGCACAGAAAGCCGCGTTTTGGAAATAGATTAATTAAAAAGCAAATTGGCGAAGACAGAATGAATCTTAATGAGGCGCAACAGAGGGCGTGATTCTTATTTTTTCCTCTCCCTCTTTTCAGTTAAGAAGGAACAGAAAAAAAGCGTATTTTCTTTGCTTTAAATAAACTTTTCGACAAAGAACATAATTGGGAGATTTTCGATATGTAATTAGCCACTATCTTAAAAGGCCAGATCATCTTTTAAATTGATTGGATATTAAGTTTTTTGAAGCCCAATATTTGCTTCTAATCTAACTTAAGGGTGTTTTTTAAGAAACACCTCATTGTTATGGCGCGAGCATCCCTTCAATGTTGACTTTAGCATTTGCGCCAACTGTTGGAACGAATACAAGAGATTATCTGAGAGAAGGGAGTAGAAATGGTATAGAGAGAGGGGCATGGGATGCAGTCATCATGCAGCATCACATAGAGCACCACGAGAGAGTACATGAAAGACAAGCTCCAACATATGGAATTATTAATGAGAATAAAAGGAAACACCGAAAGATTATGCTATTTTACTATTACGCAGCAAAATTAAAATTTACATAATACCTCAAGATTAGTTAGGTTTCATTATAAGTCTGAGTCGGCTAACAGAAGGGTTAATCTCATTTTACGAGAAACTTTTAGGAAATTTCTAACAAAGCAATGTTCTGTTCTGTTTGTCTTCTCTTAATATTTTTGACAGAAGAAATAAATCAGAATTTGCAGTCGTGCAATCACGAATAACCGCGCAACAATTTTCAACGCAATTGTCGAAAATCAAAAATGATTGCTATATTTTTTTTCACACTGAAAACTCCAAACCTAGAACATTTCTGTCCATCACGATCGATCAAATGTTTCGCAACAGTACTACGGTCGAACAATTGAATTGATAAATGCGTTCCAATGTTGTTCAAATCAAATCAACCGCCAGCAATCCATTGTCCCGCTTTACCACAAACTTGATTTACTAAGATGAACTTTTTCATAGTTATTAGCGTCGGATCATGCAAGGCACAGTCATAGCACTGGATCTAGCTGAACACACAGAGAAACGGAGACATGCATACTAGACACAAGATCGCAAGCTGTTTCTCTTTTGTTCACCTGCTGTTACGTCGGAGGTCACACGCACCCGACAGCCAGGCATCCCGCAACACACGCCTGCCGAAAACCTAGATCCTAGATCCTAGATCCTAGATCCTAGATCATAGATCCCATAGACCCTAATTCCTAAGCAACCCCAACAGTCGAGGTCAGATCAATTACTTATTTGTAAATGAAAGCCGAGGTGTTTACTGCTGAAATCTAGGCTTTATTCACACCACACTCAGCCTTATCAAAAGATGACTTATGGTGAACATTGTCCCATCTCGCCCCGCACTCACACCCTTTCGGCACAATCATAGAATTGACTTGCCTTTTTACGCCAAGCCGTCATACTAATGCTAAAGGAAAAACCTAAGGATAAGTTAAGAATGTGCATTTATATCGCAATTGCTTGGTTTAAATTAATTCACACCATAAAGATAGCGATTTATTGAAAAACGACTAGAAAAAAAGATGCATTTCGAAGTATGGAATGGAGATAGATCCTGATTCCACGGCTCAAGTTGGGACGTAAACTATTAAATGCCAGTTTTGTTTCCACGGTTTCTTTTGGGATTCGCAAACAACTCGTTTAATTGTTTTCGAGGGAATTTATATTAGCTGAGGCCATGTTAAGTATTGGTGCTCTCTGTTTAATGTGTTGCTTGGTGGTAGTAAAATTTTACCAAATGTAAGCATTCGGATTCAAATACGAATAGGTAGATGTAATAGTAAAGATACCGAGATTTTATTGTCACGTGTTCGTTTTACGACGTTCATGGACAAAAAAAATGTCTATCAAATTTCGCGTGCTCTTTGTTTCTCTTCTCGATTTTATGAGGTGGTAAACTTAATCAGGATGCGTTACAAAGTTGAAAGTTCAGCAAAGACAATAAAATTCTTCGATGAGTTTCAAGCATGGCAAGCAATTGCCCATGCTATCTTCGGAATTTGCCAGTGTTAAGGTGCAAAATATATATATATATATCTGCAATCCTGTGGGCTGTAAAATTCTCACGCATTTAATTCTGATATGAAAACTATAAACTTTCCCATATGACCATGAACTAAAGTGATTTTGCCGGACGTGAAGATTCCATTATTCACTCTCAAACTTATTTTCAACACGTTCATTGTGAGAAATGTCTTTTCCAGTCCGATATTCAAATTAATATTGATGTCCAAAGCTGTTTTTGACAGAATTTTCACGATTATTGTAATTTCCTTGCCATTTTCAAACACGATTTACATTTTCACCGTCTTGACTGAAGAAATATATTTCAAGTGTCACCTCTTGAAAATGTAACAGCCAATATATTTACACTTGGAATTATTTCAGGGGACATGGATAGCTACTTAGTTTTCAACTCTGATCGAGGGGAGCAAGGAAAAACGTACACCTCACGAAAATTTCCTCAATATTTAGCAGCTCTCAAACGCGAACGAAGCTGTGTCAATAACAGATTCAGAATCGTGCTGTTCACGCAATCAAACAGTTGTATACGATTTTCAAACAGTACAAAATAAAGTAGGTTTATAGCCAAATATAGGAACGAGAGTTTTTTTATGCATTGAATATTTAATTAGTTGACAGTAATGATGGCCAGAGCAAACAGAGGGATGAAAAACCGTCTACTTACTATTGTTTCAAGATGAAATATTGATAGGCTTAAGCAAATACCTGGATGGACCGGAATGGACCTATGAAAATTATCACCCTTTTGTTTTATAAAAAAATGTGTAAAGGGTGAAATTTATTGGGGATGCTTTGTTGCAATAGCTTTCTCAAATCAAGCAAAGAATTCAGACTTTAAAATAGATTATACAATTGCTAACTTCATGATATTAGATTATGCTATGTCGATCCTAGAATACGCACGTGAAGACGACTCGATATTTTTATCTAGTTCCGGTTTTTCAAAAAATCCTAGTACAATAAACAAATGTTTAGTATTGTACTTAAATTTTCATCAAAACCGGATCTAGAACAAAAATTGTTGGGTCTATTTCCGGTTTGATTGACATAAAATTATCAACGAGTTGAACATTCTGTATTCAATTGATTGTGTCTTGCTTGTGTCTTGTGTTGTGTGCATGATGCGGTAAATCCATTTGCATTAAGCTATAGCAATCACTTTTCCAAAAAATGACTCGGATGAATTACCTGGGTGTGTACCTTTACCTAAGCGGAAACCCAAAGTTCCTGGGCTACACATTCTCTACTTGAAACCACGAGTTAGAGGATAAATTGCATTTTGCTTAGCCTCCTTTTGGTGTCGGCTTACATCTCCACCAGGATCCATTTATTACTTTAAGATGTCGACGCTTGAAAAAATTGGCTTTAGATAATCATTTATCAATCATAAGGTTAGCATGGTAAAATTCTGTTTTTTAGGGGAATATTTTGGCTATTTCACATCTATGATAACTGACATTGTGTTGGCATAAAGGGAGAGGGTGGACTTTCGTAAAGGGAACTTTTTTCATTCAAATAAAATTAGCTTTTTTCTTATATATCTCTCTATATATATGCACGTCTGTTGGTAAGCTGTCAATATGGTGACAAATGGTCGCGGTCGTTCTTTGCTCCAAAGGAAAACGAGTTTGAAAACTGAAATTCAATATTTCCAAATATAATTTGAATGAAACTCTATATTCTTTACTAGCCATATACTTGATCAAAACTAATTCATTGCTTATTGATCCGTTACTTTTACCGAACACTAATGCGTTATTTTTATGCAATTGAATAAGCAGTCAGTTTGGTAGTCAGTGGTCCATAGAGATTGTCATAAACCGTATTCAACACTCCACACAACCAGAACACAGAACTTGTATTTTGATCCGATATCAAATAAATGACGGCCTATATTATCGAGAGTTGCTTCATTCGTGAAGCATTCTTCACGATGTGATAGAAAATACGTGTGATTTTGTCTTCAAATGTCAGACGTTGACAACGTGCTCAACGGACAACGGACATCGACGAAGAATTCAATTACCCATCTAGAGTCGATCATAGCAAACCTCGGCGAAGCATAAATCTCTTTACTCCGATCAATTTCGCACTCGGACCACAAACAATTTAATCAGTTTTACTCTAAATGGGCGTTGAAAGGCACGAGGCGGTTCGTAGTTCGGCTCGGGGAGTCAGTGCGCTGACACCTGACGACGGATCAAGACTCACGGAGGCTGGGGGGGGGGTGGGGGGGGGGGGGGGGGGGGTTCAGGCCGGGCGGGGGGGGGGGCACATGGACGTTTGGGCGTCAGCACACTAAGCATTGTCTAAACTCGAAGCCTATTTCACTGTGCGCTCTTTCAAAAGACAAACCTGCTAGTGCTGTCAACGCCAATTATGATCATCATCATGTCAAGATAATATTATCGCAATAAGAACAATAGTAAAATAAATGCCGTTTTAAAGCATTTCGTTTAGTTATTTAAATAAATATTTAAATTTTATCACTTTATATGATGGCTCACAGTTCAAATCTGAGTGGACAGATAAACTTATCAGCCATAGAGCCAATTCTAGTGTCACACATGGTATCGAAATTTTTCGAAGCATCACATAGCCTCGACTACTTGGGATTTTTAAATTCAGGCTACATTATTTCAAACGTCAAATTTAACATTTGCAAATTTTCTCATTTCTCACCAATGGTCTCAACCGTACAGCTACCACTCTGGTGCTACCACTCTGGTGCTACCACTCTGGTGCTACCACTCTGGTGCTACCACAATGGAAGAGGTTCCGTGACTGGCACCTGGTCGCTAGGAGTTGCGTGCGCCACGGGAACATTGCCTGGGTGTTTATCAACTTGAACTCTTATCCACGATTTCGTTACACAAATATCTATTATCATAACAGTACGACTGGATTGATCACTGTTTATATATTCAGGATATTTCAATTATTCTCAAATGCACGCCATCGGGCCCACCCCCACATAAATGCTCATGCTATAGCAAACGTTTTAAGTTAAAAGCTTTCGAATTACATTTAGAGTTCAGGTTAAAATGATCTGAGACCGGGAACGACAGGTAAATGTATAAAACCCGGATGATTAGAGAAATAACCCTTGAATATTGCTAAGCATTAAACGTGGGTAGAGGGGAATGTATAGAAATTGCTAGATATTTAATTCTATATCATTGACTACAGTAATGTCAGTTACTTATAGTAATATAAATCGCATTCACTCCCAAATAAATTGTCGGAGAAAATTGTCTTCGTCGACTTCGTCGACAATTTTCCCGATATTCTCTGGTGTTCTCATTCTCTGGTCGTCATTCGAGGTCGTCATTCGAGGATATGCGATTCTCTTAGCAAGGAATTCGGGTTGACAGATGAGACAAACGTCATGTTACATCTAGACTTACTTGAGCAAGGTGTTGATGCAATTTGTCATCCGACTAGAATCCTACTGAGTTACTCATCCCTCTTCCAGCATTCTTTCCACCCTACCAACTGTGCATTAAAGATATTTCAAGCTATTTTACTCTCCTCATATTCTTAATACTGCAGGGGGATGTTTCGTGTCGTTGTCTTCAAGATGTCATTTTTTATTCTTGCCATAAGTATTTACATCCCCTGTTGGCTTATTCCTTCTGTCTTGCCTTGTCTTGACTAGATATCCTACTAGGCAACCAGCCGCTTTGCGGTTAATGTAAAAGAAGCATTTTTTTATTTTTAAAAGGGTGACACTTTTTCCTCTTCAAGTAGGGGTGAATTCGTAACAGAAAGATGGCTTTTAAAATTGTGTTGTTGAAGTTGAAGTGTTTCTAGTAACTGAATTAAAAAGTGTTGTCGTTTTCGTGGTACAGCTGTGGTCGCCAATGTAATACCGGCGGGCCGCCTGCTATTCCTGATATTCCTGCTATTCCTGCTATCTGTATAGTGACAAATGATAGACGAACGCAACAAATTATTTTATGTGTCTCTCTCGTTCAACAAAGTAGAGATCGCAGCGCGCTCACTCTTTTTACTGATGTAATCTCACGATTAGGAACATGAAAATGTTTTAGCCCGTCAAGAATGAAAAAATATTATACAACTTGCAACATGTGTTTATATACTTTTATTCTGCTTTGCAATACGGAGCATTATTTTGATTAAAAAGTTAAGTATCAAAGTTTTTAATATTGGAATTTTCCAAGACGCATATCCTTACTTGTAGTCGTACTATATGTTTGAGGGTAAGACCAAAAAGGAGCATAATTATTTTATAATATATTCCCGCTATTTTTATCGAGAAATGTTTTATGAATTAGGAAAAGAAGTAAAATAAAAAAGAACGACTAAAAAATGGAAATCTATGAAGCAGCATTTGAAAAACTAATCTACATTCCGAAAGCACCAATTTCACAGACATAGTTTGCAAAATAAATTTAATAGTCACCCTTGGCCCATACACTCTGAGCTCAAAGGGTAGGTAATATAGTTAATATTTTTTGGAATATTTTGGTGGATAGGTTGGGGAAGGGGTGGGATATAGGGGCTAGAAAGTAGGGAGGGAGGGGGGGAGGGTCGCTACACCAACAGTGCCGATCACTGGCCAAATTTCACTATATTGTTATTATTTGATTTAAAGCTCGCCTTGGCAAAGAGAAATACCATGGTCCTTTTCATGTGGCCAACAATATTTGGTACCTAGCTGAATGTATAACGTGTGTAGTACCCATATATAATCGATAGTATCTGCATTTACGACCGGACTATTGCACATAATTCTGTTCTATATCGCATATAATGCCTACATAGAGCCGAGCATAGCCGCTAGGACGACGACACAAAGACAATGCTCATGGGGTAGATGTTGGCAATATGCAGCGTGCAGGAATGCTTTATGTTGGATAATGCCCCCGTGATACAGTTAACCGATTGACATTTGTGCAGGTTCGGGTGGGTTGGTGGGTGGGTGGGTGGGTTGGTTGGGGGGGGGGGGGGGGCGCAGATGAAAAACAACTCCTTCATATGGATGAAAAATTATGGTTACTGATTAACATTCAAATAAAGTGAAACGTACTACGAGTGATTGGCATATAATAGTAGTAAAATTTCTTTTCAATCGTGCTGTTTACGATTTAGGGGGAGTGTGCTTCTTCCGCATGCCCCCCCCCCCCCCCCCCCCCCCCCCCCCCCCCCCCCGAAAATCCTGTAGGTGAATTCCAGCAGCACAGAGAATATAATCATTATTTTTGGGGTCCAATCTCAAAGGAAACCGACATGCACCCCAACCCCGATGGTATTAGATTTTTA
Source organism: Nemurella pictetii (assembly GCA_921293315.2). Classification (NCBI taxonomy): domain Eukaryota; kingdom Metazoa; phylum Arthropoda; class Insecta; order Plecoptera; family Nemouridae; genus Nemurella; species Nemurella pictetii. The sequence continues at coordinate 26,577,522 of OV121116.1, read as the reverse complement.
AAATGCGAATGATTGTCAACCCCAATAGTTGTCTACCTACGCAATCACAGCTTTCTAAAAAATATGTAATGCACGAATAATAATTCGAGTGCAAATAACTCGTGCCTAGGCATGGCGTGGCGTGGTATAATAGCTGAAATATTGTTTAATAATATTTTCTCTTTTTCCCTCGAATGTACTAGTTAATATGAGCATAGCACGAGTGCAATTATAATTCTCAAGTCAAGTGGTGTGTGGTATGGCTGTTACCATTTTTTTTAAATATGGGTAAGATTCCAGAATTTTATTGCGTTTTTTTCGTTTCCTCCGTTTTTATTGCATTTTACTCGGTCGAAATCGCGAATTTCGATCTATTTAGTTTGCAATGAGATTATCACGTGAGTACACGTAATGTACAGGGTTCATCCCCCTCTCCGCCACCCTTCCTCCCATGCCACTCTCTTCCCCTTAGCGGAATAGTTGACCCGATTCATTCACAAAACAAATCGGTTAATATTCATTTTAAGGGATAATGTTACAGTGGATGAGTCCAAACTACGATTCCATAGTTGGGTTACGTTTTCCATACTTATTTTCTAAATGAAATTTTCTATCGGTTACATGGTATTAGACGGAAAATAGTTCTACCGTTGTTTGCGCCTCCGGAGATAAAGAGCAGGGACATTTTTGAGACTGGCATCGTTATCAGAAGGAGCTGTTACAGTGGTTCCGGTACCTACTACCTATACAGCTTTTAGATCAACGACGTGCCTTCTGCACATTAATTCAAAAACGAGACCAACTGGTCAAGGGTTACGTGTATTAATTGCATGTAACACTGGCCTTGCTTATATTTTCACTTTCCGAAATATTGAGTGACATATATGATTTATAACAAATCATAATCTGTGAACGTTGAAAGATGACGTTTTACCAGTTTTGCTAAGTTAAAATATGGTGATTTCTTGATTTGGTTATTAATTTCAGACCATGGCATGTTTGGTTGGATGTTAGGGGATGTTAGGGAAGCAACGTTGCTAAAAGAAAGAATGTGAGGAAATATACATATCCTACTGCACAGGGCTGATAAGCAGCAAGAGAGAAAAATTTCATTAAATAAATATCACAATAAATGCTATCGCGGGCGCACCGGGATACAATACTGTACAATGCCAGTACAAAACCCCAATCGTAAGATCATTATTTCAGAGCAAACGTAACAAATCAGCTGTAAGGCACAATGCGACATAGTCTTAAACTCCGCGCACAATTCGTATTTTGTTATTAGCTAGTAAAATCTTTTCGTATATTCATTTCAACCCTCCCCATCCCCCCCACGTACCCTTAAATACGTAAATCTTAATTCAATGCTGGCGAAAGTCTGTTAGTCTCGATTTCTAGTAATATCATGGACGTATATTATATCCTGAGGGCTGCAAGATGGGTTTATGGGTGCCACAACAAAAGCCAAAAGCAGCCAACCACCCCCAAGCACCCACCTACCAATCCATCCCCTTGCTCATTCTCATAACAGCATGTGATTCCGTCGCTACCAACGAACGAAGAAGAATGGAAAGCAAATGTCTACTGAATCTTCATACTTGGAAGAAAAGAGAAAAAGTTTCAAATTTCTTCCATTGAACGCTTTAAGTGGAAATGTTCTTTAGATGGTAGGCTACCCGCCCGGCCATATCTCATAAAACATAAGAGCAGTTTTTTTGAAATTCACCATCCTTAGCAATTAGATTCTTTGGCTTTTGTTCGAAAGCAAACAATTATTCATTGGCTTGGTCTTAGAAACATGAACAGAAAGTGAGCGTAGAGCCAACCCTTAGTCGAAAGAAGACACCTTATTCTTCCCAGAGCGCGCATAACTTAGAAACCTACATGAAAACACCCAGCATTCTATGAACCCCGAAGTCATAAACCACTGGAACGATTCTGTATACCTATAGCTTATGGGAACTATTTAATTCCAGCCTATTGGTCATATCACATAGTACAATGAATCCATGATAAAGCGGGGTTTTTTTCTTTCCTTGAAGATCGTTGATGAAAATGCAGGTTTATTGAGAGATATGATGCCAGTGTCTTTGAAGAGATTAGAGCGACAGAGATGTATGCATAGTAATAACGTTGATTCTCTCCATTGAGAGCATGCGACGAAGAATGGAATTCATTTTATATATTGGCTATTGGCTATCGGGTATGCATTATTCCTATTGTCTTTTTGAAACAATTTGATAAACCTATATTTCCCTTTCATCTAGGTCTATTGACAGTGCGTGGGGCAGCCCTTTTCGAGCTTGAAATCTCATGGAGATCTGGCTGGATCGTGCCTCCTATTTGATCAATCTGATGAAAGAGAAAGAACACTAGTGCTCGCATAGAACAATTACAATACGCCAAAAGAGTACCAGCATAGATGAGGTACATATTAACTTTTTTATATCATTTTGAAAATGATAGTAATATAATCGATGATACATATTCACAGCATCAGTCTGACATGTGAGCTGAGCGGAGAGAAAGGTATCCTGTCATTATGGCGAGATACCGCGAGCCAAATATCTGATAAGAAGAGGGGTTAAATTTACCCCCCACTGAAAATTATTTGTGTCTCTTGCTGGGGGTTGTTCCTATTACCCATTCACCCTTCAATCTCATGCCCCCTCCCCCCTCTCCTTATCCCCCCCCCCCCCCCCCCTCGACTACCCTTAATTTCGTTCACAATCGACATTAAAAATCCATCAGGAGCACATAGTAGTTTTTAGTTTCTCATATGGACGTGCATTATTCTACTGCAGATGATGCAGAGATGATAAAAAGGGCCCAAACTCAAAGCAGTTGCTAGAAGTGAACACACACACAATGCCACAGAGAAACTTATGCTGATGACATTTCGTTCTTCTGTTCAACTTTAAATCCAAAAGTTACGAATTTACAATGTCACCTATCAAAACTGTTTGTGTATTTTGATTAATGTCCTTGTCATCGTAAGGGATCAAATGTCCGCTTGCCTTTTGAAATGCACAACGCCTAACTTTACATCTGCTGAACGCAAATAGAGATAAAATTGTCATTTGATCATGTTTAATTTCGCTATCATCATAACACAAGATTCAGTTAACTAATTTCACCATCTAGAATCCAGCCAATCATCAAATAACAATTAAGAGTTTATTATATTCACGCTAGGAGCTTAACTGGACATGACATCTTATCTAGTTCTCTGTAGATTTCCCACTCTACCCCTCTTACGTAATGTGGGCAATGGGCACGTATCACCCCTAGCATCCCCTTACCCTTACCCATTCCCTCGCTAGCTGTAGCTGTACCAATAAAGCTCATTCATCACTCATCTTGGAACCTGTCAACTGCTGGAAATTACCACCGACAATAGGAAAACAACTGAACCTGGCTTGGCTTGAATCCATCTCGTCCAAAGCTGCACTTTATAATCTCATATTATGTATGCCATGATTTGCTTCTGGCTTCTAACTTCCCAGCCAACTCATTTATCATTTGACAGTAAAAAGTCAAATGTCGTCCAAATTGCAGAGTTGTTTTTGCTCGGTGATGATTCTGGCGAGGAAACAAAAAAAATGTTATTTTACGTTTATTGGCTTTGATGAGAAGAATATAAACGAAAAGATATCTTGAAATCTTGAAACTATTTCCACTGTATTGGTGGTGTATTGAAATTGAAACTGTGGCCGCATTCACTATCCAGCGTGGAAGTGATAACAGTAGGCTTCTTGGCAGTGAAAACGTTTGCGGTTATCAGTGTTGATTCAATATGTTTCGAAGCTGTTTGGTTTTTCAAATCGTTTCTCAAGCCACATATCCGATTCCGCGAGAATGCGTGTGTTATGAGTTTAGGAAATGGAACCCCCATCTTTGAAGTGAAAAAACCGTTTCATCCCTATTTTTCTCCTCGCAATGTGTCACCATTGAGCACACGTCATTTCGTCTCCTAGATCCATCTCCATCTCTGTCTGCTGCGCTAGAACGAACATCTCGGTCTCCTTTACGCTCTCCCGGATTGCCAGCCCGGAAATCCAGAGATAAGTCCCGACCCACGACGCCACATATTGATTCGAGTTTGCATTTACTTTTATCAATTTTCCATTCAAAAAAAACTCTTTATGGAGTTTTTGATTTTTCCAATGTAAAGAAAATAAGTTATATGCTTATGATTGAACGCATCGAATAGGTCATAATGCTTTATGCGTTTTCCCTCCGAGTGACATTTATAAGAAGGGGAGAATCGGCCTGAAATCCCGATACATTGGCTCGCAAAGAAATCTCACGCTTTTCCTTATTTCGTGCCTTCGTCATACTGCACACTAATCTAGGTCATTTCAGGGTGTGGCAGTCTAGAGATTAATAAGGACCTAATAACCCACCGCCGCCACCAATATAATAAACAAAAGCCACAATCAGCAAATCAAGCAACGACGAGTCAAGTTACACTTTGTAGTAACAGACACCTCAATTTCCCGTGAATCATTTTTACTTGTTCGCGTCGTAGCACTGCGCTCCCAAAGGACTCCATTCCGCCTTTATTATTACATTAACACGGTCTATAATGGTATCTGGTAGAAACTTATAATTAACATTATTCATCTTAAGCATCAGAGCAATAATAATTGTGTGCTGAGAGCTGTGTGTGTGTGAGCGTGCGAGTGCGAGTGTGAGGAGTTAATGAGGAGCATAGAAAGAGGAGACGCTGGGCCTCGGATTGCGGGAACAGAGCGCTGAGGGCTGAGGGCTGAGGGCTGAGGGCTAGGGGCTAGGCGCCGTGGCGACGACAAGACAGGCATCATTGTACGGAGACGCACAGAGAAGGAACACCTCGTCTACCCTTCTTGCTAGACGTCATTAAGAAAATCATCCGGTGTGATTTTGAAGGTATATCAGTTACTCGGTTGCTTACTTGCAATACTATGGGATCTGACTTTTCCGCTTGCTGCTGGAAAAGTGTCCCTCTCCATCATGTGTATCAGAAAGATAGCGGGACATTAAATAGCCGTTTAGGAGTTAAACAGTTCGTTAGCTTTACTATCAGTGGGATGCACTGAACAGGCAGTGAGATGCACTGTTAAGTGGTATATTGAGGTTTTATTACATAAATCGAGCATGTAGCATCTATTTCACGCCCATTGTTTCTCGAGGTTCTGCTTCTTAGTTTCATTAACTCAAGTTTATTGTTTAGCAGGTTTCATGACCGAGCGGAGCTGCCAGTAATATTGGCAATAAATGGACAGCGTGAGTTAGCTTAGCTAGCAGCTGGTAGAATAATGGTAGCGCAGAGATGGTTGTTCGCTGGTGGTTGTTAGCTGTTGCTAGCCCGAGTCGTACAAGTGCCATCAAATGGCGCTATACGTGAATTGTTCAAAGGGGATCCAGACGCGTGGAATTCTAATTAATTCCTAAAGGTTTCTGTTAATGAAACGTGGTCGAATTATATTGACGAACCGAACGTACCGGATATACCTATATGTGTAACTCAACGGACATGTGTGTGTATGTGTATATGGTAAAGTATTTGGGTCTTGATAAAGGAAGGTAGTATTACTATAGGTTGTATCGATTTTTGTGAAATTTCGAAGGGATGATATAATATGAGGGGTAATCCGTTATCAAAATTCTCTTAATATCTTTATTAAAACATGACTCATTTTCCCTCTAGGCGAAATTTACCCCTAATTTGTTTCTTAAGCCATTCGGTATCGAATAGCAATTATTGTCCATTCCATTTCGCTCCCCTTTCTCTGTATGTGCATTCTCCCTCTTCTATTTCATCTCTGGTTGCACCGCGGCTCACATATCTGCATGTCTCACCACCACTGATGCCGTCCATCCCTCATCCGCCAACCTCCATCTCTTTCCTCCATCTCTCCAACGGGCACGCGTATGCATTTGATTTGATTTTTCAACGAAAGGGTTTTCAATTTTCATTCCCTCGTGTTTCGTATCTCGCTTAACCCCTTTTTGGTTGTCAGGATCAGAAAATGTGAAAATCTCAGTCTTAGAAATATATAGGTGTACCTTTCGAAATAAATACACAAGTAACAAAGTTGAGAGTAGCGAGCAACAGAGACGGAGCAATATGCAGCAATGGGGGTATAAACTGAGTGGCTGTTGCTTGGCCCGTGGAAGGGTTGCTGAGGATGGGGGAGCGGGGGGGGGGGGGGGGGGAGTGTAGAGAGAACTACAACGATGGAAGACATTGAACATTTTCAATTTCCAAGTTTAATTAAATTTTAATTAGTACTTACAGCTAATTAAGACTCAATCAATTATTCAAGTCTTGGTATCAAGACTCTTCCACTTATTAAATTTGTAATTAGTAATATTACTGTGATTATGAATATTTCCTGTATTCCTCAGTCGGATAAGAAACAGCGCAAAGATGCTGAAGATGCTGTTGTGACTTGTGTCCTGTGCTTGAAGGGGGCTGTCAAGATCATAATATCATCTTCGAGTACGCCTTGGCTATAAACCAGCCGCTTCATTCTGTGCACTGTTCATGACTTTACCATTCCTAATTATTGTGAAATTAATCACATTTTCGTTTGTTGAGTAATTGAAACCATAGGTTCCTCACTTTGAGCTTGCAATAATAACTTCCTTTATTCATGGCAAGTTTCCCGTTTCTCGACAATTAATGCAGAAAAGGGGAATTCATTAAGCTTGCAAATTAAACTTAATATAAATTAAAATAAAAACAAATAAATGTTTTTGTCCGAAAGTAATTACATCGATAAGAACAATATTAAAAGTAATTCTAATCAAAAGCATCTGCCGTCTGAGGCTGACTTTAAAAAATATAAATCTATTTGCCGCCCGAATGAAAGAAATTTAGTTATTAAGTAGAATTAGCTGAAATGGAAGCTGCGCCCGCTGAAGGTGTACTAAGAAATTATTAATACTTCCTTCCTTATAACTGAAATGTCCATAATTACCCATCTTACATCCCTTAATCCTCTCTCTCACCCCTTTCGTTTGCCTTGCTTCATTTCAACTCGAAACTGAATTTTACCACCGAAAACTTCTCAAAACATAGCAATCATAAAATAACCATTCCTTAATTCTGAATTACAACAAGACGCTGAAAAGACTTAATATTTGATAAGTTTTAGAGGTTGTCTCTAATGTAGGGTATATGCTGTTATTTCCTATGGGCCATGGGCCACTCGGTGGGATTAACCTTAAATGCTCGGATATGGAACTGAATGGCGTGAAGGCAAGATATAATGTCATTTGTGACCCCTTTCCATGCGTTGCGTTTCCCAGGGAAACTCGAGATCCGTCGAAAACGTGCTTTTTATGGAGTCAATTGGGAAAGAAGAAAACTGAGAGATGTTTCACTGTGGGTTGTGTTTAGGGGGGTGGGGGGGGGGGGGGCTAAAGGGATGGTTATTCTCCGATTCCAAGTTTCAGTGCTTCCTTCACAGTGGCTAATTATCTGCTTCCCCCCCTCCTCCTCCTTCTCCTCCTCCTCTTCCTCCTATTCCTCCACCCTCAGCCCTGCACCCCGGCACCCACCACCCCAGATCCCATCCACCCACAGCAAATACAGTGTGTTGGCAGGAAATGAGATTTAAATGTTGCCCCACTGGGATTTTGAATTAGATGGAGGAAACATAATGTTTCATGAACTCAGATTCTACAAAGAAAATAACAGTGGTATAGGAGATTGGCATCTGTGCACTGTGCCTGACTGAGTGAAGGAAATAAGTGCGAAACATTTGTAGCAAAGAAAACTTCGGCAGAAGTACCTGGCTTCTTGGTACAATATAATCTCGATCAAGCAGGGATGTGCTGTAGTTTCTCAGCCTGAACAGAAATCCTCCATACTAATGTCGGTATTAGCCAAACGCACTACCTGTAAAGAAGGCGACTGCAACACCTATTCTATTACTCAGTCTCTCTCATTTTCCCAAATTGTTCGTGCGATGGACGCTGTTTCTTCGCCTTGCCTTAACTATTTGAATTCTGCTCTTAATTATCACGAGATTGAGTCTGTTAGGTACAAGATAAGAGAAATCCCTGCGCTAAAGTCAACTCTAAATTATCCTATTCTCTCATTCTCTTATTCCTGATGCTTAATTTGAGTAAAAAAAGAGAACACATTCTAACAAGTGTAATTTAGTTGTAGCGCTGCTCTGGGCACGGGAACAACTAATTAACTTGGCTTAGCAGACCTGTTTTTATCTGCAAGCTAAGAAAGACATCGGCTGCACACTACCCAGATACCACTCTCTTTGTTTTCCAACTGGAAATTGAAAGCAGACAAAGACAAAACTAGTCTAGCATTGTTGTATCCCGAGTTACATTGTTTAGATTGCCATTTAATAGCTGTTTAGATGTTACGGTCATTTGGAGGAAAGAGTTTGAGGGAAGGGGAACGGGGAACGGGGAACGAGGAACGAGGAACGGGGAACGGGGAACGGAGAACGGGAAGGGGCGAATTGTGCATTGAGCAGAGTTTGTCTTACGCGTTACCCTCATTTACCTCTTTAGTAGACTTCGTTATCTTTCAATCAGAACACGTATCTAGTTTAATCAGGAATTACGACAGCTAAAAGCAGCCGATCAAGACACTATTATTCTGCCTGGACCATTTCGCTGGCATTCCTTCCCCGTGCATTAAACCCCGACTCGATATACACCGCTTAGATATCACGCTTCCAGTTCTACAATCTTCACAGGGAAAGAAATAATAAATCAAAGTTTTCCTCGGGAAACGAGAAGCACAAGGAACACTTAGGCTGGGAAAATAGAGAGTTATTAGTTTTACTTCTTCTATGGCGAAATGGTTCGTATAAATTCAGATATTCAAATTAGGTACACTCATTTTCGGGGTTAAAAAGTCTTTAGTAATGAGTAATAAAAACACATTAAAAGACGTCTCCATTATATTTTATCCAGTTCTTAAAAGCATTTGCTCATTACTAAGTTGGTTTATATTGTAAACTCGGGTGATTTCTTCGCTAGTGTTGGTCGCATCGCTAGCCCAGTAAGAGCACTTTTGCCTACTTAAGAATTCTCCGCGACTGCGATCCCCATTTTCCAGGCGAACTCAGCTGCGACCTTATAATAAGAGAGTATATATACACGAAGAAGGAAAATGCAGGTCATAATTCTTCATTTATTGCACGCCAAAGCAGCGCGCTGTGCTATTCCTTTTCCTTTGCCTTTTCTTACCATACGTATATAGGATTTAGCGCCAGCTCCTGAATACTGGCTATATGTTCGCTTCTGCCTTTTACAGTATCAACTAGCGAAATTGTATTTTTCCATTCTTCCCTCCACGCTTTTCACCATCTTTGGGATTACATCATATGCAGAGCCAGAGAATATAGCAGAAGACAGGACTATTATCTTGCTTAAAACGTAACGACCCAACATTTCTCAGCTTGTCATAATAACCCAAAAGAAGCGAACATGTTACCTATATACCTACTCTTTTATTTCGAAAGAAAACAATGTTGAAAAATAGGGAACATTGTTTTATGATTGCTATAAACCTTTAACAAATCGTATGCTGCCTTGTGTTTTTATTGCTATTATCTTTCATTTGATGAAAATGTGATAACGCCAACAATTACTTCTATGCTTTATTAAATATCAATAAAGAGTGGACCGAGTCGTTAACTCATCGAATACCACCGCGAAATGGTATTATCTTTGTTTTACAAAACGTTTAATTGATCACCTGTGTCAACGTGATCTGCAATTAATACTAAAACCAACGTGTACAAACATTAGTGCAACAGTTATTACGTCCTATTCTTTGATAGTCAGCTATTTAATCACCTTTTAGTGCAGCTAGCGATGAAAGTTATAGCATGAAAACGATATTGGTGGCTGTTATCGCTTCATATGAAAGTATTATCAGTTGAAATTGTCCTGACTTGTAACTGCCGCACTGATAGGAAATCGATCAAATGACGCTTGTAAATCTGATTAGTACATTTTATCAGCAACCATATGTGTACGGCATGTGTAGTAAGATCGCTGAAGTGACGAACTACTGAACATTTTCAGATTTTTTCCACCATCGTTTGGAAAATGAAGATAAATCTTAATAATGAAAAAGCGACTGGAAAAAGAAATTAGTTGTTTTACCTGGGCAGTGTTTCCCTCAAACCCTTGAAGAAGTGTCCTAACGAGCCAACCGTCACCTGTAATTGGCATGATAAACTCGGAAAATATTTTTCTATTGGTAGTGGGAAATCAAGAAAGGCTCGAGATAGAGTAGATGGGGTTGATAGAAAGGAAATTTTCGTTCCAATGCTGTCGTCAGTGTCGTTCCATGCTTTCGATGCGATTAATTGATTTCTGGAGTCCGATCCATGGAATCAGGATGTAACTCACAAACGCGTGTCTGTTGTTGCAGGTTACGCGAAGAACGAGGGGAAGCGGAAAGGGCACTCGCCCTCGACCACAAAGTCAGAGATTTGAGCTCACACAATGGTAAGTGTCGACAGGAAAATCCGCTAATTGTCTTCGTCCATGCCATACAAGTAAACCGAGTTCGCTAACTTCTTCATCAAGTTATCGATAAAAAATAAATGTGGTTATAATATCAGTGGCATGTATTTTGTCATTTACCACAGTATCTATCAGCTTGACTCTCCAATTCTCGTCTCACAATATCGCCCTAACAAAATTAAAAAATGTAGTTCGTTTTTTCACGGTCGCAGAACAAAATGTATTGTACTGGTTGATTTGGTTGGAAAACTAGTCGATGTTAGCAATCCTTGGATGGAGCTACCATCATCAGCTGGGTAGCAGCAGACCCTTCTGTTATATGTAAATTTTTTGCCATCTCATCTTTCTACTCAATAAAGAGCGTGTATTTTGCAGTACGCATGACGAACCCCTTCACATTCACGTGCGTAAACGCACAACCACGCATGGCGGCTGTGAAAAATTACTGCTAGATCATTTTCTCTATCCCCTGAATAAGTTACATATGGGAGGCGATGTTCTCCTTGGCAGCTACATTCATCCTGAAACCATTGATAGACACACCAATTGCACGGCAACTCTTCAAACATGTTTCTCTAGTTGGGGTTCATTCGTTTCAACACCAGCCTGCTGATGGCTTTACTGGGATAAACATGTTTTCCGGTAAAACATAAAGTTTTCCATCGAGTAACAGCGAGGAGAACTGCAAACCGTTCCCCAGCTCACACCAGCCAACTGAAATATTTGAAATTCAGAAGCGACCCAAAGACACAATTGCTTTGACGTTGAAAAATCAAGGAGGATTTGAGAGAACGCTGACAGCAATGCGTACAATGAATCAAATTGTTACATGTCTTTTGTCCAGGCTCATCAAATGGTCACAGTCCAGTTTTGAACCTATCAAAAAGCGGGGGTGGTTCTGGGGGAGAGCACTCGGGGAGCGAAGCGGGGCACACAGGACCGGAAGATGACGAAGACGACGAAAATGTCAGCGACGTGGATGACGATGACGAGAAAGATCAAGGTAATTTGATTTTACTTATTTATGTCCTGCTGATACCATGTGATTGTTCGCGAATGGTTGTTTCGAAGACTATGATAGTCTGGTTTGGACCACTGTGGTTTGGACCACAAGTTATGTGGTCGAAAATGTCTACAATATTTTAATGAGAACTTGAGTGATTCTTCGTTGCAACACTTTAACGCGTTTAATTCTTAAACTCTACTAAAGTTAGAGTTCACAGCTTCTGTGCGACAAGATCTCAAATGATCATTTCCCGAGTCATATTTCATTTTTGCGTTCAACATCAAAGCTTTGTGGTTTCACCTGCAGGGTGGCCTTTCTTTCCTATTTTCATGTTCCTTTCCGTTTTTTTATTTTTATAGCTTAGTACTTAGCTTAAAAACTACAATATTCCTTATCTTTTGGGAAGTTTTATTGGCTCTAAATAAATATCATGTGAACGATTCAATTCGAAAGACTGAGTCTGTTTATGTTATAAAAGATGAGAATCACTCCAGTATAATTTGAACACGTTTTCTTTATCTTTTCTTTCAAGAGGCGTACTGCGAAGGAAATTATTTTATTAAACAATCTTCTATTTGTTCTCTTAAATAAATAGTAAGACATAACGATTAGTCCCACGAATCATATCTTAAGACCCAAGAAAACCGAGCCTGAATTTGATCGATTTAAAAGATTTACCATTTGTTCTAAAACCAGTTAGACCATGGCTGTATAAACGTGATCACAATATGATTCATTTGCGTGTCGCCGTCTCAATAATGATCAATTCGTGATTCTTAAAGGTTGGCGTAGGGTTATTGGTTATCATTATCGACTGACGGAATGCAGGCTTATATTTTTATATGTATCGTGGTTTTGCGATTTACTTGCTCAATTGAACCAACCTAGGATATTTTTTCTCCAAACTCACCTCCAACCGTTATGCGCATGTCATATATTTCAAAACTGTGCATGTGTAGCTATCCTACAATTTAATTTATCCTTAACGCAAGTTTTTCGATAAAAAAAAGTTAATATTGTTGGGTATAGGCCAGGGTATAAGGCAATGGCATAGACATCAAGGCATATGCACAGGCATAGGCAAAGGCGTAGGGTATATGCAGAGAGATGGAGAACTGAGAGTCCGATGTAAGTTAAGCACCTTCGTGCTGTAGGCTAATAAAGTGGCTCGCTGCAAAGCTGAATGCTTTGAGCAAACACAACAAGCCATCGGCAGACGCGGACGCAGACGCAGACGCAGACGCAGACGCAGACGCAGACGCAAGTGGCAGACGCACACACACACTAACACACACACACAACCTCGGTAGATCATCTGCTAATACCGACGAATTATTCCCGCGGACATAGCCAGTCAGTCCAGTTCGTCAGGCACCCGCCGGTCACCTCCGAATGCAATCCTTCGTAGCCCAATTTCACACGCAATGATACGCGGCCCCATCGTGCATCATCTCTCTCTCTCTCTCTCCATATCTCTCTCCATATCTCTATCCATCTCTATCTCTCTCTGACGCGTGAGCGCGCGCACGCGTTGGATCATGCACGTTCATAAAATCGACGGTGTCAATAAAATAGGTTGGATTCCATGCCGATTCTTAATCAATTATTTTATGTGAGCTTTGGAGCCACTTTTAAAGTGCCAATAAATTTGATACAAATTGTTTATCGCTTTTGCAGCCAGTAAAGAAAAGATTTGTCTCTCAAAATCGTCCACATAAAATATCTCTTCATAAATCTGTTATATCGCGGATTTCGACAAACGCGGCACTGCCACCTACATCAAAATGTGGCACCTCCACCATACCACAATACACACAAAAATCGATTGATTTCCCAGAAATAAATGGATATTTCTGTAACTATGAGATTTAGCCGTACGTCCGTAATGGAGATGACGGTTCTACAATCGTTCGTCACGTGTTGATTAGGATTAACCTATTCGGAACCCGGAATCCGGAATCTGACTCTTTGCGCTTGCAGCGCCGGGCTGATGAACGTAATCAGCGTTGCTAGACTCCTACCAGCGTCCGGCTGATCAAAGAGATCCCCAAGTCTACATTTCACTCGCTAAGAAAATCCGCCAAAGGCGAATACAGATGACATTGCGGGTCGTTCTTAGCGCAACCTACAGGGGAAACGCCATTGGAGAAATTCCAGACATTCGCAAGAATCTCGCGAAACATCTTATAATAATGCATACCTCAACTCCATACATCATACGCGGTGTGAGGCGGAAGGCTCGGAACGTGCGATGCGTTCACTGGAACATGAGAAAGCATACATCAATTGGAATTCTGTAAAACGCTACACCAGATTAATTATAAAATAAAAATACTGTCACAAGTTGCTGCAAGATCCGCGACGCTATGGTATAGCGTCTATTAGCATAACAGCGAGCTACGCGGCCCAGACAGCGAGGCTGTTGAGCTAGGAAGCTGTGCAAGTGTGCAACTGTGAATCTTTGATTGAATGTGTCGTGCGTTTGTTGTCCTTACAGACTTGAGCGATGCCCCCGAAATGATGATGGGCAGCGGCGGACCGGGCAGTGACTCGCAGCATGCGATCAACTATTCGACCTTGTCGGGAGGCTGCACAGCAGGCTTGCCCCCCAGCGTCGGCGTCGGCGCCGGCGGCGGGGGCGGCGGCGGTGGCGGCGGGGGCGGGGGCGGCGGCGGCGGTGGTGGCGGTGACCCCAACATCAACTCCACCGAAACGTTGCTAAGAAACATTCAAGGACTTCTCAAAGTGGCCGCCGATAATGCGAGGCAGCAGGAGCGACAAATCACCTACGAGAAGAGTGAGTACTTGATTTGGGATTTATGCTTGCGTTGGTTTGGTTTTGTGGGTGGTGTTTTGGCCAAGACAATGAGGACAGACGTACTTCAGGTTAACAAGCTGAAAGAGACCTGAAGTTTCTATACGACAGTTTGAAAAGTGAATTGTGACAATACTTGTGCCAAAAATGTGAAGATGTTTAGTAGAAAAATGCGCATATAATGATGTATTGCCCTACTTTGATAAAGTTCTTGTACACAAAAATGCAGATTAAATTCGGGCAACTACTCGTTTAAAATTAATAGACATAAAGCTGTGAGATACCCTGGTACCTAAAAAGTCGTTAACCAAAAAGCAACTAAAGGAGGCAGGTAATAAGGTAAGTTAGGTAGGTAAGTGAGCAAGGTAGAGCAAGCACGTTTATTTGATAAACTTCATTGTTTAGGCCAACAACTGACTTAGTTATTGCTTATGAGTGAAACAGTAAACAAACCCTGACTTTCCGTTGCATAAATGCCAATTAAAAGGGTAGATATTTCAATGAAAAGTTTTTAAGTGTCAGCCAGAAAAGCGTGTGTCGATCTTGGAAAGGTTCACCCACAATAGGTTTTATATGGTTCACTTCGCCACACACTTAATGAGCCTCATTCTCGACTCGATTTCTCAAGAAAGGTCCGTTCCTCCGGCCAGCGATTTCCATAAAGAAATGGAGTTGTATTGGAACAATCCGCGATCTTTTACAATAGTATTACAATACGAATACGATAGAAGATAACTTAAGCGGTTTCTGATCTGACTTTCATTTTAATTAATGTTTTATACTGGCGAAAGACCAGGCACCTTTGTTTATGGCAGATTAACAGTAGGAATATTCTAATGGGACATGCATCTTGTATATTTCATCCATTTGAGCACCATGCATTTTCTGCTTGAGTGTAACGAGTGTGTAGATTATAGATAAATCCATTAAGAAGCACCGAAGCCATTTAAATTACCTTTCAATACTCTCCCTTTACCGACGCTCATTATTTGGGTGAACAGAAAAGAATAATATTCAGCGAATGGCGAATCATCCTTCTGCTACCCTCATTTCGATGCAGTACCGCTATTTTTCATAACAGATTATTTATAACATATGTCAATATATTCTTTGCGGCCGTGAATTATGAACTAATATTGAACAGTTAGAAACATATCATAAATCCGACGAAGATATTTTCAATTAGTCAACCATTTTCTCCATAAGCATCACATAATAACAAATGTACATGATTTATGTATTCGAAATATATGTTTACTGCACCACCCAATGTCAATTTCTTTAGTACTTGATGCACTGATAAATACGAAACGCATCGTCGACATGCAGAAGGCATGAGTGCATATTGGTAAAATCGTGAGCGTGATTGAACGACGCTTTGGTTATACCTCCTAACAAGTTTACAATGTTCCTTAGCTCTTCTTATTTGTTTTACTCGCGAATATAGTCTTTGCTCGATGCTCGACATGAAAGCCTGCTCTCAAATCTCACCTTCCACCTATGCTAAGATAGCAGCGTTAAATAAAGATTTATATATGGTATGCGCGACTTGGGTTTCATGATATTTCAAGATAGGTGAAACTAGTAGTAAGTTAATCGTGGTCACTAAATTCTCTTGATTACTATCTTCCTGTGGGGTAGTATGTTTTAACTTGTGAAGTCGCGCTCTCCTTTGCACTCAACTGCAACTAATACAACCTATATAATGCAACTAGAATGCACCTAGAATGCACCTAGAATGCATATCAATGCATAGAAAAACACGTCTAAAGGCATGTTAGACATCGGCCGCGTTGAAATAAAAAAACGTTCAGACAAAGATATCTAAATGGTGGCAATAAGAATGCACGCCTCCAGAAACGTCTTGGTCTTCGATGGAAATACATAAGTAGGTATATTATAATTCGAAGTTGCTTAGAACGTAATTATTTTAATGGATTTTTAATTCGAATGACTTGAGATGATCACGCCATTAGCTTTATCTTGATGACATTTTAATAGAATGATTTATTTTTCAACACACGGAAATAAATAAACTTTATTCCTAGATTTCGGCGCGTTTGCTGTTTTTTTTTTTGCATGTACTATTTTAATCGTATGTAAAGTAATTAGCTAGTTGAGGAGAACTCTGAGCGTGAAATTATATTTTGAGGAACCATAATGTAGTATTCGCTTACAAAAGCTATAAAAAAACAGAAATTCAACAGTTTACAATTAAAAATACCGAAACCGGCAATTATATTAATTTATGTGACGCCCAAAAGTCACCACCTTCTTGCTGTAACATCATTTTATTTATTTCCACGTGGCCTTCTAATTTAAACAACACGATTCTTGAATACTGGTGATTATTATTGAATGCAAAACTCCAGTCCCAAACAGCAAGCATTAGCAACAATTGAACGATAAAAAGTAAATAGCATACACTGCAGTATGAACAGTAATAAATATTGAGCATGTCTTGAATTATATTTGAACTTCAATTGCTTCTATCCCCATCGCGAGCTGAAGTAAGGAATTGACACTATATTAGTAAGGGTGTGCAAGAGGGGAAGGAGAAGGCGTCGGGGGCGGGCCAGGGAGAGTGGAGAACGTGTCTGATTTTACCCTTAGTGACCTTAAACAATCGTTAAAAGTAAGCAATCTTCGTGTCTCAGTTTGGAAAGAGAACACACGTGGGGTAATGAGCGAGAGATAAAGGAGGAAAGATGCAGCTATATACAAATCTCTTCTTTCGGCCACACAATATTTCATTACCGTTTTAGTCCGGGTCATTCCAAAGCAAGATTCATTGCTTTATAGACACTAAAAAAAGAGCTTACTTTTGTACAATCAGGTAACGAAAACACAATTCCTTTAATGGTCTCGTATCTTTTGGGTAGGATGATGATACCGATCTCAAAGATAGTCGTGAGATTTTGGGCACAACTTGCATGATGGCCCAAGCATCGCGAAAATTCTGGAATTCAATCCGGATAATGATCGTGAATGCTAAATAATTTGCCGCTTGGTCGCTGTGTTGTGAGGAGCAAAGACGGGTCCCTGTTCGAATCTTGCGTTGAAGTCTCCACAGAATCCATATTTTAGAACTCACGCACAGTAAACTCCTGACAGTCCCTGATATTCGCTAGATTTGCCCGTCACGGAGATCTCAGCATCTGCATCCTACAGGATCAGAATCCTCCAGGATGAGATTCCTTTAGGATATCGCATCCGTGATCAGGTTCATTCAGGATCATCATTATCCTTTTATCATTGTATACAGAGTTGGCACCGAAGCGAGTGGGTGATTCCACCACACCTTTTGTGTCTCTCTACTTCCCAGTGAAAAACTTGATTAAAATAACAAGAAACATGTCGATATACGTGACTAAATTAACGACCGATAATTGCTTGCAACGCGACGATGCTGAAAGCTAATTCATAATTCTTTCCTACGAAAGCTAGAGCACGTATTTCAGAAGATTATACGAATCAATTATGCGGATGCGGTGCCAGCATTCGGCGCTAGCTATAGAGAAACAGGTATATATACCTATATCCATGTCCATTTCGCAAACTGGTATCGTTTTAAGTTTTACTCTTCTAAAATCGACCTTTTTTAGCATGATGAATGATGATGAACATCGTATCCAACGCAAAACTTGAATAAGTTAGAGGGTAATTTTTTATAGATCATCTCCAGTTCATGGAAAACCGTTGTTAGCTTCTTGGATGACGACGAGAAAAATCATCGTGAATGATGAAGATTGATCAATAAAGAGTAATTTTATCTCATTAAATATCGTCGTAGCATGTATGATTTTAATTTTTATCATCGACATTTAAGAGCAATTATGTCGGTTGAGAAGCGACGAAATATAATAAAATTGCCAACGGCGTTCAAGAAAAGGTTTCTAACAGCAAAAGCGTATACCAACATACATACATCAGGTCTATATTTATTATGTATCTATTAAAACACGTTTCTATGTATAAATGGTAAATGGTAAATGGCAAATGGCTGTTATCGTCTCCTAAACTTGTTCGATGAAGTTTATTGTACGATGGTCCAGTGAAATCGCTAAGCATCCCAGCCTCCCAGCCTCCCAGCATCCATGCAGCAACTGATCGAACGCATCGGCATTTCGATCTGTCGGAGAAGAGATCTGCGGAGGTTTGTGGAGGACAGTGTCTTAGTGCAGTAAGCCCACGGTCGGGGTCGGGGTCGGGGCTTTATCGAAACTTCCAGCGTGTCCCTGCTACACAGGACTTTGTCTGCTGACCCCACCGGGTCATACAACTCAAACAACTCGGCGGTCAAAATGACCACTCTGCTTTTCCCGCTCTGCGTCGAAATTCGAACGCACAAAATAGTGTTCGTGTCAGCAAAGAAGTAATCACGAGTCACTTCAGGTTGTGGTAAAAAATCGGTCTGCCTACAGAAGAGCAGACATCGGCATTAAAGTGAAACAGTTTGTTAGCCTGTCACCTAATTACCATTGAAGCCTGCGTCTGGAAACTAATCACTTAATTGGACTACCTCATTCGTGTCATTATTATAACATAAGTATAATAATAATAAAGCATTATGATTTATAAATAGAATGTAAGTATTTATAATATACTAGACGAATTTTCATTCATGTTAAAAAGTCATTTAGTTATAGAAGTCAATAGTTGTTTTTTGTATCAGCTCCAGTTCCAATAAAGGCGTACTAGAACTTGACAGATGCGTTTTCAGTTTTCAATATTAATGTTATTACATTTCATATTTATTGATTGACTTTTCGATTTATGAACCAGCTTACTCACTCACGCGAATGCTAAATAAAAATGTAAAGATCATCGCGAGACTAATCATTAAAAAAAACTGCACGCATCTCCTTTTAAAGGGGAAAAATCATGTCGAGCATCTTATTTGCTGATTAATATTCGATTTACGATAGAAAAAAAAGTGATGAAAATGCATAAAATGGAAGACAAACATGACTCGAAAAATATTCAGCTTTTCAATGCTTCTGGACAAGTGGCAAATTAACTTGTTAATTAGAATGTAAATAAAGTTAGACCGATCTATAACGGCGACCACTGATGAAATATATTTCCGTTCAAGGAGGTTGCATACCACTCAGACTGCAAGTCATCCAGTACTTGTTGGTGGAAAACAACCCTTAAACTTGCGGGAAAGTATGCAAATCTGTTCGCTGCACCACACAAACCATTGTCAGCAGAATTACGAATGCCATTTTTTGCCAGGTCTCTCTGTCTTTCATATACGATTTACTTTTGAATAATTCATCGTTTTCCTACTGGATTTGGAGAAAAGTGACATGTTGAACGAGCGAAATGGATGGGCGTTGATGAATGACAAGCTTGATGACACTTGGAAGTAAGGCATCAACTGATGAGATTTGAAAAAGTTGGTACTTTTGCATGCCTCCACATATTCCATACAGTCAGTCTGGTTCAACGACTTTTCTCTAGTGAATCCGACTCATTACAACTTTCCATGGCTCGCACTGTCTACGAGCAGGGAGACGGCGTGCCAGTGGAAGTATGCTAAAGTAAAGCAGAAAGACGGTGGAATTGTGGAGGAACCCTGGAAATAAGGCATGGGGAGAACATGGGGGCAGAAATATGGTGGATGGATGCGGAAAGGAATGATTCGTGTGTCTCAGTATCAGTTCAGGGCAAAGGAAAGCGATAGGATAATAGGCTGTCCGTTTACGAATCCAGGTATAGATAGTAGATAATATTATGACGTCTTGGCTGTATTGGTTTGCAGTCACTTACAAGTTTGAATAATTTCTAGTCGATAGGAATTTGCAATTCGCCTATAAGCTGAGCTATAATATCATAGCAATTATACCAACCTGTCTGGGATGCAGGGAGTGATTTGTAATGACAAGATAATTTGTTCGATATCACAGAGTTATAAAAACCCATGCATAATGTGAGAGTTGAAAAATCGAGGTCTAAGACCTGAAAGCATGAGTGTGACACTTTGTGGTGTTTAGTAAATATTATGAGAGGTTTTCATAGTTGCTACAAATAATTCGCTTCTGCGTGTTGAAGGTATTGAATAGAAGTCATTAACATTTTACCTCGACGAGTAATTTAAATTGTTCATGTTTTATTATTAGAATAATTCCCATGCAATTATATACAGTAATATGAAAAAAATAATAAAATAACATTGAATTGACGTGCAGTTGTTCATTATCTATCAATTATATCATGTTTTAACTTACAATTTGTAATTTGCGAGAAAAACAGACAGTCGCTCTCTGGCTTCGCATTATAACAGATTATATCACATGGGCTTTTTAATTGTATAATAACAATTTATTTGTCATCACAATAATATCGCATGTGCAATCCGATTTTTGATTTACTACAACAATATTATGAACTTGAAAACGCACTAGACATGACCTTAAAAGAAACCATGGCTATTAAACCATCCCAAGATGAATCTTTTCAGAAAGTGCATTGGTGAAATAAAACTATAATTATTCAAATCGATGAATACCGGTCATCACAATCATGTGCGCAGTTTGAACGCTTAAAACCAGCACAAAGTAAATACCTACATTTATCTAAAATACAATAAAGCAAAGGTAATAACCGTAAAATAGCATGCTACTCGATAAGATACTCGTGTTTTCATGATTGGTTTTATTTATTAGTAGCGTTATCTGTGACAGGCTTACAATTTTATTGTCTCTACTCCTGCAAATATCTGCTAGCGACGCTCAATATTTTTATTTTCTTTTCGGTTATTCTGTTTAGTTTTATTTCAAGTAGAGTATCTGGAAAAGCTTTTACTGACATCCGCAAGAAGTGCAGCAAGTTGTTTAGCTTTTCAATAAAATGTTCGCTTGTTCATTTGGCAAGTTGGTAAAGGTGTTATCTGCTATTCGCGGCAAGACCTTACCGGCTTTACCAGCATTACCAGACATACCAGACTCACCAGACTTACCAAGCTTACCAACACCAACTCATTGGAAATCTACTGGCTTTCCCTGTCGGCCGCCCTGTGAAACATGCCTATCTTTGAATGTAGTTCTTGACTTGATGCAAACTGCAAAGCTAATAGTGTTTACAGTTCGAATGATTTACGTTATAAAAGGAAATGATCCAGCGCGTGCTAAGAAGTAAGAACACACACGAGCACAGACGAGAACACACACAAGTTTAAATCGAATTAATTTCTTGCCACCACAGATATCTCCTATCTTTTCCATCCTACTTCACCTCTCATTTTTGTCAATCTTTATGAGAAACATCGTTCAAATGCGTGGGAATTGTTTTCTAGTCGGTTAAAAAATAATAATTAATAGCTTAAAACCAAATTTCAGCACTAAAATAGTTTCTGGCCATAGTGTCTGCTTGGCATTTGGTCCTGGTGACCGTCTATCGTGATTGCTTTTTATAGAAGAAATTACTGCATAAGTGAATCTCCGAAATTAGGTAAGGTGTATTTTCTTTGGTACCAATTACTTCCGAGTCATTATATTTACACTGCCATTCACACTGCATTAGCATTTAAATGGTCGAACAGTTGCATCCATCCTGATTGTAAGATGATTAAAAAAAATCGAGGCAGCCATTTCCGGCATCATGCAGTGGGCCTGAAATGGTTTTAATCCGCGTGGATTGATTCGCTGATCGACGGTAAGAGAGATAAACTCGACAAAATGTTCTATCAATTTGTCATCACCGCCTGGAACTCATCCCAACTCTGTGATATACGTGTTAGCTGAGCCGAGTGCAAATACTCGACCATATGTTTTAGCTATCATCACTTTGTCTGCCAGATAAGCAGGAGGTGATGTTAGCTGTACACTTGTATTGTGCTTGTACTTGTGTATACTCGTGTACTCGCGCACTCATGAATTAGAAATCAAATTCATCTTTTTTCTCGACCATCACGTTGGCATTTTGTTTTAATTAAAGGATGCTAATTTCTGTTCAGGAAACTGGTTAATATTGGAAGGTGGGGTATAAATACACTGATATATAACCTATTGTCCTTAGATATAACCGAAATTGTCCGTGTCCTGCAATAAGTCTAACAGATAATTTGCATGTCATGCCGTTACAGTCCAACTCGTTTTTGACAGAAATAGTTTTCGTTTAAAAGTGACATTGCGATTTCGAACACATTGTGTTTGTCAATCTGTCTACAAAATTAAAAAAGTATAAATCGAAATGGAACCAGTTAAAATGATAATTTCACCGACGTCAACAATCAAAACACCGAATCAAACACTCGCATTTACCTGCGCAACCCCGTCAATTTCCCAATTTCACTTTCGCCAGGAATTAATTGAATAATTCAATCGTAAGGAAGTGAATCTTGAACTGTTTGGGATGTAAAGCCAGAGAGCTCAAGGGCCTCAAGCCATATGCTATGTGCATGGTGGTGGGTGGTAGGTAGTGGGTGGTGGGTGGCGGGTGTCAGGGTAGCAGTGGGTGGCTGTGGTGGTGGGGGGAGAGGGGGGGAGAGCCGTGATTTCCAGAGAGTGGCATCAAGCAGACACATTTCTTCCATCCATTACTGGATAAATCGGTAATTTAGTGTCTCCAGACGCAGTATTCATTTAAGTCTTCGTATATAGTACCTATTATTTTGTGGCAAAACTTTCCGGCAATAAATTCCAATCACTTTTTGCTTACGACATGAATATTAGCATTTCCCTTATTTAAGGACTCAAGAGTTTGTAGCAATTGACAATGGCTACTAAAAGCACCCCAAAATTGATCTACGACAAAGGCAATTTTCTCACTTGAGCATGCTTCGATATTCGCACCGTTTGATTGACTGTTGACATTCAGCCAGACAAACGGAGTTGGCCACTCTCACCTTACTGCCAGGAGCTCTCTAGGCTGACGACGAGACATAGGGGGTTGGGGAGCGTGAGTGGGGGGGGGGGGGGGGGGGTGCCATGTGAGGGTTTATTCGGTTCCTCGTGGTTACAGCACGTTATGCCCGTGGGATATTTGCTTTCCGAAGAGTTGGAACTATACACACTCTCCAGCCTCAGCCGCCAACCTCCAGACTTCGCCTCTGGATCGCTGCATCGCTCCAATTCTACACACACACATACACACACATACACACACACACACATACAGAGTGAGACTAACCCCTTCCTCTTCCTCTTCTTCTTCTTCTTCGCCAGTTCAACCCCCACCTACAGCCCCTTGTAAGGCAGCAACCCGCTCTTACGGGCAGACTTGCTTTTCCACGCCGCCGCGGGCGCTCACATAGGGCTCGCAAGTATAGTCGTGATCAAATTTTGATCAAATGAATTTCAGATTGTTATATCAGGATGGGTGTTTAGGTGTATGCCTATAAATTGTATTGATCTGTTCGGTTATTAGAAGAAATTGGTAGTAATCATTATTTAATTATATGTCTGTGGTTTGATGAAATGATCTATACTGAAGCCCATTAATTTGTTAATGCGATTAAAATTGGTTAAGATTTGAATGATTTTTTTTTCGCCTTGGTTTCCGCCTTGGAATCTTGTTATTTAGTGAAAGTAATTTTTACCGCTGTTGGATTATCATAGTACATCGATTGTACATCGATTGTACATCGATTGTACATCGATTGTACATCGATTGTACATCGATTGTACATCGATTGTACATCGATACTTTGGCAGTGAGAGACGCGTCGTACTTGGGATCCATCGTACGCATTGAAGCGAGATTCGTAAACATTTAGTACGTTCTGCGTTGCCAAACATGACGCAAAAGTTTCATTTGAAACGCAACCCCCTTCTGATTCGTTACTTACCCCCCACCCCCTCCTCCCATAATGAAATTCGGCGAATATTGCTGGCAAGTTTACCGTTCGTGAGATTTTTACCACCCCCATAACAAGCCCGCTTTATCCATCTTAAAGGAAAATTGTAATGCATAAATAAACAGATCTATGGAGCAAACATAGATACAAACACTAACACGTCGTAGGAAAGATGATTGTCTTGCAGGTCTTATGTAAGGATGTTTGTGGCTTCCTCATAACCTTATTGGTATCTCTACTCCCTCTTGGTAGGAAAACAGCCCCCTATAGCCCCCTATAGCCCCCTAGGTAGTATGCGGCTCCAGCAGTGCTACCGTTATTATTTCACTCTGCTTATTACAAAATATGCAAATCTAACCGTGATACGAAGGATTGTGTGTATGGTTGGGCCATGGTTCCAAGTAAGATGTGCTCACTCACTCTCAACAATAACGCGGAAAATACATATCGCTGGAAAATATCGCCGGGAAATATCACCGGAAAATATCGCTGGAAAATATAGCAAGAAAGTGAGGACGATATATTTTGCCATTAAAGCTCGTGTGAAATAGATACGATTTTTTCTACGTTAACTTTACGTTCGCTCAAGCAGACGACTAAAAAAGTTTCGTAAAAAAAAAGTGTCTTTAGAGAATAATTTTGTTAGATATACCTATTCAGGAATTATTAATTTCCATTTCCACATTTTTTTCGGGATTAAATTTCACTGAGTCAAGAAAGTTTTTTTCCTCTTGGTGTTTTACACTCGCACATGCGGTTCTCGAAGATAATTCGATGAATCTTTTATGGTGTTGAATATGATTATTATCCACAAAAAAAACCAAAAGAAAAACTTGGTTACTATTTGAAAAGTTAGTATTATCATTTCGTTGTCCATGTTCCCCTGGGACTCATCCCAAGGACTCGCCATTTGCACTCAACTTCAGGCTCCCTCCCTCCCTTTTTCATTCAACCACCGACTCTTCTATATTTCCAATTAAAAATATTGTGTCATTACATAATCATAAGGGTAGCCTGTGACTATCTTTGGGGAATTCTTAATGTAGCCGCTGTTTCTTTTTCACGAAATAAAGAATGCCATATAGCTGAGTGATTTGTAAGAGAGATGCCCTATAATGTGTCCAATGATTGATTACCAAGGGGATAAAATGGCGGGTGAATTAAAGGGAGCTTTCCTTTCATTTCATTTCATCTGTAGAGTAAAAACTTGATCCAAATTCTTTTGAATTTATAAGATTTATTTAGTCAAAAAAAAATTCTGGATAAGGCTTAGGCCAAACATTCACACATGTTTTTCAGAAAAACTGATCGTCAGTATTAATTTTTGTACATAATTGGCACAGTTAACAAAAACTTGGTTCTTTTCATCAGTCGCATAAACCTCAGAAAAAAAAGAACACAATTAAACCAATTAAGTGAAAAGAGTCCGCCAACTCTTATCTCCACGTTCCCTTCTTTTGTCCACATGGATTAATCCCCGATTCAAATCCCACTGTTCGCTTTCAGTTTACACCCATGTGGTGATGTAATTGAAATTGATTCATCATTTTCAACCCTCCATTTTTAGATCTTTACGATACGTAATTATTTAGATATAAATCATTACGCATAACTGACAGCTCTCTTTCTATTCAACTACAGGGTTAGGAACGAGATTAAAAAAGAAAATGCATTCGGAAGAAAGCAGCGCTGTATAAAGTTTGTAGAGAGATTTTAGCATATGGATTGTGTTATGTGTATAATGGGCCTCGATCCAGGAAGCACGCGCGCTGCGCGCTGCGCACGTCGCAGCAGTCAGTGCTGTCTGCGCAACCACGCTGAAATGCGGAGAGTAAATATGCAGATGATTTTCTTGACACAAAGCAGCAAGATCGGTACGGATGCACCGTGGATGCTCGAGTACGCGGTTCTTACACTAAACGGGTTCCCTTGCGCACTCAATATCTTAGACGCGATAAGATGAATTCACTTTTTTAGTTTTATCCCCATATTGTGACAGTTTATTCGACACACGAAATACTTTTGATGGCATTTACAGTTCAATGGATTTGATTTCAGTGGTTTATTGTAATAGTTCGTTTATCTCATTTTTGCAGCCCAGTTTCCTCTCTCCAGAATAAACTTGCTCGTTGACAATTGCTTTGATGTCACGTGACGAAAGAATAGTGAGACAAAAGTAATTATATTTTTTACTAAGGTGTCAGTAAAGGATATTGAGCAAGGCGTTAATATCCTAAAGGTTAAAACCAGCAATAAACTGTTATAACAGCACGGTCAAAATCTCGTCGCCATAGGGATTTCATTAGAACCAGACATTTTTAACACTCTATCTCGTGTGTGGTTTGCTTGTCCTTTTTTACATAACAGATAAACAACAATTGTCCTCTCACAGTTCCTATAAAAGAAGAAATATTAGGCGACACTAAACAACGAGAACTATTTCTGCTCTGCAAACTGCAAGCAAGCGCTAGAAAATGCATCCGATACTTAATGAAAACCGTTCGGTGGAGGTGCCGTGTCGGTCAGGTCTCGGTAAAGGGAGTAGACAGAGCCACGGATGTGTAGTCTATTGAAAGCGTGAAAAGCCATTGCGAGTTCTCTCCCCTTTCCCACCCTTGCCGTTTGCAAGTGAGCGGTGACACCATTTCATCGCTCTCGTACGCGTTAGAACAGGCGAGGCAATGCTCACTCGGTGCTAGGGGCAATAAACCAAAAAGGGTGACACGTAGGCCATTTAGAGTTACGACTTAGGCACCGCGCCGTCAACACCATCGCATCCTATCAAACGTCATCTAATCTCTATCAGTTAGTGGAATGTAATTGTTTTGGTGCCTAGTAAAGTGAGTAATTTACTCCCACTAAATGTAGTACCTATCTTCGAGTCGATCTCTCGCTACCCCGGGAGGTTAGGCAAGCCATCCTGAGCCATCTCGCATCAGCTCATTAGGATGTTATATTATTTCACACATCCTTGGGGCATTTTCATCTCCCTCACTCTCTTGCATAGATCTATGTAGATAGACATATAGGTAGTGTATTAATGTAATATGTGCAACAAGGATGCTGACATTTGGTACGTGAGCAGAAGTGAGATGGTACTGAGAAATTGAGTTACGCGTTGTGTAATCAGAAATGTGGAATAATTGTTATTGAGCGGTATTTGGATATTGTGTTCCACTTGGCTAGAGACGGTGTTGATGATTTAGTTACGATGTTATTCTATTAAGGCATTAGTACTAGTACTAGTGCTAGTATTAATATTAGGCATTTCAAATGTGAGCTATATCCAGGTGGGTATATATTGAGATCGGCAGAGGGACTTTTAGAATTTCCAACAGACTAAACTGGGCATTGCCTGAAGCTCTTTCGATCCTAGTGATTTCCTGTAGATATGTTATGAGTAATTTGTATTCAATTTAGATTTTGGCGGATTGAAATTACTTTCAGTTTTGATGCCGATTTGAATGTGTACTTTCTGTTGCTATATTATTCGTGTATATGAGAGGTTTTAAGTTTAAAACGAAATCAGCTGATATTGACTGTGAAAATCTGATTTGGTGCGAAGAAAATACGTTTTCCTCCCCTCCCCTCAACGGTATAATACCAGAGATAGCACCTAGATTGTTTTTCTGGCATAAAAGAATCCCCATTTATTTGCTCGCTTACTTGCTCGCTGCCTTATACACCGAACAAACACGACGAAATCTAAACGAATTTCATTCTTGTGCGTTGAAAGTAATTTTCTTTCGTGTCGTATCAATTTGGTTTTCATATCTAAATACAAACATTCTAATCCGTTTCAGCATTCGATCTGCCGTTTGTTTCGCTGGCGCCGTGTACAGTGAACATTGCTAGCTATATTCGCATCCCTATATTCGCATCCCTATATTCGCACCCCCATTCCCTATCAGCGGGGCCAGTAGGAGAACGCTGTAGGTAACACGTAGCACGTAACACCTAACACGTAATACGGGGAAAAACTTAGATCCAAGTCTAAAAAAATATTTTCCTTTCATCGCGGCTTCCGTGTTAAGAGTGCGTCGCCGCTTTTCTCGACTTGTTACCAAACTTTTCCGTCACGTTTTCCACGACTCTCTCTATGCAGATCTGTTTGTTTTTATACAATTTTCTTCGCGTTAAAAAATACACCAATGATAATATTATTTGAGTAAGAAAGACACTTTCAAATTCATCTTGCTAGAATTCAAGTTGGCTGGCGCAAGAGATGTGGGATGCAGCGAAAAGAAACCCCAGATAATTCTGTTAGCAAATTGATTTTTTCCGTGTGATATTTTGCCAGTCACCATTATACAGTCAGAATATCATGCTACTTGGGGACCCACTGATATTTCCTTCCCTTTCAAACACTTTGCCAAAAACTCCTTTGATACACACTACCATTAGGTTTCCCCAATTTTGATAATTACGTTACAAACTATATCCCATTTGTAAATCTTAAAACAATTTCTCAATATGGCAGGCCGCAATTTGCAGGCGATTACGGAACTCAGCACTTTGCCGTCTGCAGCTAGAAGGAAATATTTCTCATCTCTGCTTTTGCTAACCCTCTCTTCGAATCCCAAGAAACACTCCAATAATGTTCGCATAATTACGCACATAACATCGCATTAAGTATTATTATAGCTCGAGTTGTATTGCCTCTAATTGAATTAAACGGTTGGTTCGGGACCCGGGACCTAGGACCCGGGTCCCAGTCTTCGGGAATGGGGTGCATGGAGTGAGGTGGGTGGAGGGGAGGGAGACACGGAATTACGCGCGGATACGAGCTTCATACAATCTGCAAAATTGTACAAATTCATTACAATCAAGCAATGTTTTCAAGAAAACTTTGCTCGTCACGACAGGCTATATACCTGCCCGAGAAAAACCTGCGATGAAAACTATCTCATTTTGCCTTCCCTCTATGTCCAAGATCAAAGCATATTGTATGTCTCATTTTTTTAGGGCTTATGATGTGATTCGTAACTAAATTGCGTACTTTATTCAAATCTGTGATTTGGCATCACCCACTTTGACCCAATCGCTAACATTTGTCAAAGGAAATTGAGTTCACTCTGGACTTCTCTGGCGATAGTAATATTCACATTCACGCTTTATAGAGTTATAGACAAATCTTAATTAGCATTTAAATGTAAAACATCTCCACTCTCTCTCGGAGAACACCAATTTCTCCCCGAGGCTACGAATCTGTAGGGAGAGCCTCTTGTTATGTAAAACACATCCCTCAAAAACCAATCCACCCCCTAATCAAAACACCATACTAGACGGCGACACAAATCCTACTATCCGGCATCTAATCAAAATATTATATTTAACCGAATTTCATTCTTCGATCACTGTATAAATGTGAATTTCAAGTGCATTGTTCTTTATCTTTTAGGGGCCACAAATAGAACTCTTTGAAATTCTTCTCGGTCATCGGAGCAGATGCAGCGACGTGCTTGATGTGCCTTTGTGCTCTATATTCAATGCTGCATAGTGCATAGTGCACATAGTGACCATAGTGCATACGGTCTCTTTGTTTATGTTGCCAGTTTAATAATTCTCTGCGTTGTTTCATTTGCAGCCGAATTGAAAATGGACGTCCTCCGAGAAAGAGAAGTGAAAGAAAGCCTGGAGAGGCAACTTCTCGACGAACAGAAAATCAGAGGTTAGTCCCCGTTGCTTTTCTATATAATAGTTATAGTTGTACCTACATGACAGTTATTAACTAAAATTATCGCATTATACCACACTTTGAAACCAATCCTGTCCATAAAATAACTAATTAGTGGAAAGTAAGTGTGGCCAGTTTCTATCAACTATGTGCAATACACATTTTTGCCTGTCTCTAAACGGCAAATGTTAGTGACGGCAACCGAGAAATGTTCGTCTAGACTGTGGAGTGAATGTGAAATGAAATTCACTGCTCCTCGTCGATCCTGAATAGCACCAGGGAAATAATTCGTTTTAAAGTACCCCATTTCTTTCTATGACATTATGTAGATAGTTTGAATAGAGTTTCACATCACATTATAATATTGAAGATGACAAACAATTCAAGATGGCGGATACTGCAATTCACCAGTATATGGGCTTCATGACAAAACATAAAGGTTGCAGCGCCGCTTTGATGAAATCTAAGAACAATAGAGCGATTCCAAAACCAAGAAGAAGAAACAAAGTATCTTAATATAATAGAAAGAGCTGAGGCTTGCTTGTAGAATAGAAACGAGAGCGAACCCCTTTTCAGATTTACCACCTTCCCCCTCATTTACAAAGGATATTATAGCACACATAACCTTTAACTAAATGTCAAGCAAGCAAGCAAAAGGCGATCTTCTGAAGAAGCCATTTGGAATGTCGTAGTCTGAAGATGGATAGGTAACTGGTAGCTACCCGAATCGAACTTTGATGCGTGGACCGCCTTCCTTGCTATTATACAATTGAATCTCTAGAGACCACTAATTCCACTAATTCCACTCAGCACACCACACTACTCTAAAATGATCTGGAGACTCTAGGTACCTGCTTCCGAGCAAGTTGTCACTCCCCCGGGAGAGTGATCTTATACTAGTCATAACTGAGGGGCGAAGAATCACTGTGCTCCGTGTCTGGCAGTGGAGTTATATAGCTCCCATAACTGCTAATGAAATGTTCAACTTGCCTAACTTAATTATATTGACGTAACATTGATGTCGTTTTCACGAGCAGGGAATTGTTTGCTTGAAACGCTTAACATTGAGAACTGCACAGATCATGACAGCATCGGTTCCTTTTTCTTCTCGTAGAAATTAAAGAACCAAACATTTGAATTCTGTACAGAGGCTGGGCATTCAACTCACAGACATAAAACGCATTGTCTTAAAGTCGCTCAAAAATTATCGCGGCGCTTTTTTATGTTTGCAAATTTCTACACAAAATATGATTGATTTCGGTTTTCCATAATGTCGCCATCTCGCAAGAAACACCCTCTACACACTTCAGTTTTTTTAATTCTGCCAGATGATTAAAAAACTCTGCCAAATTGGGCTTACAAATCATATCAATAGCCGAAATTAAAAATCTAATCACCACGGCGAGTAAAAGATACCCTCATCTTCGCCCAACTACTTAAAACTTGGCTAATTCTCGGCGAGCGTTAAAACAATAGGCCCAGCCTGTCTGGGAAGATTAGCAAGTACGCCTCAAGCAAGTAGACTATAGCATTGTCCAAAGTAAACAAAACTAGTAAACCTGAGTCATCCCCGCGATCCTACACAACTATTGTCTCTGGGTCCCGAAAATTCGCGCCAGTGGTGAGTTTTCGACTCTGCTGAGCTGTCTTC
Organism: Nemurella pictetii; assembly: GCA_921293315.2. Classification (NCBI taxonomy): domain Eukaryota; kingdom Metazoa; phylum Arthropoda; class Insecta; order Plecoptera; family Nemouridae; genus Nemurella; species Nemurella pictetii. The sequence continues at coordinate 26,546,086 of OV121116.1, read as the reverse complement.
AAGAAGAGGACAAGAGGACAAGATGACAGCACGAGGAGATGAGAAGACGATCTTGTAATCAATCAAACTTAATGACACCGGCAATGGCTGTGGTTAGCGCATGTGGATGTAGTCCTTCTCATCTTCGTCTTGCAACCGAGTTTGATCAATGGGCCTTAATGGAGATAAAGATAGAGTGGAAAGGCAAAGACACATAAGGGGAGAAAAATACAAAACACAACGATACTACAGGATCGTTTTTTTATACCTTTACAAAGTGATATTATCTAATTTGATTCGGTTTTTGAAAAAAAAAGTCACTCGGCAATCTTGCTGAATCTTACAGGATCTATCATGCATCTTAAATTAAGATTTTGATCACGATTCAATGACGGATACGCAAAATCTTTGGTCATTTTCAAGGCCTGTTACAATCTTCAAGACATTGCAATGATTGTGAGAACACAGTTCCATTGGAAACTCATTGATGGGGGGGGGGGGGGGGTTAGTCTTTGCAACGATATCTTTAATATTTCAAGATATCTCTAGCTCCCTTACGCGTGTGTATTTAAATCCGCCGTTTGCTTTTTCACCGTATGTAACGTATAGTCAACCCCGGACCCCTGCCATTCGATCAAAGACAATAAGTTACATATTGGGTTTCGATGATTTCATCCTGACAATAAGAAGCAATTACAGGCTCATTTTGCTTAGTGTGCGCCAAAAACGTCTGGCGGAAAATAAAACATCGCTTTATCAGCTATTATCAATCAACCACCGTATTACGCACATCAAACAGTCGAGCTTGAAACAGCGTGCTGGCTACTTCAGCATTAAATGGTTCACTTATTATCGAGTTCAGCAATGTGCCATGACATTATGCAAATGAAAAGCGAATCAAGTTGTATAGATCAGTGTATTTCGGCATCAAATTAGTGGTTTCACTTGTAGAACGGTTAATTGCAGAGATGGCATTTCCATTGCGATCGGCTTGCCTGACATTTTGCGTGGCCATAGGTTGCCCGACCGATTATTACCTTATATATCAACTACTAAAAAACAAAAAAAAACGTTTGGCAACACACATTTTCAAATAATCGTTCTGCGGATTTTCTTTTCACATCACATCGAGTAATGTTCTGTCGGCTATTTTGAGATGGTAACATAAGTAAGTCGGACAAACAGAGAACCCATTAGTCGTATAGTTCCTATTCCGTCCCCCGTCGGCCCCGCAAAGGGGTGGTTATCCGTGGGGGTGGAGGTGCTTCCATTTCTACTCGTGGTCACTTGCAACCTGAGATACCACTGAATACACATCATGGTTCATATTGACAACTGGCGAGTAGAGGCAATAGCTCGCTTTTCCCTTCCACTTCCCGCCCCTGTTTTCTTCGCATCACGCTGCGCGCTATTTCATGATTCGACATAGGATTGGTTTCGGAGAAGAAAAGTGATAGCAAGTATAACGACGTATTCCAGAAACAAGGTGGAGGTAAAAAGGCATAAAACGGATTTGAAACGATTTACCAAAACCCGTCAAAAATGTGGAGTAAAAACAATAATATAGGTATATTCTGTTGGACATCTGATAAATCTACTCTGTCCCAACTCTATCGAATCAAGCGATCCAATTATCAATCCGCGCATTCGTGATATCTCATTTACTTTCAGTTTCCGTGAGGTAATTATAAATTGGATTTTTTAACTTGCCAGAGGAGCTGATATGTGATATGCCTATTGGCTTAATCGTGGTGATCTTCTCTCGTATCAATCTGCCCCCAACCCCCATCCTCTTTCCCACCCACCCAGGCTAGCTCGCTCTCGCTCTTGCCCGTGCAGCTCTGCTGTCAGTTGATTTATCTAATTGCCCAGGGGAACCAATTAATGTGCAGGAATTGTCAGGCATAGCTAGCGCGATCTGACATAGCGTTCACCGCGCACCGCACAACCGCTCAGCGCTCACCGCTCAGCGCTCACCGCTCACCGCTCACAGCTCACCGCTCACCACTCGATTCATTTGTTATCCTCACCTGAATAGCTCAATTGAAAGCTGAAGACTAGGAAATTCGTTGAATACGAGCAATAAAAGCAGTTCTTACAATACTTCCGAGGCTGATATTGTGTCAAAGTTCAACGTTTCAAAATGCGTATTCCATCAAAAAAAGGTCTGGTATTATGATATCTTGAAAATGAGATAACGATCATTGCGACTATTATAAGACGACAGTCCATATGCCTTGTGCTTCAATTAATTTCGATGGTTTCGTTGATGTTTCTACATGAAAGTCGCGGTGATTGACTGAGAAGGAATTGACTGCGAAACATAAAATGTTTGCCGAATTACACTTTTTTGACGGCTCATTACAATTTTTCATTCCTGAAACAAAAAACCGGTGATACCTTCACTCACTAGCCCTCAATGTGGTCTTCTTAATCTCCCCTGCAACCCAACTCCCCCCTCGCCCACCCCCAAACCCCACCCCACCCCCAACCCTACCCCCATGTCAGGCCTGAGAATGACGAATTTCTGTTTGTTTTGCGTCACACTTTCCCGAGGTTTTTCCCATCCTTCTTTTGACAATAATATTATATTTTTGCAGGAAATTACTGCTGCTGGTTTTGAGAATACCAATATTTGAACTATGCTAATGTATTGGCCAAGGTGTCGTCAATGTTTTTACAGCAGTAGGATCCCCAGAGAAATTCGGTCTACGTACAAAACGTACAAAACATACAAAACATACAAAACATACAAAAAATTGCCGTGGATATTAGCACAAGGGTTGGAGGGCGAATGAATGGAACCAATTTGAAAGAAAAAAGTGTATTCAAAAAGAATGAGGTGGAATGATTTGAAAATTAGCAAAAACGACGTTCTTTCATAGATAAGTTTGACAAGAGTGTCGCATAGTTTGATAATAATTATTAATATAGGGAACATTGAAAGCTAATAAAAGCGTGGATATATATAGCTGGCATCTTTAAACCCTTCTTAAATGAAAACGAATGAGTTTTTTCATCAGCCAAGCGTGATACGTTCTGTGATATTATTTCCCATTTCTAATTAGAAAAAGGGTTATATGTTTTACATTTATATTAGAAAATATACGAAGAGCTGCGTTTTGAATTTCCATTGAAAATTTTGTTACATTTTCGAATTATGGAATCCATTAGTGTAGTTCCACTTTGAAGTTTTGCGCGATATATAGAACCAGCGAATTTAATTCCTGATGAAAGATACAGTCATGCATTTTACTGAAGGGAACAAGAGAAGAATAAGAAACGAACATAAGGGAAATTAGGAGAGGGAGAAGAAATAGGAAAGCGAGGAAACAGAGCCGAGTGAAAATCGTTAGAGAAATGGAATTACGTAACCATTACCAATAAACGGAGAAATTACCAGTTTTAAATGGTCCATGAAATAATGCCAAGTCTATTCGAATTATGAGGTTGTAAATTCTAATCGACTTTTCCGCGGAAGGAAACGCAGTAACGAAATTAAAGCCAAAAATATGGAAGTAACTTGGAGCCTGGTTTTTGCCGGGTTTTTGCCGGGTTTTTGCCTGGTTTTGCTTTTGGAGAGGACGAACTGCAATTGGCTTTTCTGAACAAATTATAAAACGCTATGAGACGAGCTACTTTCAAGTTTGCAATTATCTTCATTATGCTGTTCAACCCTTTCGCTGCAAGAAGGGAGTTAATATTACAGTTATTGATAATTAGAATTAGATAAAATGGGGGAAACGAAATGAGGCAAGCTGACTTAAAAGGCGATTTAAATACAGAAGGGAGGAATTTAGAGACTTGTTCGGTCCATTCACACCGAATTATTTCATACCATGGCAGACAAAAAAACATCAATCCCCGCCATCAATCTAAATAAAACACAAATCCAAAAGCCTATCTAACCCCTTTCGATTATTTTTGCACTTTGACGCGTCCGAACAGCCTCCCCCCATTTTTCATATATTTTACTCGATCGAGAGTATTTTGAATTCATTTGTATATTAGTCAATGTTGATCGAGCACGCTTGAAATTGAGTTTTCTGTCACCTAGATGACAGCAATTGGATTTGACTAGAGCATGGAGCCATGTTACAATATGTTACAATGAAGCTGTTCCCGTGATTTGCATAAAGCCATGACCGGCAACCGGCACCCGGCAACCAGCAACGAACAACCAGCCAGCAAAGCGAACACCGTGCGTTTCTCTGTTTCTGTTGGCTTGTTAGCAATTGCGCTGGCTGTTGGTGAGAGTACGCACACTCGTGTGCTGCTGGCTGCATAAGCCAACGTAGTCCCCAACACGGTGTCTTACAAGATTCCATCAGTATCAGCCCACTTATCAGCCGTAGGTACTCATACGCATGGTCAACTCAGAACCGCAAAACTTTTATTGAAAAGAATAAAGCAAAGAAATAATCATATTGGTTAGTCAGCGCGAGCATATCATTTAAAGTGGCCTTCAAAACCTATTCACGCTCAGCTAAATAAATTTTAATCACATTTGAGTGCTAAATGAATAAATTTCGTTGCACACGTAACAGATCAGCAGGCCTGAAGGGCGAATGCTAGCAGCTAACACGGTTCACGTTAGATAGTGCTTCACAACGAGACCAACGAGAGCAGCCAGCAGGCAAAGCGACAAAACTGTAGCTACTATAGCTGAACTAGCGCTGGGCAGGATATTTTTGTCAGGTCTCATCGGCCGAGAACAGATTGTACATGGTTTAAAGCTGTCATCAATGGACCCAATACGATATAATCTGACCGCGTAAATGCATGTGTGCGCGGGCGATTTCCAGCGGCGTCGTTATTATCGCTGTTGGGATCAATTTTAGAATCATAATGTTATCATATTTGTGATCCACGGGGAAATGTTCAACATAGGGTTACGGGTGGGGTAGGGGCGTTGATTCGTTAAGTCAACATCTATCAATTAAATGCGATAAATTAACACATGAATTCAAGCCAGTTGGCTAAAGGTTTCGGCATTGGATGTGGATTTAGATAACGTTGTTGGGATGAAAATGTTTCGAAAATAGTATAGCGAATTTAGAGGCGGCGAAATTCGAAATATATGACAAATGGAGGTTTTATTAGTTTCAATAATTTACTTTGGCAATGGTTAAATTTGATGTGTTTTTTGTTCTATCTTTCCAGAGGAATCAACGAACCAGAGTATGCATTAAAACGTCAATCATACACTAACCAAATTCTTGTAATTTAAATGAAAATCCAAAATGTATTTCATTCTACGTAAGTCAGCTAGCATACACAAAATAATATTAGAGAATCGAATAACGATCAAAATTTGCCGGAAAATAGAGCAAAATAAATTCCTTTGCAATTTGCCATACATACGTTCACTTAAAATTCATGCACACTACAAGAAACATACCAGGGCGTAGACACGATGCATTTATTGTGTTATTTCACAAACGAGTTCACTCGCATGGCTGGGTACCTACGTAACTAGGCGCCAGAGACTTCTTGACTAATAAAGACTAATAACTACTACACTGTACAGACTATTAGTGCCAGATAGATGTGTAATGAAAATGCCGCATGGGTGTTGGGATCCGCTTTGAAGTCCAGTAGTCTATCAAGTGAACTCTGTAGTCCGCATGAAACCCTCCGCCGTACTTACATCATTTAACAGCTATTTGCTGGCTTGCTTAATATGGTTTGGTGGAGAGACATCCCTTTGTTTTAGGTAGGTTTCCCTTAGATCCTGTCTGCTTCAGTTAATGGAACCTAACCGTGAAAACTGGCTTGAATGACTGCACTGGAAATAGCAATTACACATTTCCAGTTTTCAAAATGCTGCAGTCAGCTGGATTGTGAACCATAGCATGTTCACATTTTCAAGGTTAAGCAAGTAAATTATTGCAGTATATGTAATTTCAAGTTTTGCGCTATTATCTGCGTATACCTCATGTTATATTAATTTCCACTATCACTGGTATGTCTTCGGTATTCGATCCAGCCATTTTTTTCGCCATGTTGGTCTGCAACCACCATTTTTGCACCGCCAACTTGACTGAGATTCATCCAAAACGTGCCTTCTAGATTCTAAATTAGCCTATAGTCTTTTTGGCGACATTGTAAATGTATATTTTATGCGTTCAAATTACATACTTAATATCTAAGTGGATCATGTTTTTCTTTTAATAGTTTTTCTAATTTAAAAGTTTGCAATTTTCGACATGCGATGTTTAATTGTTTCTATAAATAAAAAGTACTATTTAAATGGTAATGACATGATTAAGCCGAATAATTTCAAATTAATTATCTTGGGACCTTGTTCTTAGTTCTGTTAGGTTCGGAAATAGGTACGCTTAATATAAGGATATAAATAGCTACAGAGATTCATAACGTTAAGTTATTTAAAGATCAATCAATTACTCATTGAAGAAAATATAAGCATATTCAGCAAATTGACAAGTAAAAAAAATCATTTTCACACAATTTTTATTTCTGATTAATTTTATCTTGCTCTCTCTTTATATCTACTTTCCATTTTCCAGTCTACCGCACAACAACCCCTAAGGTATTACAACATTTCTCCAAAAGTCCTCGTTTAATTTGAAAACAGTATACTAAACCGAACCAAATCATATCTTTCTTTTATAACATCTCTGTGATGGCCCCCACACTACCTTCTTTGGATGGTAATTTTCTACCCTTGTTTTAGGTGGTATGATATAGTTACACATACGAGCTCACACACTTCTCGTAATATCCCGGAAAGTGTCGGCTCAGATCTGTCTGCAGCCTCCGTCTGCACCTTTGCCTTTATCAAAGCATTTCTCGCCCCTGTGAACGTAAACCAACCCCTTGAGCACCAACTGAAATCACTGGCAAGTGGAAGTGGTATCATGGTAGGGTAGGAATAGGACTAAGCATTCGCGCACTAGTAGCAGGGCTAGTTTATTACTGCAACCAGAACTAGAACGTTGGATGTTGCTTGCTCGAATCAACTCGCCAATGTTCCAATGTTATGTTTCAGTTTCACACAATGCACTAACCAGAGGGAGATGTTCTATTGTCATATGAGTGAGCAGGGAAATGACAATCATTGTTCTACCGATCATCAGACAAGCATTATTTCAGCGGTGATCGCTGATTATATTCAATGCGTAAAAATCTGGCCTTTTTGTGGTCATAGTTTATGATCAGAAATTTGGTATCATGAAGGTAGAATGAAAACAGATAACAATCGTGTGTCGAATTGGGAGACAGTTTAGACTTGGGAGTAAAATTAAACAATTGATGCAACATTTGATCCAAAAGCGAGTTCATCACTCTTTGATATAGAACTCAATTAAAAAAGAATTATCAAATTTCCCGGCAAGCATAAAAATTGACTTTTATATAGACAGATCCAACCCGACAATATCAATCCTATCTGATTATGTTTGAATGTTCCGCCTTTGCAGACAAGTTTCTAGTAAACACAAGGTGTACTAATGTAGTAGGCAGTAATTGAAAAGTTTTCTTTCAATGAATTGCCAAACGTTTGTGCCAGGCACGGTGACATAAAAATCAACCCTGCTCAATTCGATGCCGGTTAAAAGGAAACGCGTCGATTAGAATGGCTGGTGGTGCTTGCAAAAGACACGTAGCACGCTCCCAGAGATTACGTTTGAGTAGATCTGACAAACACATTGTGGTGTCCTCAGTCGATAGTGAACGCACATGCATAGACACACCCCTTAAATGCAATCAAAATAAACGGAACTATGATGCTGTAGAAAATGGATATTATTGCAATTGTTCACTTCATAGGGTTGCGCGCATAGCACGCCTAATGTTGTATTAAAGGGGATATAATTCCCTTGTTGAGATCCACCCTTACCATTTCAGACCGATTTCTGGATGGTTAGACTACTTATTGGATGAGCAACAGGAAAGCACGACACGCACGAATGATTCGCGTATTTGGTTAGCCTTCGAAATTTATTTGCCACGAAATCATTCGCTTGTAATTTTTAAGCTTGTTTGCGTGAATTCCACGTGGAATGATTGACGAAATAGGTTGGAATAAAAAGGGGAGTACGAATAGCGATTTTATTTAGGGTAGATATTGAATATATTTTTGAAGTCGTGCATGTGTGCTTTTTTATTTCTTGGTACGGTGAAATGTTGGCAGCAATTTATGCTTAAAATTACATCCTATAGAACCCTGGTCAGCATTTCTGTTGTTTTCCTCGATTTCTCACCCCCCCCCCCCCCCCCCCCCTCTTACCCCTTAGAGACAATTCGTAGACGCAGCTGTCACATTTTTGGATGATACTTTGGAAAAGCGGGAAATGGTCATTTGACTCGGAAACATCCAAGTAAACAGAAGCATTACATCTTCAAAAATGTCAGATCGAACTAGAATGGAGCTCTTTCTCAAATCGGTTGAACTTCTTCGATGGTGTGACGGCATCTGATTCTGAAGTAGATCTTGTAAATGGTATCGACTGGTAGAATCGTGTGAATTACAAGACGGGCAAAGACGTTACCTCCACGGAGGTAAATTGTTCAAATAGGTGGCAAGTAATTTACTCGGCGAATAGATTGGAAATCACGGTGAAATGCTCTCTAGATGGTTATTTAGCTTGAGACCCGCATCTTAGATGACTGTGGTGCGAATAAGTTATGCAATAATCGGTTTCATCAAGTCGTGTAAATCTTACCGACGAGTTGAATCAAGGGAGCGATACGAAGAAAGTGACGATACTGCCAAAGGGCTCATTTCAGATCTTGCGGATGGAATGTTGCGTGGAATTTACGAGTTTATATACTGTCACGCATAACAGATACTAGACTAGAGAATAGAGACTAGAGCGGCTTTATGTCACTTGCGTTTGGTTGCGACAAAAGTATAATGGCACATAACTACTATAAACCAATACTGCGCCATGCTTTACGCCGCTCAAATGTGGAAGAATTTCCCTCCCGTTTCGTGAGCTCTTCATTTCCTAAGAAGGCTACGAAATTTTACTAAATGACGGATGTAACGTTATCATAGTGACGGTTCGGAAAATATGATCACATCAAGTTAATCACAATATTCAGATGCCGCAAATCACTAGCGAGTGGGGACGGACATACCATTTTTTTCATTCAATATGATCGAACCAGATTGTCAAATGAAGCCACAGCCAAATTTCATTTTCGTATGCTTTGTGCCAAGTCGCGACTCATGCGAGTCATATTCCAACATTAAAGTCCTTAAAAAGAAAATCCTATATTCATTTTTATCCTCCCAATTACTAAGTGAAATTCACATCCTGAAAATTGAACCTTATTTTTGGTCTATCTTTGCCGGCGACGTCCTGGGTTTTGATTCCCTCGAGGGCAATTACCGATCGAGACAGCGAACACACGCCAGCACTTTACCTGTATGTAAGACAGAGAGAGGACACGAGAGCCAGCGGAGCGGGCTGGTAGAGAAAGTGAGATAGAATAGAGAGCGGAGAGAAGAGTCTGGAGAGAGGAGACGCGGGATAATATAGAAGAAGTAATGATTGAAGCATGAGGAATGCTATCATCTGTGGCTCGATTCACATGACAGAAGCGACAAGATGAGAGCGAGTCAAACCCCAGGCTTGACCGGATCCGCGCAGAAAAAAACACGTGCAGAAAAAATAGAAACGTTCAAATATTGAGTAAGGTCCGGATCTTACGCATAGTTAGGTGGAAGTAATCTACGAACCATGGGTATAGACAACTTGAAACTGTGTGGAAAAAATAAATATTGAATATACTTTAGCTTGCAATATTAATTTAGAGAGGACCTTTAATGTAATATATCCCCATCGTGTACGTTCCACGTTGGTTCCCTTAAGTGAACAATGTGATGTATTCATTTTGAAATGGGCGCCCGGGTAGCGCCCTGGGGCTAATCAGTCTAATCAGATATGCATGTGCAATAGCTCGTGATGTAATTTCTTTATTCATTTTATGTCGAATTTTCAATACCTTATGCTTTTTTTCCTCCTTTATATTTGGAGAGAGAGTGAGAGAGGGAGAGGAGGGGGAAAGAGAGAGAGAGAGAGATCTAGTGTTTCTTGGTCCAGTGCGAGTCGCAGGTAAAGGGAGACAGATCTCTAGACCATGTCTGATAAGGATTAATTGGAGGAGATGGACCTTAAACTTAACATAAGGTTTCAAGCTTCTAAGATCTAACTCTCAGATGTCTATCGATTGAAATGTTAAAAGTTGTCATCAAATGAAATAAGAGATCTTTTGGTCTTGATTGGCTTATTGAGCTTGGTTCCAGACTGCAGGTATCCTATCTTGAGATCAAACAATCGTGAAAATAACCTCCTCTAATGGCCAACTTCTCAGCACAGACCAGCGCAAACTTCAAACAAATAACAACAATAGTCGCAACTGGTTTCGGTTTCAGTATCTACGCTTGTTCAACGCTGGCTCGCTTGCTACACGGTGATAACTAATTAACTTGCGATCAAAAAATAGCACTCAATTAAAATAATAATTGTCTTGTTTCCTCTCTCCGTCTGCGTATCAATAAGAGAATCGTAAATAAAAGAAGAGTCTTGCCATTTATCACAGTTTCTTTAATGATAGGGGTGAAAAGCGTGACATCCATGTATTTCTATGGTATGGTTCTAACCAGTATAGGTATTGCATTTCGGACATCACGTGAGGGTGTAAAAGAAAGTAGTCGTAAACTAAGAAGAGCTGCAACGCAGTTCTCTGCAGGGTACTTTCAATTATTGTATTGTCCATTCCCGCATTTATAGGCCAGACTGTTTCCCGAGCTGCTATTGTGCGATCTTGGATTTATAGGCTTCCACCCCCGCAAGCAAGCGGGTAAGCAAGCAAACGTTTCCAAGATAGCCATTCAACATTGTAAATGCTATAGCTGTTTGTATCTGGCCGAACTAGGAACTAGCAACTAGGAACTAGGATACACAGGCATAGTCTTAACAATAGGAATCTTGCAATCAAATTAGACCATGTCTAAGCTGGAGAATGATAACTCATCCGATTTCGTGCTCAGAGGCAATATACCTGACTAGATTCACGTGACACAATGAACGACATAAATGTTTTATAACATTGCATTCTCTGCTGGACGAGTCTTGAGAAATATACCAATATCACTAAAGTATTTTATTCAATTATGTGAAAAGAACAGCGCTCCCTTTTATAAGAAGAGTGAAAATATAGTAAATCGTATTACCATGGTCACAATGGGACACAGGATGGTTTGTTTCTCTTAACAATATAAAAAAACTTTTTTTTTCTGCATCTTTAAATGATTTTTGAAATTATACAATCATTTCCATAGCATTTATATCTGCCTTCTTCTACTTGGTTGTACTTCTACTTGGTGGTTGTACTTGGTTGGTTGTACGTCTCAACTGCGTGATAAATTTTAGATGGGATACCGTTGTTTCAACGTTGCTACTGAAATTATCATCGAATCCAATTGCATAAACCACTGGATTTTAATTCTGTGCAATTGATTCCGATTAGGTGTCACCACAACATTTAAATCATATTCGATGAACCCTGTAATTACTGAAAAAAAAAATGCACTTCAGTCTTATTATGACCTACATTTGTACACCAATTAATTCACTAACCGTCGATTAACTGGCCGTTTCAATCCGAATGTGATGTTACCATTTTAGTATCTTGGTGAAGTTCACGCGAGCGGTTCGTCCAGAACAAGCTTATGGCCAACGCACGCTAAATCTAAAGCATGGTCTGCAGACGATGCCAATTATTGTAAGATGTACACAACACTGGGCCGGTGCTGCATGCAAATCCATAATTGCTTTTAATCTCATCGTAAACACCTGCGCGATTAGGCAGACAAGACGGATAGATGGAATAGTTTAGGTACGATCTTTGTTCAAGCAATTAGTCCGGAGATGCAACGTGCAAAACAATTCGGTCGAAACATTGTAGACTTCCTGGCGCTTGCAACCTTTTTAGATTAAGCAGACATTTTAAAAATTGTCTCCCAATCTTATCATCTCCAGAAACATCACAATTTGAAATGAACTTATAGGAATTAAGATAAATTACATGACAATAATGGTCGCCTTCGATATCTTGGTTTTATTTGGTTATTTTGAGCAGAAGAAAAATTGAAAAATGAAACGAAAAAAATATTATTATACTTTGTTACGTATTTTAGTCTCTAATTATGGTACGGTATCATATGCATCCAAATTTCCATCCCCATCGTCAGTCTTGTACATCGTAATGAATTTATGCTTGTGGAGATTGCGTTTGGCTAAGTAGCCGACTCTCAGCACTACATTTTCCTTCGCAATTGCGTTAATAATAATATCGAGCACTCAGTCTAAGTACAGAACATACCTTATGTTGAGTATATTGTTCTACACCATGTTAGTACCTCTTGTATATACTATATATACTATATACCTATATACCTACATACCTAGTATGCACTCATTGCTTCACATACAGCGGGTGGTCGCACCCCCCAATGCCATCGACGAACTTACATTCACCCAACAATCATTTATTTATTAACAATATGAAGAGGAGAAAGGGAGTCGACGACCATAACATCACTACCCCTTTATTTCACTTACGCTAAAGGGGTTGCAAATGTGGGTGGAGGACAAAATGAAGAGGGAAAACGGATGGAAAATTCGGTTTCTCTTAATAGCTGAGGGTTTCGAATGGTGAAATTTATGCTGAATCTGCGTCTTATAGTTCTAGAACAGTTCTAGCGTAGCTATATCTTTGTCTGATACAGCCTATAAGATCATGTTAGCCGGGTAGTTGTAGTACTCTATATTCTCCAGCTACAATCCACCCACCCCTCGAGCCATCATTGCTGCCACCTGAATAGCATATACCTTAAGCCACCTAAATAATTAGTAGGGTATTTCCTGTCTACCACCTTATTTATTAAGTCTTGCTCTAGCCCGCTTGTACAGTTTCCAACTTTGCTAGCTGTAAACTGCAATACCTAGTAATCCATTGAGACGTTCCAGTCCAATAATTATCTTCATATCTTAGGCCAAAACGTAATCCCGTATTCACTAATTATTTACGATCGGTGTACGTATAAGGTGCCTAAGATTTGAAAGGGCCCGAAGTTATAACTGAAAATCAGGATGTTAACAAAGGTATGGTTGAAAGTAGGAATGAATAATGAATCACTGCTTTAATATGTCTCGAATTAAATTTCTAGAACGCGCACAAAGAAAAGATAGAAATGAAGTTAGTTTTCGACAGACTTTATACCTGCCAGTCTAATCAGAGTGCAACTCCACATCTTGGATGGCCAAAGTATACCGTATCTCATCGACGAAATGTCTCTGTCTCCAAGTCTCCAAGTCTTGTATCTTTCTCTGTACCGAGTACCGACACGGATGATGCTCTGAATCGCACATAGCGATGTACACCATAGAATGCAAATGTATCGGGAATCGGTCCCATACCGAACGAGAGCATGGCTTTGAACTAAGCGTATGCACCCACAAGCTCATAGCTGAACGCTAGAAGACATTGGTAGTGGTTGCCCGCAAGTTTTATGCTATCCTGGGTTACAAGCGTATTCGATATCGTTCAAAGGCGAAATTCCCAAGCTAGAGCTTTTTGCATCTGAATGGTCAAGACTAAGAGAAGGGTAGTTACAACAAGCTCTCCTCCACAATTCACAAGTGTCGTTGAATTTCTCGATTAATGAATTTCAATCCGGGGACTGAGAAACAAATATGGTGGGTGGGTGGTTTTGCTGTTGGCTGGTTAGTGGTTAGTGGTCATTTTAATTGTCTGAGGGTGTTTGTTTACCTTATAACTGGCCGTTACTCCCTTCCAGTATGGTGGCCCCAGCTCATTAGCAAATACAGCTTCCAAACTCGAAACTGACAAATACTTGAATAAAATGGTCACCGCAGAGTGTCGTGTCAAATTTCATTCTTGTTCGGTTTTAATTCATCTTAAAAGTAAAGTTGTTGGATAAAAAACGTACATATTGACGGTATCTTTTGTCAAATTCTTTTGGTGGACCACAATCTTCGAATTCGAGTTACTCGTAGGTGAGAATAGTTAAAAACGTAATAACTTATCACATGGATATCTTAATCTTTTGACGACTTCTGACTGATTATTTCCGAACCAGTTTTGTCTAAGACCACACAATGCCTAATGGAGAAAACCCACTCCATTAAGCATGAACTAACCATCAGCCAACAAGAACAAGCTAAGACGGGCAACATTAACGTCACTTTTCACTTTGCCTTCAACGGAAACAAGCAAAACTTAAACTTCCAATTTCAATTCATATTTAACACAGCAGTGGCGCTCGAATAAGATTCAACAAGAATAACACTGGTTTGCAAGAGAGGGTTGTGATTCCTTTATGGCTAAATCAACCCTTTATCAACACCCCTTCAATCTCACGCTCGGGAGATCAAATACATTTTGTCGTTTCATAATAATCCTAATTTACATCTATAAGACCCGAGGAAATTTTAGCAAGAATCGGATTTTAGTCAAGGGAGCGAACATATTATTTCGTGTGTCAACTCAATAAAGGGTTGGCAGAAAACAGTCTGGCGTTAGTGCACGAATCTATTTTCTGATTATAATTAGATAGGCCATCGGCCATCGGTATTATTTAGGTCTAAGAACTATAATACCGCAAGCATAGCCACAATTCACAAGGTTCTTCATTCTTCTATTTTGGGGGATAAAACGTTGTCGATCGTCCGTGGTCGGCATAGCTGGTATTAGCATGGAATTAGCGTGGTATTACCGTCGTATTATTCATTCTTGTAGACATCCATTGATTTTCCTCTACGCATGAAACAATTAATAGGGCAGCTGTATTGTACGTTTTCACACGACACAAACAAAATTATAAGCAGTGGAATTCACGTATGTTATATGTGCATTAATTTATTCATTGACAGGAAATATGAATAAAATAATAATAACAATTTTCTGTAATGTAGATCAGCTAATGTAGCAGGAATCAAATTGTGAATAATATGATACTTGTCTCTCAGTATCTTCATAATTGTTATGAAAGTCAGACACGATATACAACGCAGCTCATAAATATGTTTAGAAGCAAATACGTGTGCATTGTAACTTGTAACTTCATAAATCCCACAGAACTGCCCAGTTATTACTACAAATCTATTATTATAATCAAACAATAGGCACTTAAAAAATACGAAAGTGATTTCAATCGATATAAATAATTGCACTGCAATTTAGCAATTCCCTTTGATGTTGTCCTTCTCACGTTTAAACTAATTGGCAGCTACAAAATTAATTTCCAAAAACATGTTTTTTTTCTGTTCGAATCGGCACGTGTAATATTAAGAACGTTTTCAAAATTATTAATCGAGTCCCTGCAAAGGAAAGCAGATCTATTGTAAAATCACAGTGCTTGAGAATTTACCTTCTATAAGGTAATTTCAATTAGCAATCTTTTCTTTCTTATGTTTGTCCGATGTCGCCAGGGTTTCCTATCTTGTGTCAATAGCAATCAAAACCAGCAAAGCTTCTGTCCACGACCCTGCACGGCTGTGCAAGGCTCTGCAAAAGCTCTACACTGGCCCCCATCTTCAGCAAGCATGATGCAGTACGAGTTGTTTGAATAAAACTCTCCGTGCTCGGCGCAGATCAAACCTAATTTAAACTTGGCCGGTACCAACCATCAACCTTCAAAAATCCACCATCAACCATCAACCAACAACAAGAAAGTATCATTAAAGAGATGCGCATTTGAATGGTCTCGTGGCCACTCGCTACATTTTTCACGAATTACAATGGAAGTGAAAATAGAGTCAAGACTTTTTATTTCAAAACGTACAGACTTACGTCGAACTTATTTCTTTGCCACACAAACATAATAGATCCAAAATGAAACTAAAAAACGTGTTGAGCGTCTAACAAAAAAATAAGTAAGTGTCCTAAAATTGGAATGTTTTTCTGGATGACGTGCCGCGGTGTCCTCTCTATACCCACCCCACCACCACCCCACCGCGCCCTACAGCCCCCCCCCCCCCCCCCCCCCCCCCGTGTCGGCTCGAAGCAAGCCTTTACCTACTGCAGCCTACTAGATATTTCTCTGTCCACTTTCAATAATAATTGTTAAGGAAACATTGGTGTCTGTTTGTTAAGAAGGATGTAGAGGAATCAACTTACTCGTCATGGCTCGAGATCGATTATTTTCCAATCAATTGGTTCACCTGTTGGAACCCCTTTGTTAAATAAACAAGCAGCATGTCTTTTGCTCTGTTGGGATACTTTGTCTGTGCTGTTTCTCCGCTGTTTCTCTGATGTTTCTCTGCTGTCTCTGTGCTGTGCGTCGAGAGTGGTCGTTGGTCTGTATGGTTCGTTTTGTTTCGTTTCGTAGTCCATCAATTCATCAATTCATTGCAAATGGAGGTTGAAGTTATATCAACAGCAAGCGAGCGGCATGCGGCTGATCTCAAAGGACCAATTAGAAAAAAAACACACACACAATATACAAACACATAGGTGAAATTAATTTAAAGGCGCGCGGTAAAAATTAGATTCCCCTCTCATCTTGTACACCTAACGTAGACTCATCAACATGGCGCTACATTTTTTTTATGTGAAAATTGACCACGAGATGTTTTGATTCGGAAAATCATCGGCTCTATTGTCTGAGTTCTATTGTTTGTTACGCCGGTCGGAGGGACGGTGTCTAAAACTAATGTAAACTCGAACCTAACTTACTGATTAATAGCTTTTTATTTATATGCTACTCGAATTGCATTTCTTGCCACTGAATCATTATAAAGCGACGAACCTTTTTAAATCAATAGTTTTGTTAATATTGCGGACTGTTAACAAAAGAATGATGAAGCATAATGGCTGAATATACACGTATGTTTCTCATGTTCTGCAACAGCCACACATTAAGGAAACAAAAGATTATTTATGGAGGACCGCTTTTCCAAGTGCCCCCATGCACCACTGTCTTATGTCCCTTATTTCGCCAAACGATCTCGTCGATCGTGCAGTGCGAACACGCACCCCCACCCCCCGTCCACCACCCTCGCCCGCCACGGGTAACCATCGGGTTAACAAAGGGTTAACCTGTCGTTGTGTGCACTACTACAGTTTGTAGTTTGTACCAGGTGTTGTGATTCTCGTCTAATATGCATGTCTTGCAACCCCGTCGTCAAAATATGCTGTGCATGGTCCGCAGAACGCACGTTGCTTATCGTTCACCAAAGACGTGCTCCAGAAATTAACCTCCCTTCTTAGAACGTTTCAGCAGTTTTAGTAGTATGGCACTATATCCGATAGAAGCAATATTATGTGTGGTCGTATGGTATGTGGTGTGTACTGCGGTGTGTACTGTGAGCCCGAAGAGATCTGGTTGGACCAAACAGCGCCACTCCGTGTGTCCAGTATTCATTAGAGCAATTAAGAGTGAGTTACAGACAATGGCAACAGCAGATGTGAAAGCCTTTCGTAATTGCAAGGAAGCGATTTGCATCTTGATGGATATAGCCTATCTCACTTTGCTCTCCTTTATTGGCTTTATATACATTACATTTCCATCTCCAAAACAATTTGAAGCTCAGTGTTACCTATCTTTAGATTTGTGTAACGGTTATGACTGCAGTTTAGCAGTAGCTGCTCAAACAATGTTCAATATTGACGGCGGTGGCCTGGCTGCTGCTTCTTATTCATATTTCATAAATATGATGCAAACCGAGGGCCAAGAGGTAGCTGCTGCAGCTTGCTCTAGCTGCTATCAATTCTAGCTGTTAGCAGTGAGCCACCTGCACTTTGCAACAGTACCGACCGTACTATTTTACCGGCACCTACTATTGCTTTTTATCTTCTCTCGCCGCTAGTTTTAATGAAATCCTTTTCGAAAATCTAAACCTCGAAATGGAGTTCTCTATCTAGATTCATTTCTTTGTCTCTTTGATTTCGCCCGAACTACGGTGAACTTCATCTCGTCTCATCTGAATTGTGTACGACAATTTTTTACTCTACCCAACGTCCGAAGTTATTATCCGCATCACACAAAGAATTTCTTGTGGAATGGGGAACCAAAAAGCGTGAAAAAAGTAATCTAATGGTGTCCTTCTAAGTGAACATGACGACCATTCTTAGTGACTTGTTTAGGTCAGGAGAATGAGATGAAACATGAGCATGGGTAAAAATGACAATGTTTAATCAAGCATCCATATCTGCATTTCTAAGTTCGATGGAGTGTGATTCCCTATACTAAAGAGCTAGAGCTTCGATGGAGGAAACTTTTGCAAGCATCAACTTTTCTACCTGGTCGCCTATGGGATCTAGCAAAGTATTAGGCGCATGGTGGTCTCTAGAAGTGTCTGTCACAAAAGACACACCATTTCTGTCACGACATCTAACATGATACCTCAGCCCGCCAGTTGGCAGTTGGCAGTTGCCAGTTGCCAGTTGGCGCCAATGTGTAATATGATTGCTTTGTGACCATCATCTGATATCTGTGTGGAGTATAGCGCATACCCGGGTGGGTGAATCTGTTATAGTGAACCACCATGATTGCTAATGAAATGAACTCCACTCACAAACTCAAACATATTTGGTTTCTAGTTCTAAAATAATAGAACAAGTGAAAACAAAAGGACGAAGCCTTAATAATTATTATCAAATATTTCTACTTGATTTGGTCGACATCCGTTCTGAAATATGTTGCATAGGAAAAACCTGTACCCACCCACGATTTTTACTCCGAACCTATGGAAGGCTAGGAAGCAAACTTCTTTGAGATAAACTATTGCGTGAGATAGGACAGTCACCCAATCCAGCAAGTCCCCAGGACCCGTGTTCGATTTCCATCTCTTATACTGGTTTTCAAAATGAAAAGGGTCGCAGATTGTTATGCTTGACATCTGATTCTGAACGTCTTTTCAGTTTTGACACATATGCTTGTAAAATTTCAAGCGCCACTCGACACTGTAAATGTATACTGATAGATATAAGTTGATCTTAGGTTTGTATCTTGGTGAGGAGAAATGGGAAATGGGAAATGGCCTATAGCTTGGTGACCACACCTAGCCTATGGGCTTCACAAATCAAGTTAAACCTATATCTATAAAGTCAAGTTGAACATTATTTCCATCCCCCCCACCCCACACCTCCCCATCCACCATCCACCCTCGTCGCGTGTGAAGGAAAACCATCGAAATCCTCTAGTCAAGAAGAAAAGTCCTCGATATTCGTGTTGACCCGTGACGATCCTACGTTTGCACACTTCGCTTCTCGGATATATGGGATAGAATATGGGATATAGATTTACGTACTGGTCATCCAAATCGAATTTCAAACGACTGGCTTTATAAGATGAAATCGAAACATCTTGAGGGTGGCATACATTTGAATTTCTCGTCCCTATAACAAAAAAAAACGCGTGAAAAAATATGTGATGTGTAAGCTTGAATATATTCTTGTGTCAAGTTTTATCCCATACTGCAGCAAATTGTTTTCTCCTTCTCCGATCACCCTCCGGACTTTTCTCGGCAATTTTTCCTCTTCTATGTTCTTTTTACGTTCAATTTTGATGTACTATTAGGAATGTCATGACCCCATTTCGGTCCGTAAGCCCGTTGATTACATCTGAGCCATGAACATAGATATAAAAATGCGATCCATTCCTTGCGTTGCCGCGACTACCATACCGTGAATGCACAAAAGTACGCCGACGCCGACGCCGACGCCGACGCCGAGCCAACAGCAAGGGAGAAAACAAAATTTCGCGTATCTTTTACTTTTCGGGCAATAAAATTTGATTCGATGGGATTTCTGCGTATGGTGTGGGTAAGGGAGAGGGGTTAGGTGAGGGGGCAAATGATGGTATTTATGACATAGCTGGGAAACAACGATAACCCCCATCCCACACACACACACACACACACACCCACACCCACACACCCTCACACACACCCCATGCACACAAGTTTCGCTGCTGTTTCGCTGCTGTTTCGCTGCTCTTTTTGTCCATTTTTTGCCAACCGTTTGTCTTTCTAGCGGCTAGTTGAGTCACACGTCCAGCAACGTGTTCTCAAGAGAGGTGGGAGTAATATCTGGAGAGCGGGGAGCGGGGAGCGGGGGAACGGGAGAGCGGGGGAGCGGGGGAGCGGGGGAGCGGGGGAGTGGGCAATGATCGATGGGACGAGGAAGCCGCAATTCGATGAAAAGGAAGAAAGTCTCTGATAATTAATTGTGGCAAATGTTTGGCCGCTTGTCTTTTCCGAAAAGGAGTGCGGGTTCCAGGGTGGTTTTCCATGCAAAGGTCGCGGGCATCACTAATTAAATTCAACGCAATGCGGTGGTCACAGCATTTAGCATCGAACTTCAGAACGTATAGCAATGGTGTGATGGGTAATAAGTCTTATGAGTAATTACTTTCGGCTCATTCCGAAATGAAGCAGGGGCTTTTGATAGGCTGTTCGACGAAGCTTTGTCACATTGTGAATTATAGACGCGTCCACTTCGGGCGGCTGAGACCCACGTGACTGAATCTGACCTTCGGACACCACGTGACTGAATCTGACCTTCGGACACCACGTGATACCAGATGACCTCGTGTGGTGTGTGACCACATGACCGACTGAGATGCAAGGTCGTCGCAACGGCCAAGATCAAATTGATTGAGGGATGAAAAAATTACTAGTCTTTGCTATATGATACGAAAATAGAAATTAATGTTGATCGTAACAATGTCGTCAATTTTCGGTCTTTGAGAGCTGTAGAAATGCAGGTAGCTGTAACCTAAAGGCATGCGATCCATCGCTAAGACTGTACCAAGCTTACCTGAAGACATGGGTGACTTAAGGTGTAAATTAAATGTGGATTAGGGTGGCCACCGCACAGTAGGTGCGGGGGAGATCTGATTGACTAAGCGAATCTTTGGAGGAGGATGTAGCGGCCGCAGCTGAGATTTCAGATCGCGAGATGATAAAATTATGAAATGAATGCTCACAAGGTGTAAATAACAGGGAGTAGGGAGCAGATCAATTATTTAGGGTATATGTTGGTTCACAAGCCCTTGATGGCCTAGAAAGAGATGCACTATACGAAGAGTGTTGCACTGCATGGAGAAAATCTCACAAATCTCATAGTCTCTCATGAAATCAAACACAGATCAATTATCTAGATAATTTAGAAAAAGCATCACAATATGGCCAGCTGTGATATTTTCTATTAAATACGCCAAGCTTAGGATATTCGTCATACTGTATCCCATGGCATTACTTGTTTTGGTTTCTGATAGGTTATGGGGCCAAATAATCGGATAGTGAATTGCACCCTATTCCACTCTAACTCTATATCTTCATACCCCATAGATTTATTGATTGTCGAATGAACGCCAGAATTGAATTCCGTAATGTGTCAAAAAATGAGTCTTTCTTTCTCCTCGCAGTATTTTTAATAGCACGAAATATAGCTAAAAACGATGACTTTGATATTTTGATAGATCGCACCCCAAAACGGTTTGCTTATTTTTTCGGCAGTAAGGGTGCTGGCACGGGGGTGCTGCTGTGGGGTGCCACGCTTAAATCTACCCCCTTGTACGTTTGTGCGTGGTGCGTGCGTCAATGATTTTCACGCGAGCAAGAAATATGTTAGCAAAAGCTATTTATTTTTATGTTTGGGAAGTTATCATCATTCCAGACCAGTCATAAGCCGCCCTAATGTCGCCTGGTGTCAAAAGAATATCTCTGGTTGCATCCAACATGAGCTGATACGATTGCTGGACAGCTCAAATGAGCCCCTGGAACTGGAAGCACGGAGATGCGAATCTAGCTGATGCTGATATCACGTCTCGCATGGCAACGAGCAAGGAGCAGGCACCAAGGAGGAGCAGAGAGCAAAGAGCAGATAGCACAATTGAGCTCTTTTTTAAGTGTGGGAAGTGGGGAGGTTGTTATACGTGACTTACAAATATCGTTTTTTTTTAGATTTTACACAATATTAATTTTATACATATTAATTATTTATTTATTTATTTGTATATTTATATTATTTATAGGTATATTATTTAATTTTATGATCGGCGACCTGCGATTCTCAAATGGAGTTAGATCATCTCGTGAGTACAGCTCAGTTTGGTCCAGTACAATTACTTTTTAGTGTGTTTAATGGGATTTGATTAGTTGATGGAAAATTATTGGTTTCTTTGGCGGACTGTCCATCGAAATTGAATAACGTTGCAGTCTTCCGCATACCAAACTTATACTATTTCAATGGATGAAATGCACAATTTGATACAAAACGGGTTTTTTCAAGCTTCTATTGTATAGTATTATACTACTTCTACCGAATTGAGAATTGAGAATGTAACAGAATCGAAAAGAAATGCTTTGCTGCAATGAAATGGCACGAAACTCAATCTGCATACACTAGTAGACTTCCATAGACAGGCTTCCCGGCAAAATGTCGCACTTTCAATAATGCAACAAAATTCAAAATTGAATTCTCAGCGTTTTTTTCCTTTCCCTTCTCTTTATTTTGCTTAAAGAAAAACGATTCCTATATAAGCGGAAATAATAGGAAAGCCATTTCATTTTCTCGTTTTCTTTCCCATTATCTTTTCCTACCTCATTTCTATGTCAATAACTTTAACATGAATCTCCATCTGAAATTCTGTTCCATTGTGACTTGCCTTTCATGTTTCGCAATAAAAAAAAAAAAGTGGGGAGTTTTTTTTGTAATAAGCAGCACACTTTTAGGCCGCTCGCATTTTGATTTTCTAGTAAATGTGGTGAAATCACGTCCCATAAAACAAGAACAATTTGAATTGAAATAGCGATTAGCCTGGCAGAATAACCATGATCAATCTCTCATGAGTCATGAGTATCCCAGTTGGTATTACAAATGCTCGCAAATGCAAACACTCTCATGCAAAATAAGAGAATTAAAACCTTGTTCACGCTTTTTGTCCACGCTTTTGTTGACAGATGATGAATCAATTGTTTCAACTAGAAAGAAAGATAGGAAAGAAGATAAGGAAGTTGGGATGGCATGGTATAGAGACGAGTAATTTCACAGTGATCGCACAACAGTGTGGGAGGTAAAGTTGCTGTTTGCTGGATACGGGTAGAGGTATATGCCATACGACGCTGGCCACGGGATGCTTATTCGAATCTGGGGACATGAAGTGGACCACCCAAAGATGACGTATAGATAAAGCCGGTGGTCAATCGAACTCCAGCCATATCAACATGTCACAGTCTTCGTCACGCTATCCCCTCTCCGCTTCATCTAATTCTTCACAATCACAAACCATGAACCATAGATTACGATTTCAACCGGCTTTTTTCATTCTAATTTCTTGCTCTACCGTAAGTTGAAATTTTATATGTATCATTAGACTAATTTTTCAATTTAAAATTCATGCAGAATTTATGCGATAATATGAATGTTTCCGGTAGGAACGCAAAAAAAAGATTTATACCTATTGTAGATAGTTTCTTCACTTTACGTAGTACATTGAAAGGCAGCAATTAAACACAAAATAACCATTGCATTTACATGCGGGTAATTTATTGTGGTAAGCTATCTTGTACAAATGAAGATAATTAGAATAGGTTTGAAGAAGTTGGCGACCAAGTTTGCAAGTTTATTAGTTTGTAAGTGAATAATCAGAGTTTCAATGGCGACACCTACCGGTACACAGGTGTTTGGGGAAATTCTATGACAACACGCTGGTTGCAAACAAGAATTAGCAATCTACGAATTAGCTTCGATATAACACGATAGCTTGAAAGAAATTCTGATTATAATTACATCAAACGCTCGGCCGATTCGATAGTTACACAAAAAAATGTCGTAGAAAATAAATTTATCTAATAGGTACTCCGTGATAAATGCTTGGAATCCGTCTCCGTTTTGTTGCTTTTTGTAGTTTTGGAGAAAACACGTTGGGTGATCTTTGGTCGAACGACTTTCCTGGGGTTTTAAAAAAAGCTTCCTTCCATTCGGGCAATAAACAATATAGTATCAGTCGCGATTTTGACAAACTTAATCGTTGACTCAGCTTAAATACTTGCAAATGATTTACACTAATAATAGTGTAAACCATTTTTTGATCTGATAAAAGCCACGAAAACGTTGTTCATTATTATGCGTAAAAACCAGGTGAGAGGCAAATATCCAGTGGTAGCAGCCAGTAGGTAGTAGCTAAAGTAGCTAGTAGCTAGTGGCATGCTACTACACATTATACACATTTCACATGCTGGGCCATCTAGAGTTATAGAGGAAAACATGACTTCTGACAATGTTTTCGAAAAGTGGACTTCAACTTCATTGCATCACTATGCCGCCCTGTGCCGCGTGTTCGTTCTGATATCTAAATTGGGCGAAATTTACTTCAAAGCGCATCAATATAAAAACTCAGCCGGCGACTTCCAACATCCATCAAATTCAAACCCCAAAATATCGCTTTTCTTTCCTAATTTGATCCCCTAGTCGGCTTCGCATCCCCTTTCTTCTGTTTATGCCTCGCTTCTAGCACGGTGAGAATATTAAGCAGTCCGTGCAACGTATTATAAAAACATTTTTATTGCCAGTATGAAGCCTACTATTATCTTGATATGCCTCATTCCTATTGGCCGTGAAACAATGATTAGGAGCCGCATATTTCCAGCTAATCCATGGCAAGCCACTCCTTTCAAATAACGTAGTTACTTTAGGTATAGTAGGTACTACATTAAATAGTACGCTGTACTAAGGCGAAAAGCAAAAGGTATAATGATGGACGTAGGGTCGAATGTTACAATGCATATACCATGCCGCAAGGAATTATATACGTCAAGATTCCAATTGGCCGATATTATTATTATTGCTAGAGCTGGATAATATTATTAGCTCATGTCATGAACGTGCTTAGGTATTGGTGAAATTGACGATAGCTTACTGCTGCTTTGGGACGATTAGATGCAAGATTGGTGTTGCCAGATGTGAATCTTTAATGTGCATGTTTTAAGGAGAAATATTTTATACGGAGTGCAATTATTGGGCATTACAATAAAACAAGATTGGTAATGGATAACACTTTAAGATCGTGTGGGTAAAGAAAAAACAGGACCCTCACACATTATTCTGATTCGAATAGACAAATTTCGATTAAGAATATCACGAGCCAGAATAATCTATTAATTTCCATCTATCACTAATTGAAACATGATTCCACCGAAAACTTTGCCCTCGAAATCTGACCATTAAAGTAATCATCAGAAACGGCGTCAAGGTTTTCTATTAATTAGTCTCAAGATGGGAAATAAGTGATGTGAGGCCGTCATGTAGCACATGAATGATTGGGAGCCATCGCCGTTGAAAGCCACAATGCGGCATCACCAACGCCATCGGTAGATCTTTACGGCACTGGCTCGGGTACAGGTACCGATACCGGTACAGGTACAGGTACAGGGACAGGTACAGGTATAGGTAGATGCTTGATGAACCGTCAACTAATTATTGGACGAGCTGGTCTAGTATAGGTGATTATGAAACAGTCATCTTTACGGCTTCCTTTGTAAAATTGTGTGCCTAATGATTTAGTCGAATCGTATGCTAGATGAGCATGAGCAAACCAATTGGGCCCGAGACCAGGGAATCCCTGCTGATGGGAATCTTAGGGGGGGTCTCAGTGTTTCTCAGCAGGGATGCCAATTGCTAGACGCGAAGCTCAACCAATTCAACACTCGAATCATATAGTTCAGAGAACTTAAATATCCACATGCGAAAGATAAGATGAAAAAACACCTTTTCTTGTTCCCTCATCAGAGAGAAAAAATAAAACAGTTCTACGTCTGCGCGTTGTATGAGTTGTTTGAACAAATTCATTTCCATCAGTTTGATCATCACTCGCAACATTTCTCTTTGCATTCAACAAGATAAGATCACTCGTCCAGCCACATTCAACTGTTTGATCAGGGCTTGATCAATAATAGATCCAATAGCAAGTACGGACGCCGCACCGAAAAACTGTATTACCGATACTCGGCGCGTAAAAAAGGCGGCGAGGGGAAAAATGGTTCATCTCATTAAAGATTTGAATAAAAAGTGGATCACTGTTGACGGTTGGTTTTTATAATGGCGAGATATGTTTTCAATGCGCAGATTGCAATTCAAAATGGAGGTGATTGTGGCGGGAAAGTAGCTAGTCATGCAATAAGTTAATACGGTGATTGATAATACATTTCAAGTTTAAAGTCGTGGCAAACTTTTTGTTCGGCGTGAAAGATGAGCGTGCTATGTGTGACAATGCGTTATGCAGGTAGGAAATGGAACAGGAGGGCAAATAGGGTAGCTGGAATGACAGCCACTGCACACCACGCTGCACAGTGCATACAGCGATCGTTCCTTACACACCTCACACCTCACACCTCACACCTCACACCTCACACCTCTGCAACACATTGGGTGTCGAGAGATTTGCAAAATGATTGCCAACTCCCCAAGACTAATAACCAATAATAAATAATAACTTCCTTCCTTATCTCTCCCCATACAATAAATGTGTTATTGTTAACAGTTTTACAGGCCTGGTCGTATTAGTTGTTTTTTGTTGCTTTTGTTTGATAATATGTTACATAATTTAATGAAATAAAAGAAGCTTTTCAACAAGTAACAATTACAGAAGGTAACAGTCATCTATCTAGGTATCTATCGAAGATGAAGGAGCCTGTTGTGCTCACCTTTTGTTTGGTTGAGGCACAGGGCAAATATTTACCAGACTGAAAGAACAAGGCGACTCAGTAGAGCCCCCGTGTTCATTCCTATTCAGCAGAGGGTACGGGGTCTGGAGCAAGATAACATGTAACACTCACGGACACCGACAAAGAATTGCTATTTGCTACACCAGAATTATTGGTTTCTGACCCCTAAAACCCTTCCCAAACAAATTACATTTGAAGATAAAGAAGATGAGTCTTCTTTGTTCTACACGAGTCTTAGATGAAACTTTGTCTTGTATTTTATGAAATGGGTTTTAATTTGTTATTATGGGAATTGGTTATTTTATCTTTGATAAGGAAGGAGCAAAGGAAACTTTGAATGTTTCAATCTGGTTTGATTTAAATCTCGTATACGGATTACGGCAAGATGCAAATAAAACAATTTTGAACTTTCTGAGACTTTGTCTTATTAAATGTATTGTTAACAGTGTGTACGGAAGCAAGCAGAAGGTGCTGCCTCAGAAGCAATGAAGCTACTGATTTTGGCAATGTCATTCCCTAGCAGAAGCAAAGAAGTTAATTTGTCAATGTGTTCGCTGTTTCAGTGTTATATCAGAAGCGTCTGAAGAAAGAGCGCAAGGCTCGTCGACGGCTTCAGGACCAGCTGGAGCTGGAGATGAAACGGCGATCGCAGCTGGAAGAAGCGCTCAAAGCAAGCGGGGCACCGGCTGATGCCCTCCGCATGCTCAACGGTAAGTTCAGATGCTTCACTGCTGCTGCTGCCGTCGGTCCAGGGGCCGATACTCTCACTGCTCTCACCTTGCCCGACTAATTAGATAGCGATACGACTACGACACTCTTACTATAGAGTTAGCGTGTTTTCAAAACAAAAAGTGTGAATTTTATTCAATAATTGAACGTTTAGTGCAGTGTATTCATAATCACTATTTAATTTTAATTTCTAATACTTATTATGATATAAATCAATCAATAAAAATATTACTAAACATGAAATAAAACCTTTTTTTTTTGTTATATCAGCGGACGCGGCGTGATAGTAAATATATATTTCACCACACTCAGCTCTTGAATCCCATCGGGACTTGATTATATTCCACCAGAGCTAGACGACAAAGTTGGAAATTAATTGTATTTTAATTAAGGCAACAAGAATATACCGTCTTTTACTTTCTCACTCTAGCTCACAATCTCCGTCCTTTTCTATCCTTATCATTTTACCAATCTTCTTTCCTCGTCAATCATTTGCCAGAGTCGTTCAAACACAAACATCTCCAGCTAAAACAAATGAATCGCTAATACCGTTCCCGCTTTCCGCTTTCCGCTTGCCGCTACCCGCTAACATCTACCCGCTACCCCGTTTTCTATTCTTGAATCTTGAGCAGGACGCTTTGCTCCCTACTAATCCTTGGTCTGCTCTTCGTTACACGAAACCCAACTATTAAACTCTTGGACTTACTTAGTGATCATAGTATTCAAACAGGAAAACAAATTAGCAGAAAACTTCTCCCCTGATTCTCCCGGTCTCTCAGTCACACGCACGCGCGCTCTCTCTTTCCATCCCTATCATTCTCATCCACTCTTTTACACCCTCACAATTTCGAAGACCATCGACGAGGATTAATTTGTAACTTTTTTAGTACTTCATTACATCTCCTTAAATACATGTTTCAAGTGAAACAATTCAGTTCAGTTTCGAGCCAGTGGGGAACGGACGCCATGTTACCTCGATGATGATGTTTATTTTTGCACTCAGATTCTCAGAATTGACAGGGATATTGACAATCAAATAGTTCTAGTCTGATCAAAATTGATTTCAGATTAAAATAATCTGAGGTATAGACACACTTATGATTGCTAAAATGTGGTTCATCTAAGTTGATTTGTATCTTTGACTCTAATGGATCTAATTCAATTAAAAAAATAGAGTTGTTGAACACTGATTTACAAAGATGGCAAGTGACAAAACGTAAAATGGAATACGACCATTTTCTTCTCAGAGTGAATATAATAACAGTTAATAACGCAAGATGCAAGTATCAACGATCGCAGGGTAGGCCTGGTTGGGGGGCTTCGGCCCCCCTTGGCTTCTTGGCTGGAATCGGAGGGTTGGAATGAGGTCTTGTGCGGAATGATGAGGTCTGGTGCAGAAAGCAGAATTACGATACGAACTACGAACTACGAACTACGAACTGCGAAGTATACATCTTAGATGTTGGCGGTGGTGCAAAGTATTAGATGGAAGTCAAGATGCAGAGCGGTTTTGATTGACGTTTTACATTCCCGGCCGGCGTTGCATCTGATTCTGACACGAGCGAACTCTGCGAATTTGAAACCAGAACCGACTTGCGATGTTATTAACAGATCTTAAACATGAATATACTTATTAATAACTATGTCTTGGATGAACAAGGAATTATACCCTTACCCTCCTCCCATCTCCATCTCCGTCTCCGTCTCAGTCTCCGTCTCCTTCTCCTTCTCCTTCTCCTTCTCCTTCTCCTTCTCCTTCTCCTGCTCCTGCTCCTGCTCCTGCTACGCCTCCTTCTCCCTGTTTTAATTACTATGGTTCATAGTGTATATTATACAAGTTTCTGTGTATGTTAGCCAAAATCGAATCCCCTCAACTAGAAACTTTTTGATTTATTGAAGTTTGGGTAAGAAGCAAGGACTTGCGAGATTGATGCCGATGAAGATATATTCTAACACGACGGTCCAGTTCATTTGTATATTTGTTGCGTGTTGAAAAGGATGATACTAGAATAATTGCTATTTGCAGATGTACACAAAGAAAACGCACACTATAGAAACAAATCTTTCAAATTAGCAGCTGCTTTCACTGATTTTCAATAATATAAAAAAAACAATGCAGTTCAACCACCTCTCACCTATTTCAAAAATATTAAAGAAAATTTGTTAAATGAACGAAAATGTTACTTTTGCGAACTAATTAAGCGCCAGAATCATCCTCAAATAACTAATTAAGTGTAACCCTAACTGTATAAGGTGCAAAATAGTGAATAAAATAAAAGAAGCTGACTGTTAAGACAGGCATCTTTGTCAGCTCTGCTCGTGTGAACTATACGTAATGATAAAGCATGATGATGTTGTTGTGCATACAGAATCTGGTCGAGAGGAGCACCGTATATCAAATGAACAGCAATCGGAGGCGTCTTACCCCCGCGGGGGCGGAGGTGGGGGCGGCGGTGGGGGCGGGGGCGGGCCACCCCCTGTCCACTCCGGCGAGCGACCCGAACCGCCCAGTGAAAAGCAGTGGAACTATGCTGGCCTCGATATCATGGGCTCTGGGGCAGCATTCTGGCAAAACTATTCCGGTAAGAGCAAGTACCTACAGAAGACACCGTCATCTTCTTCGATTGCTTTCTGAGTAGATTACTTGGCTTTTTCTCGCGTTTGGGGATTCGGGATTCGGTAAGATCACTGGAACGGGGGAGGGGGCACCGATGCATGAGAGTTTGTAGAATCAGAGATGAAGACGTCGGTGTCCGAGACAGCGTCTGGGACAATGTCAGGACTTGGGAGAACTCGATCCACGTCACATTTGCAGCCGCATTCCCAGAACAATATTCATGTGCGGTGTCCCAGGCAATAGGATGGCAGGATGCTCGATTGAGATAAGATGCTTGCGCCACCGCTATCAGACTCAGCTGTTTATGTTGATCAGAAGGCGAACAGCTCGAACTTTCTCAACTCAATCGGACACATATACTTATAATGAAAAGCAGCTAATCGAATCTAGTCTTGTTATAATATATTCTTTTTGATTAAAATCTTGCTCGATGAAGATGAAATTGTGACGTAGAGCGAATAAGAGATCCACTTATTAGTATAACACGGTCGATGTAATATATTAAATTGGGATGTACCTATCCATCCAGCAGGGTAGAAATATTGACGCTTGCTATCACCCAGACGTGGCCCTATTATTAGAAGCCAGTGTTCAAATCCATGTTGGCCTCTTTTTCGAAATTACTTTTGGGTAGGTAGCGATAGGTATTAGGATGAAGCTAACTCTTTAATGGTGAACCTATATGTATGCTACGTATATACCGTATATATAATATATATATATATATATATATATATATACACACATATACACTATACGTTCTCTCCCCTTACCCTTGCTCCGTTCCCGTAACCCCAAAAACCTCCCAAATAAACGAATTTTAATCGAGAAAATTTCAGCTCTTCCGATCATTGGGTTTAAAAAGTGGATTCTTATAATTTGATCATCTGAAACTGGATTCTAATACTTGATATGGTCGACTATCATTAGGGGCTGATGAAAAGGGCTGGTGAAAGGGTCTGGCTGGAGGGACCAACGAAGAGAAGCACATGGGCTAGTTTTAATATGGACATGGAACAATGCAAGATAATTGGACCGGCCTACAAATATCAAGTATAGCTGCCGAATTCACGTTTCGCAGCTGATGGATTTATAGTTAACCTAGTACCGCAACGAAAAGAAACTAAATTTAAAAAACACCATTATCTCCAACGATTGAATATTATTTTCTGAGGGAGGGGGCTGATTTTGATGCAGTTCCCGTTCCATAATTCTATCAAATTTTTGCTCTAAGATATTGATGTCTTTAATGCATACAATCAATTTCTTTTAGCAATCAACGCATTTTTATGGCGCTCAAAATTGATTCACTTCTTTTCAAAATCTATCTCATAGCGATATCAACATCGCTAGCGAAAAAAAATGATTTGTTCCATGATAACATGAAAGCAAACGAAGGAATGATCTATGGTCGGATAGTCTAGATCACTGGCGTCAAAGAGAATCGAACTTTTAAAAAGGTGAACAATAATTGAATGGCAATAAAAACCTTTAAAAATCGTTTCTTTCTTCTCGTGGCCGGCTTGGGTGTAGAGTGTGATTGGTTTGCGTTCGGTGCCCGACGCTAACAGCTAACAGCTAGCAGCTAACAGCTAACAGCTAACAGCTAACAGCTAACAGGTAACAGCCGGCAGGCCTTTGCCACCATGGCACCAGCCACCATGGCACCATCGTGAAGCCATGGAGCGCATGCATTGAATGCATATCGAATCGTATATAGCTACTGGATCTCGCCAGGATCTATTCTCTACCATTGTATTAATTGTGTACAGACCATTTCTATTGATTGACTATCACAGTATCACAGTAGCTCTGATATATCTTTCACGAGAATTAATTACAATTTAAATGCGAAGTCATAGGGACACCATTAAAGATTTGGCTCCAACAGCTTTTCGATTCTTTCGTTTCCTTTTCTTCTCCCCTTGAAATCAGATTCTTTCAATCCCACCGTTTATCACGCTTGTCTCAACCAATTTCAATTCGGTTCTAAATAGAGTTAATTTCAAAGTGGATTCCTATAAGTGATCATTCAGAATTGTGAACTGTCTGATGTTCTATCAAAGGTATCTCGGAACGTTTTTAACTAGATCTGTACGTTTTAGAGACGCCATGGCGAGGCAGACAATAAATTGCGTTTCACTCGACTAAAATGGCCACGCGGTTGAACCGAAAGAGGAGACAATCGCCGATTAGCTTCCCATTCTCTTGATTGTTCAGTGTTCACATGGACCAAACAGTGCAGCTTCTCTCCGCTATACTGCCCGCTATACTTTGATTGACCAATGGCCAGCATCTAGACACGAGATTCAATCAATCAACATTTCCAATCTAGAACAATCGAAAACACGTCCCAACAGTAAACTAGCTCCGACAGAGAATCAAGAAACCAATACCACCGATATCGTTTCTCTTATCAACAACTCTGCTAACTTAATTCTCACAAACCACGTCAATTCCGGCTTCAATGATTTCTTTTCATTTATCAATCCTCGGTTTGATGTATAGTATAGAAATAGATAGCTGAGGTCGCCGGGGGAAATTAAAGCGTAGTGTCTTCGTGAGCTTGAACTAGGTACCTACTTCCATACCATACCAGTACCATTACCACCTACCACCTACCACCTACCACCTACCACCTACTAAAAACGAGATATTAGTTATAACAATAGAAATACGTATGCAGTATGCACAACGGTAAATTCGATGATATTCTGTCGCCAAGCGGGGAAACTTTGAAACGACGTTATCCGTGCAAACCATCTATGTGCTCTTATAAAATGCATGAGATTTGCCTGTATGTTCCTTCCCTCCTCCTTTATTCATCTCCCATCCTACTTCTCTACAGTCTTCAGTCTTGGCTCTTCACTCTTCGCTCTTCAGTCTTCACACTAGCGTGTTATTTACACTAAGTCATCAGACAGCCGCCGAATGACAAGGCATAGCGAAGCATATAGGCGACAACTAGTTAAATCTTTATAGTTTATGGCAAATGAGCAAACCTTCGCTCCTTACTCTCGGCTAGTCTTGGCATAAACCAAGCCAGAATTGAAAAGTAGGGAGGAAATTATGTTAGTGCAGGTACTCCAGCGGGTAAAAGGCTAGGATTGCTCTCACCATATTATGTGTTGTGTGTTTATTTTTTTACTTTTATCACGGACTCAAAATACGGATGACAGAAATTGATCTGCGGATTTTCTTAAGTATCGTCGTTTTCTGGTAATATTAATAATTTATGTTTTTCATGTTACCTTTTATTGCCATATCTTGGTTCTGAAACCTTGTTCTGAAGTACACAATGCAATTCACTCTAAATTGGTCAAGGCATGCGGTCTTTCAGTCATCTTCCTTTCGGTTTGCTTTCAAGCCATAGCCATGCTACGAATGCTACGTTGCTACGAATTCGCGAAATGAAATGAGAAATGCGACAGTCTTCAATTCTATAAGATCAAGGGTATGGAAATGATTGTAGAGATGAGCAGAACTTAATGGCTATACGCGTAATCCACGTGCCTCAGGCAAACCCAAAAGGGGAGAGAAAATGAAAAGAAATACCTACACATCTGTTATTAAGTTTGATTGAAAAGCGTCGACGCCACGCTTTGAGACCTTATGATTCAATTTTCTTTTCGCCTCCAACTCTAATAACTAAGTAATAACTATTCTATCGAGAAGCGATGCCACGAGTATACAGTGAAACATGCTCTCTGATGTACGCTTCACGAGATGCATTACATCAATTTCAAATAGAAAGTCATTTTTGTGTTTAAAAAATAAAACCGTACAAAAGGGGAAATGAGCATTTGTAGCGGAAGAAAATGTTAAATTGTAATAGGAAAGAAGTGATCCGTGAAATTGAATAAACTAGTTATAGAGTAAGATGTTGTAGCTCACAGGAATTATATTAGCCATATATGAGAATGGCTTAGACTTTAGGGGCTATTCACGATCATATTTTTCCAACTCAATTGGGGCCCGATTCTTGCAAAAAGCGTCGCTGCCGTTTCTAATCTGAGGAGGAGACTTTTTTTTTCTTTACGAAATTATCCAGCGATTGCCCTTCTCTTGTATTCTTAATTGTACACCACGAAAAAGTGTCAATTTGTCGAGTTTTTTTTAACGATTTGCTATTGTGTTTTGTCACAGAATCACTGGCCCAGGAATTGGAGTTGGAACGGAAGTCAAGGCAACAACAACAGCAACAGCAACAACATCAACAAGCTGAGAGGGACGTCAAATCGCCACTACAAGGTAATTGTTTTCAACTCTTTCAAATTACAATTTTAAGACATTCCACTTCTTTCTACCAGTAGAGTTTCAGAGACCTAGACTACCAAAAAAAGTATCTTTGTGCTCGACTCTTATATTTTCAGAATACCTACTCCTCAATTTGAGAAACAAGCTTTAGATTCATTCATGTATACACCTACTACCAATCCCATGTCAACTTACGTTGCTATCTTATTTTTAACTTCCGAATATTCCTTCTGCAAAACACGAGTCGATTAAATTTAAAAACCATGAAATTCCAAAAGCATGTTTTCTTGAAAAGCCTGTGCCCCTTCCACCCCTCCACCCTTCCCACATCTCCCCACCCCCACCCACCCCCCTCCCTAGCGTGGCTCTTGCAACCAGCTAGAATCAGTTTAGCAATATTGAATTAAGAGCAAGCCTGGCAGTGATCTGTCAAAAACATAACGCGAGTTTTCAGTCTCAAAATGATTGATAGTAAAATGTAGAAAGAGAAAGAGCAGGATAGCGCACAACACACTATACTTATATTAAGGGGATGAATAGAGAAAGACATAAACTAATGATTGATGAAAATTAATAATCGTTCTTCGCCTAAAACGGAAAAATGATATTTACAACAAGATGTTGCTATCAAACTTGTATTTATTAACGAAAATAGCTGAGGCTGTAGAGATTGAACCCCCTGTTCCGCATAAATATATAGGTATATGGTATAACCACAACTATAGAAGTTAAAGCCAGCCAATCTAATCTTAGAGCTAAGTTCATAGACTATGGCTTGCGTTTGCTAATTAAACTTAACTACCAAGTCATTACCTACGTCTTCCGATGGACTTGCTATGTTTCCTACTTAATAATTTCAGGAGAGAAGTTTGGTGATGAAATTACATTATCTTTGACTAGAGTCGGGAGTCAGGAATGATGTTAGATGAAGATTGAATTCAAATCATTGGTAGATCCTTCCCCCTCTGCTATTTGTATTTGTATTCTCCTGGCACCTTCTGCTTTACCATGCAGTATGTTTCGTTGTGCGAATTGTGCTAAGCTTTTGAGACAATTTTCCATTTGACACACTGTTTTCTCACCAGAATCTCCGATACTGATCGGCAGTCATTAGCAAGATTACGCCTGTAAAATGGTTTATAAACGACTAGAATCGCTGGCAATTTCTACTTCGCTTTGGAAAATGCGAGTGGATCTAAATTTAGGCATAATAAAGCATTTCAGAATTCGATCACTAGGTTAAATTATTTAGGCAAAATCAAACAATTAATCCTCCCAAATAACTTTACCCTCATTGGCTGAGCGCAATTGTTTCAAAAATTCTAAAAAGAAATCACTTCATTTCTTTCCACTGACCATTGTGAGACAAAGGTATATTTCAGAAAAAAAATTGTGAGGCTTATCTTCTTACAAAAAGTAGTGATTTCAAAGTTAATACTTTCTTTCTACACAGACATTCGATCAGACATTCAATCACGATCGTTTTTTCCCGTTCAATGCGCTTGTCACCCCCGCTCATCAACCACCAACGACACCGACCACCAACCACACCGACCACCAACCACACCGACCACCAACCACACCGACCACCAACCTGCTAACCCTGCTAACGCATCATCCTTTGCTTTCCGTTACAGAATCACGCAGCGGTTACTACAAGAATTCAGTGTTGTTCACAAGCGCCACCTAATAGGTGCAAATTGAACGTGTTCCTCGAAAATTCCCAATGAACGATCTCAAAATCAACTTACAATTTCTAACAGTGCCATCGCAAAGCTCGTGGATTTGGAGCGAAGATAAGTTTCGGCGGTTGAAAAAAGGATATTAGAGAATTGAGAAGAGCATTTTAGAAAATGAAAGAGAGTAGCGCAAATTCAAGAGTGTTTCGTAATTATGACTACTAATTACTATACATGCCATTGTCAGCAGAACTATAGCGGACGAACGATTTATTAATTTATTGATTCTCTTTATAAAAGAAACAAGAAAAAAAACAATAAAGAAACCTTACGACAGCCAGTAAGTGTGTAAATGTCTGTCTTGTTAAAAAAAAATGTAAACTTTCATGGAGTCAGCTTTATACGTTTTAGGTTAGATGCCATTTAGTTCGTACGTGTACATGCAGTTAATATTATTATTATAAATGGTAGTAGTAGTAGTAGTAGTAGTAGTAGTAGTAGTAGTAGTAGTAGTAGCAGTAGTAGTAGCAGTAGTAGTAGTAGTAGTAGTAGTAGTAGTAGTAGTAGTAGTAGTATCATCATTATTATTATTATTATTATTATTATTATTATTATTATTATGATTATTATTATTACTATTATTATTATTATTATTATTATTTCTAGTATTATTACTATTATTTTTTTATTATTATTATTATCATTATTATCATTATTATTATTATTATATTCTATTATAAAGCAAGTCATCACAAAGACTGTTATATGAATATGTTTCAACAATGTTATAAATATATAAATCTACATACTAATGCAGTAACTGGCTCGATATGTGCGATCAATGTTGAAAATAATCTGATTAGCGATTCGTTAGGAATTTAGAAATCTGTCTAGAGTGGTAGATGATAGTTCGTGACGCCATCCTTTCATAATGTCATAGGTCACATATCACAATACTGCGAACTAAGTTTTATTATCAATCATCTCATATTAGCAGTCAATTGTAGGTGCAAATTATTGCAGAATTCTACATTATGAAACGATTCACGAACAATCAACGACTAAAAGTTCGATGAAATCGTCTTATATATCATCAAAGATATAAACCACAAAAATTGTATTATTCACATATGTTTCTTTGTAGATATAATATATTATTATATATGAAAATATGAAAAATCAGACTGCAATTTTAAATGGTTTCAAAAATAATGTGATTTTGCAGTTAGTGTATTTAACCGCGTGTAAAAAGTATTGGATAATATAATAGATGTATGAACAACATTTAAGTGTAGTTGCAGTGTGCTGTGTGCATAATAAAAATATACTAAAGCTACTTGAACAACTTGAAAGCTAAGGTACAGTCACAACTCACAGCCGTGTGTATACATGTAGTCATAGATTCTTATCAACAATATAAGGTTTACCTCTTAATGAATGCTATAGCTTTGTATTTGATATTAATTGATTATTATTGTTGTTCGGTGTATTAGCATTTCACAGAGGCGTGGAGGTGTATGTATTCCAGAAGTCAGGATAGTTCCACAAAATCTAACGTAAGTCGGCCCAAACACCCAACAATTTCCCCAAATGGATTCGATGAATTTAGTCATTTTGAAAGTAATCATTAATTTGTGAAGATTTTTGGCCGTTTTTATCCTTAGCCATTATTGATCATGCTAAGCGTAAACGGGAATAGTTGGTGGAGATCAACTCGGTTCAATTTGACAAAACGAATCATTCGTGGTAGTTGGTAAGGAACTAGTAGAGATTCAAGGCTCGGAGTCGTGTGGTTAACTTCAAATCAGTACTCTAGCGCTTTCTATGTTCCTCAAAAACAAACTAAATCAAGTGAGAGTTTTACTTTGCATGCAAACTTTTCCATTCAACTATGCACTAAGAAAAGGTAATTTACGAGAAAAGGCATCGGAAAAACTTATAACCGGCCATTCCAATCACTATCTAATACAAATTACTCAAAATATTCATTATTAATAAACAAAAAATGTAAATAAGTTTGATAATAAATTTTCGGTCAGATTTTTTGATACCAGCGAATTTGAGAAAAAGGTGACCGTTGGAGTTGCTCGCGTGGTCGTGATTGCAATTGCTACACAAAACCCTTCCATAAAATTCTGATCAGTATACGGTGTCTCGACAATCAAACTCGCAGAACACGCCACGGGCACGGGCAGGATGTGAGCAGAAAGCAGCTCGTCTCAAATTGTAATTAGAGTACATATTAATAATTATTAATTATAATAATAATAAATAATAATAATAATAATAACAATAATAATAATAATAATAAAAATTTTAAAAATAAAATGATATTATTTCATAGAACTGTAAAGATCATTAAAAAAATAGAAAGGGTTTCATCTTTTTGCCATCCAATAAATCCACTTACAAATTCTGACAAAAATGTTCAAATTACTAAGAAATATGAAAATGCCATTTCACTGATTCAATATATGTTCGAAAATGTATGTCATTGTAGGTAATTGATAAGGCATTCTATGTATTCGAGTATAATATTCGTGATGGTCTAGACGGCTTGTGAAATTCATACATATTCATAATTGATTGTCATTTTTATTCAACATGTATGAGAAAAAAAGTAACTAATTTTCAATGTCTACACTTAAAAGTGTGTTAATTGCGAATTAACTAGATACCGAAAATTACACCACAAAGGTTTAGCTCTGTAGTGTCATGTTGATGGAATTAAACATGTTTATATTGCCGTACATTGCTTAAATAAATCGATCAGCATTTGTTTATGAAACACTGTCTCATCGTTTTCTTTCTCTACAGCCTCCCAAGGTTCCAGCCATTGACCGAAACCACCAACAATCATTAACGCGATTCTACCAAACTACCCAGCAGTCATTAACACTCATTCCTAGAAACTGCGCAGATGCTCAGTATCGTATACAGACAAGCTCCAAGCGGCGTTTATTTATTGCGCGTATTGTAGTTGTCTCGTTAATTATTAGCCGTTGTTAATTTTTTATGTTGTTGGACAGAAAATTAAGTTCAAAACTTAACATATATGTAACCGTGTTATTTCTTGGGAATAGGTAAGTTTACATCTTGGGTGTGGGAGCTGGATAGAGACGAGTCATGATGATGATATAATCGTTCTTGGATTCGCAGAACATTTACGCAGAAGTCGCACCCCGACAATATCTTTAAGCTTTTTCATATTTGCAACGAAGAAGAGCCCGATTTGGTCGTGGACATGCATACAATATGTTTGTCCTAGTAACCAGCAAGTGCAAGGTCTGCTTCTATGGGGGTATAGTAGATCAGTATAGCTTATTGGATTTAAGCCCCTAAAAACGTTAATGAAATTGAAAAACAATTCAGTTACCTTTGTTCGGCAAGATGGGAATGGACCGATGTACTGCCACATGTGAACATGATGACTACCACACGAAAACTGTTCGGACGACTCCAGTTGTCATTTAGACCGTTGGTGGTAGGGAAGTGGGGGGTTTGTTTTGAAATTAAAATAAAGTTGTACTAAAAACAGCCTACCAACCTACTAAATGCCAGGTTAATTGAGGTTAACCAAGAGTAATTGAATATATTTATTAAGTAGCATCGCTTATGCACTAACTGTCATGCAATTTGGTGAGGCAACTGAGAATCATATTTAAGTACCGAATGGTTTCGCTAAGCGAACTTAGAAACAATATTGATAAAATGTGCATTGAGGGTTAAACAGAATCACATTTACAAGTAGCGTTGTGACAAATACGTGAATATAACTTAAAATAATTCATCTAGATAACGTAAAAAGATAAGATATAAATAAGTATCTAGTTAAATATAAATATAATAATAAATCTAGATAATGTGCTTAGTTAAAAAAAATCGTGTGTGGCGTTTGGCCATCCCTGGTTGGTTTTTACTTTGCGTTATTGATGTAATCCCACCCCCTTCATTCTAAACATATCACTATATATGAAACTATTTATTTTATAAACTAACTATTTATGTTTCAAATCAAAAAGTAGCGAGTCACAAAACCCCTGGACAAGCCAATTTTTAAACAGGAACAAGATCCCAATAGTCCAATTACCCAAAAATCGTCATGTCTAATGTCAAACCATTTAGAAGGCTCTGACGTAAGGATATTAGCTACAATTTGATTGAAACGTGCCCAGCATGGTGTTCAACGACCTCTCTATCGCGAATATTTCCCAATAGGTCAGGTATACGTTTGGGCTTTTCGTCATCGTCATTCGCTATCAATATTACACGATGAATATCTGGACTCTGCGAAAATTATTCAAAATAGCCCACGGTAAGATTTGTTACATGATTGTGTACTGGAAAAACGTGGATCGACCGTGGCTGTCACATCCCAGGTGAATCTCAGATAGGTGCCATAATCAGGATACCTTATTTCAGATACCAGATCAGATACCTAATTGGTGAGCTTGCTTATATGACACGCTATTCCTGCTGACTATTCACCTAAATCTAGGCATGCCACTTGTCTTTTCGTTTTAGGGAGGTGCAATTCTCTGATTACCGATAAGTTTCAGAAATTCGCAAATTTTCTAACTATCTTTCAAACGGGTATCTCACCCCGGCCGAAAATGCCCTTGACAGATCTGCAAGACCATTGGAAAGTGGTGATGAGAAAAGTTGAGAAAGTCTACGAGACGCATGAAGCATTGCTTTCTTTACTAGAGATAAACTGGTGGCAAGATGAACCAGTGGTGGTTTCAAAAGGGCAGCAAGCTGGCAGCGATCTTGTATCAACCCCACACAAATACTATTGATGAAACTCTATGCGCCATTACATTGTCTTTGTCGTTCACCATTCATTCTCTGTGATTACACAGCTTAGTAGGAAATTAATGTACAGAAGAGATAGTATAGATAGCATGGCTTTACTTTTCGTCCCTAAAATTAGAGAGCGCAAAAAAGTGTTATTTTGTAGGTTATGCTTACAGATGTTTCTATCATATTTTCTTCAGTCGGTCGCCGCTATCACTGATATTACAAACATGAATAAAAAATGAAGTAAAATTAATTTTGTTTTATTTTTCCCAATTTAGCCAGTGAAACCTGCAGAAAAATATGTTTTCTTTCAACAAATTAACTACCTACTACTAACTACCTAGTAACTAACTACCAAGTATTTAATTTATGGTTACCTGGCTATAATATAATATATAAATACAGCAATAACTGGTATTTAAATTTGACCATTTAAGAAGTTCCAAGAGGAAAATGCCTGTTTTTGAACAATGGGTTGTTTCAAGTGATTATGACAGTGGAAAGGTTAAGTGTTGTGCGTCACGTATCATAATGCAAAAAGCTGAAAAACGTACTAACGAGAGTTTACAGGATTCGAATTTTAATTGACAGATTTTCAAGTCGAGTAATAAAAAGTAGAAAGTAGAAAGAATAGAGACATTATTTTTACTGAACTACCATATACTACCGATATAATTTGTATCTAAAACCAAGAAACTGTTTTTAGTTCAAATGCCTAACCGTAAAAAGTGCATCAAGATTACGTTGATGATCGTTGAT
Source organism: Nemurella pictetii (assembly GCA_921293315.2). Taxonomy (NCBI): domain Eukaryota; kingdom Metazoa; phylum Arthropoda; class Insecta; order Plecoptera; family Nemouridae; genus Nemurella; species Nemurella pictetii. The sequence continues at coordinate 26,504,537 of OV121116.1, read as the reverse complement.
GCTCAAACCTCTTTGACTGTAGGTGTACCAAGTAATGTCATCACTTTCAAATGCATGGAAAAACAAAAAATATAATTGATCAGAGTATTGTGATTATATTTTACTCTTCTATTGTGTACCTACCATAAATTGTAACGGTACAAGATCACATATTTCTCGTATTGGCATAATTGTTTAGTACCCATCGACAATACTATGGAGAATTCAACCAAAATTTAATTTCTCGTGTTCGAGAGCTGAGAATATCGCTTTCCATGCTATCACCCATTCAACCAGATTTCAACCGGATTGCGACCGGATGCTACCTCATAAAAATATTAATGGAGGTTTCCACTTCAGCCAAACTTGTTTATCACGCCTGTATCGAGTCAAGGCTCCGATATGGAATTATCCTTTGGGGAAATTAAAAACATGTTAACAGACTATTTAAATTGCAGAAGAGAGTAGTTAGACTGGTGGCTAAGGCAAGCAAAAACCCCTGTGCCACTATCTGGACCAAAGATTCATGTCGAGATCTCTTCAGTTCTCTAAAAATCCTAATGTTAACTTGTCTGTACATCCTGGAGGCCATCATGATTGTGGTTGACAATGGTGCCCTTACCGTCGTCCACAATTATCTCCTGCAAAAGCCTAATCTAAATGTGTTTAAAAGGGCCCAGTCTATGCTGGGTGCAAACTATATAATTCACTGCTACAAATTAAAGATGACATTTGCTTCAAGTCAAAGCTGAAAAACTTTTTACTAGACAAACCATCCTATGATGTAAAGGAGTACCTGATTAATTTATGTTAGGCAATCTATGTAACTATTGTATGTATCTTTTATTGTATTTGACTTTCCGTTTGGCACCATGTGTTGTTGGAAAAAAATATAAATAAATAAATAAAAAATATAGATATGCTGTCGACTTTTTAAAAACACATCCTTTTTGACCAATTTTTGAGCACCACTTTAAATTGTGTAAGGTCTTCAACACTGATCCTTTCCCTACTTTAGGAGAGCACTTTACAACTTACAGCCTGCCCTCAACCGTAGTGTTCGATACCCTATCAAAAATTATCAAAAATTATAAAGCCGGTTGTCACATTCATCCTCTGAACCGATCATGTCTTCACTTTTTACAGATGATCGGACGGCTTGGAAAATCTGTACAACTCAACATTATGATTCATAACCCAGTTCTATATTTCTATAAATCATTATAATGGTAATTTTTAAGAAAAACACATTTCTATGTACTTCTGCTTGCATTGATTAGTTAATATACCTTTTAAACCAAGCATTCCGAGCCCAATTAAGGAAAGGAAGGGAATGGGCAATTATATAAAAAATGAAAACAAACCCCATTAAATAGGACACATTCACAAGCGAAGTAACATGAAGCAATGACGCAATCTAAAGCGAGCAAATCCGAACATAAATGATCCGCCAACCACACCATTGGTAACTTCTACTAACTTTCATCATTATCTTTATTCCACTTTATGCACTTCACTTAATTTCTACAAGTCTAATAATGATAAATCTTCGAAAGTATTTTTTTTATTTTCTTTTCAAGGAATAACAATACCAAAATGAGAAATCGGCGTTTTGGTTGTAAGCTTTAACCAGCAATCGCCTCCCTCGAAGATGAGGACAAGGCACTCCAGTGGGATCCCTGTGCAATAGTAGGTTTTCTTCTTTGTTTCTTTTCCATTCATATCTTGCTAATTGTACACCAGAAGCATTTGATAAAACATGATTTCTCTATATGAAAGTAGTACAAAAACTGCAGGTATCCTGCATCACAATAATTCATCGCCCGAATCATACAGTTACCAAAATAACAATGATTATGTAAACAAACAAGTAAACTGTATATAAAAGTAACACCCGATGAAAAAAATAGAAGAACCTAAAATAAAGAGCAAAACACTATTTCCTATTCCCTGAAATAATAATAGTTCTGCAAATAACATAATAAAATACCTGCTATGCAAAAATTTTCATCACATTGGAGTCATTTGAATCGAATGCCCTGAGTTATCGATACAGTTATCGATACAATTAACCTTCCTGATAAGGTCTAATTTTGTGGATTCTCTCTGAGCATATAATAGTAATAATATAACACAATGCCTAGATTCATGTTTTAGAAATGTTCAACGAAAGACCTAACAAGGTTTTCCATCTTTGGTAGAGTTACGTGACGTTTTTAAGGCACATTAAATGTTGATTGATCAATCTTCCGTTTTTTTTTGTTACTAATTCAAGGGCTAGGTACAAGCAAATTTAATAATTAAATGTATCCCTCTTTTAAATGTTGTGAAATTAAAATAATAAATGCTCCCACACACCCCGAGGTTTCCTTATCGGAGAGTTAGTTGTCTGCCAGTTTCAGGTTATAACTTGCTCAATGCCTTGCTCACTTTCGAGCCTGTGGGACGATCAAGAATCCGAGAAATATATTCGCCAGCACTAATGAGCATGTCCAAGTCTATGCCTGTGTGGATGTTCATACCGTTGAGCATATATACCAGGTCTTCGGTAGCGACATTGCCAGATGCGCCTTTGGCATACGGACATCCCCCGAGGCCCGATATCGAACTGTCTACAACGTTTATCCCGAACTGGAAAGCAAATACACATAGGTAATGTTTGTTAGTAGGTACCTACTCCGTACTTGGTATAAATAACTGGTGTACAAAAACATGATGGTTACAAGAAGAATCATTTACAAATGTATCAAAATTTATCATGTACAAAACTTTAAAAAATGAAGTTAAACTGACATAGGTACTTATAAGCTGAAACATTCTTGGTCCAAGAAATCATTCAGCAAGAAATAGTTCAATTAAAGCTTAGCATAATATGAACCCTATGTTTGATCTGAATCGAGTAAAACACTTTGCAGTTAGGTACTAATATTCTAAACTAATACTATGTTATCACTGATGCTTCTGCAGATAAATTTATGGGGAAAAAAATCTTTGATCCCAAAGAAGGTAATTTATTTTCCAAACAAAATCCAGTGCAATGAGATGTCTGACGACTGAGGAATCTTTGATGGCCCTGTACGTACCTCCAGCGCAGTAAGAATGTTTGCTAGAGCTTGTCCATATGTGTCGTGACAGTGGACTGCCAGCTTGTCGACAGGAATGTGTTTGGTGACTTCCTCCAACATCGCCCGCATCGTGCCAGGAGTTCCCACTCCAATCGTGTCTCCCAACGATATCTCATAGCATCCCATGTTGAAGAGTGATATCGCAAGCTTGGGAAGTCAACAGAACCACACATATATGTATTCAACAATCGATTATAGTACCTAATTAAACATCACTGATATTCGGTTTCCATCACTTGATAGCCATCAACCTCTCAAGCTATCCAGAAAACAAAGAAGCTTGACTGAAAGTGCAAGCTTGGTGTTTGGGTTTTTCCCGTTTACCTTTGACACATTGGCAGCAGGAACGGGGCCTTCGTACGGACATCCGCAAACACAGGATACGTAGCCACGAACACCAATCCCTTTCTCTTTGGCAGCCTTCACCACTTCCTCAAAGCGGATTAGACTCTCAGAAATTGAGCAGTTAATATTCTTCTGGCTAAATGATTCGGATGCTGCCCCAAATATTGCTACTTCTTTAGCACCCGATTCAACCTGGAAAATGAAATTGCCATTGGTTAAATAATTTATTTGCTCATCATCTTGAAGATACCTACTACGTTTTCACTTATTGGACAGCTAGGCATAGAAAAATATTTGCTTGCAGCACTCCTAAATTTTGGGAAAATAATGTAGTAGGTAGTATAGGTAATAGGTATCTTGCAGAGAATATATGGATTGAATAACCGTGCAGATGCTCTCATACTAGCCAATTAATTATCGCTGCCAAATTTAATTGAAATTCTAAAAAATATAGGTACTATACTACCAAACTATACCTATAAATTAAGCATGTACAGGATATAGAGCATAATATTTATAATACTACTCACAGCTGCATGGAATCCCTTGAGATTGGGCACAAGAACCGGGTATGTAACATTTGGAAATTTAATGATTCCTCTCAAAACATCTTTATGATCTGACATTTGAGGTACCCATTTAGGTGAAACAAAGCTTGTTGCTTCAATAGTTTTGAGTCCTGCTCTAGAAAGGCGATTGATCAACTCAATTTTGACCGACGTTGGCACAACTTCAGGTTCATTTTGAAGGCCATCTCGTGGGCCAACTTCAACAATGCGAACTCGGCTTGGAATACCATTTCCTTGCGTAGTTGAGCTCTGCAATGCAATTCTCCGTTAATTTTGTCCATGTTATTAGATAAGTACTCATTCGAAATGACAAATGCAAACCCTATTGAGTACATTTAAATAAATACAGAACTTGTTCCATGTTATGTAGGGTACAAGTATATGGCAAAAACTAATAAATTCTCAGATAAATGATGAACATGACCTTTAATCCAAGTACAAGAGATTACAGACTCACAGGCGGTTCAACCTCATCATGCCACCACTCTGACATATGCACGTAAAATCTGCGCGTTGGCATATAATTATCGTTAAAATTTCACTTTATTCATCGGTATATGTAATCCATTGTAAAGATTAGTAGGTACTTACAAGTGCATTTCTGTGGATATAGCCGAAAGAAGTGGACGATTTATTTAACATACGGCCGCGCAATAACCTAAACACTGGTTTGACAGCCATTTTATTTATATCCCACCGCCACTAGACCTGACCAATCATTCGCGGATTTGACATTCAAACTTTAGATGGCAGTATATATATTTTTTCAAATTTAAATGTGTAAAAAGGAACTGTGGCTAAAACTACTTTGTTATTATTACATTATGCTTAGCACTTTATTACTTGTAAACATAATTGGTCAAATATCTAAAATAGACAGATCAAAGACTTCTGAATCCAAAATTAACTTTTAAGTTTCGTTTGGCTTCGGTTTTCAAAAAGTTTCTTCAAGTAGTTTCTCAACCTCTGTTGTATAATTTTATATAGCAAGTGTTAAAGCCCGTGCGTACAATAAAATCTTCTAAATAATCTAAAATAATAATTCCTTTGCATTTTTACTTTGCGATAAGAAAAGATGCCATCAAATAAGAATAATTATCAAGAAATTTCTGAGATATTATTGGAGACAACAGCTGCTACTGCTAGTATTTCAGATCAACAGATCGGAGTAAAGATACCCGGTCATGGGCCACAGGGAAGGTCAGATCTGTGATTTAGTCAACTTCTTAGTCTGTAAGTCTTGAACCGGTACTCTTGACTGAAACCGATTCAGAGATTGTGTCTCACACTGTTACATTCACTGAGATTGGTGAGAGTATAGAGTGAAGTTGGCTGATAAATAAGCAGGAACACTTCGGTGCCTATGCGAGTACCATGGGTCTGAACTCTGAGTCTGGTTTGACTCGAGAATAATATTTGACAATGAAACATTGCATCTGCTCTGGCTACAATTCCTATGTGGATCGTAGACTCGACCACAAATATAGTACTGTGACCATAATAGAGTCCATTTTAAATAATTTTTTATGCTTTAAATTTTCAATGTTCATCGGCAGCTTCAGCCCTACCCATCTGCAGTACGCTGTTTTTTTGTCTCCAACAATCTGCAGGAGTTGTGGGCAAGTTTGCTGACTCCTCATGGACAGCAAGCAAGTCTGCTACTATACATAAATGCAGGGAAATGTAAGGATCTTCAATTCCTTGCATTGAAAAAAATTAAATGAATCCACAATGCAATTAAAATGAGTTGTAAGCAAAACCCTATAGTGTCGAAATAATCAAGATACACAATTATTTGATGTCTCTATAGAGTTTTACCTGAATGCATAATTTCTGCCTGCTTCTTTGAGTAAATCAAGTACCTAACTACTAAAATCACCATTTGTTACTAAATTCACAGTTTTCATTTTGTATAATAGTTTTTCCTTTTGACTAGTGCTAAGGTTTGTTGAAGACAATTGGTAGTCATCAGTTTCCATAATGAATAGTAATTATACTTAGATTTGTATTTTTATTGTACAGCCGTAAAGCGACCATTTAGCAAAAATAGTAGAATTTTGTTTATTTAAATCATAAAAAATTCGTTTACTAACGCAAACACCGTAAACACGCAAACACAGGAATGAGATAAATATTTTATTTTTGTAGAGATTTTGATGTACTTTCATATAAGGCCGTACATAGGCCATTATTGCATGCATAAGAAAGGTGAAAAAGCTAGAATTTTGCGACGCGTCTGAAAGCCTGAATCTTAGATCTTGATTTTGCCATTTTGATTGAATATCCCTAAGTAATAATATGACAGCTTTCTAGTAGTGAATTACAGTGCATCGATTCTCAGTTGAATATATAATACATTTCAAAGGGCGCGAGCTGAAAGAAATAGATATTTCGCAACACGATCTGTGTTATTATGTCTAGCTCAAGTGTGTCGTTGTACCCAACAGGCTATGATGACCATAGACTCCTCTGATTCTGGTTCCGTTGATTCTATAAAGCCGCATAACAAAAACACTATATTATCTTCAATCTTGTTAAACTATCTTGTTAAGGAATCTCTCTTTGCCACTGATGACTTTACCATTCCTGTAGCCTATTTCATTTATTATTTACTATCAGTTCGCGTGCTATGTGTTCTCTAGGATTCTAGAGTTTCTAGTGTGTTGCTACCTTTGCCTGGTCTTCCTGCTTCCCGTTTGCCAGAGCCCCCAGTGCCGTGGATGTGAAGCTTGCTTAGCTGGCTGTTCGGCACGCTTGGCAAGAATCCAACCAGATCCACAAGCCAAAATGACATTTTTCTCCCCGTAGGCCCAACAGATTCTATTTAGCTCACAGTAGAACGGTGGAGCGGTTAAGGAACTGACTAGCACATTTAATTAGATTGCGATTCTAAAAGTTACTAGACCAAAGTGTGCTAACACATTAGCGTGCACACATATTCTGTTTAAAAATTTTACGACCTATTTGAAAGTGGAAAGTAGATATTTATATATTTACTCGAGTTTTATTTTTAAATTCGGTGATCGAGCGTGGTGCGTTCAAGTTGACTTATTTCTTAGAATTATTTGAATGTTGGTGTGTTTCAAACCGAATCTGAAAAAATGAAGATTTTGGTTCGATATTTCCATTCGTTTGATTGTCCTATGCAAAAGTTTACCTTCTGATTTGTTTTGAACTTTATTCGACCTATAGTGCTTATGATGTACATGCGAGGTGTTATACGTTCATCGTAAACTAGGTTCCGAGTTTTAAAGGTGCGATCGTGTTTTTTGTTAACAGTATTTTTTACGTTTCTTCAATTGGAAACTGCGAACAATCATTATCCAAGCTACCGTGTACCTGTTTACCGGCGGTACCAAATTGACTTCAAGAAGTTCACTCGTCATCCGTCAGTACGCAATACCTCTGTTCTATTTGGCTCAATTCTATTTTGCTAAACAAAATAGAAATAGTACTCTCAAACATCCCGACCACAATGAGAACACCCATCCGTAGATTCAAAGCCCAGGCAAAGCTATTAGAGAATCCCACTCTTCGGAAGACTAAGAATCTACAACTGACATGAAATGCGCAAGAATCGTTTCCTGTGTACCCATTGACACAAGCTCGCCGCTCTTGGGACTGGGTGGTCATGTTGGCTTGCCCTAGCGATTCTTCCCCGTGTGCCGTTGCTCTTATAATATACTTAAAAGTTCTACCACTCGGCATAGCAGTTGCAATATTTGATGTCTAAATTTAGCATCATCGTACATCTAACTAGCCAGGCTCGGCAGTCGCCGTAGTCTCCAAGAAGAGCATGGGATCTGATAGGCCTAGAAATAAAAGTTTAAAATAAAGAGGTAAACATGACAAAGTGTAGACTGTCGTAGAGAGTATAGGCAATGCGTGAAGTGTTCGCAGTTTCTTGAAACTTGTGTGAAATACTAGTGTCTGTTTTACGGAACAGTATGACCTAGTCTTACCATAGGTCTTACCACGTGGATATTCTTGATGTAAGCTCTCAAGTTGCTATCTGAATATTCGGAGATACAAACCGGAATCCTGTTGACAAAACGTTGTGGCATTTTCCGAAATATCTATTTCTAATCCATGCTATCTGATTTCTCCTGTCGGAAAAGTTGTTAACGTCTGTAAAGTGTAGTGGGAAGGGAGCGCTGTTGATTTGCTTGAACAGTGGGAAAATATAGATGGAAATGCTAAGGTAGGAAAAGCGGAGAGTCTTCGGATACAAATCATTCACATTGTAAAGTCTAGATGACACGATCTTTTCCATACGGTTATGGGTGTGTACATCTTTATATATACATTTATCGCTAAGAACACAATCGAAGTTTTTCGTGCGGCTTTGTTACGAAAGTATTTTGACAACTTCTTATCCAAAACAATTGATTTCCTAAAGAAGGATTATTCGTAAAATTCCTTGGTCACGTGGCTTTCAACGTCGCATGAACGTCGTAATATTGAATTAATTGGCGACCATCCCTTGCTGATCGACAGGGATAGGTTACCAATAAGTAGGTTAGGCACTTCTAACGATGCCGTGATGAAGTCTCAGACACAGATAGTGTGGTCCTATTGTCGCATATACCCACCTAGTGTGGAATTTTTGGCTCCAGTCCACATCTAGCCGCAGTTGAACTCATCATGTTGTGTATACTCTACACTTCCCTGTTGTCTTCACCGGCTAAGAATAACATTTCACTGCATGGAAAAAATCGGAAAGGTGTGCTTGAATAAGAAATGGGAATCATCGGCAACGCATTTTCACCTTTACCGAAAGTTAATTCTAAAGATTGAAACAAAACATATATAATGCGAGATAAATCTACTGACTAAATGTTAACAGTTCGCACATAATAATTGGAACAAACTCAAAGTAACCAGCAGTATAGTTATACAACCTACAGAACCCCGACGAAAATAGAAAAAGTGGTCGCAAGAATTATCGTAATTTACCTACTTTCGTCTCGTAGAATTTTTTTAGAGTTTTATCATTAGTTTTCCGTAATCATTAGTGTGTAGGGGCTCAACAAACTCCTATTTCTACTTGTAAGAATTCAACTAAATTTTATCTCAAAAAACACAAATTTTTCTCGTTTCTTGGGAACGTGCATGGAAATACCCCTACACCTAAATAGTGTTTAGTGACACAATTGACCCACGTTTAAGACCCAGTTCGCACCTGCGAAAATGGGACATTTCAATTGTATGCATATTACTCCGAGTTCCCAACTAGAAATATTCCTTGATATCGTTATAATGCCCTATATAATATAACCAAAGCTTGCATGGCGTAGTTTCAGCACATGCCACTTCCCACTACTCAAACTAATTATGCCAACCTTCTAACAAAGTCACATTCCTTTCCTCTGTCATTCTTAGCTGCTAGGTTGCTGCTAGCTGCTAGGTTTGGAGATAATCTGCATGGAACATACTCTCAAACGTATATTTTATTGTCTTGCAGAAAACGTCAATCTGCTATACCTACGTGCGATGCGTCAAAACGAGTGAGAGAACATGCATCATCTGTACCCGCTGGCCAAAGGGGATCCTTTGTGTCCACTAGGATTCCACCCCCAAGTGCGTTGGCCCACCCGGTGTAAGCGATGCTTCAGGTAAAAAATACACTTGGAACTTTCTTGGTCCAAATTTGCATCCCAAAATGTCGACATCCAAATGTCACATATATGACGCTGGACGATTATGCTAATTGCTTCTTATAAATTTCCAATCTCTTATAATAAAAGGATTGAATTTTATTTGTAATTTAAATTAAATCACGCTGGGCACTACCAATAGTTATTGCCCTTTTTTAACATTGATAAAGATGATGTGAAATTGATAGCATTTGCAATAAATATCACACCACTGCTCGATTTCAACTAACAAGTAAATTTTCTGCCTTCAGGGACTACAAAGAACACGGCAACAAAAAGGATCAAGACAGGCTCAGAAAAGATGAGACGACAGTGTCCTCACCGACACTTTCGAGTTGGAGCTCCCCATCTTCGCGGTGAGTAACCCATATCGCCGGAGTCTCATCAGGACAGGGTAGGTGAAGAGGAGAGTATCATAGTGAGGACCGAAAGCCAGGAGAAGCCAGGACTTTTTCCATTATTTTCAATGATGGGTCACAGATGCTATAATAATAAGAATGGGAGAACCAGAGATTGACATTAGCTGCTTAAACAACTGATTGAATGCGATAAAAATAGAATAACGGTCACTGGACTTTTGTTGCAGACGTGAAGAGATCCGGAGCGGATCCAATGACAGCGGAGTCAGCGCTCGGAGTTGGGGCAGCAGCTCCATCGGATCTTCCGCGCTCTCGTCTTCGTCTTCCTCCAGCACGTCTTCCAAGACAGAAGACAAGCCGAGGAGCTCAACAGATGGAATCATCCCATCGTCTAAGTATGCTTTTAATCAAATAAATTAACTTATATACGAAGTGCCGGCTTCAAACGCAGTATGAAATTCAATGTTATAATCTATTTTGACTATTTAATGACAATCTCATTAATCTCAAAACAAAGAAAACTTACATTTTTTTTTTCTTAAAGCGACCAAAATTTTACTACCCCTACCTCTTGTTGCTTTATTTGTTAGAAATTCGGAATGACCTTATAGTGTGCATTGGTGCAACGGTATCCAGAGTGTAGGGAATCTGCTCTTGTGCAGGTTTAGCAGCACCAGGCCCGCAAGCTCCTGGACTTCCACGCCAGACCTGGGCAAGCTGACGGAGGACACGCAAGCAGACGTGACCACTGTGTCGTTGACCCTCCCCCGTCGGAGAGCAGCCATTGTCGAACCAGTGCAAGGTGAACTTTGCTTCCAGATAACGTCTTCAACGTGGTGTCAATTACCTCGTTTACACTTTAAGGGATTATTTAAAAAAATTGCATTCATATTGGAAAAATTTGCTAACTTTCACATTTCAGTATCAACATGCATGCATGGTTGCATTTTCTAATGACATTTTTCCAAAATTAATGGTCATTAAAAATAATTATACCAAATTAGCTGTCAAGGCAGTTGAGATGCTTGGGACAATAAAGATTCTCCACCATAAAATAATAAGAAATAATTGCATTTTATATTCTAGATACGATAGAGACTCACACGATTCCAAGAAGAAGAGTGATCGAGAGATCACCACCTCGCGACAGGACAACTAGCACAAGCCAACCCTTCACTTCCACAACCTCCACATTCTCCACGCGGAAAGCGCGGGAAGCGAAAGAAGCGAAAGATGCCAAAGAATCTGCAGAAAAAGATGCTGCAACCACCAAGCTCAGAAGAGTTCAGATTCAGTCGCTTAAAGAAGTCAAATCTACCGACAAAGATGACTCTGAAGTCGAGTTTGTATTACAGGTAAACTTATGGGGAAACCAGTTCACTTGGTAAAGCTAGATAATTTTCAAAATTGTAAATGCTGTAAATCATTTTTTTGGGAAATGGTCTGGGGTAGTACCAATTCACCCTCAAATCTCTAATCTCAATCCGATTCCAAGGCCATATTACGTTCTTTGGAAGGAACCAGTTTCAATCGATCTTAGCTCTACTACAAAAGTAAAGGCTATGATTGGCACCTGATTTCCCTTTACCTGATCAAAAACGCCATCAGACCTTTGAAAATCATACATTGTTAATAACTTCCAGGCTATTTATTATTAGGAATTAATATCTTTCAGCAAATAGTATCCGTACAGGCGGACGTATACGAATATCCCGGATGAATTCGGATACATTACGATATGGGTATTATTTTAAAATGGAAATTAGTTTCAAATAATAAATATCTACTGTGCATACAAAAAATAATTGCAGTTTGGTATGATGCCACAAAAGCCAATAATTGATTAAATTATTGATTCAAACTGCTAGATATATGAAGCGTTCTCTCTTTTAAGGTCAAGTCATCAAAGAGCAGCAGCGGCAAGTCAGTTCCCAAGACTGCGGGGCCCCCGGCGCCGGCCCTGGGGAAGAAGTCGGCCTCGTCGAGTTTGTCCGTGCCGAGCGCAGGCAGCAGTTCGTCAAGCGGAACGAGCTCGGAAGAAAGCTACGAGGATGACAGCGACGACGATGCCACCAGCGTCGCTGGCACAGAGACCACCGAAACGGACACGCTCATCGACAGGAACGAAAACGAGCTACAGGTATTTGTTATTTCTGTCATCTACATCATCGCATCTCTTGTGCTAAACATGGTGTTTCGACCGGAAGTGCAAAAGACTCGCATTCGACTCTCGTTACGGAAACAATTTTCTAGGGGAAATTTCGTTTTTAATAATAGCTATCTACCATGCATGCAACAAAAATTTGCAGTTTGTTTCGAGCCCATTTTAGCGACAGGTATTGTAGTTTATGATCATTAATGGAATAGAATTGACATCTTCCCCTTCTTAAGCAAATAATAATAAATTACTAAAAATCATCATTTTCATAGCTCATTCATTAAATGATTGAATGCTTCAATTCATTAAATTGAAAAAAAATTAACAAGGAAAGCCGGCTGTAAAGCTCAGCCCTAGTATGAACCACTTTTCACTATAGCTGATTTAATTTTACATCTTCAGGATACTTAGCTGGTTGGTTTAATTATCAGAATCACCCCATGCCATGGATGTGTTTGTCATCATTACAGGAGCAAATCGACAGTTTAAAACAAGAGTTGGACACAATGCGAACCAAGTGCGAACGTGTTGAAAGAGAAAAGAGTGACATTCTGTTGAGGCGATTGGCGGCTATGGACACAGCTCCAAGCAAGACTGCAGCCTCTGAGGTGATTCAAACGCTTTGAATGATAACACTTAAAATGTGTCGTAATTTTTTTTGTGCCAGCTAATACAATTTTCACGTAAACCACACAGGTACTGAAGCTACAGCAGCGTGTCAACGAGTTCTTAGCTCAAACGGAGGACCTGAAAGACGAGAAAAAAGTTCTAACGTTAAGAGTGAGAGAACTCGAAGAAGAGTTGGAGCAGAGGCCGGACGCAGCGGCTACGAAAAAGGTCGTCGACGAACTCCGCTCGAAACTCTTAGCCGCAGAGACGCTCTGTGAAGAACTCATGGACGAGAACGAAGATATGAAGAAAGAGCTACGAGACTTGGAAGAGGAAATAGAAGAGATGCAAGACAATTTCAGGTAAGATTGTTTCTATCTTCGTAACCATAATATCGCTAGATAATTTTTTTTTTTTTTTTTGTGGGTACACTAACACAGCCATGCACTATATACTTATATACTTATATACATAATATAGTTATGAAAACATCAGAACTAGGATAACATTCCTAAATATTTTGATAGTACAAGCAGCTTGATGATAATTTTTTTTTGGAAAATATACATTATTTTTTCATTTCAGAGAGGATCAGGCTGATGAATACACAACATTAAGAAAGGAGTTGGAGCAGACAGCAAAAAATTGTCGGATACTTTCTTTCAAGCTGCGTAAAGCGGAACGAAAGATTGAACAGGTGGAAGCGGAAAAGCAAGAAGCGGAAAAGAGGGTGGGCGGAGGACCTGGCCTGGAGCGTATGAAACAGTTGGAACAGGAAGTGGCAGTTGCAAATGAGGTAAGCCTGCTTGATTTTCCATTGTCAACGCTGCGTTTTAACTTACAATGTGACATGTGTGATGTCCGAAAAACTTGAACACTGCTCGAAGCGTCATCTAGAGTAAACTGATTCTGTAGGTCACAAACAATCGTCATAATATTAAGAAAAGTGCGGAGTTACCGGTTTCGTGATTTTGATAAAATAAACTTTCATTTTAAGGAGGTGGGTGGTGTAGGAATCAAATTTCTTACACTTTGTGCTAAATAAGTAGTTCATATTGATACAAGCTTTGGTGATGATTGATATTCGTCAATTTGCAGGTGGCGAAAAGGCTGCAGAAAGAATTGGAAGAGTCCAATGAAAGGATTGATTCGGGTAAAGATGATTCCAAAGGAAAGAAGAAACCACCGATGCTAGGAGTGATTGGGAAAACATCATCAGGGGAGGTAAGTTTGGAAAGCAACCATATCGCACTATGTAAGAATTAGTGAGTCTACGAAAACATTATCAAGGAGGTAAAAATTTGTTTTCAACAGAAAATATCTCGTGAGTCGTTGACGAGAGGTGGATCTCAAGAAGACCCCGTACAGCTGTTACGAGATCTTCAAGACTCGATGGAAAGAGAGGCTGACCTTCGAGAACAACTCAGATATGCAGAGGAGGAGGTAAATTCTCTTTCCCTACTTGTTTTTTCACAGATTTGCATCTGGACTAAGTAGTACTAAACTATGATTTCAAATCGTAATTCGTTACGTTTTAATTTTACTGCACATCATAATTGAGAATAATATTTTTATCTAGGCTAACCAAGGTCTATTAGAATTAAAATTTAATCTGTTGTTTGCGTTTGATACCTTCTTAAAGAACGTACAAAGGAGGTCCTGAGAAATAAATATTGTTATTACTGATCATTTTAGTTTAGTACCTGGTTTAAGTTTTTATTTTTTTAATTAGCCCTCTGTTGGCACTAGGTATTCATTTATTTTGAGAATTCGTAATATCGACAACTAATTGCTTATTATGTATATTACGAACAATTCAGTTAAAAAGAAGACACAAGCCTAAGATCATAGTGCGCGACAACTTCTTACCGCAGCCTGCATGGCAGGCTAGTCATGGCCTTCCAAGTTTACCCTACTCCACATTGAAGCCAATTTTCATGATGGACCCGAAACAGACGAAACCCGACATGGTGTCAGCATCGATACAAACCCTCAGCCAAAGCGACATGGAGAATATGTTTGAACAGACTTCCGAGTCGCGGCCAGTGCTGCTATGTAAGGTAACAGATGTCGCAAACAACACCGGTGTGGTTGATCAAGATGATTTGGAGAAAGAAACTTTGAAGGAAAGTGAAATATTACCGAAAACAGTGAAAACTGCCGATTTAGGAGTACAAACTCTGCATGAAGAGACTAAAGAGTTTTCCACCGTTTGGGTGCAAACGGAAAATGAGGAAAGCTTTATGCAAAATATTATTGACCATGCCAGTGAGATGGAGGAGCAAAGTCAGACCGTCGAGGCAATCATCTTGAACGTGCAATCGACGCATTCGGAAGTCTACGAAAAGATCAAGGACTTGCGAGCAACGTTGGTCGACATGGGCGTATCTGCTGACCACGACGATCAGCCGACCACAATAATCCCAGCAGAGTCCGCCGAAGAAATTTCGCCTCCGATTTCACGTAACGCCGGCCATGACGTCCAAGATATTATTTTAGATGAAGGAACTTTAATCATGAAAGATAACGTGACTATCTCTACTCAAACCAATGAATCCGCAAATATTTCGAATCAGTCGACACAAACAGATACAAATAGCGTGGAAGAAATCTCAATTACAGATGCTTCCATAGAGGGAGACATTTTACAAGATACTGTAACGGAGTTAGATCACCAAAATATTGACTCAGATGACCATTGCACGCCAACGACTCAAACTGAGGCAGATAAAAGGGAAGAAACGCAAAAAGAAAAAACCGTTGTCGATATTGATACTCAAACGGAATTCAGTTGGGCAATGCCGCACACAATCAGCTCAATGCGACAAGTGCAGTTCTCGATGTCTACTATGTTCCCTCCGGGTGACCTTGGGAGCTCCCCATTGGGCAGCCTCTTTGCACCTCTAGGTAACCATTCAGTGTATCTCGCGATGCTTCATTCACCTTTCAAAGCCTTTAGAACCTGTTAATACTCGGACTGTACAGTAGCAGCTAGGGAAGGATTTATTTGAGGACAGTTTTGACTGTTTGTCTTAGCTGTACGGATCAAGTTCTAATGCTGATCTGCTCCGTGATTAGCAATATAACAAAATATAAATCCAAGCAAATGTTCAATTGCTACGAGATAGATGAGTAGACGGAAATGGTAAATGCAAGTTTTAAAAAAAAATGGGTCATATTGGTGCCATCTAACAATTAAAAAGGCATCATTTAATCTTGTTTCTGAGCAAAAACGGAGGTTCAATGTAGTTCAGAGTTAAGAAAGTTGTTGGTAGCTGTTTTGATGATCAACGGCTGCTCGTTGATTATTTAAGCTCGGTTTCTTGCTGAATGAAGGATCCCGAGAGTTATGTGTTGGTTTGTTTGCTTGATTGCAGGCACAAACTTTGCGGAAGAAATCATCTCGAGTCGAAGACGATAATGAATCGTTAGTTTTGCAGCTGAAGAAAATGGCGACGAAGGCTAGAAGTACGTTTTTTGTACAAGAAAACAAAAATTTTCATACCCCCTTTTTTCTTGCTAATAATTTCAAATTAATAACAAATCGATTTCCTTTTTCTAACATTTAATTATTACAATATTTTTCCATAATTTTCTATGCCGTAAGCTACCATTTTCTACGGCTGCATATTTAACAAAAAATGGAGATGAGTTTTGAAAAATATTAATGAATTGTATCAAAATTCATATTTTCATTCAAAGTTTCTATGAAAGTTTATTTCAAGCGGAGTAATTTTACCTGCACTGGTAATGGCAGGAGATTTTCATTCTTAGGCCAGCAGAAATTTTGCAACGATTATGCATGATAATATTAATATCCAGCCCTATTTTACTATTTTTTTCACCTGCTTAATATTTTTCAGACTCTTCTTTATTTTGATTCATTACTAATTGTGCAAATTTATCTCATTAATCACTACACATCTGTAGAATATTAACCAACACTGCAAAGTTTTGTACCTATTTGGCTGTTACTAAAAAAACACTAATTTATCTAGATAAATGGTAAAGTTACCTTATCAACAACAAAACTTGTATGACAGATAGTTTTTTGAAAGTATTTTTCTCTTCACTAATAAATAACTGAAAGGTTTGATAATGCATGCACATCATTTGCCCATATTACTCATGAACTCACAAGCAAGCACACTTTGGACAAGTGCCTCGATGATTTTCAATTTTCCAGAACCTGTCAGATATCATAAGGGTACATTTACTGTTTGCCTTTCCGAGCATTGCTCTGCGGCGTTATCCAAATAGAGCCCGAGTTCGAGGCGTTGCAAGCATTACAATTGTTGCGCTCGCTTTGCCACAAATGTTCAATTCGGTTCAACACTTCCGAGCGTTGCGCTGGGTCTCCGCTCATCTTGTTCTACAAAGCAATCTCGATGAGCTACAATCCCACTTTTACCCGACATTTTCCATGCTTTACAATGGGCATAAAAGAGAATAGCAGTATATGTTCTTGGTATTTACTATTTGGACATAATTCTGCCTAGTTAGTTAACAAGCGTCAACTCAACACAACGCTAGCAGCGTACATATCGCTCCACTGTTAACAACCCGGCGCTAGTAAAGCTACAGCGCAAGGCTCGCAAAGCCAAACCGTCAACGACACTTAAGACTTTGTAGGTTTCTAGATTCTCCAACATTCTCTTCTAGAAAAGACACAAAACAGGAAATCAGAGATCAGAGACTAGGAAATGCAGAGGTGCTGACAATAAACTGTTGTAACGTGGTATTGTTTGTTAGGTCGTCGACACAGTCCTAGCCCTGCCAGACTCACCCCCGAACCACCGGTGGACAAAGATGAAGGAATATCGGATGAAGAGGATCCTGCTGAGCTGAGGTTGCTCCTGGAGCTTAACGAACAGGTGAGACCTACGTCAGGACCCAGGGACATGAAATGCCTAAAACTATCTATCCATCCACCTTTCTGTGATTTGAATTAACCTAATTGTGTTATTAGTTGTTTTTTATAACTTTCTTGATCCCGATCCCGATACTTTTTTGGTTTCTTGATCCAGATTTCTTAAATTACGTCAGGTCACCGTGGTTCGAATAAGGTTTTTGATTAAGTCTTATCCCAGTGAAATCACTAAGTACAAAAATCCTGATAAAGGCACCTTGAAGGTACTTTGATTTGTCCATATCTATTTGGAATTTTATTAAATCATTTTTCATGGTACCTACCTATAGTGATTTTAGAAAGATTCGGTTTAGAAATTAATTAATTGGATTTTTATAAATATGTACAATTTAATATAACCTTTTTCTTTTTTTATGTTGGCTATTACATTAGTAAATTTTATACATAATGGTTGCCCCAAATTCAAATCAAATTTCTTTTGATCAAATTACCAACTTGCAATGAAAGATAGTTGAAGGTGATTAAATCTTAATTATCTTCCTCTCAACTTGTAGGAGGCGTCCGTGTTGAGGCGAAAGGTTGAAGACATGGAAAAGGAAGGAGACATAATGAAACGGAAAATGAAGGACCTTCAGGACAAGTTGAATGTGAAAACTACGCGAAAAGGTTTCTCTCTGACATCTTCCGCTTCGGACTCAGGAAAAACAAGTCCATTACAAGAACAAAAACTGAAGGTAAGTTTCACCTTTTCTATTTGTTATTTTTTTTCACAATAAATTATATTCACTTATCGGAAGTAAAATCAAACCCCCGTCGCAACGAACCCGTTTATTTTGGTGAGAAACTGCAATTTTTTTGTGTAGACATGAATATCCGAAAATCAAGTTTTTCAACCGGCATCAGGAAAATTTTCAGTTTTCCACAAAAATGTAAAAGTTCTTGAAAAGCATTATATTAATAATATTCTGTTCCGTCACAGGTGATGGAAGAAGAACTTTCCGAAGTGCGTAAGAAACTAATAGAAAAAGACAGAGACTGTGAAAGATTGAATTCGGAACTAACTCTTACCCAAAAGAGGTTTTCTAAAGGAGCAATGACAAAGAGCAAGTAAGAATTTACCAATATCATTATTTTTTCAGTTTCCTAATGTCAATTATCACCTATTGATAATCTTCAACCTCTCGATGTTGGTACAGGTCTCTTGATTTGGGCAACGAACAGCAAGCATTGGACTTGAAGAGACAGCTACAAGTGATCGAGCAAGAAGCATCCATTCTCCGATCTCGGACGCAGACTCTCGAAGCTGACAACGAGAAGATATCTGCTGAGAATAAGAGACTGCAGATGTATCGTGGCCCGAAGAAGTTAGCTGCGTTGAAAGAGAGTGGAGAGGCAGCTGGCGGCTCGAAAGAGCTACAGGATAAAGTGAAAGGTTTGGAAACGCAACTCACCGAAGCAACCAACAAGGTAAAAAGTCATAAAATCCAGAATTATATCTCTCAATTAGGATTAGCTTGTTGGATACAGTTGAGTTAATGCACAAACACTGCCTTTTACGGTCTTCTGGTGTTTGCAATTTTTATTGCAATTCCTTGTTTTGTAAATTAACAGGTGAATGAGCTTAAAGGCAAGATAGAAGAACAAGAAAATGAATTAAACGATCCCAAAAAGAAAGGACTTGGTTTGAAAGAAACGGTAGAGCTGACAAAACTGAAGAAAGAAGTGAAAGCAAAAACCGAAGAGCTCGATAAAATGAAACTGCTGGTAACAAAACAGGAGGAAGAGGTTGAAAAGGTCAACGAAGTGTTGAAAAGAATTAAAGATGACTCGGTTACTAATGTAGTCAAGTTTTATAAAGCTCGAACTCCAAAGAAACCAACTGACTTCACCACAAAATTGCAAATGAAGAAAATGGTTGAAGATTTGGAGAGTGAAATAGGTACCTACAAGATCAATCAATCATATTATTATGTATTATATTATATTATATATATTGATATTATTTCTTATGACCATTCACAACATTGTGCATTTTTAAACCTATATTTTTACAAATTTTTTACTTTGCAGCTGAAGTGTTGGCAGTTTTGAAAAAGACGGATGCTGAAAAAGGCAAACTAGAAACAGATGTTAAGCCAGTCAAAGATGTTGCCGAAGATTTAGTTTTAAAAGCTGCAAGGGAAAAGATAGAACAAGATTTGGAAGCTTCGAAAAAAGCATTGGAGGAATTGACAAAAGAGCTGAAGGATGAACGTGAAAAAGCTGAGAAAGAAAAGAAGAAAGGTCTGAAAGATAAAAAACTACTTGAAGAAAGTAAGTACAATTCACTGAAAATCTTAGAATGTTTTTACTTCTTATAGTAGAGGTACTCAAAATATTTTATCTTAATGTTAGATGCTAAAAAGCTCGAGGAAAATTCGAGGAAAATGGATGAGGAGAAAGCTAAATGGGAGGCTAAGGTAAAGGCAATAGAAGATGACAAGAGTAAGATTGAGAAAGAGAAGATTCAGATTACTGATGAAATCAATCAGTTGAAGTATGAAAAGGTGAAGATGGGACTCGACATCGAGAAAATATCTGCGGAGAAAGGTATATTCAAATTTTAACAAGAGCATTTTTTTTAACTGCAAAAAAAAATTACAAATTGCCTTGGAAAATAAAGCCTCTGTTCTTTAGAATCACAACTGAAGTAGCACAGCTATAACTGATAGCCTAGGTGTCTAATCATACTGGGCATACCTTTCAGCCGCTGCAATTACAAAACAGGACGAGGTTCCAGTTTACATTCATAAGATCGATTGCCTAAAGAACGACTTAGAAGAAGAACGACGCCAAGGTGCATCATTTAGGAAGCAAATTGAAACTTTGCAGAAAGCAGAAGTTGAACGAAACAAGCTACAAAAAGACTTAGCCGATAAGACGAAGAAACTAGTTGACTTGGAAAAGCAATTAAAAGACACCGAAACAAAAGCGAAGAAGTTCGAAGTTACAACTACCTCCAACAAGACAAAGATATCAGGCCTGGAAAAGCAGGTTGGTTTCACTTAAATTTCAAGGAAATAAGAAATTGTAGTACGGGAGGCATGTTTGGAGTTGAATAGATAGCATTTTTGCATGAATTTATGTTACAATTGCTCTTTCTGCGCTAGCTCACCGAAGAGAGAGAAAAGATCAGGGTTAGTGAGGAAATGTCTACAAACTGGCTTTCCGAACGAGCTGAACTCAAGGAGCGAATTGAAACTTTGCAATCCAAAGAAAAAACACTGGAAGCAGACTTGACCACAAAAACCAATCAAATACAAACGTTGGTAAGCAATAGTGACCGATTTCGTGACAACGACTTAATATAAGAACAATTTGAACCATGTTGCAGAAAATCATTTTCATGTGATATCATCGCTTAACAAGTAGTCTGTTTCGTGATTGTGAACAAACGCGGTGTTGTTTCTGATCACTTTTAAATCATCCTATGGGTTATTTCGTAACGAAGCGCGTTTTCACAATCATCCAATGAAATTTAACAAATTTTTAAAACTGAAAAATTGTTTTTGTAACTATCTCATATATACCTCTTGTCCTTGTTAAGCGACTATCAATCACGAAAATGGACCAAATTTTTATATTTTAATATTTCGTTCACTTCGTAAGGGAATATGATGATATATATGATTGACATGATACGACAATGATTATTATCATAGGCCGTGATCTGATTCCTATAAATAACAATCAAAGTGACGAAAATTTACCAGCTTAATTTAACTGTTATTTATTTGTGATGATGAGCTAATTTGTAGTGTTTTGGACAGGAGGCAAGTGTTCGGGAAGAAAGGGAGAGAGCTACAGACGCGAGCGTGAAAGCAGGCTCTGCAGAGAAAAGGGAGATCACTAAGCTGAGAGAAGAACTAGACACAAGTAACTCACAGATAAAGGATCTTGGTGACAAACTTGATAAGGTACGTTCCCCTGGTCAGAATCTCGAAAACAGTTTGAGGGGCATTGCTTGAAGCACACTCATGGGTATGAAGTGGACGGTTCGGAAAGTGTGTCGCAGTTAGCGGGACAGTAAAATAGCAATGATATGTTAGAATATCATATCATTGTCAAATGGTATACCAAATCAACTTTTATGCAGAACAAATATTAGACCATCACGAATCGGAGTAGTCCGATTTTTAAGCCCCAACACAATGAGAAGGAATTGAATCAGACTATCATTGCAGATTCAACTGCCGTGGGCATGTCTAATTTTTTCTGGAATCTAGATCATTAATCGGTAACACTGCAAGATTCTTAAATAATTGGATTGATTTCAGATCGAGAAGAGCTCAAAAGCAAATGAAGACAAATACAAGAAAACAGAAGCTGAGTTAAATAAAACAAACAATGATTTACAGAGCAAAGCATCTGAGCTGGAAATGGACTTGCAGGTAATTACAGATAGAAAGTGTTTCATACGAGTCAGTGCATCATGCAATTTACTTGAGGTAAAATCATCTAAAATGTCTTTTCTCCAATAGGCAGAGCGAAAGAAGTCGGAAAGGATTAAGGCGACTCAGGAAAAGGAGACAAAAAATAAAGAGCAAGAGCTGTCAAGTTTGAAGACTAAGCTGAGGGCATTGGAGACCTCCAGTGTTTCCAGTAAGAAGGCAAATGATGTCCAGAAAGAATACGAAGCAAATATTGAAAGTAAGCTGCCGTTTGGTATATTATCTACCATATGGGTCTTCGAGTGGTAGTTCTCCATGAAAAATAAACTGAAATTGTATTAATTATAAGCAAAAAATCCAATCAAAAATGTGTGTCCATATGGGGAGACAAACTCCAAACCTTTCAACTGGCATTGCAATTGTTTTTAGAATTGGAATCGCAGCTCACTGTGGAAAGGCATGCATACGAAGATCTTACAACTAAATACGAGATTTTGGAAGAAGAGCATGTGGTTACTAAAGCCCAGTTAGTTATGGACAAAGAAGCTATACAGAAGTAAGTGACTATCTGTTGTGTTATAAGAACGTGTTTTGAATATTGTATGCATTTACGTTTCTTATGCCTATATGTATTTGTATTGCAGACAGTTGCAATCTGTTAAGAGGGAACACACAAGCACAGAAAATGATCTCCGGGCATTACGAGAGACGTACAATGACAAGCAAGATACATGGATAAAAGAAAAGCTTGACCTTCAGGTATGGTAGCGTAGAAAGAAACTATAAGTGGAAAACATTAACAGTTTTTCATGACGTAGGATAGTGCTTCATGTGTGGACGCCTGATTTAAAGATACGATGGAAAATATGTGACAGATATCCTGCATTGATTTTACTTCAATTTTAACGTTTTCAGGAGCGTATGAAAGAGTTGGAAGAGAGAGGATCGCGAAATGACGAAAACGCAGCGGTACGACTTAAAAATATGGTTGAGAGCAAGACTGCTGAGGTCGAGAAATTGAAGAAGGAATCTGAAGTAATAAAAGATCAAATGGATTACATGAGAAAAGAGGTGGGTAATGGCTAAAAAAGGAAAGAGGGATTGAGGGAGGCATAAAGGCGGCATATTATTTGGCCTTGCGTTCGAATGACCCTGATTTGATTCGAGTGCCCGGCTGTTATTGTCATGGGTATTGAATCAAAATGTTTCCCAATATCAATCCAGATATATTTTTGTGGATTATATTTTTGTAGATAAATTTGCTGCTTCAGATTAAAATGCATTGCTTCATTCCGTTTGTTTTTATTTTAGAACGATGAACTGAAGAGAAAGCTTGAAGATTTTGACAAAGTGGTTAAGATCCATCGAAACATGACTGCTGATACCTCTGCGATAGATAAAGAATTGCAAGAGACAAAGAACAAGTAAGTGGCTTTTTCAGTTGCAATGAGTTTGATGTGTTTGTCACAATAGCCATCCGGTCCTCAAATGGTATCTATCTTTAGTAACCAATTAAGTTATTAAACCGTGGTTCTTGTTATGCTTTCAGATTATTCCAAGAAGAAAAGAGTAAAAAATCAGAGGTCGCCCAACTGAAACTTCGCTACGATGGACGAGTAGCCTTAATTAGTGAAGAGATCCAGTCTCTTCAAGCACAAGTCGGTCGATTCAAGAGGGAGCGCGACACGTTCAGACACATGCTAGAAGGAGCCCAAAAGACTATCTCGGATCTGAAGGCTTCGCCTGGCAAGAGCAAAGACAACAGAACGTCCACTTCGAGCAATGACGAGGTAAGGACCACAGGCCACAAGTCATTCACTGCCCAAGTTGTTGACCTCTTATCATTACGATCATAAGATGTTGGAGAAAGAAAATTGTTCAAAAGGATCTAAAATTAGGTGTTTGGAGTGAAAAGTAATGGGTAAACAATTTATGATAAACAAGGATGAAGGATATGATAGATATGAAAGAATGGTTTATAATTTGGTTAGAAAATGGTTTGGCCATTTATTTAGGAATTTTAAAATGTCATTCGGCCAAATTTACCCACATTTTTGCTGGTAGAAGTCTTATCTATTTTTGATAACTAATGGCCTTGTTGACGTTTTTAGTCTGAAGAAACAAGAACAAAACTAGCAACTTTGGACCAGCAAATCAGCTGCATGGAAGATGAGCTGTCAGAGGCAAGACTCGAAGCATCCAAGCTAAAAACTGAACTCGTCTCGGAACGATCATCTTGGGAAGTAAAGATGTCAGAGATGCAATCAAGAGTAAACGAGGTAGGTACTTTACACAGTGATCCCCAAAAAAACATTGCAAAAATTTCCAATATAAAATAAAACCAAAAAGCTGCATTCCATATTTTATTAGCTAGGACTTTCAGCGCTTGCAATAGCTCGTGATTCTATGCCATTTTTATATAATGACGTTTTTATTTCTTGTGTTCAGCTGGAAGAGGAACGCATCGTAGCAAGTGGAAGAAGCAAAATCCCCGGCATGCGAACGCGAATGGAACTCGCTTGGCAGAAAGAACGAGAAGAACAGCACAGGCTCCTACAAGAAACCTCAACGCTGGCTCGGGATTTGAGGCAGACGTTGTTCGAAGTGGAGAGGGAAAGAGATAAAGAAAGACTGGAGGCTAAGAGAAGGCATGATCAGCTCAAGAAAACCACAGAAGAAGAACAGGATGAAAACAGGAAGAAGGTAACCGAGGTAAGATGATTTAAATGGTCACAAATATTTCTGGAATTCAGAGTATTGAAAACGGTATGATTCCGACCGTTGAGGCCGTTGAGGAGAGACCAAATTTTTTACCCTACAACCGTATAATCAATCACCTTGGGAACGGCAAAATGGAATGTTTGTTTATTAGAAAATGATTTTTAAGTTGCTTAGTACCTAGGTGATATTTTGTTGATTTTGTCTTTATGAATTTTTCTATTTCATATTTGTATTCAATTTTTTATATTCTCTCCTTTCTCAGATTCAGTGTGATCTATTGGAACTGCGTGACGCTCATGCTAAACTTCGAACCACAAACGAGAAACTGAGGCGAGAAAAAGAAAGAAACGAGAAGGATCGAGAAGAGCTAAGACAACTGGTGGCTGGAAAGAAGAGAGCAGAAGCAGATGAAGAGAGGAAAGTGAACACGATGCTAGAACAGGTACCCTTTTCACTTTTTATTCATACATTAGCCGATCAAAGTCCAAGATCTGTCAGAAAAGCCCAGAATGGAGAAGTAAACAAGCCTTAGGTCTAGCCAATATCTTAATTAATATTGTTTTAGTTCTGACAGTTTAGTCTGCCAGCATGATCATTGAAAAACAATTTTCCTACAATATGCTGACACAAGTCTAATGTTCCAATTCCAAATGTATTGTATCAGTGTTTGCGGTGAATTCTCTGATTTAATCGAAAGCAATGAGCCTGATTTATCAAGTTTTGACTCATTTTAACAAAAATCCCAGATGAGTGCCATGGGTGTTCACTCCATCACCCGTTTACTTTGCAGATTGACGAACTCATGAGATTAGCACCAGATCTCTTCCCACAAAAGCAAGATGCGTCTGCGAATATTGCAACACCAACTCCTCCAAGAAGACTAAAGGTGCGTGCACTGTAACCAAATTTTTATTTGAGGCACAGCAAAGAGAGGCATTAGTTTCAAAATCGTTGTCATGAGTAGTCATGAGTATCACAAAGTAGAAATTAAATAACATAAAATTGTTTTATTTAAGGGCCCCAAATCAAGAGAGTCGTCCCCATCGTTAGAGAGAAAAGAATTTAGAAAAGGTTTGCAATTTTATTCTACTAGTTAATTTTAAGATTTTTCTTATTTATTTATTTTTTGTTATTAATAATCTTGATGAACCTTTCGGCAGAGTCATCGGTTGACCGACAGTTCCAACTCCAGTCCACTGTCCAACGTTTAGCGGATGCTACAGATGAACTGAGAAAGTACCAACGTCTAAGTGAAGAAGAAAGAGACAAGGATCGTGCCAGAAGGACGATAGGAATGCGAAGGTTAGTAATATATCAAGAAAATTAATGTCCCGTCACCATCAGTACTAAATTATGCAGTAACAGATGAATTTTCAGTCATTGTAGGTGATTATTCAAAATAACAAATAAAGCTTTTCCCCATTTTAGTCAGGCTTCAAGTATCATATTCTGATATTTTGAATCTGACATCTGATAGGATATGATATGTATGATATGGTATGATGAGGTATGATACGTAAAGCAATAGCATGCTTTGTAGAAATTAGCTGTAGAAAAATAATGTTATTACCTACTTAGAATTTTTACAACAATTTTAGAGCGGCGTCCACTGAATCAGATAATCCCCCGGAAAACACTCTGAGGGCGAAAGCTCAGAATGGCAAGGGAGTCCAGAGGAAGGGCAGCTTGTACCGCAAGAGTTTATCCCTCGAGCAGACAAGTGGTAGTGCCCCTCCAGATCAGGTATGTTAAACAGCTGATGAACATCAGGGGTAAAAATAGTATTACCACTAAAAAAAGCCATGTGCATTGCTATCACTCAGCTTTTCTGCTGGCCCAATTCCCACAATAACTAAAAATTTAATATTTTATTTGGTTAATTTCTCAGCAAATCTGGAAGAATGACGATGAGACAGATGGGAGCTTGACGAGCTTACAGTCCGCTGGCTCTGAAGCGATGGACTCCCGGTATTTCTCTCTCCAACGCAGAGAGACCAGTGTTGACAGGTGATCAACACATGATTTTTTATCTATACTTACTATGCAAAAGGGAAATTTTTCAGAGAGAGATTTAAAAAATAAAAATAAACGTACATGAAAAACAGTTCTGGTTATAAGAGAACATCTATTTTGAAGTCCAGTTAACTTGTTTGAGAGACTGAGACTGGTAGAAATAACTATTGCCAGGTCTTGCCTGATTGCATGAAACAGTTTAACAACAGCTATAGCAATGTTGTTTTTTCAGCCGGCTTTCTGGTGGCTCCACTCAAAGTGATGTCTTGCAATCTGGAGAGAAGAAAAAGAAAAAGGGCATCCTAGGAAAGCTAAAAAAGTTGACAAAAAGCAGAAGTATAGATGACACAAATACAACCACAGACTATCCATTGTCTGTAGGACAGGTGAGAAAATTATTGACTCAATTCAATAAATTTTACTCAGTATATTTCACTTTAAGCCACCCCGATTTTTTTTAATCAACTTTTCCCATTTTTCCTTCTCATGAATATTGTCTTACAATTTTTTTCTTTCAGGGTTCCGGTTCTGATATCAGCGTAACAGCAGAAGAAAAAGGCAGTAAGAAGGATCTCCGCGATAGGTTGACGGGGATCTTTAAGAAGAGCGGGTCGAGGAGTAGCAGCATAGAGCGTAGCAAGAAGGAGGAGAGTCCGGCTTTACCCGATCGAACAGCATTGTCCACCCAACGGCCGCTGGTTCGAACAGTTGGTGCTAGTGCTGGATCAAGTGCAGACAGTCATGCAATACAGAGGCCCTCCCCAGCCGTAAGCATTAAACAAGCAAGCTAGTAGAATACATCAGCAGAAATTGTGATTGTGGTTACCTATTTCTGATCCAAAACTGAAATTGACATAGAAAAAAATGTATAGGTACCCAAAAGGTCTATGCAAGTTATGGGAATTTCTATGCATGCTTGTTTGAAAATTAATTATTTTCTAGATGGTATAAACATGCAAGAAACATTGTACACAAACAAAACAGACTTCCTCACAAGTTCTTGTTCATATAGAAAGTAGCTTCTTGCATGCTATACTTTTTGGTAATGTATGGGTCAAAAACCCATCGAATTGTACCTCTTTGCATGGCACTTTTATGTAGCATTTGTAATTAGACTACCTTCTCATCAATAGTCTTAGTTTAATATGCTGTTTTTGTGTGTTGCAGAGAAGTGATTCAAGCCAAATTTCATCTAGTTCGTCTCGTCCTCTTGCCCCGAAGAAGACAATCGGTGCTCAGTTACCTTTACCTTCTTCAACTTTACGCCGTACCAAATAGAAATGTCATCATATCTTAAGAAAAATTGGAAATTATTGTTCCCATGTTGCATAGGTTAATGGGAACTTGCAAATTTGTATTGTCCATAAAATATTGTCCAATCCATGATATGTAAATTAAAAGTGCATTAAGGAAACTAAAGCCACATTTATTTCAATTTGAATTTGGAATTATAGCCTCATTCATTCTTTCATTATGGTTTAGTATACTAGTACTTTAAAATGTTTCAGATGTGTTCTGGCTTTCGTAGGTGTAGAAATAGATTTGAAAAATATTTCCCACTCGCAGTTATAGGTTTAATAAAACTGTGATTTAATTATTTTTAATCGAATAAAACCCTTATGCATAGTAAAATGTTTGATACCCTAAACTATTTATTTATTTTATAAAGATATGCTGTCATTTTACTTCATGGATTTAATGAAAGACTTTTTGTGTAACCAATATGTGGAATTAATTTTCTTTGTGTCCCTTTATTATATAGAATAAACGTTTTTATTATTCGTACAAAAAAAATTAAATTAAAAACTATGATAACGCAATGTTAACAAAAAAACTTCACTAATAAATTTAAATAAATTAAAACCCTACAGACCAGATCCTTGCGTCTCTTGATAATATGTTATTACCAGTAAAGTTATGGCCAAATGTTCTAAAATGCTGTATGGAACTTTTAAAGATTGTATATTTTAGTGGAAGATTGTGGTGTATACCATTATTTTTAAGAATAATATGTTTTTATATAAAAGAATATATAATAATATAATAATATGTATAGTATATTTGAATTTGAAAACGTACCGAGCGGAGATTTGAAAAGTGAACGCACTTCATGATGACGATCGTCACAACGTTTGATTTCTGAGCGCAGTTCGTGCGCAGAGCACGAAATTTGGTCTCTGCGCAGGTCACATGTACGTGTTTCGCCACTGCGGTCCGCTCGCCTTCACTCTTCCTACGGGCGTCGAAACGGGTATGTTGTAGATCGTATGGTAGCTTAAAATTATTATGTTTCCAACCTTATAAGCAGCATAAGTTGTCAAAAAAATCACAAAAACAAAAACCAACAAAAAAATCGAAAACATCTAAACATAAAATAAAAAAAAGTAAAAGCGGTGGAAACGTAAATTTGAGTTTATCCAACATTGAGTGAGCTGCAGTGTGCGCGTGTGAAAATCATCAGTTCGTTTGCCTGGAAGCCATCTTTATTCGAAATTCACACAGAAGACATCGATCGGAAATTAATTAATTCTCAGCGTGACAAATTCAGTGTAAATAACTCCCATCTATCGATCGACGGAAAATCAAGTTATCAAGATGATGAATCCGGGAAATGCTAGCCACCCTATGGCTTCGCTGTATATTGGGGACCTCCATCCAGATGTCTCGGAGGCCATGCTTTTCGAGAAATTTTCAACGGCTGGACCCGTTCTTTCCATCCGAGTTTGTCGAGATATTGTGACTCGGCGTTCGCTTGGCTATGCTTATGTCAACTTCCAGCAGCCAGCTGACGGTAAATATGAGAAATATTTATTTATGTATGTAGATAAGCATAGCCCTTTTAACATGAAATTGAGGGCATGGTCACGATCGTGGCCTAAGATGGAGGTGATTTGTCCAATGCATGCCATGTAGGACCACTTAGGTACCACATTGACACAGTCAAGACCTCAATACGGTTTCTATAGTCTTGATAGAATGAGAAATATGCACATTATATGGTTGAGTTATGTCTTGCCGATACTTTTTACAAATGTACCGTCGATATATTTTCTACAATACTATGAGGACATGCCTTGTAATTATGTCATCTATTGCTCTAAAAAAAACAAAAAGTAACTTGCCCAGCAGTTCAAAGTGTGAAAGGTACAATATGAAAGTTGATGTATGTGAACTAATTTATTACTGGTCAAGATGGCCTGAATTTTCATGGAGATACACATTTCCTGAAGTAATCTAATTTAAAACGATCTCTTGTGTCAACAGCCGAGCGTGCTTTGGATACGATGAATTTTGACACCATCAAAGATCAGCCTCTCCGCATTATGTGGTCTCAGCGGGACCCTTCTCTACGCAAGTCTGGCGTGGGAAATGTTTTCATTAAGAATCTGGACAGTCAAATCGACAACAAGGCTATCTACGACACCTTTTCGGCCTTCGGGAACATTCTCAGCTGCAAGGTATGATTACACTTTAATTCTAGCAATATCCTTATGAGCTTTTGGTGACCGAAACTTTTGCTATGCGCATTGTAGCATTGCCTCTCCTATTTCAATTGCTGCAATCTTAGTTGCTCAAGTATAGAATAATTACTTAGTGCATTGGATTCCTAGTCACTGTTGACAGATATAAGTAGGCAGAATATAAGGTTTAATTGTCATTGAATCTAGAGTCCTCTTGTTTCCTGGGGAGTGCAATTTCCACAAAGCTAGACTTCTTTGAAGATACATGATTGAATTTTCAGTTCCCCTTTGTGCACAGCCAAACTGACATCATTTTCCTAAGCTAATGAAATTCAAAAATATTTTCAGGTGGTGCAAGACAATGCTGGGGCTTCCAAGGGATATGGGTTCGTCCATTTCGAAACTGAGGAGGCAGCCACGAAGGCTATTGAGAAGGTGAACGGTATGTTGTTGAGTAACAGGAAGGTATTCGTTGGCAAGTTCGTTTCGCGCAAGGAACGCGAGAAGGAACTGGGAGAGAAGGCCAAGATGTTCACTAACGTCTATATCAACAACTTCGGGGATAATATGACGGACGAGACTCTCCAGGGGATGTTTGAGAAGTTTGGCCGCATCACGAGCTACAAAGTGATGAACAACTATGACGGCAAGTCCCTTGGATTCGGTTTTGTGTCGTTCGAAGACCCAGAATGCGCTGAGAAGGCGGTGAAGGAACTGAACGGCAAAGAGCTGGAGGAAGGGAAGCCGTTGTACGTGGGCCGGGCCCAGAAGCGAGGCGAACGTCAGCAGGAGCTCAAGCGCAAGTTCGAGCAGCTCAAGATGGATCACTTGAACCGCTACCAAGGTGTGAACCTGTATGTCAAGAACTTGGATGACTCGGTTGATGAAGAGTGCCTTCGTAAGGAGTTTGCTCCGTTCGGGACGATCACAAGTGCCAAGGTGATGTCGGAGGCCGGTCGCAGCAAGGGCTTCGGATTCATCTGCTTCTCCACTCCCGAAGAGGCTACTAAGGCGGTGACCGATATGAACGGCCGCATCGTCGGCTCGAAGCCGCTCTATGTTGCTCTGGCTCAGCGAAAGGAAGATCGTAAGGTATGTGTGCCAATACTTTTCTCTTCATTAGTGTTCTTATCAGTTGTAAATTGTAATTAAATCTCAAGGCTGTTTGATATGATAGCATTGGTTGATTGTGGCGTACCACAATGTGTTGGTCACTGATTAACTACTTTTGTTAAATCTTGGGTACTGTTCATGTTTTATGTTGCTAATTTCTTGTTTTACAATCCAAGTACTTGTGACAATGCTAATTTTTAAAAATTTGACTTTGTCAGTGTATTGACTAATGGACTTCAAGGAACCTGGCGTAAACAAGTTATATTTTCCGCAGGCTCATCTGGCTTCCCAGCACGTCCAGCGCATGGCTAACATGCGCATGCAGCAGATGGGCCGCATCTTTGCTCCGGGCACCCAGGGAGGCTTTTTCATTCCGACGATCCCGCAGCCGCAGCGCTACTACAACCCGACTCAGATTCCACAGATCCGACCGACTCCCCGCTGGCAGACTGCAGCCCAACCGGTGAGAAAAACAATGAGCAAAAACCACTGGGTGCACCCTACTAAGCATCACCACTTAATTTAACATGCTGCATGCTGGTAAAACTGTATACATGTCAATCTGGCACGGATTTTATTGAGCCCATTTAAACTATTGTCGTAACATAACACAAGCTGAAATGTACAAGCTTCCCCTGTTTTGATTGTTCCATTGCTTCATCGCCATCTCCCTGGAGAGCCCTATCCTCCAACTTGACTGGGCACAGAAATAAACTTGGACAATGTGCAAGTGCTTTTTGCATGCAATGCCTGGTGGGAATGGAGCTGTGTCTAACCCGAGCGCTTTGTGATTGCAGGGCGGCGGCTCCGTCTACCCGAACCTGTACAGCGGTCCGTTCTACAAGAACCGCCCGCCCGTGCAGGGAGGGTCGCGCATGTCGTCGCGTCCGATCACCAACCAGGCGGGCGGCGAGAACAACATGCAGGGCCGCCAGCTGGGCGCCCAGTCGTCGTCTGCGTCTCAGCCGTTCACTTTCACATCGAACATGCGCAACCCTCCGCAGGAACACGCTCCCACCCAGCAGGTGCAGGCTCAACAGCCGCAGGCCTCTCAGCAGGTGAGCTACTTGCAACGGCGTTGGTCTCGTGTTCACTTGCCAATGCTGGCTGCGGTCTTGGTTCTTACCCCACTGCTCGAGTTCTATGAAAATGCGATTAGATTGAGATTTAAGGTCATGGCACAACTTGGTTCACCTTTTGTCAGTTCAGCATTGCTTGCCGTTGTTAGTTACATTTTTTGGAGCGGTATGCTGTTAGTGGTATCAGTTTGTTGATTACAACTGCTGATGTGCATTTCCTACAATCCTGTTAAGAAGTTAGGTTATCCTAATTCCTACTTCAATAAGTGGGTTGTGGGGTTGGTAATGAACTGTGAATGTGAATGCTTGCTATGTTTTGCAAATCCCAGTTGTTATAAATTGACATGATGCAACATATGGGGTGAGGCTGCAAGAAGTCGAGCATCTTTAATGGTTGCTAACTATGTGAACTCCTGTCTTTCACGGTCGGCACTGATAAACCAATTTGAAATGCTAGTGCTTTTCTGATCGGGGACAAGGGTGTGACTGGTACCTGATATTGTGATACGGGTTTTCATCTTCACTTCATCGACAAACGTCTCGTCTGATAATTCAGCTAGTCTTTCGTAGCAGGATCCCAGCTGCTTGGAATAGCTGTCAATCCAGACAGGCCTGGCTATCATGCATGACTGTCTTGAAAGAATCTCGAGAACCAAGGGTTTTTGCTGAATTCTGTCGTCTGTGTTTCCAGGCCGTGATGGTGCAAGGGCAGGCCCCTCTAACCGCCTCCATGCTGGCTGCGGCTCCTCACCAAGAGCAGAAGCAGATTCTGGGCGAGCGGCTGTTCCTGCTGATCGAGCCGATGTACCCGACGCTGGCTGGCAAGATCACCGGCATGCTGCTTGAGATCGACAACTCTGAGTTGCTCTACATGCTTGAGCACACTGCTTCGCTCAAGTCCAAGGTTGAGGAGGCGGTCGCTGTCTTGTTGGCCCATCAGGCGAAGCAAACTGGCACGCAAAATAAGACTGACTGAATACCGACGAAACCTTATACACACGCCCTTAAAATAAGTAGTCGAACTACATATTTTTTTAAGAAGTCTTGCTCAGTTGTTTTTTAAGTGCTGCCATTTGATCAGGACACATGCTACACAAAAATAGAACGGGACAGATAGCCTGATGCAAGAACTGCTATCGAGTTTCGTACTCAAAAAAAAAATCGATAAAATATAAGCAACTACCCGAACGTCCAGGAATTTCTAATGAACAAACATCGAAATTCTTGTTGAAATGAAGACTTCACTCATGATAGGAATTTTTTAATATTACATAATACAGTTAGTACCTGCCTGAAGATTTCTGCCTCAAATTACTACTGTTAGACCAGATTTTTTTCACGTAAGGGTTCGTTGCAATTACCTTGGTTGATGAGATGATGTATTGATTTGTACCTAATTAAGTAGATTGCTTTTGTCACTTGGATTTCAAAATTTTCACGCTGAGGAAATGTTTTTGTCTGTTGTGGTCGATAGCCAGAGTGTTGGCATGTTTTAAAGTTTGAATCAGTCGATTTTAGGAATTGGATCCAGTTGGTGGTCGGCAGAATTCCAGCTGTTAAATTGATTAGTTTGAGAATATTATGAGAAAATAAATTTCCTACATCGAACTACCAGAAATTTTTCTTGTATATTTTGATTGCATAGTGTACCCACCATAACTGATGAAAACTTGTCCAATTTTTAATTCGTCTCATTTTATTTCAATAATGTTCAGTATCTAAGATAATAAATCTTCATTTGTATTTGGTACTGAGCTGTATTAATGTAATTTCCCATGTGCATATCCAGTTCCACATGCAAGTAATCCTTTAACTAAAATGCATTGATCTATATGGTAGAAAGGCTGAGAAATGGAAAAGTTCGATCAGAATCGACACTTGAGTTGGAATGAGGGAAAAGGGTTTTTGCATTGAAGTGTCATTGAAGTAAACACTTTCTCCTTCTACAAGTAACTTGCCTGCGGCAGTGACCGCATGGTGAGAGTCCGTGGTATTTGCATGAGCCCTGAATGATTGACAGGTACCGTGATTGGCAAAAAAAAGCGCGAAATTCTATAAATTCAAAAGAAAACATGGCCGCAGATGAGAGGAAAAGATTATTTATTTAAATCCATCTCGGATGCCGAAAGATTCCGAAGATAACGATTTCACTAACAGTCAATGTAATGACGTGATAGTTTTATTTCAATGTTTCTCAGGAGGGAAAAGGAAAAACCAGTGCTTCAGGCAGCTTGAGAGGTAAGTTAATATCTACAAGGGTACTTTCAGAATAGCTTTCAGGCAATAGGATTATTTGATGTCAGTTTTTAACAATTTGTCAGTATTATTTATTTTTTGCTTATGCATCCACGAAGACAGAATATACTTTGGTACCACATCTTGATGAAACTGTCTCCTAGCAGATCTAATGTCGCAGCGTAGTATCTGTAGCGCCACAGTGTTAGAGGTTATATTATATGGATACTCGAACAGCAAGGAGAACCTTGCTGTGGAGAGGTCTGTAAGAAACCTCCCCCAACCAGATCTGTGGTTGATCATGGATGGCCAATCATTCAGTCCAATTTTGCTTATATTTTACAGCAATTTATGCCTCATACCGTCTTTTACCACCAGAAGATAGCATGCTATGCCTATATTTTGCATAGAACACTTAATATTTTTACTTGATACTACAGGAACAGAGTAACATAGATTGAATATTATTTATTGATAATTTTCATTTTATTAACTGAAAACAATCAGATCTGTACTCTTAATATGTACACATTTTAATAACTAAATCCATGGCTGGCTATAACATAATATCATTGCATTAAACATTAATTAACATCTTAAATTAATATTACAAATTTAATTGAAAATTCAGGAATTTCAAACCCATAGTAAATAGTTACTAGTATTTATTTTGGTTTGCTCTCAATTTAAGGCTTTATCAAATAACAAATCATCAATACCTACTAGCTTCAAAAAACCAAAATATTTGTCATACAATGCAAATAATATCATTAACATCTATAGTGTGTATCTATTTGCACATAACTTGCATTCCTCAAATTAAGTGTTATCACCTCACAATATAATGTAGTAATAATAAAACAGTGTTTGGTCGTTGTGGATACCTTTCGGCATACCTGCAGTCTATAGAAAAAATTAGGGTTGCAGCAATTGGAGCAGATTTTCCCAGACTTGGCGATGTTGTGGTCTCGATCTGAGCTTTGTTTAGTCACAGCTCTAGATTTACAGGCAACTAGGTAATGGACGAAATATTATTGTGTAGGTATTAACTACCGGCACAGATTTCGGAACCTTTTTTGTTCCATTATATTGACAAATAAATAAAAAATAGCTACTATCTGAGTCATTATAAATATTTTGTGTCATATTTAAGCAGTAAATGGCAGAATTATGAACGGGTGGGTGGTGTGGCTATTCAGTTACCTTAATCAAGCATGTAACCAGATATTTATAATATTGGGATTAAAAGTGCAATATAAAGTAAGTGTAGGCACTATTTAACTAATTAAAATTAAATAATTTGCCATGCAGGCTCTATGGAAAATCATAAGCATCAATTGATTTCCTAGAAATATCAATATAAAATATCATAAATAAAA
Organism: Nemurella pictetii; assembly: GCA_921293315.2. Taxonomy (NCBI): domain Eukaryota; kingdom Metazoa; phylum Arthropoda; class Insecta; order Plecoptera; family Nemouridae; genus Nemurella; species Nemurella pictetii. Next base: position 26,468,435 of record OV121116.1, on the reverse strand, counting down.
TATAATTTACAAAGCAAATCCATTGATAACTATAATCAAGTTTAGTTAAAAGGAACAAATGCAGCAAGTGGAGTATCAAAATAGCTACTCAGATTTGCAAAACCAAAATAATATCATTAAATTTTGGTAATCCTAGTAAAATTAGTAGTACATAGCAATAGGAGTTGTAGTTTTCACTAAATACTCATTTCTTAAATGAAGTGTAATGAATTTAAAAGGCCATCGGAAGTGGCTTGAGGTTGGCAATCGAGCTCATTCTTCTACGTGGGCCTGCCAACCTCTGTTCAATATCTTCTAAACTTCTACCTTGGGTTTCTGGGACGCAGAATATCACAAAGAAGATTCCCACAAGACAGAACATTCCGAAAAGCCAGAATGTTCCGTGTGTGCCGATGGCATCGATCAAATCTGTGAACGTCTTGGTTACGATGAACGTGCATGCCCAGTTGAAAGCGGTTGCCAACGACGCAGCTGATCCTCGTATTTTAGCTGAAATATTAAAACATTTTGTCAACAGTTGCATGACAAGTTATAAGTTGGAAATGGTAAAGTAGGTTGTAGATGACATCAAGTAAAAATTACTACAAGCATTTTGTTTACTTCTAAGCGAATTTAGCAGTCAAGTTGCTTGGGATAAAGGATTAAAATTTTGCAGCAGTAGTTACCTGGTAAAATCTCTCCCATCATGAGCCAAGGAATCGGTCCATATCCTAGCGAGAATCCAATGACGAATACTACGAAACTCATAAGAGGTAGCCAACCAAAGTCTGTCACATTGTACTCGTTATTCTTCAGGTAGAAGAATGTTCCTAATGTTGCCAGTGAAATTGTCATTGATATTCCAGATATGTACAACAGTACTTTACGACCTAAACGATCGATCAGAAGAGTCGCTACAAATGTAGCGCCAAAATTAACGACTCCGACAATAATTGTGCAAAGATTTCCATCGATCGTGCTTCCAGCATCCTGTTGAATGGAAAATAATTGAGTTAGCTTTGCGGATACATTCTGTGTCTTCTAAGTGGGGATTGTTTTTCCACCGAAGCAAGCAATGGTTGAATTGGGACATTAAGATCCTTGCATCTACTTTTTCCAACGATTTCAGCTTCTACCTGACCTAGCAAGATCAAGAAATTATGCAGAGGCATTCGTATAAGGAATGGGGTGTTTGATTTTGTAGACACTAACATAAGTTTAAAAAGGACTGTTACCTTGAATATCTGGACGGTGTAAAAGACGACAGCATTTATTCCACTCATTTGTTGGAAGAACATCAGTCCAATTGAAATGGCTATAGGCTTGAGGTTTTTCTTTGAAATCAAATCAAAGCTTGATCCTGTCGAGTATTTCTGCGCATCAATGTGAGATTTCTCAATTGCGTTGATTTCATTTGCAATATCGGCATCTTTGCCTCGGAGCCACTGCAAGGCTTTGCGAGCCTCATCATTTCGATCTGAAAAGAAATAGAAAGAAATAGATTGTGAGAAAATATTATTTAGGAAGTAATTAATGCATCTGTCCTGAATGAGACTGGACTCCTTGTGGTTCTGCCATGTATTTAATATGGCTTTGCCACATAATTTAATTTAAATATTTATTAACTTCTTATCAAAAACTGTTTGGCTTGACTACATGGCATGAAATTTTTGAGGTACGTATTGGGTTCAAATTGCTTTTGGTACCTTACCGAGTACCTACCTAACTACCGATGTCTATTGCATTGAATTTGTATTATGATGTTGCATAATTCACTGCATTGAAGTTAGACTTTAATTCTTCTGAGACCAAAACAAATTAGAGCTTTCTAACTTTTTATTTCCATGTGTTCTAAGTATACTTATGCATTTCTAAGTTTTCAAAGGAATTCTGGATTGTGCTAATTTTTTTTCTAGCTAGTGTGTATACCTATCTCAAAATAGCGCTAGTCGCTCTGTTAAAAATGTAACAGACAGTTCTTAATAACATAGAGAAACTGCTGCCTGAGTCTGAATGAAAAGTACAGGCTGGTTGTTCACACAAGTCTAATTGACTAAAGCAGATACTTACTCTTCGAAATATACCATCTTGGCGTTTCAGGGATCAGAAACATGCAGATGAGGAATGGAATCGGCAAACATCCGCCAAGGATGGCCAATGAAGACCAGTTGATATATTTCCCTGCTACGAAACATAGCAGAATTCCTGAAATGAGAAAAAAGAATCTATGAAATGCTGTTTACTTGCAATTGACACATTCTTATAACAAATTTTCTAGAAACATGTATAGTGTAATAACAGACTTTTAATTAATGCGCAATTTTGCACATGTCGGCAATCCCTTCGTCGAATTACGATCACTTTGCATCTTGATAAATTAGTTAGCATTTTCCACACTTTCATCTTATGAAGTTATCATAATTGTGGTTTTCTTCATGGCCATGGATGGAAAATGGGATGATTTTGGTGAGCGATTCAAAACTAGTGGCCTGATCCAACTCTTGTCCAAACGAAACACTTAACACAATATCGAGAGTCCTACCGATATTCCCCAGTGTGGTCGGCATCAGTCCGAGCATTCCCCTCACTTCCGGCTGTATCGTTTCTCCAAGGTAGACAGGCAAACAGAGCGATGCAACTCCCACACAGAATCCAGCAATGATCCGGCCAGCGTAGATCATACGAATGTCCACGGCCAGCGCAATCAGAAGCCAAGCTGAATATGAATATTTAATTAATATTTGAATATTTATGGGGAAAATTTGTTAAATTGTTAAAGCAAAATTGTCTTGTACTCACAAACTATGAAGGGAAGTGCAGTTCCTAGGATGGTGGTTCGGCGGCCGATGAATTCTATCAACGGCCCTCCGGCAATCCCGCCGACGAGTGCAGAAAGCGGCATGAAACTTCCAATCCATGATTCCTTAAAAGAAATGTCGAAAGACTAATTAGAATCAGATTGCAATCTGCTTTCAACTCCCAGATATTTATTTGTTCTACAGAAATTGGAACTGCTATAAGTGATCCAGGTTGGTGGGAATTGATGCTGCTATTTCTCAGCGATTTCAAAACATTTTCTTACGGATGCTGTGTCGAGGAACCAGTCAACTACGTGACATGCGTTTACGCAACTCACAATTTTTAGCGAGAGGTCACTGAAGTGGGCAGTGCATTTTTTTAAGTAGGTCATCCTAATAGAGCCCCCCTCCCACCCACTCCTGTATCACAATCAAAGGATATGGAACTGATAAAATGATAGGAGGGACAACCTGCTTACTTCAGTCAGTTTGTTACGATATTGATAGTAGCTTATCAGAGTACCAAGAAATTATGTCATTACTCTAAGCTATATCTGTAGGATTACAAACATTTTTTGATCATGCCAACAAGGAAAGTATTGATGGAAATATCAGAATGATAGGATCAGCAAGGGTTTTGAGCATCGGTGGCTGTACGTACTTATAATGCAATCCCCTAGGGTCATCAATACATTATATTTTACTAGGCATGCATAAAGTGTGCTTCATCTAAAATAACACAAAATACTTTTGTTTCAACAAGAACCTTGTTCTGATGTGGAGGGTGGGGGGGGGGGTCATATTCGAGATACAGATTGTTTTATTTTAGAAAAGGTGGTGGTTCCGCACTCGAAAAATTCTCTAAAACATGCATTGCAAGTGAGGCAGGTACATTTTCTTTTTCCAATTCTACTAATTGTTTTCAATTGGCAATTCTTGCTTTTCTACCTCGTGGAACAAAAGTTCTTGTTTCAACACCATTCTACCTCTTGCTACCTCTAGCTACCTATTCAACCTCTTGCTTCCTATTCAACCTCTTGCTACCTATTCAACCTATTCGACCCAGTATCGTTTGCCACTTGACAGCCGTAGTTGATCGTCGGTCGTCGAACTGAGTCGAACTCGCGAGACATGGCGAGTCAGAAAAAAGCTTATCTAGGCTTACTTTTGCTGATTATGCTCGGCTAGAATGTCGGGCTTGGTTTCGGAATCGACTGCAGAATAGAAAACGAGTTGACAAGCAACGTTCGACACACACTTCGATCTGATTGGCTCTTTTAAAAAGCCTTGAAATTTGATTGGCTTCGAAAGAGGCTTGTCATTTTTTTCAACTTGATCTATATCTATGCATACGTGCTTGCATATTTTCTCATATTACTTGCGTGAGAATGCATTGTAATTATTGTTATTAGGGCAAGCTGACCAGCCTTGATCGAGATAGACAGGTTTTTAAATGGTGTTAAGTTGTCTGCCGTAAAGATTTGTACAAGTACTTCCCTGAATCATGTTGCCAAAGACTTTATGATACAAGACTAGATTAAAGTTAAACGGTGTACGTCATCCAACGGTATATTATCGAAATTTCCAGGAACTTTGATTGGCGATATGCCAATCATAATTTCGGGAAATTCTGTGGATGAACCGCAACTCAACTGGAAAAGCTATTTGGATCTAAGCATGCAGCTGGGCATCCGTAGACTGCACCCACAATTTGAGGCCTTTTTTAATTTTGTAAAAATTTCTTCGAATATTGGACTTTTAAATCGCGTGAATTGTTTTGGTGCTGTACAACTTTCTGGATAAAATCAGGTAAATAAATGTATAATCGTGTTTTTCAGATTTGATCCGAGATGATTTTAAGACTTGGTTTCCTTTTTGTCCATTTTTTTCGGAAATAATGCAAATTATCCTAGTTTATAAAGATTTATAAACGCGTGGGTCTGAGGGTGGCTTGACGGGTGGCCGCCAATATGTATGCTCTATGCTAAAAGAAAAAAAATCCGTCCGATTTTTCCCGAAATTCCTGGATCGCGGATATAATTTTTGGTTCGATGAGCCCAGACCATGGATGATCTACAATATTGTTTCCTCACAGTCCTGAAGATGACCACACCGACACGTGGTCGAAACGTCGACCCAGGCCCTTTTTAGGGGTAAAAATCGATCAAAACATTCAGAGAATCAAAGGCAATATTTTAAAAGTTTCTTCGGCGGTGCTTAATGCCATTTCAAGGCGCTCACCGAATTAAAAATAAGAATTCTGGTGCGATATCCGGACAAAAATGTGTCACTGTCTCGTAGATTTTCATTCAAAAGAGGTCTTGATCCTATGTTTTCTTGGTAGGGAGAGGGTCCTCGTACCCCCTCACTCACATATTTTTACCACCAAACACCAAAACGTATCTGTTTTTGTCTGAAATCAACCGCCCAGGGAAAAAAGTATCTAGAAGCTTGCCAATTTCCGACTCCTCGCCCGTGCCCATGCCCTTACTTATCCGATTCCCTATTAAGATGACAAGAACACAAACACTTGGTTTTCCTTGTCGTTTCAAATGCGTAGGCTAATTGACGTTTTTCCCTCGGGTCAGTAATCACTAATCACTAATCACTAATCACTAATCAAGGATTGTATAGACCACGTAGTATATATAGCAATGTGCCAATACAGCATCGGGCTTCTTTTTTAATCGATATCACCATACTCATTAGAGTCGTCGACCAGCTAGCAAGCTCCAGAAAAACAGTGACGTATTACATGCATGCACTAGACACTAGACACTAGACACTAGACACCAATGATTCCAAGATAACAATAGATTTTGACATTGCGACATTCGCGCAATTGTGTTTCGATTGAGTTCGATACATAAAAGATATATAGAACGTATAACACAGTCAATCACTGTTTCAATATGCCAATTAATGGACAGTTGATTGATTGTGATTTGTTGACGATCTTTTATTGATAGGGTTAATGCTTGATTTTCGCCAATTTCAACCAATGAGATCCCTGACACGGTGTCTTATATTATCTTAGCTATACCAGCTGGATATTTAAACAAATTTTAAAATAAGTCCGCCTTTTTTTGGGCAACCACCCTGTACTTCCCAACCAACTAATTGGATACATGTTCTGCCTCATAGTCAAATGCTAATATATTGTTAAGACAATAATGCCTAGTTGGTTATTCAAATTAAGTATCCGCCTAGAGATATCAGGTGTATTAAATCGAGTACTGTAACGTGCATTCAAAGCCCCACGTGTAGATTTTTCCCACTATGAATTGCAACTAATTTTCTACTTGCACTGGCTCTGGCATTATAACGTTTTACAGAGTTAACCTTCCATTCTTAAACATTCTTTGTGTTCATGAAAGCTGTCCGTGAACGCGAATAGAAAAGCTTATTCCATGTGGCCTTCGGTACGATGGTCTTGCTACTACTAATTTGATTTAGCACTCAAAGATTCTAGAAAACTGAAAGACAAATTATGGAAACTAGATTTATTGAAGGTAGAGTTATGCAACGAACGATTTTTCTATATGGATTAATCACTAGAAGCAACGATTAATCCAGAGTAATATTATATGTGGTCCGATCGGGTAACAAATTGATTTGAAACCCGCTACTTTTGAGAGATTTAGATATCACTCTTTTTTTCTGAAATTTCCCTTGTCTCTCAATGGGCTTTGTAAAAGAAAATTCCGGTTCAGACCAACTGGATTAGTCAGGAATTCGAAAGGAACATGCCTCAAGCACTACCCGTGGTAAAACTAAATCTGAGTGTTTGACGATCATTTTCCTGGGAAATGTGAAAACCGCAAGCGGAATTCGCATCAGCACTAGTCACCAGATCCACGTCCGAAACGAGATGGGGAAATATTGAGTAGGATCTGATAGGATTAGGGTCAGTTAGAAGATTAGAACTAAAGCAGTACGTTGCGCGGTGGCAGTCAAGAACATCCAATAATCACCACTTCAACCCCAATTGGGGCGATAGAATAGACCATCTTACTTCAACACTACCTAACCTAGACTGTATTCAGCAATGTTATGTTAGGCCGATCGTGCTATGAAAAGAGTTTGCTATTGAATTATTTACTTGTTGGCCGGTGATGTTTCCCAAGGAGTTTTCTTCTTTCAGCGAGACTAGGGCTGGGGAAGTGTATCCAGACGCGAACCCGACGACCATTGAGCCCAAAGACACCGAGAGCGAGGCCAGAATCTGGAATAAACAATGGATCACTTGTAATAAAACACGCACACAAACTGTGTATCATCACGGCTTGTCATGTCTGCACAACATGCCACCTGATCGGTGATCAGCCACCTGTGTTGGTATTTCAGTGGTAAAGCTTCTTGCTTGGAATTGGGATTGCCAGTGTTATCATGATTGTTATCATTGCCATAATACATGGGCAGTGGACATTAAGATTTATCCTGAGGAACCTGATACTGATTACAGCGTTCTTATCACTTGGAGCATTCATGAACTTTTATCGTCAAAGTAGCGTCCATACGGACACCGTCATCTTAAGAAAACCTCAAGCGATGTTGTTAAATAAGAAGATCAAAGCGAATCAAGTGTAACATTTCTCTTGATGTAGATTAGATTTTTATCACATCACTGTAATGTGACATAAAAATGAAAGTGAAACAAACTTAACAGATTAATTTTCTTGTTGTTTAGTTAAATTTATAAATTATCCTGAGTAGGTATACATCGCTGTAGAATTATAGAGCACTTATTTGGAGACTGCATGGTAAGGTCGTGTCAGCGAACCAATCAATTGCATCTCGATAGCGAAAGCGCAGCGTCCTTTCTGGTCCAAACCAGTGCAAAACAGTATTGACATGTCATTTAGCACGTATGCCAACTTGCCAAACGAAATAATTAGATAATACGTGGGTAATGAAACCTTATTTCACACAGTCGATATATAGCTCTGCAAAATGTTGTGGAATTATATGGTCTCCGATCTGTGGGCGATACTGATTTTACTCTCTTCGTTGATTGCTAGCGATCGACTATCAACTTTCTCTTTCATTAGCTGCGATGTGATGCGAAGGAAGCGACAATAATATTGTTCTTCATGAAGTTGCTCAGATGGAATGACGTGATTTCTTTCTACGACATTCGAACAATTTTCGTTGGATTTAAAAATAGATCTTGTTGACACTAAACTTTGTGCAAAAATGACCTCAGGCAACACTTGTCGGCTTTATAAAGAGCAACAGTACGTGCATTTTCCGAGTATATAATGTTAGTCATATAATGCACTTCATGTTGAGCTAAAAGAGAAAAGTGTTGATCTTCAGAAAGCTTCATTTGTTCTCAAGGGACTGCAAACTGCTTTAAAAAAAATATGAAAAAACGTAGTCTCCCGCTCGATATGAAGGAAAGCACGAGGGAAAATGAGTTTCTAAGTGAAATTACCTGCGACCAAGTACATTTAGCTACGGGTTGATTCCCCGGCACGTTGATGTTGATGTGTGTGTCCGCACGCATTAAAATCTTCATCTTGATTGATAGTGGTGGCTTCTAACACCTCGACACTTCTATTAAACCACCTGACACCTTTTCGACGGATCTTTCAGACAGTCTTTCAGCAGATTGGATTTACTTTCTGGACGATTTTACACTAAAATTTTATGCTGTCGATATAGCTTGCCGAATTGAACGCCCGAGCTGTTCATAAAGCAATACTTAAAATTGATTTATGTAAGAGAATATAATTTTTGTCAATATAAACGGTTTGTGGAAGTTTTAATTAACACTGACCCGAAATGACTTGTAAGAGGAAGTATTTCGTCGTGAAAATAGACGGGATATTTTTTTCACGTGGTTCCACTTTTAAAACTGTTAAACGTAAAATTTTAGTCCCCAGCTAAAAACGATTATTTTTTAACTTCCACACGATTGGTGATCTCCACAAAACATTTTCAAAATAAAAACATTATCTAAATTCTGCCACAATACCGAAAACGTCTTAAGAGAAAACCAAACAGCTATTTTCAAAATTCACGTAAACAATTCACAAAAATGATCAAAGTTTCACAACTGTGCAAGAGTGTTGGTGGTTTGAAAGAAGACAGAACCCTGACCGGCTCCTCTCATTGACAGTTACTTATATACGCAGGCTAATAACGGGCATCATTATAACTTTATTATCGTTGATGCCCATTCTTAATTCATTGTCTCAATTCACCCCCCCCCCCCCCCCCCCCTATGCCCTCGCGTCGTAAGAGTCAACATCCAAGGATGGGCAGCCAATGCCGGTGCCGGTGCGAATGCTGATCAGAGATCAGTAATAAGTAACAAGTACCAACAATGTACGTGAGCAATCCATGCTAAGCGTGCTGCTGACACTGCGTCCTTCTAGGAGTAGCTCCTGGCAAGCGGGCTCCTAGTTTCTTACGAACAGGCTCCTAGTTTTACACCGCTATCTCCAAGTTTCTTCCATCATAGGATCCTAGTCTCTTCCACGCTGGCTCCTATAAGTTTCTTCCTCACTGGATCCTTGTTTTATTTTTTCCACGCTGACTCCTGGTTTCTACCAAGTTATATCGCAACATTTTTTTGGGGGGTGTGTAAGGGGGTTGGGTTTAATATAAGAAATTTCGACATCCCTTCTCTCTCATGAATCTATTGCTCAATCATTCGTAAATAACATCAAACCCTCGATAAAAACAAAATAAAAAATGCAATCGATGATGCAGGCGTAATCATATTTACGTTATGTGCTGGATGGAGACATAATTACGACTTTAAAATGTTACCACTAGTGTAATGTAACAACTACCAAATAATGCGAATTTGTAATATAAACATTGTGTGAGGTTTATATGAATATTAATACATACGTTAATTATTGTAATTTTACCAAAACAGATTTCATTTCAAATGGATTCGATTTAATGGCATGAATTGACTGCCTGGGACCCAGACCCACAGGACGGAATACAGAAGAGATCACTCCGAGATCACTACCACTGCGAGCAGGAGACGGGAAGCCCAGAGGATAGACAAACGAATCAGTGTTTGGTGCTACCAACAAATTGTGTTGTCTACTCGAAACGTATCGCACCCTTGACCCATTGATAACCTTGTCAGCACTGTCAGCACTGTCAGCACTGTCAAAAATGTCAACAAGACTCACGTTCGTTCACCACTAAATGATCTTTAGATGAAATAATTGTCGCTTAGATTGAAGCTACCCACTCCAAACATTTAGGAATGAAGGTGTTGCCTTGTCGCCTATTGTTATTTATCGGTTGTTTCAAAAGACAATAATGTCATATTGACACACTTTTTTATGCTGGCAGTTTGGGCACTAGAGTTAGCTCCGGTAAAAGAACAGAACGAAACTGACTTTTCTGACCATTTTTTTATATTGGTTTGTTTTATGTGATATCATTTAATACCCTACTCGGCACGGTGAAGAACAATATTGGACATAAGTGCTGTATTTTTTTTTGTTTTTAATTAAATTTTGAGAGCGAATGGATTCCATCGCATTTCATAACACATTTCGTCTATAAATCAAGCAATGGTAAATGTTGAAATAAAAGCATCTACGTTCAGGAAAAGGAAATGGTATCGAGCCGATGCTATATGATTGATTGATTACCAATTATTATTGCAGACACGTAATAATATCTAGAGATTATGGAAAACTTTGATCTCGCCGTTGATGTAATTACATAATATAAATTTTTATCAATTAATACAATAAGACTCGGCAATTTTTTGTCTTAGCGAAATCTAAACTGAACCTGGACTGTGAACTGTATGTATGATCATTTTTGAATAATGTTTGGGTGTGCCCCTCACAGAATCATACAAATATATTTACTATTATTAAAAACCACGACATTTGAGTGTTTATCATCGAGAAAATCTTGGGGATTATAGTGTTGTGGTGTTCAAGATGTTCAAGATGTTCTAGACAAGGAAAATCAACGTCCTAGACAAGCTCTATCTTGAGGCTAGGATTACTTGAAAGAAATGTGCACAGATCTTTCAGATTGCCAAGCAGATGACGTAAGCCCAGCGTCTTGCGGATACAGGTTGAAATGGAGCAGTTTTATCCTTGGTCTCTAACATTAATTTATCTCAACGTTTTTAACGCCGGACGTAAAGAAGTCACTGCACTTGTCTTGTCTGCTTATTGGTTTGTCATGCAAAGAAGTTACTCGCGATCCAGTCGCTATCACGTTGGCACGGTTTTCCTGCAACTACCCAGAACCAGCCGGAACCAGCTGGAACCACCCGGATAGTTGGAACCAGCTGGAACCTCATGACCACTCACCACTTGAAACCTCTTGAAACTATCCGGAACTACTCGGAACCGTGGGACCTTGAAACCGTGAACCGTGAAACCGTGAACCGTGAAACCGTGAACCATGAACCCCATGGACCCGTGGACCCGTGGACTCACGGATCCCGCTGGTTTACCCAACTACAGCATCGACACAATTGCTTTTTGTTTCGATGCTGAATGTTTCAATGATTGTATTCCTCCCTCGTGACTTGGTTGGAAAATGCCAGCGTATTCACTTCACGGAAAATATATTTTTGTTTGAGCATTTCCATCGAAAACGAACTGCATTGATAGGTGTATGATTCTAAATACTGTCAATGTTCACAAAGGAAAGCTATTCTGAATGTAAAACGACAGAGCTATGACTTGATTGAGCATGAAATTGTCACTGTACATTTTTTAGCTTACACTCCTTTTTATCCCAGGTTTTGCTTAATAGAGAACTCATCAAATTATTGTTCAGCCCAATTTACATCTGCCGATATATTCAATTCCATCTCACGGTTGATTTCATGCTTTTGTACCATTTATCGTACCTCATAAATGATTACATTTTTAAAATATCGTCTCATAAAAAAGGATATAGCGTTTGGTTCCGTTTTTATGTATTTTTTATTACCTTGCATTTGCATGGTTGAAATTTCACTTATGCAAAACTCATTTTCCTATATCTAAGCATAAACAAATCATCTACAAAACCCCTCTTGCACTTAATTTTGGAACCAAAATTTTGACTTATTCTGAAACGTTTAATTTCCCAGACTATTATCATCATGAAACAGCAAAGAGGGATGGTATTGGCAAAAGCATTAAATCGTTTTGCGTGCTTTGGCAAAACAAAATGTAACGTTCGCTCCCAAACCAAAGCAACCGTATTTGATGATATCAGACCCCCCCCCCAGCACAAACAAACGAGGCATGCAGAGCTAAAATCCTGGACGCTTACCTGCGGTCCTAGGTGCAGCTTGACAGGAGCTTTCGGCAACTCTTCAACGTCATTGTTAATCGAGACTGCTTGATCCTTGCCGTCAGCAATCAGATCCTGAACGTCCGGCTTCGGCTCATCGTTCTGCAGCTGAGGTCCTGAAGGAGTTGCAATCAACAGATTCAACTCCTTCTGCGACGTCTCGGTCATCGTCTCTTCGCCCGTGTAGTGAAGATGTTTGTCAACGATGATCACCCTCTCCGCGTACGTAGGGTTGTAGCTCAAGTTGGAAGTGGTTGACGAGGTAGCAGTCGACAACGCTGAATACACGTCTTCTGGCTCGGGGCTCTGTGAATGAAAATCACCAACATGCCATTGATTAGATCGTAGTAAGAAATCAGAATTAGGGTGATACAAGTTGATTGGCTTCACACATTTTAGCCAGTTAGTCTTGAGCTAAGGACCACCAATTTGTTTTGAAATTGTGGGCTAAGATCGCGCTAGCGAAAGTAACCAACGAATTCTGTTATGCGTAGAACTGTAAATTGTGTTTAACAAATATTAAACTGCTTTAAGGTAACACACGCGCCGATTAAAATTTTGTAAAAAAATTAATTATTTTGATTAGTATTTCTTGGAGAAACCGAAACTAAAGCACAAAATGTGTAAGTCAAGTCAGAAGTATACTCATTAATGTTAAAAGACATAGTTTCCAACTTGCTTGGTATTTTATCTTATGCTAACTATTAATGCATTCACCAAATCACAGTATTTCTGAAAGCAGCTATCAGTGTACGAACTTGTTCAATCGGATCTTCACAAACTTGTAAACATATTATCTCTGATGTGTTCATTTAATATATAAATGTTTGTATCAAAAATAAATAAAAAACTGGATATTTCTCTGCGGACAGCAGGCAAGATCGTGATTGAGTCGGGTGTCGCCGGTAATGATGGACCGATTTGTGGCAAACAACAAGAAGATGCGATTGGATGCGATAGGATGCTGTGATAGCCTCTTGAACTGTATGTTCTTTCTAACTGTGCGATTGCACCGCGAGCATCGTTATTCTATTCGTTAGTAATTGTAGTAAACAACACAAACAAGATCCCTTGTCCCGATGGGGTTTCAATCAGTCAAGTGTCAACCATACAGATCAGATCGAGAAGAAAACACGCACTTTTTCTGTGAATATTCATTGTTCCATCTAATTTTAATTACTTCCAGAGTTCAAAGATTTCAAGATTAATTTTGACCAAGCATAAATTCTGAGGGAAAAACGGAATTGAATGAAAATATAGTTGAATCTCGTTAAGGGTGCATTAGTCCAAGGGTCAATGTATTTTGCTTGAACTTGGCTTGATAAGACATCGTCTCTGCGTCAGACATGATCTTGCGATTGGCTACTCAATTTCTACCTACCAGTTTCATTGGCTGATGCATAAGGGCAGATTTTATATGTCTGCTTGCAGAAATCGATTCATTGCCAATTAGCTCGAAAGAATTTGCACAGATGCATTCATGGTGCAACTGATTCATTTATTATATTAATGCTAATTACATTTAGTCACTGTGGTGAATTTCAAGTTATTTGAATAATTATCACGAAATCCGAAAAAATGCTCGTTATACTAAGGGCTATCGATTGCAACATACAATTGCGAAATGCAAATTCACCTCACATGCAACAGCAACCATCCTCTCCCCCCAATGCCAAACTTGTCCACCGTACACCCTCGTGTAATGTTGGCCAAATACACAGAGTTATTTCTAAACAACCAGATGACATTTCTAATCGTAGCAATGACATTGACCAAGTGCATTCAGTTCCAGTTAAAGTCCATAATATCCATTTCAGAAATGTTTCCGTTATTTTTTAACTGCAATCAGTTCCTTCGTGCTTAATTACGAGGGTTTCAATTTCATACAGCTGACAATATCATACGAAACTTGCTTGATTTGCATGTTCATGTCATTACGCACAGCTCATCTATCATTTCAAGAAAGATTTTGGTACAAAGTGCATCTCTATTGTGGGTCAACCAATGTCTTAAGCTGACCTTATTATTCTTATTCCAGATGTAAGTCAGTTTATCATGGCATGAAGTGACCCGACTGTACATGCCATTTAGCTCGACCTTGAAGGTCTGTTTTTCTCACCTATTCATTGTATTTGATTTTACGAAACAAGGAAGTGTTTTCTATAAATATCACAAATCGACCCAGCAAATAACGCCCTAAAGCATTTGAAATTTAATATTTAGATAAAAGTTGTCAGATCTATGTCCGATGTTTTCAAGCCAACCTTCTAGTGATTCTAGCAAATCTCTGTGTCATTGCCTAGCATAAGTACTATTAGCACCTGTAGCAAGTTCGCACCAGGCTCGCTTCTGTCCTGGCTGGCGCCTGGTCATTTTCACAACTGTTTTTCACCTTTCGACTTTATTCATGGCTTTTCAGCGAAATTTTCCGGAAATCTTCCAAAATGTTATCGATCGGAGTTTTTCGACGACGCGTATTCAAAATTGGGCTAAAATCCCAAAATGTGTCTCGATTTACCAATTTTCACGTTTAATCGGTGTTATCATAAAACAATTACGATTAACTGTTTTAATAATTATGTGATTGAAATTTTTATATTTTCTATGTAGTACCTATAGTAATTTGTTCCCACGATTCCGATCTAAGAAAATGTTAGGAAACTTTGAAACCCTTACAACCGCCTAGTTTTTGAGAGCAAGTTTTTTTTTCATACAAACTGTGGACATTTGCAAACATCCCTTTAGATTAACCCTGGATGAATATTAAAATGCAAAATGAATGGTTCTTTATTTTGATTAGCAACAACTAGGCATTTGAACACTGCTATCAGGCTCAGCTAAACTTGCAAACTCTTGAACCAAAAATTATATTTGAAGTGCAAAGGCATAGTAACAACAATATTATAACTATAACTATTATGGTATATTTTTCTAGTTTTATCGTAGACAGCAACAAATGGATTTACTATAAATAAAGTAGAAAAAGAGACAGGAACTGGGATCTGGGGACCAGGACTCACTGCTGTAGTCCTAAAACTTACCAGACATGCCAGCAGTCTTCCCTTGCCCAGGTTGTTGTACAATTCTCGACTTCTCTTCATTTTTGAAAATTATGTTCGCTAAAATATCACTTTTAACTCTGGCAATAGACGGAAGCAAGCTCCGGCAATCACTATCAGTCACTAAACACACAAACTGTCACCTTGCGTCGTTTGGAGGCTCGCCTTATATATCGTAGTAACTAGTTTTTTGCATTACTCCAGCTACTAGGCTAGAGCAGGTATGCTTGCTGCAAGTAATGAGTGCAAAACTATAGAGTGGGGGAAAATGCGCACGAATGAGGGGTATAAATCAGTGGAAAGTGGGAGAAGAAATTATTAATTATTCTTATATGTGTCTCTTGTCCTAAGGTACACTTACATAATGATATCATAGCCGTTGACTGAAGATATAGTGGACGAAATATTTATTTATTGTATTATTTATTATATACAATTACTATGTGTAGGTAAAGTTATAAATATTCTAGATTTATCGAATGTGAAGCTCGTAATAACCTTACTAATTGTGAAAAGGCTGCACTGCATACACGCTATATCCTTTACATCCAGTGACTCTTTCTTCTGATTACACATTTTGACGTATATCTATTCCTTTGATGATTACCATCCGGAGTCAATTATCGTAATGGATTAAAAGTTTAATATATTAATTGGAAATGAGCACCGAAATTTCATTCCAAATTTTCGAGGCTAAGATCATAGAGATCTGTTTTCGAAATTGGAATCGAAAGAGACATCGAGAGTTTCGAATTAATAACTCGATATCTGAACGAAAAATGAAAAGTATCCATATTGTAAGATTTATTACTGAAATCCACATGAAAAATATTGAAGATAATTTGATTTTAACGTTAATTGTGTGCGTTTTGACACGGTAGCAGACAACAAGCGGTAATTTATTCCGTCGCAATGAGACAATTTGACGTTGAAAAGATCATGCATAGTGAACAGTAGTGTTTGCTGACGCTTTCTTCCACCCTCGAATGATTTACGTCTCATCTCATGACATGACATTAAGGTCGTGCTAGTCTTCCGTATTCTATTTATAACTGCTGCTTTTGCTTGCCACTGGAGGAAAAAGCTATACTCCCCCCCCCCCCCCCCCAACCCCCACAACCACCCCTTGCACTTGCTAGTTGCTGTTTTTTTAATGATTACGCATTTTCATCTCGAAGTCGGCAGGTTCTGGTTCCATTCGCCTACCGGCACTAAAAATACGATCTACTGAAATATACATTTTGGAGGATTTTTTAAAATCTTTCTCGTCTTCTCAAGGATTAATTGTCTTGCAAGATTACATAGCTCTTAGGGCAAAACGAGTTTTCTATAGTACTCTTTATTTACCCAGCCATTAACTATAATTAAATGGCTGCATTCGAGTCTGTATCAGCTGATGTAATTTCGGTTTCAATTGCACAAATTGAATAACATATCAATCAAATATAGATATCAATAAATTGTTATGGGAGTTTTTTTGAATATATTTCTAATTAACAGATTATTCACCGTTAGTGATTCCAGGTTGGATCCCGTGGTTGACCAGTGATGCTAATTTGACACGAAGGATCTATGATCCATGAACCACTGGCATGGCATCTTAAACTGAGAGCAGTCTCCGAGACACAGATGTTTGGGAAAGGAAGCAGGCGAAGAGTAGATTTTCAGGTGGATTTGACAGCCTCTAGGGACACGTATACGTTGGAAACGTTTATCACATCCCTTTAGGAGTTCCATCTAGTGTTAATGAAGCAAAATTTAAAATTTCTCCTCACTTTTTTTCAACGTTTAAATGGCAATTCGCTTAAAATGCAGGCTACAAGAAATACTTGTATAAGCAAAATGTTTCAAGTAGCTGCTACTTCTCCTCTCATCCACATCAATTCCAACATTTCCACCATTTTCAAAATTTTCATCGTCTATGACTCATTCCAAATAGTCAATAAAAACGGTATCAATTCACAATCTCTTTATTGTTTCGCCGTCGCAATGGAGGCATGTCATTTACATGAATTGCAAATACTCTCGATGATTTGGAAAAAAACTTTTTATTGTGATAATAAGCGGATGAAGCTAATTAATCTATTTATCGATAAGATTGCGTGCGTTTCGTTGGGACGTGGAATTTGAGCTAATCCTCCAGATGACGCTTAGTTTCTATAATCTTTGATTACTAAACCGTCGCAACGCGCACAATCGCGCTTTTCTACGTGATGAATGCTGTACACAGGATATACAGGTGTGCACCGAACTACACAACAACAAAAAACAAAACAATATCAGTACACATTGCTGGGCGCACAACACCCAAAAAATTATCATTATTTTCAGTAGCACGGTCGTGGTAAACAGCAGGTATTATAAGTTTGTTTGTGCGCTTGTTTTTTATTTGGGCACTGTTGCTGAATTCTCTACAAGGCACGTAGAACCCGAATTTAAGGCCCATTAAATGATACAAGTGATATCGTGATTACGCATCAAGTGTCACCACATGATTTTAACTGCAAACTGAGCCTAACTAGGGGTGGGGAAAACCCAAAGCATTAAGCATCCAAAGCATCGCAATTCATTAGAACGGAAGCTCAATATGTACTATTTTTAAAATGTTTTGAGTAGCTAACTAGTAATTAATATTCCTTCGTGGATTGAGATTTTAGATTCCTGGCAGCTAAACCACACGTATGATTTGCATGGCTGTAACTTATCGGTATTGTATATACATTAAAGTGTGCATTTTATTTTATTTTTTGAGGTTCATGATAATCCTGCTCCTTGGCACTACTCCTTTTTAGGAAATCCGTAAAATTATAAAAATATCTATTTTCATCACTTCGGAAAAAATTGGTTTGGTCCAGATCATTCCTCCCCATTGACCCGTTTGTTCTAAGTTCAGGGCAATTCGTTGTCCGTGGCATTGGAGGCTTACCATGGCATTCGTAATGGGTGACATTTCATCTTACGCTTTAGCAATACATTCATTATCAATCCACGGTGAAATTAACTCTTCACCTATAACGTGATAAGCACGAGACTGACAAATCTGATGCAACATTTTACCGAGTTAGTCAACGCAGACAGAACATATATGTATAGTATATACTAGGTATACAAGTAGACTGTATTCGCTGGTTTTATGTTATAAAATATAGGGATACTCGAGCTGTAATCAAAAGGTAAATGCACTTATCATACGTGACGTAGTATTCTGGTGTGTGCTTTGCGAAGGTGTGTGCAGGGGCTTAACCAATTAGCGGCCTAGGAGGTAGACACAGCAAATCGTAATTACGGTAAACCGTCAACCATTCCAGAGCAAAGTCGTTTTTTACCACAACAATACACGTTTATATGAAAAAGAGTTCTTGCAATGAGTTTTGGTTGAAAATAGATTGTCTACTTTGAGCTTCTGTCCTTGTTAATGCCAGCACTTAGCTAGAGCTTATTCAATGTTTTCTCAGCGCTTTCCCATAGCTTTTCCAGCATGTTGAGGCGTCTTTGTTCAATTACAACTCACAAAGTGTATTTTTATTAAGCTTTTCACAGGATTTAATGGGGAAATATGATTCCCAGTATGGCTTTAAGTTGCGCTATGCTGGAATTGTCAATATTAACAAGGATATTATTATGTAAAGCTTTTCGTATCGATGTCACTCCGTTATCGTTGATCCTAGTGGGGCTGTAAAAAGATTTCAGCGTTCGTCTCATTCGCAACTTGATAACTTATCGTGTTCGCTGTTACTCCCGTTCACCTTGGCGTTTGCACGTGCACCATCCGTTGGCACGTGCAACGCTTGTTTGCTCAGCATACAGATGCACGCAACTGAGGTGGGATTGGCGAATGGGTTAATTTGACACGGTAAGGGTGGGTAAACCCTAACTACAGCCGAAAATCAACAAACCCAAATAGGGGGTGGGAGTCTCTATTTGAGATCGGATTTAGAGGAACACATCCCACTAGAAATGATAGTTTACGTAACTTTCAATCAATATTTGAAAATCAATGCACGTAGTTTTATACCTTCAAACGATTATGAAGAATATGGTGTTGAACAGAGCTTACGAATATTGTAGGTTTTTGGGCAAAACGCATAAAAATAACCCATAAAAATATAGATACAAGGGGTTCGTGATGGTAAAAATTGTAAAACAGGGTCCCACTCATAAAAATATGTACATAACATAGCTGAGGTGTACTCTTAAATTGTATGGGTTAATCAGTAAATAGGGTTTTCTATGACAAAAACTTGGTAAACGGGGTTGAAGTTTTGAAAAATATTCCACTGCTTAGCTGGATAGTTGGTCGAGAGGCGATTAAAAATAACGTTTAGAAGAAAGAAATTGCAACTTGTAACTTGAGCAAGAATGAAGTCGGATGCAAGGCGGCTAGAAAATTGTGCCGTTGATGTCAAGCAATTGCTTTACTGCTACATGCCATTATTGTTGGATGCAGTATAAAAAATATGAAAGTTGCCAATAATTTGCTGAAACCGGTTAATAAGCAAGAGTACACACCCAACTATATATGACGGAAATTTTCCACTTGTCTCGAACGCGTATTATTAGAACTTATTTCGTATTCAGGGACCTTGTCATTTTGCCCCCAAGTTAAAATAAAAAGAGTCAGAAAATTGACCAATTTAGGAAGTTGATCTCATAATTTTTTTCTGTGCATTTATTTTATATTAGATAGTCAATTGCGATAGGTTTGAAGCTGTAGCCGCTTATATATTAGTAATGTGGTTCGGCTTGCAGCTTGTTTATTTTTCGTATGGCTAACCAACCACCCAAACCAGGAGTATAAACTGATAACGGGTTAGAGATGGGAATGTTGATCTGTGGTTTTCAACACAAGAAAAAGTCAGACATTGAGGATTGATTTAACCATTGTCATTCAATCACGTCACAAAGGATGCCAATAACCAAATCAGCTACAAGAAACTGATTTAAATTTATAATTTCATTATCTCGGTTTCAAATTTAAATTCCATAGTTCATATGCGTATTAAGGTATCAAGAATACCAATTATGTCTGCGGATAGTATATCTTCAGTAAATTACTAATTTCTACTCTTTTTGCCGTCATTGTAGTTTCCAGTTGATTAATTAAAACACGCACACAGACTGACACTCACACACACACACACACACACACACACACACACACACACACACACACACACACACACACACACACACACACACACACACACACACAAGTAAGGTGTGTCAATAATAGCAGTATAGCAGCTGACGCAATAGGTAAGGTTAACCAAGAAATCCTTGCTACTATTTCAGAAGGTGTGGTCCCATTCTACACTTTGATTGGCTGTTCACGAATCAAGCCCCTGAACGACTTGATGACGTCACCATGACGATATTATGTGTATATTAAAGACAATCATTCATTATTCCTCATTGCTGGACGAATGTCAACAAAGAGTTGCGCAAACAGGGCCGACTTGATGTCAACTCATACGTAGATAGATATTGATCAATTACTATCAATCAATTAAATTGACTTTTATCTGATTGAAATTCCAACGCACTATCTTATTTTCGATGAATGAAACGGAACCACGTGATATTTGACGTTAACATCTTCATTAATATCACTGATATCCTTTCTTACGAACAAACCAAATGATCTAACCTTTAGGGAAGTGATGCAGTGCAGGCAACTATTGCAATTGTATTTGTTTCCCCAGCACTCAAACATGATACCTTCATTTATTATGTGCCACGTAGCACCTGCTTGCTGGCATTTCCTCTAGAGGTTGTGGGTCGCCGGTTGGCTTGGGATTTGACCGCCATGAACTGTCCCAGGGTTGGGCTGGGCTGAACTGCTACATGCACTTCATAGACTCTGGTTCCAAGGGGCCAATACTGGTAAATGGATTGCTTCACTGCATTCAGAGCTGATTTCGTTTTTTTGTTTGTTTTTGGCGGAAAATCATAATTTTTCATTAAGAATTGCATGGTTCCCATGGTCGTGTATTATGTTAATTTACTTTGTGGAAAAGGGAGAGAACTGGAATACTCAATCCTGAGTAACATTGCAGGCTGATATTGTGGTTCGTTCGTCTTCAAGCCCAAATAATTGTGGCGATTCAAAAATCATTGACGGTCTGATTGTAAAGTTGACTTGCAGCGATGAAAATGATACTATGCGAAAAGTAACTAAAGTGAATCATAGGTACTGTTGTTTTTTTTGCTTAATGAAGAATGCTTAGATAATACCTACTTTGTTAACAAGGTTCATGTTTCCTACTCTTGCATTTTGCACTCAGGTGAATCAGAAGGATTTATATTGCATATCTCACATTTTAGTTTCAGATTGCATCAGTCGCGTCTAGTCAAAGCGTTTGAGTAGCAAGACAGACAACTTGAGGATTGACGACAGCACAAGAAGTTGAACAACCTTCATTTTTTGGATGTAAAATATTTTCAAGGTCAATTCGATTCATTCTAATAAAATCTTTTGTTTGTAATCGATAAGTTTTATTGGTCTTATCCACTCTCTAGACGCGCAATAGAGACATTGACAACAACGAAATTTATATGTATCGCTTCTACGTGTCATTTATGTTTGGCAGTTGACTTTTTTAACCCTATTCGTAACACAATTTTATTGGGTAGCGAATAGCGAATTGATTGGAGCTGTGTGTTACGTGTATGCCTGCATGCTTTTGCTATTTGAGTCGAAATTCGGCAGTATACTTCAAAGTTTATTCTCCTTAGGGCACATGTTAGGCAACGAGGAAGATATTTGAAGCAACATCCATGCCATTTCTTGCGAATAGGTTTTGCTTTTAGTAATTCCCCACTACGCAATGCTGAAATGTACGACTGACTTCGTAATTTATTTGAAATCAATTCGTGTATGCGCAAGCAATGCAAGAGTTTTACAACTTGTACCACTTGTACTTTAACAAAGCTTATTTAATAGCTATGCTATTAATAGAATTAAATGTTTGTAAAGACCATGAAAATCAAACAAGGAAAACGGGACATTTTTTTTTAATACGAAAATATTTCCAGATTGTTTGCCATCATCTATGGTCATGAAGCGTTATCTATATTAACGATCTGAAATGTTTGAGAAATTTTAATCAAAATAATTAACATACCTTTTTTGTTTCTAATACCGGATTTGATATAAGGTTCCATGATGGCACCCAGTTTTCGTAGCGCAACTGAACCAGCTGGCCATACTAACTTCTCTCTTCTACCTGCGATTTTCTCCAGTATATTGATAGATTTGACCATGAATAATCATCGAAGCTAATGACATGCGAGTAATTATCGAGACTTTTCGTGCAAGACACTTGCAACCTATGATACTATTCTTATTATACCTACTACATCTTAGTTTCTCTAAGAATTCGAGACATACCCTAAGGTGATCTTTCTGTCATCCTCAAAGCACGTGTTCTGTTTGACAGGCCATCTTTGTGACTCATTTGCACCCGAACAACAGAAACATCAAACGAAATACGAGTCCCCAAAATCTACACAACTGTTCTTAATTTTCGAGCTGTTGAAATGAAATCAGAACCAGCGAGTTTGACTGATTTAGCCGGCTTAGAGACGAGCTTGAAACTAATCCAGTCAGATTATCGCTAATATATTTTTTAGATTCCCTATTCAAATATAAGTGGGGTAGGGTAGTATAGTTAAAGTCTAATCTTTCCAACAGTGGATGTGGGGGACTACGTAATCTATGGACACTTTTGTCAACATCAGCGACATTATCAATAAAAAATAAGGACACTCCATCCATTCTGATTTCGGTTTATCATACGTTTATCGGGAACTGCTGATTTAGGTCCAGTGAAACTGAGAAAGGATCGTTCTATCAACGAGCTGCCGAGTCCAAATTAATTGGAAGACTGGTAATCATTAAGAAATTATCGCTACTGCACTAGATATTGTAATGGTTTTTCAAAAAGTTTAAATTAAGAAATATAAATTTCCCCGAGGCCTTTACAACGGGTTGAGAAGAAACACAATCTAATGATTCGTTGTTACGCTGTAGATAAGTTTCATGTGGATGTAACAGTCTGGATTGGACGTTAAAACGGGTACTTGGTGATATAATCGATCGTCGAATAAGAAAAACATTTTGCATTGACTACGAGTAAAGTTTTTGCAGCAGTGACCTCTGGTAAAAACACCGCTGGCTGAATTTTGGGCGACAGTCTTTTTTTTCCGTTTGGTTTCGACTCCGAATATTAAAGACGAGTGGTTTCAATGCTTGTGATCGAAGGGTCTCCTAGGGTTCGATCCCTAAACTTTACCGACGAGTGACGACTGCTTTCATGCAAAATCACTTCCCTTGACCATATCATTATAACAATAATGACTGTATTGCTTTCTGGAAATCGACAGTGCAGACATGCATAGGGAATCAATCATTGGTTTTGGTAAAATAAATTGAGGGTGACCAATGTGTTAAAATTGCATGGCCTGACCCCATATTTTTCATAAAAATCACATGAGCGAAGTCGTGAAAAAGATTTCGTTGCTTGAAATATACGAAGTTGAACGATATCCGATCGGCTGGCGACGTTTGCGACATGCAAAGCAACTAACGCAAGTCCTGCAAGGAATGTAAGTTGTCTCGCCTGCCGCATCAGCAAGTAGTAGCAGCAGCAGCAACAGCGGTAGCAGAATTTGCTGCTTAGCAGCTTGCTCAAACTAACAACGCATGCGATCTTTCGTCGACAAATACCAACTAATGTAAACTTGACACTTCGATACCCGACCAGGAATTAGGAAATAAATATGTAGTTGGCAAAGAGATCTCACTGATATTATTTCCTATTGTTCTTCCAAGTTCTAATAAATGTTCTAAATTTTATGTGGTAATTATTTAACCGCTGTCGATCATAATCTAAAGCATCTTAGATATTATATCTCTCCTTTATAGAGATGTCGGTGAAGGGAACCCACTCCCAGTCAATAAGGATTAGCGTGGGCGGTGATCCAGCCTCCCTCTCGCTCACATCTCCACCATCTCTCACCAATCACTAATCTAACGCTACCTAATGCAATTACCCAACTCAACCCGAATTTCGTGATTACCTACCACTAGATAAAGCTACGTATACTACTATAGTATGAGAGTAGCTGTTAAGCTGAAACTTTTATAATCTGAAATTCCAATCGAAAACGTATGTCCGCTTGGTAAGTTAAAGTGTACAGCGCTGTGAATATATTGAAAAACTATTGGTCCAGTGTTAAGGTTCTCTTTTGGCACGAGGCATCTGACTGAGGCAGTATGTCTCAAAGACATTATCTCAACTATTGATGCCTAAACGTTGTCTAGAGCTAAAATACGTTTTCCACGGTGGTTTTCTTGATCTTTAAAAATGTCGTTCCTATTGGCAATTTTGGTGAAGATCAGATCTGCTGATTTTCTCATCAGTTTGAGAGTTGAATTTCGAGTGAGTGTGAGTTATTTCACTACTGCAAATATTATCGCGTGATGTGCAATACATATTTTACAAAATGCTATACTAATATTAAAACAAAACACATGTCTCATTTACTCCGAAGTGTAATGTAATGTGCCATTTTACTGATTGATCCATGTACTCAACACAAATCCACATGTCGTAATTTCCCAAATCCAAACAATCAAATGAGCCTTCTCCAATATGTCGGATGTGATTGATTGCTCTAGTCATGAGTGACTCTGAAAATGTCCGTATTCTTCCTTTAAATTGGCCACTATTCTTATATAATTGCTATTTTCAAACGAAAGCAGCTCATTTCCAACCTCAGTTGGAATGCTATTGTTTTTTGTAGATTAATGGCGCGCTCTTCTTATTTTCCAGCGGATCTCGCGCAGCATAAAACACCGATCACCGAAGAGCAGCATTATGACGCTGCTCATGGAATGCGAATTCCGTATTTTCATCTTAAAATTCGCCAATTCTTTTAAGGGGCTGGGGATGGAATTGGAGAACTGAGCGAAAGGTTCCCATCTCACTTACCTTACTCCAGAAAATCTTGGTAGCCTGCAGGAGTGAATGATTTGTGCTCTTTAATTTGTAATCCTACCTTCGTCTTCATCTTCCTCATTCATGTTCAGTCTTGGTCATCTGGTCAAACTCAATGCTAAGCACCTGAAACGACTGATCTGGAAAGTGTGGATACCTGTAAGCACCTGCAAATCTAGGGCGCCTGTAAGCACCTGTGAAGCTTGGGCACCTGAGAGCCCCTGCAGAGCTGAGTTTTTGGCAACATCACGGCCTTATTGATACACAGCTAAAATAAAATAATTTTTTATACAATAAAATAATTTGAAGAAAACCTAGAAGATTCTCTTCAATCCAACATGAAATGAAACATGAAACAAGAAATAAGCACGAATGAACGTAGAATAAAGGTATGTACTAAATTTATATGGACATATTCTGATAAGGATGTCACGATTCAAAAGACAGAATACAATAATATTTAGTATAAGTGGTCATGTTAGGTAGGAAATTATCAAGTAAACTCACGAGATTTTTATAATATTTGCAGTACAAATAGTTTAACAAGTGAAAAATGTCATTGATGTGTGCAGAACAAAGAGACTGTCTATAAAATTACCATAAACTATTTCACTGAAAGTTGTGGTGAACTTGTGAAATTCATTAAAAAATTATCTTGTTTTCAGCTTACGAAGACCACTGTCAATAGTTGCATATTTGTAAATTTTAATATCTTTCACCGTGTAGGAAACGAGGAAACGAAAAGTGGGCATCGTTTAAATAAGAAGATCGCGTCATTGCGCTTCAGGATAGTGAGAAAAACACAAATGTTTGATATCAAAATATATATTTATAGTCTATAAATGTTTTGAGGAAGTGTTGGCTTCATACTGAGCGTCTTGTATTGTTTTACACCCTACTCCGAAGTGTCGAAAGTCGTGTGATAGACGAGGAAAACAGACGTGACAGACGTTTCATGTTACAGACGTTCCATTCGAAAGATGTTCCAGTTGACAGACGTTTCACGCGACAACCCCTCGATGGTTTTCATGACTTCGCTGCTCGAAATCCTGTAAGCGTTAAATACAAAAAGTTTATTTTTAAGTGGTTTTTGCAATATTTTCCTGGCATATATAGAGCATTTTTCAATTCCCAACGTGTATATGGGATTGTTAATATAAAGTAGTTAAAACAAAGCTGCAAACAAACTTTTTTGCTGGGAATTATAGAAATAGAAATATAACGGAAAAATACAGGAGGAATAAAACAAGAGCACCTCCAGCCATGCCCCTCGGTTCTCACAATTTGTATGCACTTCTATATACAAGGTCCATTTCAAGCCCCGTCGACTTTGTTCGTGGCCGACTTTCGCTTATTGCATTTATTAAATGGAAAAATTAAATGCTTATTTTTTTATTCAGTTATTTCACTTCGGTAAAAAGTAATACTAAATTACTAAAAAACTTTTTTAATTTGGGAAGTACGTTCGTCACTCAGTTCGTTCGTCACTATATGGTCTTAGTCATTGTATTGTGTTGTATTGTGTTGTATTGTGTTGTATTGTGTTGTATTGTGTTGTATTGTGTTGTATTGTGTTGTATTGTTTATTTGCTTGGAGACATGTACATGATACAATAAGGGCGTTATGGTTAAGTATAATGGTAAAAAAAAAAAATAACGATCGTAATAATAATAGATAAATATGAAAAACATGGAAATGGTTTGAGGTTTCAACCTATTCCACCTTTCCTAACTAGTTTCAACCCCGGGCACACCTGTGAATCAAAGTACTGGTATTGTGGCCATACTATGATGGCACAGATTCTGTAGCTACACAGCTAACGTCACTTAACACGCTTTTATTTAATACACATTTGAATAGATTGACACCTGGCTGTGCTGACTCCCACCCCCCCCCCAATCCCACGTAGAGCTAGAAACAAATCACTCTTCGAGTCTGGCGATAGAAACAATTGCAGATCCGATTCAGCCATAGCATTTTGCATTCAGACCGTCTTACCGCAGAACTGGCCTTCACAGAACAGCAGGAATTATTTTTGCTCATCTTGCTTGGCGAAAAGTTTGTTTTGCAGGATCACGACTTCCGCGCATAAATGGGCTGAACAAGCCATTAAAAACACGCCAAATTCAAAGCGGAGCAAAATGATCATCGCATATATATAAGAAGATTTGCGTCCATCTAGCATATATTAGCAAGCACATGACAAGAAGCGATTCGCACCGAGTGACCGTCTGACAGTCTGACAGTCTGACAGTCGGACAAGACTGATAGAACGACAGAGAGCAGGAGAGTTGAATAATATCCAGCTTTGCATTGCGGATGCGTAGAGTGAGATGGAATTGAGCGTCGCGGCGCTGGGGCAACGGCTGGTGGCTGGGGGGGCGGGGGGGGGGGAGGTAGGGGGAGGCGTCGGGACGCTGGCGTGGTCCACCGTGCTCCCGCTCAGCACAAGCAGGTCAGACGCGATACTGCGACGACCGTCGCCGCCGCCGCCGCCGCCGCTAGCATCCGCTCGTGGTTCAATCCGACGCCGACGCCGACGCCGACGCCGACGCCGACGCCGGCCTACACACAGCCGAGGGTGCGGATTAGAACACACCGCGCTTTTTCATCGCGTCGTGCGTGCCGCGTTCGTCTTTTGAACCGATTTGTTAGGGAAAAGTCGTGCCGTTTAGTTTCGCTTATTTTATCTGGTCTTCAGACTTGGTTCGGTTTTTTTTTAGTGTCACGGTAAGGGAGTTTAATTTTCGGCGAAAGTTTGAAGCGAATTCGTTGTATTGGTTTTTGAAGATAGCTTTTGTTTAGCTTTAGTTTTGTTAGTAGTTAGTCGCTTGCAAATGATCGCTGGTCTCATTGCAAGTATCTACAATAACTTATTGCGATATGAAATAACTTTTCTGGTAACAAAGAACAACTAAACTGTAACCTGCGGTAAAATTCCCATTTAATAGCACTGAAAGTTGCTTGAGGGAAAATACCCCACGTCTCGATCTGAAGATTAACGGGTACCTTCATGCAATTAGTTGCGACACTTCAGTTACAAAAGCCCAAAAATCAGAAACACATACAGCCTCAGGATAACTGCATGTCACCTCATAATGTGTCAAATGACCGTAGACCAACCTCAATAAGTGACCCAATTTGATTGTATCTAATGATGCATGCATCATCTATTTTGAAAAATTAGCATATTCATGATAATGAATAAGGTACTTGCATTAATTACTAATCAGTTGTTAATTAATACCAGCAGAGCTTGAGCTATTTTTGAGCCGTGTTGTTATTCGATGTAGATTCAAGAACTCTCCTGTGTCTTTGTAGATGAACTAATCGCCAGTGGTCGTGTTTCATCGAACGAAATAAAATCTGAAGTGCGTGACAAGCTGTGATCTGTGAGGAACAACGTGGCAGAATAGTTCTCTCGCAAGAGAAACTCGTGTGAATTGACGTGATTGTCGAGCTGTACCAATTGGTTGCTTCCAAATATTCCTCTGGAGTCCATAAGGAAGAAATCGAGATCGATTGCCGCCAGAAGAGGACGAAAGGTTCAAGTAAGATTTATTATATTTACTTCCCAAGCAAAGATTCACCAATCATGGAGTGTCATTGTAAACGGTTTATTCAGCCCCACAGTCAATGCCGAAAGTAATTAAAGTGTAATACTCCCCCAACCCCCCTATCAAAATCTCAAAATTCCAGTGCTTCGTCCAGCAATGGAATCATTCGCAGTACCACAATTATAGTTCTAATTGCAAGAGGACGACCCTTTTTCGTTCTTTTTAACTATATGCCATCTTGAGATCTAAACTTGTTCGTGTGAGAACAGCATTCTATGGCAAATCTTCATCATATCGCATGGGGAATCTGGGGAGTTCAACCATTTAAATGGTTGACAGGCATGACTGAGATTCACTATGGAAGTAGAAAACTTTTCTCTCGAGCTCTACTTCAGTGAAAATCTCACGATTATAATTACTTTAATCGTAAAATTAAATGTATTTCATTCTGCATCATTACTTGTCTAGTGTTGAATTTAGGTCGAGCATTCTGCATAACCATGCAGCGTAGTACCATCTTTTATACTATAAACATCTGCATAACTCCTTGTTTACCCTGAATCATTTTGCTTACTTTTTAAACGACACATGCATAGGGGTCTATGGAGAATATTACGTAGGGGAAAAACCAGATTAATCCTTCAGAGTGGTTTAAAAAATGACAAATATAATTCATTTCTAACAAATTCTGTGACGAGAAAATAGGAAAACATAACCTTTCACGTATCTTACTTTCTTCAGACAGGGCGTTTACTTTCTCGGCAACGTCTTACATGCACAGATCTTGATGGTGGCACGAATAATTTACAGAACGTACACAGTTATTTCTCTGACGGGGTGGTTCCCCTTGCCACTCCCCTTTCTCATGAAACTCGCTGCCTGGGCGCTATCGTGCATGGCACCTCCACCGAACCTAAGACAACCAATTAAAATCTTGTACATACTAAATATTACAGTATTTGCTGTAGCATAGTTCGCTGTCGTGTTTTGAAGAAGTTAAGACGGTATCTTGACGTTTTTTTCTAGGAAAATTTGCGTCAAGAATGAGATGCATGCTTTACAATTTTCACACTATTGCCAGGAATTTTGCTGAGGGCTGTAGATACACGCGATACAATTTAGAGCTTTTTGAAAAGAAATAATAAAAGGTTTTCTGATTTTTTGGTTAAAAAAATGTTCATTTTCCAGTGGGAAAAAGATTGTGCTTGTCTGGTAGCGAAGTGGCTATGTGGTTGTTTGAAATTGACTGGCTGTCAATATCAATCGCATCAAATATCACAGTGATCGCAATAACAACTGGACGTATTTTTTATATAAATACGACAAATTAGAGAATATATTACAAGATATAAAGAAAATAATTTTTTCAGAATAACTCTTTCCAAAAACCACAGTATAGTATTCGAAGAATGCTTTCACACAAAAAATGCCGCAGAATTTCCAAATTCTTGTCAAAATCAAAGAGAAAATAATAATTCTTTAAACAATTCTCTAACATATGTTGCACACACGTAATTCGTAAATACCCTTGATCAATCTCCAGTTGATTGATTGAAAGCGTTTCTTTTGAATACAGTATTTTCGATTAGGAAGTTTATGCCAGAAGACTTTTTGGTATCGGTCCATCCTCTGTAACGAATTGTTTGAAAAACCATAAACAATGAAGTCTGAAAACATTAATGGCAATTTTCTACGCGCTAGTCCAGAGCCCCTAAGGTTAATTTCAATATAAACAAATAAAATCTCTTCATAGAACAAATTTGAAAGTTGAGTTCAGTCTTAATATTCGTAAAGCTTAAGAATATTGTAAGTGTGCAAAACTCGCTGCGCTCAATTAACAAAACATGTAATAGCGGAAAGGTGTTTCGCCGGACAAACGGTGGGGAACAGCAGCAGCAGCAGCAGCAGCAGCAGCAGCAGCAGCAGCAGCAGCAGCAGCAGCAGCGGTGGCTTTCCTGTATGTTAAAGTGAATGGAGGAAATTACTTTTAACTTGTATCTCCTGGAACCGTATTTTGGGTTCAGGTAGATTGAACCTTGGTTAAACATATTTTTGTTTTGTTTTATTTACCGTCTAAAGTTTGCATACTATATAGGGAAAGTCATGATTAATTTCAATTGAAGTATGTGATAGTAGTAGTTTAGCATGAATCTCAGTGCGAATTTTATTATAATGATCACCAACTAAATTTAAGATTTCAGTAAACCAAGCAATGATAATGGTTAAGATTAGATAGGTTGAAATTCCACGGGAAGATGTGAAATATATAGATAGCAGGGAATAAACTCGTAATGTGGCAGATGATGTCCAGAAAATATTAATAATCCTTTTAAAATTTCAACTAAACCTACATTAACAGTCTCGAGAGTCTCAAAAAGGGCACATTTACCATTAGCTAACCAGAAAGCCGCATCTAGCTCATTTAATACAATATTTGACGAAAGTTTCGTCAATATGAACTAAGTAAATTGTAATGTAGTTGTACAGATAGCATACTATAGCAGCTAGCTATGCAAAGTAGAATATGCACGCTGGCTGAAGGTTGGAACCAACCACCTAGGTACCTATATCTCCTGAAAGTTGAGTCATGCTCTGATCTCTCGACATAAAAAGTTAAGTTTCCCCTTCTGTCTCCAGGGAGATGTAATCTTCGTCGTATTATTAACAAGTTATGATCTGCTTGTATAGCCATTACACGGGCTACAAGCAAAATACTGAATATCTCCGTAAGCAGTAAGCACCCAGCCCATGGATGGAAAATCTATTATGAATTAAGAATGTAATTTTGTGTTTTGTTTAATAACGGGTAAATCGTGATACTACCATGAAATAATTTTCATCAAAAATTTCAGCTCATATAAACACAATTATTTTAAGATTATTTGAAGGATTTTTTGTTTGAATTTGAGCGTTACAATTTACAAGTCTAGTCTAGTATCGGAGCAGCAAAAGCACGCAAAACTTCATATCTGTAGGCGCATAAATAATTGGATCTTGAATTGCGCGTATTACGATTTGCGATATTACTAGGCATTGCGGTATTAGGTCTTGGGGTGGTGGAGTCCACTATAATCTCTTCCTTCTCAGGAGGCGAGAGGGACGGAAAAGGAAATGAAATTGGTGGTCGGGTAGGGGCAGGGGAAACTAAAAATATGTATTTTGAGATTGGGTTGAATTGTATTGATTAATTCAACATTTACTTAATTAGTGTGCGTCTGAAACACATTATGCAAAGATAATCTGCAATCCCTTGGTTTCATTTACAGAATAAAGTAGTTATCAGAGGTGTGCATTCAGAGGTGTCTAATTATAATAATTAGAACCAGTAAGACTAGCTAAAAGCCTCGTATGGACCGTGAGTATACTGTAGAGTATACGGTGAGTATACTGTAGAGTATACAGTATAGTAGGATACAAGATTTCTCGGCCTTTGAAATAAAGTTTCTAATCTGATGAGGAGGAGTTGACGAGATTCTGTTTCAAGATGGAATATCAAAGCTATCTCATTTGGAATTATTTATCTTTTTATCTATTATGTAGAAGTACATTTCAAGAAGACACGGGGGTGAATGGCTTATACCTTGTTGTATAGGAGATCTTGGTTAAATCTGAAGACTATCAAAAGCTATTGCAGTTCGCAATCCGTATTTTTAAGCCATGGATGTTAGCTTTCACATGAACTGGCTTTTGACCGCTTTCTTACAAAATCCAGCGAAATGGAAGAATATTTAAAATATGTTGCAACCGATCTTTATTCTTCAAAAGAAATGTTCCAGACGTTCCGAAGGTAAAGTAAGTTTTGCCTAAAATGTATCCGGCAATTCTGGTGATAATAAATTAACATCTTCGATGCACATTTTAGCATAGACCTGGAACATTCAGGGCTACCGTTTAGTCACTTAAATCACTTTTTGTCACTTTTTCAACTTGAAGTCACTTTTTGTCACTTTTTTAACAATTTAGTCACTTTTTCATACCTTTTTAACAATTTAGTCACTTTTGAATTACTTTTTTCACATTACCACTGATTTTCTTAAATTATTCAAATTTTCACGTCAAAAAGCGAAAATAAAAATTATTTTAACCACAACTAAACAAATTTTGTTTAGTTCGTAATTGCCGTTTTTGATATAATTAGATATAATTATTAATTTAGATATAAATATAATCTTGTGGCATTGCAAAATGTTGTCTTTTGTCTCCGTGAGGTCACTTTTCAGTCACTTTCCTGTCACTTTTTTGTCACTTTTCCCACAAAAATGGTCACTTAAATCACTTTTTTAACTGACCTAGTCCAGTGGCAGCCCTGAACATTTGACATGATAGTAGTATATGCCTACTTATTAATTATACCTACGTATTAATTAAATAACAAGCGCCATTAAATTCACAATTAGAGATAAATCTTATTTACACTTAACATTTACATGAAGTCGAGTTTATTAATATTGAAGTTCAGTTTCCCAAGATTGCTCAGGGTGAACTCAAACCTTCAAAAGTAGAACTTAACAGCAAGTCGGACATAATATCACACTCAAATTGTATTCGAACACACATTATCACATCGTACGCTTCTACTGTTGCGTTGCACACGCCTCAAGGGGACTACACCCTTCATTTTGCTCAAGTGGTAGAAATTTAGACTTGAAATCGTTGTGGCTCAGGGCAATGCTGCCAACCAAGTCTGAGTAAGGCTCCACACAGACATCAAGAGAACGTACGATCTCGGACCTAATTTAGGTATTTATAAGGGAGATAAAGGCAAAAATCTCAAGGGATAGTTTCTGGACCTGAGTTTCTGGACCGGTCTC
This sequence comes from Nemurella pictetii, assembly GCA_921293315.2. Lineage (NCBI taxonomy): Eukaryota > Metazoa > Arthropoda > Insecta > Plecoptera > Nemouridae > Nemurella > Nemurella pictetii. The sequence goes on along the minus strand of OV121116.1, from coordinate 26,434,938 downwards.
GCAGTCAAATCGTGAGTGAGCATGCCAAATAACTCTTGATCCCGGAATTTTCCCCACAGTCAAAATTCAAATACATGTGTTTAATTAGTTTCAAATATTAGAAGTTCCCATACACAATAAAGTGAGCATCTTGAAAAAGGATTTGCTAATAAAATGTTGTTTGAAAGCGAAACCCCAAGTACTATCAGTTTCACCCCTAGCAATATCAGTGCTGTTTGACACTGCACTTGTAGCATTGTCGGTGCTGTTACAGAAACAACCCTCAACACCATCAGTTCTGTTTCAGATAGCAGGGCAGGGCTTGCATCGGGTAAGAAGAAGAAAGATAAGCATAACATATAAGGCATGCATGAGAAAGATGAGCCATGCTGTGGCTCTGTCAGCATGGAAGTAACCAGGAAAACAATCTCTCCAACACTGAATCACTGGAATAGCTGTGGTGTCTGTGGAATAGCTGTCCGATAGTATTCTTTAGCATGGCTTTCCGAGCGATTTTTTTAGTCAATTTAAATACCCAATGAGCGGAAATAGTAAAATGTTCCGTAAACATAAGGAAAAATAAGAATTAACGTTATGATTTAAAAGAAGTAATCAATCGGATTGAAAAGTTTAAATATAGAAAAGGTACGAATTATATAAAAAAAAAAAAACATTGAACGTATAAATATAATAGTATAAATATTTGAAGGTGAATTCAGTTGAGTATGAGGCAATTGATTACGCACAACTGGAAGCTCTAGTAATCGTGGATGGATATTGAAGGAAAGACGACAGCAAAATCTTTGAGATCCTAATCTTATTTCAGGCAATATTTCCATAAGGTCAGAGCGACAGCAAAACGGGAGTGTAGAAATCGCAATATAAGTCAAAATATTACGTTCGGGCTTTTATTGGCAGGGCTTCGCGCTAACTCCTTCTGTGAGTATATTTATGAAAAGCGGAATTAGTAATGCGTGACTGCTTTTACAATTACTTTTATGACGAGTATTTATTTATACACACACATATATAGGTAAAGATTTATAATCCCTACAGAGAATAAATCGGTTTCCTTTTTTGGTCCGTTTAATGCCTTGATATTTTGTAAAGTTGAATACGTTATTATTAACGTATTATTAATTAAAAAAAATACTTGGTTACTTGTGTCTGGCATGCTGTAGCGCATAGTTGCCATGCGTTAATTATCCTCGTGGGAATTTCCACGTATTTATATTGGTTTTGTATTAAGTACATAATAGCTGAAATTTGACTCAAAAACCGTGACAAATCTATGTAAGTCAAATTCTGCGTGCTTTTTGGCTAGCAACCAAACAACGTTTGCCTCCAGTCTTTGGTGAATTGATGGATCAGCTGCTATTGCTTCGTTCGTTTCACTTATTCCATTATACATTAGAATACATTAGAATGTCAATATTTGCATTGTAACATTACAATCATGCCGAAACCACCAATGGTAAAATAACTTCTGATTCAAATACACGACCCATTCTAATTATAACTACCGCTGTATTATTCACCTGTGTGGTATTTATTAAAAATCATGCCTTTTAATCAAACAAAATAAAAGGGGAACTCTGACTCCATGCATATGAATCCAGGTAGCCTCATATTATTATGCACAACTTTTTACAGATTTAAAGCTGAAATTATAAACTTGGCCCACCATTACTTGCACTAGCAGTTTCATTTCGAAGAAATCCTGCAAACTCCAGGTCTTCTCAGTAAACAGAACATGAAAACAGGAAAAATTGGTACCAACTAGAAAAGAAGAAGAATTTCTGTATAGAATTACCAGGATTTCAATTTTATGGAATCTCTGTTTATGACATCTTTCGAACATAATTTTAGGCACTAATTTTCAATGCGCTGTTTTATTACCTATCCGACTTATTCAAATCTTCCCTTTTATCCTTCCATCTCGACAAAAACTTCTGAAAATACATAAATGCAGTTAGTCATATGCATGCATACTGACGCGTGCAATGAGGTCAGTATGTCAAAAGCATCCCTCATCTTGACTCCAACTCGGCGATTTTGGGTGATAAAGGTCGTGATTTTCAGTAGGCTTCCGTCGTGTGGTTATAATCTAGTAGTTTGGTAGTATGGACCATGGTTAGGTCATACCATCCCATTTAATGTGCACCGTCATTACTTGCTATATGATCGTTACGCCGTGGCACAGCATGACTCCAGTAAAATTTGACACAAATGTCATTTACAATTATTCAACCAAGTATTGACCCGAGGAAAGCAGATGGCTAATTTAATGAAAATCCAGGAAGGTGAGGGTAACAGCTGTTGATACGAGTTATCTACGCTTTAGTGGATGCTCAGACCAATACAAGTGACACTTGCCCTGTTTTTATCGATGCAGATAACGTTTTTTTTTCAGGTTCACACTTGACACTCGCTCTTGAAATTTTCCATAATAAAGTTACAGAAGAAAACAAATTGCCTTAGTTCTTATTTTGCTATTTTCACATTCGCGACCTAGAAATGTGTTAAGCTTGGGTTGTTCGTTAAAAAGAGAGATATGATTTGCTATTCCCTTGACTTCAATGAATTGAAACCTACAGTATTTTCCCAAAACGTCGATTGCGTTGAATTATGGCACGCAGTGAAGGCGGACAAGATTGAATACGTCACAGTTCTAAAAATAATATAAGGAGTAAAAATGTTCCCTTGTACTTGCAAAAGTCGATGATATTTGCACCCACGCAGCTCGTCATTACCTTTACTCCGAGCAATTCGTATTTACGTGCGTTGGGGATATTTACAGTTTACAGTTTACACGCAAATATTTACACACAGTTTTGGAGAGAAAAATTACTTTCCTGTTTTGTGACACACCAGCTCTTTACCCTAAAAACGAGGCGACTAATTATAAACATGGTTGTATCAGGGGTGACTTTATGGGGATGTACGTTACCGTAGTAGATTAAAATTTCACGCGGTCAAAATGTACTTGTGTACTAACACGCACATTACGCATACGCGTTGTGTGGATCCAAATTCATGCATATGCCTGTGTGATATGTGCTGCAATATTGATACAGTTTAATTGAATTAGAAGATGACATATTAATTAATTAATTAAATAAGTGTGATGGTATCAATATAAAACAGGAAAAACGTAAAGCTGGTGTCACCAAGAGCCATTTGTTAGCAGTTAGGGCGTTGGGTGGGACTCTATCAATTTGACATGCTCGCCTGCATATGATATGCCACTAATGCTAAATGTGCTATAGGTATAATGTAATGCAATACTAAAATACTAATCCCTGGCATTTCCCTTGCGCGCCCTCGTGTGTTTACTATGGCTGACGACATCCACGATCCACCAACCCTTCAACCCTTGAACCCTTCAATCCTTCAACCATCGCCGTGTACAAGTTTCCCAACAAACAGACATGGAGTCGGGTGGGTACTGGCCACAAAATGCAACAAGAGACTCGAGACACGAGGCACGACACACGACAGAACGCGGTTCACTCACAATTCGTATCAAATATGCGCACGAGAAATATTAAGTGGAAAAGGGAGAGGGTGGGGGGATAGGGAGTAATTTAAACATTATTTTTTAACTCACGGCGCTCAATTTCTGCAGTTATGTTCGAATGCATCGAAACCAAACATTTGAATTGTATCCACATTATTTAACTTACACCAAAGGCAAAAGGCATAAGGTCAAGCAAAATTACTTTCCTGTATTAACAAATTCTCTTGCAACTAATCGGTACACACTCTGTATAACAGACGGAGGTAGTGAAGGATGGAAAGAGGGGGGGGGGGGGGAGGGAGAGAGAGAATGATTTCCCATGTCAAACGAACTGATATGCGGTCAAATTTAGCTTTGATGAATTGATTATTGTGCAGCTTTTCGAAAATCGTTTAAAAATTGACAAAAAAGAGTTATGGCTTAATTTGTTGGCAATGGCCCTCATTAGAATCTGGAAATCAATTTATAAAACTTTTTTTTTCAATTCACAACTTTTTTTTTCAGATAGATTTTGCTACTATTATAAGTCAAAACTATCAGTGTGAATTATACACTATAACATTTACATTATCATTATCATTTGCATAAGTAGACCAGCTTTAGTTCAAATCTGACTGCTTAAGCCTAAGAGCATAGGTACTTGTACAAATAGGTCACCTATTATTTTCCGTGACCAAACTTTCACGTACAAATTCCAGTTAATTACTTCAAGTTCCATGAGGGAGTACATTTTCACATCGCCATTCAACCGTTTTCGTTCGAAAAATGTCGAGAGGGAGCATTTTCATTACTCCGTAAAGTCTCTAATTAAAACAAATGTTGATCTTTTTTTTAATAAAATGAATCCTTACTCAAGATAATGGTATTTAAACTCTTTCAAAAATGTAAAAGTTTTGATTAGGGTTACACTTAGAATCCGGGAGGTCTGTTTTGTGAATTTCATTACAAATTAATTACTTCTCCTGTTGGTTCTCTTGATATTGCCCGAAATAATTTCAACCCCACCGCACGTATCTTACTCTGTTTCGGTAGGTATCAATGAGGTAGGGTTACTTGGGTTTATACGCAAAGTTTACAGTTTACTTTACCGAAATAGCATATTTAACATCGAGATAGCAAGAAAAAAGCCTGTCATATCCTCGACAATATTTCACATTTGATGCAAATTAAGAATTTTTGCCAAATTATACTTGGATGCTCCTCAGCATACGAAAACGAACTCTTGGGAATCCGTATTGCAGCTCTTAATCCAGTCACGACTTCAACAACCACCTACTGCTTTAGTTTACATTCCTATTAATACACACAATTCACTTAAAATTTTGGGGTTCTATTGTTTTTTGTTTTTGTTTGTCTAGTAGGTATATTTAATTCGTTTCATTCATCGGATTCTGAAAGTTATCGGTTTTTTACCTATAGAGAATTAATGAATGCAGGTATACATTGCTAATAAATCAGCTCAGACAAATTTTGACGGTGGGTAGGAAGGCATACATCCGCGTCGTTGGCTGGGTGGGTTCTGGAACATAGTTTTTAGTTATCAGCGAACTGAGCGCCAGGTTGCTAGTGGAAGGTGACACCGAGCCGTAGCTTGTCATTCGCACTGCCAATCTTCATTCTTCAACGTGGTCTTGTTCGGCCTGGACCAACTCGCCTCTCTCAATCATATTCTTTGTGTGCTCTCGCGTTGGTGTTATTGTTCCGTGTGGTTAATTAAACATCGAAGTGATGAAATAATGGCAGTGAAGTAGGTACAGTTAGTATACAAGATGGTAGCCTTCGTTCGGTGTTTTGTGGTTAATATTTTCGAGCAATTTCGAGTACAATCGGGTTGAAACTAAGTGTGTGCGTAAAGGGTGTACGTGAAAGGCCTTTTCTGAGAATGAAAACGTGTTATTAAGTAAAAGTTATTACGTTTTGACCGCTTAAAATTACAATCACATTAAATAGGTATCATATTCCAGTAAGAGTACATTGCGTCTTACTCCTAGTGTTCATGCCTCAAGTTAAATAACCCGATGAAGTGACACAAGCTGCATAGCAATAATTAGTGTGGAATGCAGATGCATTATGCTGATATGTTGGATGCTGGACGTTATTTAAGCCAAGCGCAGGTCTGTCCAAACGGTGTCTGCAGCGCACCAAATCCAACGTACGTACAACTCGCATAGCAACATTCTTCGCACATAGGTTATGAGCGAAGCCAGCAAATAAATGCACATATTATAGGTGGCCAAATGAAACAAATGGATGAGAGATATGAAGTCCAGAATTATCAATTAAAATTCCACTGCAGAAATGGTTGGGAGTTGCATAGTTCATCGCTCTTTTTACCAAAGAATTTCGGAACAGGCGACCATTATTTTTGTCAGATTAAACCAACGAACCAGTTCTCATTCGTCTCATACTACAACGCGATTACTTTAAGCGTTTGTGAATACCTGTGTTAGCCAAATTTTAATCTTATACTATATTACTACCAATATTAGCGGAAATTTTGGGACGACTTTTGGATTTTGGGAGATTAGATTTTGGGTTATCCTCCTGGCCGTTGTTATTTTCATAAAGGGATGATTAATGTCGGAATTATTAAGGTTAAACCTCTTGCTTATTATTTGAAGGGAGAATTCCAAACATGTATACATGCACATCAAGTACTTTTCATCCTTCGCATGTTTTTGTCGGTATTTTGTTCTACTTATGTTATTCCCAGTTACAAATGATTAAAATTCAAAACAATATTTCCAATAAATCAATGTAGCTCTGAAATATAATGATGATAAACTTTTCCTTAGTTCGTTTTTTCTTCGAGGGAACCAACTTCTGTGTAACAAGTTTCTGTATTATGTCTTTAAAATGGGATGAAGCACCCTCCACATATTTCTAAATGTAAGTCAAAATATTGTTCTTGTTAACAATGTTCATTAAAAAAGTTGAAAATGACGCAGAAGAAAAATTGAAGGAGCCGAGCTTCTAACTTTCCAACGATCATTTAATCTTGGAAATGATAATATCAGACCATCATCTCAAAACAAAAAATAATAGAGTGTTTGAAAGTTTGGAACTATTGTTTATATTCTGTGTGAGGTGTAAGCAAAAGAAATAGGTTTAATCAGATGAATTAGATGCATTCCAGTGGTGAATTGCTGAATAAAGATATCCTCCCTCCTTTGGGAATGGTCCCTTGTGAATTTTACTCTCAAATGTTCTCAACATGTTTTTAATATGTTTTTAAATAATATGTTAATATGTTGAAATACTTTATAAATAGGGAATAATGAGGTAATTTTAATCTCTTCGCTTCGGAGAAGATTTTTGATACTTTTAGGGCAACGAGAGGTATCTCGTGTTAAGATAAATTAGTCCCAAAGAAAGCCCCGTCATGTAAAATTGCACAAACAATGATCGAAATTCGCCAGCTAAGCTATGACCTGCAGTACCAAGTGGATGTGTACTTTTTGTGGAAAGAGTACTCAGGAGTATGGAACAAATACGCAAATTAGAGCTACACTTCTTTCATTTATTTTATTCTTGCTCACTTATTGCCTTTCTTTTCCGTTCAATTTGTTACACAAATAGGTTTTGACGCTTGTTTCAGGGATTCAGCCACTAATAACTTCAACTTAACTACCTGCTGCTTCTATCAGCTGCTCACCCAGGCATTGCCCTACCAGCTTTTGGTCGGTTAGCAACTTTATGACCTTTGACCCACACTACAAATTTGATGGCTTATTTACGCTAGTACCAAATCGTAATTAGGGATAAATCCATGGTATACAGAACCCACCAACAAATGCTTGTTGGAGTACTACCACCAGCGGTAGCCAATCGCTAAGAACCCACTTAGGATCACGCCGATGTCCTGGGGCTCCCAAATTTTCATTTAATGAATACTGATTTACGCAACACCATCACTCGACAAATTTGGCAAAAAATAAATTATTGTCTTTTCTGTTTCAAAGATTAGTCCAATAATTTTCACATACTTGCTCGCCGAAATAAGCGTGCTTTTTTAGCCATTGCTAACCCGTTTTATTAAATTTGAATAAAAATGCGGGTCGGACTTGGCTTACACTTTGGTGGCTCAAGATATACATTTTTATCAATTTAAGCCATTTTCTTGTTGATCCTGTACGTAAATTTTAAATACAAGGAATCGGGGTGACAGACCTCATCGGGAGGTTACCACCTCCTCTATGTTTATTTATTCTATTTTCTAGCGTGGATTTTTGGGTGTAAGTGCATTTCCTCTGTTACTCTGAAGTCTCCGTAATTTGCAGCTGCACACCTGACAGGTGTTTAGATATAGCTTTGGTGTTTTTCTTCGATAAATAAATGACATGGGGGTTCCGTGAAGGTCTATGAACATTCTTGGGTTGCAGTTTACATGAGCAGAGCAGCATAACAGCAAAGGAGTTGCCACGTGGATTTGCATGTTACAACTAAGCGTTTCTCTATTGCATTGGCCATCATATTATCTCCCCTCTTACAATACTAAAATTACCTCAAAGTTTCATTTAATTGTTTCGTGTTTGGTTGAGACCACACCGCAAATACAATCGATCTCGTATTATTTTTTCGAACCTGTTAAAACTTCTGCCTCGTTTCTAGATACGTTCGTAGGCTTGGGCAAAGTTCTCTGCACTAAAAGCGAAACGAAATCTACGAAATCCCAAGTTAATTACTTAAAGTTATCTATAGTACTTCAATTCATCATTATTATTCACTAGTTCTATCAAACAGCGAGATATAATTAATTCTTAAAATTGTTACGGTTTATAATTGCATTGCTATTATTTTTAATGAACCCTCATGTATCAGCTTCACTTGCAACCATAGAAAAAACTAAATAAATTGATTGTGTTGATTATTACAACGTACAGAAAATCATTTCCCCAGATATAAATATCTAAAGCCAAGTATGCTTTGATTTTTCACATTATTAAGTCGGTGCATGCAACTGAAACTAGTTGGCGCTGAATTGATTGCCATATTATTCTCGTGTAATTTTCTAAACTGATCGACATCATGAAATAAGCAAAGGCAAGCTCCTACCTACACGACGAACCATCTGTCATAGTGCCGAACCCTATTAAATTACGTCCGCATCATAACAAGCAACGCATACATGCACTCTTTACGCACTCCACGCACTATTTTTGCACTCTACGCACACTCTTCGCACGCCTAACCCTCATCTGCAAAGAACATTACCATGAGATATGACTAAAGGGCGTGGATATTTTACAAACGTCACACGTCACACCATCTTTTTTTACCCATCACGCCCATTTTATCCCAAAAATTAACTATGACGGCGATCAATATAAAATGGTAAATCACGTGTCGTGAAGTGAATTGTTGGAGAGGACGTGGGTTTCTTTTTACAGCAATTTACATTTTCGTTGTTGAAATGATGACGTATTTTAAGGTGGATGCAGACTCACATTCTTGTCGACGAGTTTTTCAGGTTTCCTAGGTAACTATACTTGCGTGAAGTGATCTTTGTGCGTGCAATTCTAGAAATGCGAGGATTTTGAAAACTTACACTTTCATTGTGATTACTGGAGGTTGTGTACACGTACAACGGAACATACTGCAACCAATTTCCATTCACTCTTAAGTGTTAAATGTTAAAATCGGCTGCTGGGATTCAAATGAAAACTTTGCCCGTTGAATAAGTGATGTGAAAATATGTATATATCCTTAAGAGTCTACATAGGTTGTAATCCGATACGATAATGGAAATCAAAATAATCTGTGGCAGTAATCATAAGAAGCCACGGATTAAAAACGCTGGCACAAATCTGCGACTCTTGCATAACCAAGATTAATAATCAAAATGGAAAAAATGTGCTTTTTCTCGATTTTCGTGATTTTAATGGCACGGTTGGGTTCATCTTTGTCAGCAGATTGTATGATACTTTGAATCAAAGTTCTAGTGCACTTATTGATGATTCTGTGGCGCATTTCAATCAAGGAAAAGAATTTGTATGTGCGTCATGTTTTAAGCCGCTCTAATCTTACTCACGTAAAAACGAATGAATATTACCGAAAAAATCGATAATTTTCATCCGATTTTTTCATTTCAACATTGCTTTAGATCTGCAAACAGAGACGAATCCAGTCATATCGAAAAAACCATATGAAACGCGGAATTTTATGATTTACCTTTTTACTGACTTTTAAATAACCATGTGTCGGGTTGTGCAAGCATAATCTCCAAGAGTGTTTTTATCTCTCATGCTGATAATGAGGCAGTAAAACTGGAAGTTATTTTTCACCAGGTCTAATCCGTGAAAGATTAGCTTTCTCACACGGAAAATTTTGGTAGTGCAGAGGTCCACGTGGTTACTTTTCTCTGCCCCTAAAATGTTCCCTACATTTTTGAAAAAAAATCAGTGGATAATTGAAAATATTTCTGACCCGCGATGTAAAGGCTCGTGTCGATCGGACGTTTACTTTGTTCACAAATAAATCTTGAATTTGGGACTTTTTGTGGGGTTTTTTTAAGCGAAAACACCACTTTTCTTTCTTCTCTGGTTGTTTTATTTTCCATCCGATCTCAATTAAAGTTTACTAGGCGGGTCGGAGTACTCTTCCTCTACACACTGATTTTTTTTCAAAAATATTGGGATCAAATTTAGGGGCAGGAAAAGTAATGGCGTGGACCTCTGCATTTTCGGCTTTTAAGCTGCCTTTAGCTGGCTCTTAAAGTCTTGAAGGACATTGAATGCACAAGCTTCGCTAATGCGCATTGATGTTTTATCATAATTAACCTCACCCATGGGATTCGGGAAGGTCCTGGATCGTCCTGGTTGGTCCAGGATTGTCGAACATAGAGAAGCCATTTCCACACCCCAACACAAGTTTTTTAGATCTGTTGCCGCTATCATTGGTTTCGAGTAGGTGGATTACGACTAGGATATTACAAAATAATAGATGGACACCAAGGGTTTTCTTCAAGAAATCATTGGATTATATTTGCGTAAAGTGCCTAAGGTGCCTAAGGTGCCTAAGGTGCCTAAGGTGCCTAAGGTTAGTTAAGGTGCCTGAGGTACAAAGGTTGAGACCATTATTTTACCAACACACGATTTCGGTTCTATACCCACGGGCAATTAAAACTAGGTTTTATATGGTTACCCTTAAATCGAATCTATCCTTTCTTTCCTGTGCGGAGACCATGAGCCGCGTTAAGCATTTTAAACAGTGTGATGTCGTGTACCTTGCAGAAATGTTTGGGGCTTGAATTGTATGTTGAATGTTGAATTGTATTAGTTTCTTAACACTCGTGTCTTTTCCCAATCTGAGAACGTTAGTTTTCAGGACAAATATTGGTTCAATACCCGGTTAAACACGTTAAATAGTTATTCTGAAAACTGCATGTTAGAATAGTTGTGAAACTGTTCTATGAAAGAAAGAATGAAAGAAGAAGATAAATGATATAATATGAAAAAGGATGTAAAGATTTTTTTTTCAAAATGGAAACCCCGCACTTGATGCAAAAATATTTGTTTTCCTATACTATGTGTTCATTTCAAATTAAATGCATTTTAATTGCAAATGAGATAAGGGTATTAAAGTTCGATGGATGGTAAAGAACGTATTGCAATCCGCTACATTCGGTTTAATCGGGGTCTTTAATGCTCCTGGAAAACTTGATGCGTTTTCTTTATAGACTGTTTAAATGGTTTTCACAGTGGAAAACATCGCGATACCGATTTCCTTCCCTTTCAATGCTTTCAAGTTGAAATTCTTGTCACGGGAAAGTTCCAATGTAGGATCTTCGACGAGAAGCGATGCTTCATTATTGAAAACAACCTCCGACGGATGCGTCATGTTGAAAAAACCTTCGAAGGATGCGTCATGTTGAAAAAACCTTCGAAGGATGCGTCATGTTGAAAAAAACCTTCGACGAAAGCGATGCTTCTACGTTGAAATGCTTTTCACGGGAAAGAGGCTTATTATACAGTGCTGATGCAGGAACCAATATAGTAGGGATGCTTTCACGCTGTAATGAAATTTGAATCCGAAATTGATAGGATCTCTGATTGAGCGCAATGAATAGCGAATCCCTTTCAGGGTTATTAGAAATTTTGATAATTTGAAATAGCATTTGGCCAGGAGCATGATGGCATGACGAAATGACAGTCGCATCTCGACACTAGACAGCTGATCTGCAGACGTACGCGTCCCCGTTGCAAGCTGGTTGCAAGCTGGTTGCAAGCTGATTGCAAGCTGGTTGCAAGCTGGTTGCGAGCTGGTTGCAAGCTGGTTGCAAGCTGGTTGCAAGCTGGTTGCAAGCTGGTTGCAAGCTGGTTGCGAGCTGGTTGCAAGCTGGTTGCAAGCTGGTTGCAAGCTGGTTCCAAGCTGGTTGCAAGCTGGTTGCAAGCTGGCTGTAAGCTGGTTGCAAGCTGGTTGCAAGCTGGTTGCAAGCTGGTTGCAAGCTGGTTGCAAGCTGGTTGCAAGCTGGTTGCAAGCTGGTTGCGAGCTGGTTGCGAGCTGGTTGCAAGCTGGTTGCAAGCTGGTTCCAAGCTGGTTGCAAGCTGGTTGCAAGCTGGTTGCGAGCTGGTTGCGTGCCCAATGCGCGTCAAGTGCACTCTGATGCACCTCTTTCAATCGAACTTTTAACTCGTTGTTTTCACTCGCAAAATGGGATCTCGCACTGACGACACAGCACCTATTTTCGTTCAGTTTGAAGGAATTTCTTATATTTCTAGATCACAAATTGGCTCCTGCACTCCAAATTTTAAATGAAATCAATTTTCATCGATCGATGCAGCCGCAATGTAGATTTCGAATGATTGGTTGTAAAGTCACAGTTAAAAGCAAAAGCAATTCATCACCTTCATTCCCAAATTGCGATTCACATCGGATATTAACGTTTCACTTGATTTCATCCGATACAACAATAATACAAACTCTAATTCCAAGTGCGAATTCAAGCTATAAAATATTGCCACTGGCAAATATTGCAATACACAATGAAACTGAAATTTTCGCCTGTGATTACACCACGAAGTAATATATTGAAGCATTTTGACACGAAAAATTATGATTTAGGATACGTCGCGTTAGTGTCAACCACCGGAGTGATTTTTTTAAGTTCTATGTCCACCGAAGCCCATGCATTGCATTTGCAACGCTATGTACAGCCATGCAGAACAGACAGAACAGACAGAGTAGACAGAACAGACAGAACAGGCTGAACACACGACTAAAGCGAGAGGCTCTGGAGTCTACTTCCCTGATCAGAATCTGAAATGAGCCCACCATGTTTCGCTCGTCGCGCTTTGCCCATCTCCACCCCAAAATCCACCCACCCCGACTCCAGCATGGCAGCACCCCATCTTCAATCTCCTTCCTCAACACCAGCTAGCCTGCATACCCTGTAAATCTCTTCCAATTTATTACATCGGTCTCCTTACGGAGATAAAAATTAAATCCCCCACTGTCATTTTAGCATTACGTGCAATATATAAACTAACATTTGCGTTAGATTGCTTCAAGTTTGATGTGAATTACATATTAGTGACGCATCGTTCGCTTCAGAAAATATCGGTGCATATTATTGTTGTAATAATTTTCATGGAAAATCTATGCCATTTTGCATAACTTCCTTTGCATTTTTATCCAAAAGGCAAAATATTCTATGCTATCTCGATAATGGCATCGTGGCCATGCAACCCAAAATCGATCCATGCCACCAGTTTGGAAAATTTAGCATTCGGGTTACGAAATGACGGCACCTCCATCAAAACCTGCCGTGAACACCACCTAGAATTTGTTAGAAGCATAAACCCACGGCTAACAGTTTTCATTTATAAGTACATTAAATTTTCATTTAAATTAAAATTACGATATGTAATTGAATCGGAAAACGGTAATAATCACCACTAGGAAATATGATAAAAATAGTTGGAATACTGTACATATGTCAGGTCCGTGTAAAACTAAATGATCGGTGTCTGGTCCGTGTAAAACTAAATGATCGGTGTCTGGTTCATCAGGGCAAACCAGCATTTGAGTAGAGCAATAATTAGTCAGCTTCCTGGTAACGCGAATACCGCAATTTCCGTACTAACCGTTAATAATTCACCTCCCTGATTTATTACTCAGAATTAATATAAATCAATCTTTGTATAATGAATTCGTTTGAAATGACTGCGAATTGAACATCAGTATAGGTGCTAACAGTTGCATCATTTCCGAATTTTGTTTTATTCTGTGTTTCTGTTTGCAGCAGTGATTTTGTGGCTTTCGATGTGCCCAGTGTTACTAAACCATAACAGCGTTTGTCGTTTACAGTTTAGTTTACCGTCTACCATTTGCCATTAGGTGCAAATTGTGTCTGTATCGTGCTATCAGCTTCACAGCGTATACATTACAAGCAACGGGCAATTAAATCCACCATTCGTTGGTAGAGCAGTAGCACCACAGTTTCTTCCGATGGTTTTATCATAATATCTTACGATGGTTGACCGTGCTAACGATCATTTGACCATCATCTGACGATTGTTTGACAAAGAACGACCGATTCGGCCAACTGTTGGAGATTGTAGCCGCTCACGTCATCCACGATCTACGTTCTATGTCAGAAGTTTTCGCAATATTTCCAAATCCTTATACTTCGATACACATCTGGCGTTCGATCGTGTTTTTGCAGTGGACAATGCTAATGGACAATGGTGGACAATGCTAATAGAAAACTCCAGAAAAGGTACTGCATCGACCAAAAAAGCCCTGGTCGAAGCCTACAGACGGAAGTGGAACGCAATCCAAAAAAAATTTCAATTTAAATGTTGGGCAATAGAAGTTTTTTTTTAGGAATTAATGAAAGCATTTTTCTGGGTTTTCATGCTGATTGAATCATCTAGCACATTGCCGAACTGAATTATTTGTCCTTCACTGAAATTCGGGTCACGTTTGTCTTTGAAATACCGAGGGAATTGATTGCCAGTGTATCATTTGAAAAGTTGCAAAAAATCCAGCACTTTTTCTTAGTTTTCTCATCTTACCGCGTTTCGTCATCAATTATGCTATACCCAAATTGATGGCTGTGTAAAGAATCTCTTTTTCTCACTATCTCGCTGACATGGTTGCTTTTCGCGCGTGAAAGCTCGGTCATTTTCACTTATTTTCCTCTCTTGCGCTCATTTTCTCTAGATCTAACGATCGCGATCATGTCTTCTGCTAGCGTCATCGCCAATCTAGCTCGGCTGGCGGACCGATTGGCAAACGATTGACGTGTCACGTGGTGTCACGCTAAGCAGATGTCGTCTTCGAGTTCGATGGGGCAACGAGGGGTTTGAGGAGGGGTGAGGACATAGGAAGGATCAGTTCAGATCTGTGCAAACGCCATAACGACCAATTTTCACTGCCACAAATTCAACCTCTGTCATCCATCTCTCAATATTGCATCGAATTTCCCTTCTTCCCTTATCGTCTTTTTAACGCAAGCGTCGTTTATACGAGATCCAATTATTTTCAACTCATTCCAACACGATTGAGAATTTTTCAGCAATAGTTTAATTTTAGGGCGAGGAAAACGTAATTTCTTAAATCAGTATTTAACTTCTTCAGAAATGTTATCTGCCCATATTTCAGTTCCAATTTATTCGCAGTTAATGGAGTTTAAGTGTCCGATTGAAATGTATGATTTATTTATTTACAGCGTATCTAAATTTCAAGTAGATTTTGCATATCTCTGGTTCTTGTATTTTCCTCCAATTGACAAGTGTGGAGTGGAAAATAATTCGAGCACGCCTCCCAGCATGCAGATATTGAGTGCGTAAAAGACGTCCTGTCTTGCTTGTTTGCGAACTGCCACGATGGTAAACACAGAGAAAATGTTTGGCATAGCACCACAGCTACTAGTTACATCCATGTTCTAGCAGGATGGTCTAGTAACTAAGGTGGTGAACTATAGTAAAACTAACCGTAAGTGCATAGCGATTCCAAAACACAGTCTGCACAATGCAAATAGGCCGGGAGAGAAGGTTCAACGTCGTTTTGCTTAACTCATCAAATACACTGATCCTGCACATCATTTCACACATTTGCATAACATTTCTCGTATTGGTCTATACTCACTGTATACACACTGATCTCACAGGCTAACTCTAAATGTGATTGCACAATGGCGATGCAAGACACTGCATGCATCGCGACTTGATGTGATACACACACACACACACACACCCTCACACACACATATATTGAATGGCTCTGGCTTATAAAGTTGAAGGTCTCGAAACGATACTACTGTTTATTGGTTGCATAAATCAAATTGCTATTTTCGTATTATAAAATTCGGCGCTTGATGCAATATTCCCCTGGCTAGAGATAGGCTGCTTGCCATTTTCAATTCCCATGCATGAACTGGTCCCATTTTTAGCTGCATGAGATATTTAGAAGCAATACAAATATAAATCAATCAAATGCCTGCAAGGCTTAATTTTGTACTGATCAGTAAATTTATTAAAATTATTATCTAATGCAGTTCGGCCGAAATAGTGATTCATTTTTTTTTTAAATAAAAGTGCCCTGAAATGCCCGAAAAAGCGGGCCGTTGACCAAAATTTAACACTACGGTTGTGGTACCTAATCCTACTTCTGGTCCATAATGGGGCTATTGGTATGGGTTCGTAAAATGTGTTTTGGGTGAAATTATGGTTCTTCAAAAGTAATTACACGTGAAAGTATCAAGAATAAGATCTTTGTCTATGAAAGGCGAAGTGGTTTAGAGCCGTGGTTTGTAGAATTGCAAATGTTCGGTTACGCCATCTTGGACGAAACGTCGACAATCGACAAGGTCCTTTTTAGGCAAACCGAACACTTGCAATTCTATCTTTGTCTAAGATCAAAGATCACTTTGTTGTTAAAAACAGGCTCTAGAAATGGGCGAAAGGATGCTGAAATCCCAAAGAAAGTAGGATCTGCAGATTCGGGGATCGAACCCTCGGACTGTCAGACTGTAGAAATTTTCTTCCAATCCTCAGTTAGTAAACAAATTAAACCAAAGTCCATACAAATCGTGCTTTTTCTGTGTGTTTTTTTTTCAATCAACTTATAATGAGTTCTCTATAGGTCCCATTCACTTCCGAATGCACGAAAAAACTTGAAATAGCATGGTTATAATGTGTGTTATAACCAGGCTGGCAGACGTCTCAGTTCTGTACGAGTATGCAGATGATGATGCATGATTTACTACCTGATTTAACTGTGCAAAGATTTGCAAAAATAAACGCATCTGTTATGAGATTCTTGGCGCAGGTACCCATGTCTTGACTCTTGGTATAAACCAAGGAGACGAAAATATCATTGAAGCTGCGCTATCATGGTCTAGCCGTAAGAAACACCAACAAGTACCTAATTATCAAAATGCAATGCTTCATTCAATTAATATTTAAACTTTTCAGTTTGTTTAATTTTCTTGTCACTGTCGATGATTATAAACCACACTAAAGGGACATATTTTGTCCATAGATTTGAAAGATTTTAAAGACTTTTTGGTTATTAGTCGAACTACAGTTATTGGAATTACTAAGCAGGAAATCACAATTTTTATATACCTATATTTGCACTTAATTTTGAACTGGGTTTCCAATAGTTTCACAAAGGCGCACTGTTGCGTAGGTGAACGCCCAGTGAAGTATACATACTACTGGCAGATGGGCTCTGATGTGGAGGCTGTGGTTTCTATATTTATGCTGGCTTTCTAAGGGTGGTATTGTTTGTGCGAGATCACGAATAAACATTTCTTTCAAAAGCTTTAGCTGCAGAATTTGAAGAATAAGCTTTGGGCATCACAAAGACATTCTCAGTTGTGGCAATGCTTAATTATACTGATTACGTAACAATTAGACACGGTGTAGACACAGACATGAATTATGTTCCGTTTTTACCGTGCCAAAATAATAATGCACACTTGAAAATAATTGTGGATGGAAATTTTAAAGGGCTCTTGCAATTACACACTCGATCTAGATTGTGGGTTGAAATGAGTTTTCGATTTCTGATTTGATTGCATGTGTCAAGTATTGTGAGAGTGCCCCATTCTGCTGCATTTTCTGGTTGAGTGTTTATGTAGTGAATGATGGTCACTGGTCACTGGTCACTGGTCACTGGTCACTGGTCGGTTCGACTATCAGAATGCAAAGCGGAACAAAATATTAGCGCCAAAAAGTTGGTCACATCGAATCGCATGATTACACCCGATTTCTTTGCTTTGATTGTATAACTCACCAAATATCACAATATTGTGTCGCTTATAACTTCCAATGACAACTAAGCTGGCAATCAGCAACAACAGTCGGTTCTGACTTGATAATAGGTGAAGATAATTGATCGAGATCATAAATATGTGCGGCCAAGAAATAATATATCTTAGAGATCATTCCTGCAAATTTGTTATCGGTACATTTGTGTTCGTATTAAACGGTAATAACTCAGTTAACGAAGTAATATGTCTGGGTAGTGGCTACTTTTCTGGGTACTGTGAGTACCGTTGCTTGGGCACTGTGTCTAGGTAGTGGACCGACTTTTGGACTGCTTGCACATTGCTGCTTATGGAAGGAACTGACGACGATGATCTGCTTTGTATCAAATTTACCAGCATCCGGATTCCAGCTGCATGGATTTAGCGGAGACGCGAGTAACTTGTTGGAATATGATAGAAACTTGAAAGGCTCACCATACTTTTACGACATGGCGTTTATATTTCAACAAATTAATGATACCACATCATTTCAAAAAATTTTACTCACAGTTTGGACTTCGATATCCGAAAATAAAATAATCAATACATATTTTTATAGAAATGCAGGGTATTGTTTTGCAAGTAAGGGAACCGCAAAATTGATCATCACACGATCCCATTTAAGTCCTTCAACCCTCATGTAAGATGACTTCGAGAAATTTCACCAACTTGACTTCGTGTTTATTACTATTTATGTTCGCCAAAGCGCATTAATTATTCATAGACACCATTAGCGTACTTGCATAAAGGGTCCCCCCATGCCACCATGAACATATACAACAAAGTAAATCTTTTGTAAAACAGAGGGTGGATACATTTTCACTTCTAATCGAAAACATAACGCAAATAATATAGTCTAGGTATACTCTACTCTCAAGTTTAAGATCAAGTATTCAACAGAAAATATTAATTTCATGCGCTTAGAGAAACCACGAGAACTGTGATCGGTTGGTAATTAATTCAAAATTAAATAATGAAATAATTCTAGTCGCTTGCTAGAAATAGTTTCATTATGCGAGCGGAAATCGTTTTCAGCGAAGGTGTTCCCATCAAAAAAAGATAATACCAGTTGGCCAATTGTTATCTTTGTTTTCATCGAATGCACAGAGAATTTATTTGTTATCAAAAGAAAACAAAAATAAATAAATAATAACAGTAGCAATTCTCCAAGCAGTAAGACAAAAAAATGATAATGTGTGAAATTTAAGTTGGTAATTGAATTCAATTAAAATGTGCAACCCTTGAAACGACGTTCGCAAAAATCGAACGCCTCAAGTGCAAGAAACGTTCAGAGTAACGAACAGTCACGCAGTTGACAACTGGCATCAGCTGCTCAGTCGCAAACCCAGTGACAAATGGGCATCCGCATGGTATTCGATGCAGGGAAAGGGCTGCCAGGCATTCCAGGGATTCCAGGGCTTCCAGGGCTGCCTGTGGTAGCGGGGCAATAAGGACCCCCAGTTGATGGTCCAGTTGGTCCAGTTGGCAGTCGAGTTGTTCCAGTTGGTGAATAAGTTGATCCGGTTGGTGGTTGAGCCCCAGTTGGAGGTTGAGTTGTTCCAGCTGGAGGTTGTGTTGGTCCAGCTGGAGGTTGAGTTGTTCCAGCTGAAGGTTGAGTTGGGCAAGTTGGTGCAATCGGTGGTTGAGTTGGGCAAGTTGGTGCAGTTGGTGTCTGAGTTGTTCCAGTAGGTGCAGTTGGTGGCTGAGTTGGGCAAGTTGGTGACTGAGATGGTGGTGGCCCTCCAGTACCTTCAGTTCCACCTGTTCCTCCTGGACCTCCTGGACCTCCTGGACCTCCTGGACCTCCCGGGCCGCCGTTGCTGCCAGGTCCGCCTGGTCCTCCTGGTCCGCCAGGTCCGCCAGGTCCACCCGGTCCGTCAAGTCCGCCAGGTCCACCGGGACCCCCTGGCCCACCAGGACCTCCCATTCCACCGGATTCTGGTGGGTTAATGATCGGTCCCATCAGATGGGATTCTCCAGGTGTCCCTACTTGAGTAAGGCTTACCCCAGGAGAGATTCCTAGACCCTCTGGTGATGGGAAAATCTGTCCGGGCTTGATTACTAGTCTGCATAGGCCGTACAGGCCGTGGTCACTGCCCAGGAAGATTTGTCGTTTGCTCCTAGTGCTTTCTTCCTGCTAAAAGAAAACACATTTTTTTTGTGTAAGTTGGTTCTTGTTGGCAGATTCTCGGCTCATGTATGAAAATATTTATCCGGGATGGTTATACTGAAGTCTTGCGTGCAGAAGCTTGTGTGCCAATAATTGAATTTCGCTCAGTTGATATTTTTTTGTCGAAGTTCATTGAATTTTCGAACTTTTCGACGATATATGAAAATGAAAAGTTTGCTAGTAGGTCTATTAAAAGGGATGTTAGTAATTTTGCTAGTAGGTTTGTTTATAGGGATGTTAAAAGGTTTGGTTATGGTTACTTTTGATCTTGTTTGATATTCTCTTGGTAAATTCAATGTCAAAACTCACATTTTCCGATTCTGATTCTGCCACGGCTAGCAGGCCAACAGCTAGCCCAATCGCTAGGATTTTCTTCATTTTGAGAATGCGCACAGCTTGTTCACTGCTTAGTGCCTGTGCACAGCTTGTTCAGAGCTTGCTTAGAAACTGTGCCACTCCTGTTTCCTTGGACCGTGCCGGCAGCTTGAAAGACCTGCTGGCGATGAGCGAATTCTACCCATCGGTATTTATGCCGTCAGATCATTTGGTTTTCTGACGAATTGTTGACGGTTTTTGCCATGTTTGTTTTGTGCAGCTAAGCAATTAGCTCAGATATTACGTGTCAAGTATCTTGGGTTCTTAAACTTACGTGTTAAATAATCCAATTTATTATTAATGTTTGTTACTTCACCACGTCTTGTTCACCTGATTTCTTCAGGCGTTCCTTCTTGAGTTTATTTGTTTGTGTTTAAACGGGTGAATCAGTGTTTCATGAGAATGTATTAATTTTTCATCCTAATGTTTTTATTTGTACAGAGTTAATGAAAAGACAGTGAGTCACTTAAAATGTGTTTAAGAGTGTCCTTTCATATAAACAGAACTGGATTTGACGCTGCACATAGTTTGGTTAATGATAACCTGATCAATCCATCATAGAGCAATTTATTTGTTTATTATTTAAGTCTTTTAATTCCTGAACACTACATAAAGTGTTGCTAAACTTTGAAAATTGGATTATTCTGGTATAATGTCGGTCCCTCGAATGTCTTCATGAATGCTATCACTCTTTGACGAGATTTGATGTGAATGAGAATATTTCCCTGATTCATGTTATTAAAATTCATCTATGATTGATTTCTCAATCAAATGGAGAATACTTTGATGGCATATTTTTTCGCACATTATTAAATGGAATCCGAATTATTTGAAAATATAATTATTTTTGAGCAAGGGGTTTGTATTTGCACAGCAATGACTTAAGACCAAAGAGAAGTTAATTAATTTTCCACCCTTTTTTGTGAAATTTTTAATTCGCTTGCAAAAGTTCTTAAAATTACGCTCCATGGAGATGATAGATTCGACTTATTTTCCCCCTTAAAATCCAAGTCACTATTGGAGTGAGACTGGTGAGACGAAGCAATGAACTAATTGATCTTGATTAGGTTTTCACCTTGAAAGTATAAATCAATTTAAGATATTAACAAAATTTCTGTTTGGATTCAACTAATGATAATCACGATATATTATCATGTCATTATATAATAGGGTATGTTTTACCAACGAGTTAACTATTTTAAACTTGAATTATTATTAACAACGAGGAAACAGGTATTTCCTTTGGAACTTGCAAGCTCAAGCGTTAGCGGATTATGGAAGGGAAATTAAACTGGAAAACGAAACTGTAAAATGTGTTTCCCTATTTCAAAAGGCGAGAGATGTCGGGTTATTTTTTCCGTTCAGTGCCACATATTCCCGTTCCGTTTCCCTTCCACCCACAGGGATGATGTCGAAAGTGCGAACGAAGCATGTGTCTCTGTGCTGGTCTTTTTCCTCACCTGTGTGGTACTAGGTTGACAGGGTGATAGGGTGATAGGGACAGGGTGTGGTCCTGCACGGCACTATGTTGAGATCATTGTGATAACAAACACACACGAGGGCTAAACCCCCTATAAATAGCCATGCCAGATCAAACTTTCTCGCTTAGACCACGTATAATCATAACACATTTTATGCGTAGCTTGAATTCATTTTTGAGTTTAGATCGAGAATAAATCGTATCAGCCTCATAATCGTAATTAAACAGTAAAGGCATTGTGATTCTAGCTGCTTGGCTGCTGTGATTTCCAGATAGGGCCTTTTTTTTATTTATGAAGATGTCTACGCAATCTTGAACCAAACGACTGTCATCAGTGAACGTAGCTTTGTAGCTCTCCCCCAAATCCAGAGGCATTACCTCTGGATCCCGGTGGTTCCTCTGATGCTACATTACCACCAGGTATGACTGTGTTATAAGGATATATTATAGGGAAAACCGGTTTTTCACTAGCACCGCCGTAACCCCGTGAAAATGACCCAGGATTTGCGGCGTGGGAAATTTGAGCTACAACTATTTGATGGCATAAGCAAACGGGACGGATCATAATTGCAATACGATAGTTCTGTATTTCTATGTCAAAAGAGGTATATTTTACGAGGTGATGTTGCATGTAGTATAAAATGACGACATATTCACAACAGGCTGCCGTGTTTTATAAACATAATTATTACAAAACAATAGCATGAAAGCCTGCTGGGGAATGCTGAAATGCGTAGCCAAATGACCGTTTAGGCGTTTGGCCAGATGAACCCCGCCCCCCGGACCTCTCCCGTGCCTTCAGGGCCCTTAGGACCCCCAGGCCCCAGGCCCCCAGGCCCCCAGGCCCCCAAGGCCCCAGGGCCCCAGGGCCCATGGGCACATGAAACTCAGTCGGGGCGGAAATAACATTTGAATACGAATTGCCAATACACTCCTGTTTTTGGCCAACGCTATTATCTATTCAACAAGAAAATTTTAACGGAAAGTTAACAGGGAATTCGTTTTAACTTGGCTTGGTTCTGGGTTAAAATTGAAGTGATAGCGCTTAGTGCATTTCTCCTGTAGATATAGGGTGATTTAAATATGAAGATTAAGCTGTAAGCACGTTAAATTTGTTTACCTTGTGTGAAGCACGGGATCCTACCATACCAAATCGATATCATCGTGATATTAGATGATAGAAATTTTCGAGATGAGAATACTTGGCCAGCGATTCTTATCAAATGGCTTCGCGGTGATCTATATGTATAAGCCAGAAAATAAAATTAGCTCACCACAGCTTTGACTAGTCAAAAATAAAAGTCCACGTATTGCTTAAAGCTTAAAGGGCTGAACTTTGGCTTGGATCCCTTACTTGAGTAGAAGAATTATTAGTTAGTAGAAATAACTTACTTTTACGTTAAAAATAATGTTGGTGGTGTGTTAGCTCAGAGGGCAATACTACAAGGCTTTTGCAAGTATCGCCAATTAACCACAACCACCAATATCCAATATAATTCGCCTGTTTCAACCCCATGACGGAGACTTTTCTGTCTCATTCTGTTCGTGATCTGATGATATGTCATGAGAAATTAACGCAAATTTTCTCCAGAATAAATCCAAAAATGTGGATGGAGAGGGTCGTGTGCCGAACCAGACAAAGCCACATTCTAACGCGCCACTGTAATCATTCTATTCGGAGCTGAGACCACTTGTGTCGGCTGCTAATCGGGCTTCCTATATTTTCTACCCATGCTGTCGTTCAACGCCAATTAGCCAATGTGTTTGACACAAGTTTTGTGCCTTCGACAATACAATATTTCAAGGATATAATAAAACTTATAATAAAACTTTTGATAAAGTTGGCAAGTTTTCGTCTCACCTTTCTCTCTGTAATTTGTGCATTTATAATGAAAGGATAATAACTCGCAAGGAAACTTGCTTACGCTTGTAATCCTAGCGAAGCTCATGTAAATTCTACCGCGTCTCATCTTCCGCACGGTTTGTGGTAGGCACTGTAAATTGTTCGACACGACAATGCACTTGCTGAGTGCTGGATGCTGGATGCTGGATGCTGGATGCTGGATTCCTGCGCCCACCTTCGAAACTTGCCCCTAGACGTACAAAGGGCAACAGCTATGTGATTGAAACCTGCGCGTATTAAATATCTGGCAAATGAAATATACTTTGACCAGCTCATCCACCCAGTTAAACGACAATTAATTAAGAATATCTAAAGCAATGTATGATGAAATTAGTTAACCGAAGCGTCATGACTATAATTATTGACGTCATCAAGAAAATTATTTGTTTTTATTTTCTCTACTTGCGCTTGCTTGCAATTCGTTTTTTGCGTAGTGCTTGAAGTCGGGTGAAGTCGGGTGAAGTCGTGTGAAGTCGGGTGAAGTCGTGTGCAGTTGTGTGGATCCGTGCAATCACGGACCCGAGGTTTCACTCGTTCATCCCTCCATCGTTTCAAGCGTTTTATTCGGCTCCCATCTGCTAACGTCATTTGATATACTTGCGTCCAGTTCCTCGCCCCTGCATTTGCGTTGTACGCGCAGCAGTCAGCATAGCATACCGCTTCATTTCATCATCTCACACATTCTCGATTTCAGTTTTGTGGGTTCAGGTATTGTTGTAGCGACTGTATAATGAACGTTATGCATGCAATGCCTTTAATGCCTTGCTTGGTGTGTCACTATGCGGTTGCGTAAATAACTGTAACACGAACTACATTTAATATCAGTATTTATAATTAACCATAATCAGTACATTATTACATATTAAGTCGAACAACGTCGCTTCTTAAACACTGCAAAACAAATGTTTTCAGCAAACATTTTTCGATTCCAAAATGACAATATTTCAGCTGGATGTGCGCTGTAACGTACGCCTAGAACTTAACGATGATAACTTCCTTACGAGACGTTAATCTGTCTTGCAATTTTCGTGAACTCATTTTCTTTGCGCTGACAACAAGTTCTGTTCATCCCAACTTTTCACACTTCGTCAACACAGGCTGATGGGTTGGCTGTGACAGTGGGTGGTGTGGATGGTTGGTGGGCGACCAGGGGGAGGGTGAGCCAGGCAACAGCAGTGTGATCTGGTGCTCGCCGGGAGATATGATTGATGGTGACTGAAACGATCAAGATGATAACAGCATTACACTTCTCTAAAGACTAAATGACATCTATACGTGTACGGGGTGCTCTTTCCACGGATGCGTTAGAAGGAACATGGCAGAACAAATGCTGCCTATCGAGGAGGTTGCGGTGCATCGAGCACGTATAGTACGTATAGCTGGAAGCGATTGGTATGCTACAAGATGCTACCATTATACCATTATGCTACCAAGCCAGGAATGAATGTAAACAAGATTTCTTGTTACGAACGTAGCACATTTTTTTCTTGACACTGACCTAAACAAATGTATATTTAAATAGGTGTATTGAGAAAGGCTGCAGCGTCAATTTTGAATTCTTGAATTTTTGTATTAGGATTTAGTGTCAGTCTATAGGATCCCAGCCGGTCAAATATTATGAGCTATATTTCACAACAAAAAGCAACTAAAATTTGTGTCACTCATCGAGAAAATGTTTCGCTTTCCTGGTAATGTCATCTTTTCAAAAAGGGGCGAGTAATCGTCCCTATATACTGTCTCTGAGTGCGCTGTTTTCCAGTAGAATGATTTCCTGGTAAATATTTCTGATACTTTACTTTCTGGCTAGAGGTATACTTCCATATTATATGGATATTTTTTGGAACTTCCTTAATAGTTCCTTAAATATTAATTTGAAGTACCCTTAAAATAATGTGTGAAATAGCAAAGAAAATTCACATAGGGATTCAGAAGACTTTGCAACAACCCTCGGAGTCTTTGAGTGGCATCCCTTCATCTGCACTTCATCTGCAAAGTGTACGCTTTTCAAAACAAAGGCTCTTCTTATTTTTACGAATGATAGAAATAAAGTCATAGAATTATTATTTTTCCCCCGTCGCGTATTTTTAGAATTTTGAATGTGGCCCTACACATTTTCCGAATATGTAATATGATAGTTTTGAGTTGGATTTGTCTGATTTCATCTTCTGCATCGAATGGCTGGAAGGAAAACCACACGGACAGATCAATTTGGATAATTTCCCACTTGAGTTCTGAACACCGAAATTGACAATTTGAGCTACTCGAGAAAGAAAGGAAAAAATAAGCGCGTAATCTTTCCCAGCGTGTTGTTGTGTTGTTACGTAAGAGTCGGTCTAACGTAACAGTTACGTAGCATGCAGCGTGACCACCCGGGAACGCCGTCCCACACACGAGAAAACGTGACGGGGAAAAATATTAAAACCTAGACACTGACTAGATGCCAGTCGCTAAAACTGCATGTATAAAATTAAATTTAGGAAATTTTGTTTGGTTGCTGGTAAAATGCTAAACAATTGATTAAAATAGGAAAAAATAAACTTTAATCTTGTGCTATACAGAATATCACAAAGAAGCAAAATTGTTTTCTATGAGATATATTTGTCAAGGTTCAATTTTTATTTCTGTTGGTACGTGATTTGAAATACAAGCTATAGAAAATGCACGTTGAAAAAGCGGCGAACAATAATTTCATTGGTGGTGTCATTAGTAGAGACAGTCCCCCCAAAACACAAAAAAAACATGTGATGCAAATCTACGTGCAGCAATAGCATTCAGATAAAACATCGGACGCAATCTCTCCGCCATCTCCCCGCAACCCTCATCCCCTCGACCCCTCACCGCAGCATCCCAGAATCCCTGCATCCCTGCATCCCAGCTATCACTGCTATCACCACCGTTCGCTGATGGCCCCACTGGCTGTGCAAATTGTGCTCGAACCAGCGACGGCGATATTTTATTCATCGAATTTACCACCATGCTAGCGCATATGTAGCCAGCTAAAGTAACGTTCAATGAATTATTCTATTGGCCGAATTAAGAAGAGTCGGATGCTTTCCGTGCGCGATTGGACCCTCATCGCAAAACCTGCTAGAGAGTCGGGACCGACCGCGCTTCCTTCTTTTTTGATCCGTTAAGCTTGAAGCCCGCTAGCTTAACCAAGCTTCAATATTCAGCGATGATTTCATCACCACTAAAATTGCATCGCGCCTGTTCACATAGAAATTAGTCACTTTTACACAGCATACATAATGTGATCTTCATGAGATGAATATCTGTTTTGGCGGAGACCTTTCCCAAATTCAGCGCCAGTTCGAGTCGACGCTGGCGCTCGAGGGTGGGCAGTGGAAACCAAATGCCAATAAATTGCTACTAAATTATGCGAAATCGCGTACCTATGCTCTCTGTGGCCTTTCCAATCGTGAGCTGATCCACTTTATATCAAAGTTTATTTGAAGCGCAGCGCATGTTCTTTAAAATAATTTATCTTTCAAGATCGAATATTACCATTTTCTTTATAAATTTATACAATTTTTTTTTTTTCATTTTTAGTGTTTTTCAAAGGTCTGTATCTGATGGTGTGTTTGGGTGTGTGTGTGTGTGATTGAGAGGGAGGGAGAGGGAGGGAGAAAGAGATAGAGAGGGGGGGGGTGTGTTTGTGTATGTATGTCCATGAACATAACAAGGCTAATCATTATCGCATGGATTAGAGGCGCGGATGTCCCCCGAACCCCGAAAGGCTGCGAATCCCGAATATGTGTGCCCAGGGGTTCGCGGCGGCGTGCACCCTTATCCTGCTGGACACAGGAAATCAAGTGTTAGCGCATCGATCAACAAGCAGCGATTGTTTCATTGACAGCCCATTGACAGCCCATTGACAGCCACGGACGTTGCTGATTGAAAATACCAGCGGACATCAAGGAAACACTCTCAGCAATCCCAGAACAGGCTTAGATTTCCCTTGACATTATTTTCCCCCACCTTCCCCCTCTACAGTCACCACGCACCCGTCCCCAAGAGAACTGGTCATTAAACGAACCGTTCTACTGGTTCTACGATGGTTGCCTTACCAGAAAGCAAGGCCATATCCTTATTCCCAACAGAACCATACATGTATGGTATGGTAAGGCTCGGATTCACCAAAAGAGGTTGATATTATTTTTCAAAAATTCAATCTAGTTTCTCTGTGTGATTGCTCATTGATTGATGTAGCAACTATTATGTCGGCGGATGTCAGGGTGTTTTAGCATCGCGCACCGGGGATGATGAGGTGTGCCGCATGGATTTGTCAGTTGAGGGTGGCAAAGTTTTGAGCGTTGGGTTGCGTTGGGTTGAGCGGGGGGTGGTAGGGGGAGGGGGGTAGAGACAACACCCAACTGTGTATCAGTCTCGATGGGACATTTATACCCACACCCCCAACACACCCCCATCACCACCTCTCGCTAAACCCCAGCCGCCACAAAGCCCTCAAATGCAGGGCTTCCATGGAGAACAGGCAATTTCATACAGTTTAGCCCGCCATGCCATGTTTTCATCACAATTTTTACTAATTTCGAACAGAATGTTTTTAGGATTTTTTTCAGCATCATTGACGATGTTTCTTATTCGTTATAAAATCATAATAAAATGAAAAAAATGAATAGAAAAATAAAATATTTACTATAACGAACATTATTATCAGATTTCTAGTTAATATTGACGCATGCTATGGCAAGAGTTCTATTTTTTTCCGTGGAATAATGGAAACATTTGAAACGAAATGATTGGAGCTATGGTGGAGCTTTCAGGGCAACTTACACGAGCAACGAGGTAGATGATGGGATCAGTCCGTGCCCTGTGGCTGAATGTTTCTGTCCGTATTAACTTTTGTGCGTTCCCATATGTGGTTAGCGTCAACATTCTATTGGGACTGCACATGTTTCAAGCCAGCTCTACATCGGTTGCAGTTTGTGCAGAGTCCAGAGTTGGCACGCCATTATATTGAGCCCCCCCCCCCCCCCCCCCTTACTCGACCCCCTCGCATTTCCCTCGGTGATACTGCTGCACTTGGGGTCTTTCCAAAACGAGAAGGAAGATACCCTAAACGAAACGTGCACATTGATATTCTTGTCTGGCGTGGCGTAAGATTTCCAAAAGATTCTCGATGATCCTAAGAAGTTCCTAATTTACGACCGAGTTCTATTTCTGTCTGGCTCATGACCTAGGTAATCGTCAGTGCCGGGTAATAGCAGAAAATGACAAGGACATGCTATTAGAAAAAATCTCAAATCTTATTTTGAAGTGTACGCCCACACTTTTACCCTTACAGAAAATTTTTCTTTTTATATCATAGTTGAAGTTCTCATTAGCTACGAAAGATATCAAGCTAGCTATCTTTAATGGAAAAACAACTTTGTCATAACCCAAAACTTGAGAAACGTTAAACTGACTGTAATAATATCATATCCAAGGAGCTTTGTTTATTTTCGAAGCAATCATTGGTGCTCCACATTTCTCCAGCATCTGGCACTTTACACCTTGTCGCCACCCAGATAAACTAGATATTTTATGGATTTCTAGGGAAATATCAAATTTTTTAAGTGCGTCTTTGAAAGTTGTCAAGCTTTTTTGTTTCAAATTAAATATGTGTTTATTTAACTGAAGATACACTAATAGTTTTGTGATCGTGATAATGTTGCAGCAAGGTAGTGGGGTTTGAGCATTTGTAGGTATGTATAAGCACTAAGCAGCGCATTATCAGGGCGCGCTCTTGGATGGTTACATTTACAGAAAAAAAGCACAGCTGTTCCTGTTATAGTGGCTGAGGAGATTGCTATCTAGGTCTTCCGAAGCATGATGAAAGCTAAATCAATAGTCATGAGAACTATATCCCGCATTCAAATAATATATTTTAACTCCCGCATAGGATAGTTTTATATTATTTTGCTTTTTACTTATTGCGTTAACACACTTTCCAGTTTTTTGAAATGAAAATGCCTATAAAAATCAGTTTAAACCCATTTCTTGTTAATTAAAATCCCTCGTTAATACTTATACTGAAAAATATTATTATTTTGGTGCGAATTTAAGCCAGCCGAAAATAAATTTTTGACGGAATGCCAAACCTACCCTCTTGTTAGGCATCCGCTAACCAATCCATTAATCTCGTCATTTGCATGGGGTCAATGGCTAGACCCTCCTAGACGCGGTGGTTCGAACAGGCTACAGACGGACTGTCTGTGCGTGCATTTCAACGGATCTTTCATAGAACCTAGCATCATCTAGCATGTTACATCAATCTTCTGCTCAACGCGACTGGCTACATGCTACAACGCTTCTCAGCCGTGGTGTTTCTCATGCCGGCAAGAATTGTTATTATTTTCAAGATGGATACACAGCGCTGTTTGAATAGATCTGCTGAACAAGCAACTTCCATTTTTTTTTCCAAGTGTTGCAAAGAACGCCCGATTTAGAAATTCTTACATTTCTATTCGTTTTCATAACTGCATCATAAGCTCAAGGGGAAAATTTCAGATTATTCGCTGTTTTCCGAAAGCTTTATAGCTGTACATTTCAAATACCGAAGGGCATACACGTAATAAACGTTAATAATATTTTCCCCAAATAATTTTCTATGGCCAGGAAATGAAACACCGCATTTAAGTCGTGGCGATTGGTATAACATTTTCTAATTATTGCGAAGTGATGCCAATGGTATTTGCTCATCTAAAAAACATGAGAACCTCTTTTTGAGTTTGAGGTTTTAAATTTTCTTCTCAGAGTTACAGTGACTTTCTTGGAATAAATTAACTATACGGTTTTAAATGATTTGTCCGGGCCCAACTGCGTGTAACATTTCATTTGCAAATTACTCCCAACACAACCACTTATACACCACTTCATTTCATTGCTTTAATGTCTTATTCAAAGGTGATGAAATGACACCGTTTTTCACCTGTTCGTTTTGCAAGCGATGGGCGTGGGGCATTGCGATTGAAAATCTAATTTACCATCAAAGTTAAGGGACACGGCTTTTTGTCAGATTAAACCTTGATTTACATTTTTGGACTCCATTATCATAAACCACAACGGAGACATGCGATTACACGTAATAAAATGAAAACAATAAATTACACGTTCAATTCATCAAATTGAAAAATAAATTCAATGGAATACACATTGCCTGGTGTAATTGTAAGCATGAGTATGAACGACACTGGGGCATGGGCTATAAATTGTTAAAGCTATTTGATGCGATTGTTTTAGTTTGTGTCAGGTGTTAACGTGATGTTTTTCTCTGTTACAGTTCTCTGAATGGACGGATCATGACAGAGATATACCGGAAATTGGTAAGTGATCAACAACCGTTTATTGTTTCTTGTTTCGAAAACCATGCGACTGCAATGGAAAATTTCCCAGTGAAATAAAATATTCATTAGAATAAAATTGCTAATAATTTTCGCTCTTGTGTATAGTTTATTCGATGAGAGATCTAAAGTGTGTCGATTTTGTTTTTAATTGCAAGTGATACAAGTTTTTACATTTGGTTTGAGAAGAAAAATTGCTGTATTGAGACTGTAATTCTATGCAAGGAATTCGTTGTCGCAGACAAAATTGCAAAAATTGTTGCAATTTCCCAAGGCTACAATGATGTCCCTTTTTTGAGGACCAACTGGATTTTGTTAAAACAAAACGTGTCTTTCAAAGAAGAATTTAAAAATTTAAAATAAAAGTGTGCATTGTTTTTTCATCAAGGTACCTAGCTTGATTCCAATCTAATTTTCAAATGTTATTCGAACCTTTTTTGGGCTACGAAATAATCAGGCTGTTAACCCGGTGACCTGTCACCGTTATGACCTGATCATATGATACCTGTCACTTGGCCATGTTTTGTGGGCCGACTAAGTGAAGTGAAAGCATGCCTTGTTATGTGTGCCTGTGTCATCCAACACTCGTCTCTCGTGGTCCGTCTCGTCAAGTTGACCACAACGCGAAAGCACTATGCAGCAGATCATTTTCCGGGAAATTTGTTAGGCGGGATTCAGCTGTTCTTATCCCGTCCTGTGCCCATTTTTCTAACGTTTCGCTTCCGTTGCCAGTCATCTGCATTTCTTGGCCCGTTCTCTGTCCGGTCTCTGTCCGTTCTCTGTCCGTTCTCTGTCCGTTCTCTGTCCGTTCTCTGTCCGTTCTCTGTCCGTTCTCTGTCCGTTCTCTGCCCGTTCTCTGTCCGTTCTCTGCCCGTTCTCTACCCGTTCTCTGCCAGTTCTTTGTACGATTCTGTCCGATCTGTGACCGTTCCGTGACCGTTCTATAGCTGACATCACTTATTTTCCTTAATCCATTCTTCATCCTGGCTGCTCATCTTCTACTATCTCCGGTATTTCATGACACGCGTGAAATATCTGTGTGATTGCCACAAAATTCGCCCTAATCCATACTCCTACGCCCACTCTATTTTAATTTTATACGCGGAAAATAAAGTCGCGAAATAAAGCTAGTTCAATTACTGTTCAAACTTGCGCGCCACTTTTAATGCAATACCTTTTTGTCTGGGGATTCAAAATATAATATTAATAATGGGTTTAGCATATTCATTTTAGCGATACTTATTTAATTATGTTGAGCTTATCTACGGTCAGAAGTCGTGCATGCAAGCTCTATGACATTACTGTCATACATCATGCTGGCACTAGGTTACGCGTTTACCTAGTTCGGACAACTGAACTTTTTTCTTCTCTGCATATTATGACAATTGAAAGAAAGAAATAAAGAAATAAAGAAATAAATGAAACAGTTGGACGAGAAATTTATTTTCAAATCATCAACAGTCATGGCTATTTTCTCGCACTTATAATCCAAAAGAATAAAAACGATGGATCGGCATGTAATTATTCTGATGCATCAGATCTTCTTGCATTCCATTTGAAGAAAATTAAACCCTCTCTTCGGTCAATAATTTTGTCAATCGATAACAATTTATCAAGAATGCCTGAGCATGCGATGGTTTCTTTTTGAGTTTAGTCCATAAGCGGAGAAAGTATAGGCAGTGGCACTGTGCAAACTGGAATGGATGCAACTCTTCTGTCTTTGGCTTGGCGACCGGCAACTTACAGAATCCGACTTAACTCAATCAAGTTTCACCCATTGGCCACGAAAGTATCAATTAACAGAAGCGCCCAAATTTACGATGAAATGCGTACTTTGTCACATACTTCACTAAAACGGACTTAGTAAGTGTTCGCAATCAATGAAATTTGTATTTCATCGGTTGTTACTTTTTATTCAAAGCAAGGCGTAAAGATGTGTAATTAGTATCGCATCAGAATACAGCACTCATTGGTAATTACTAATAAGTAGGTAAATTTGTTAAGTTCCTCGTCATTCCTGTTTCTGAAAATTGAAAAAAGATCTTAAATACGTTTTTCTCCATCCAGAAAAGAGATTTAACTGTAGTGAACAACGTGAGCGTAGTACAGCTTCTTGTGCAGCTTTAAGGAAGCATAGGTTTAGTAAATCTCTTGCTGCAGAAAAGAATGGATGAATGCTATTGTGAAGTATAGTTCGAGTGCTTTCGCTATTTGAAAATGCTCAGAGTCTGAGCAGAAAATTCAAATTGAGATGCCATCTCCGTGAACCCCTTCCCATCCAATTCTCTCCCCAGAAAAATTTCGTTCGGCGGCGCCTTGCTACCTTAATTTACTTAATTTTTTGTAGATGAAGGCAATTAATCTCTCAAATGAATCGTCAATCAGCATGCTTGATTTCATGTACAAAAATGTATACCTATCTCCAACGTTTAATGTAACATCTGCAGTATTCTAGTTATATGTATTTTCTGTGTGTTTTATCTGTATATTATATGCGGATTTTATTTTCTTATTCCGTCCATTATTATTGTTATGACGAGCACAACAAATTTGTATTTGTTTTCATGCATCTTTAGTAATGGAATAGGAAGAAGTTTTGGACTCAACTCAATCGTATGGTCCAAGTCATCACGATCTTTGAATGATTTTGGTAGTGACGTGACCAATTCTGAACATTTCCTGACCGAAATGACTTGTTTTGTTTTTGAGACGATCATCCGTTCTTTTCAAAATCAATTTCGAAGGGCTTTCCTGGGAAAGATTGCAGGTACACAATCCGACCGTATAGGGTGTATGATAGATCTCACAACCAAGTTTATAAACTATTATATCGATAAAAAAACGATCCAGGCTTTTAAGCGGCGGCATGGAGCCTTGTCGGAATGGTTTTTCCGCATTTTTAACACCATTAATGATCAGCTCATTGAAACAACTTGTGATTATTCAACTAATGCTGGCGTCTGGTATTGCTTACGCGACTACTGCTGAATAAAGTTCATGTTGATTGTTCAAGTCAAACCCTTTACTTTTTAAAAAGCTGACTAGATATTTTTATTAGCTGGTATAGCTCTAGCTACCCCTGTCGACTCCCCTCTCGATAGCCCAGGGCTCGAGAGGATACACGAACAATGCCCACATTATGGTTTCATTCCAGAGTAGGAAAACTTCCAACTTTTACTCGTTGGACGGTTGGATAAAATACTATCTGTGCCGTTGGCTATTTTGCAAGTGTTTTATGGCCAGTATATATTCAAGTAGATAGGTAACGTTCTCCGACGAATTAGGTAAAGCTGTCCATTGCACATCTCGGCATTTACTTACTCTGGCAGAAGGACGCAAGTTTCTTGCCGATGGTTGCAAAGATTGTGTTTCACACAGAATTAAAAAAATATTAAATAATATAATTGGCAAGGTAAAAACTGCAGTCTGGTGGATTGTTACTAAGTACACGAAAAAAAAAGCTTCAGAGTAAGCGGTAATTTTATTCGGAATTAGAAATGGAATTTTGGTCTCATTCCGGTGTAAGCAATAAGCATGGTGCTTTCACCAAGCCGGATACAGGATTAAGAGAAAGAAGAAAGCAGTGAGCTTTGAAATCTTTCATTCTTCCATCCTCTTGGATCTTACAAAGACCACAGTAAATGTCAAATTATAAGACCACAAGATGCGAAACATTCATTACCCCACAACGCCCGCCCGCCCGCCAACCACAAAACTACCACTATACTCGAAATCGACGCAATTCAGGAGGAAAAAGATATACGACTTATAATATTGTAAATTAAAATTACCACTGTAAACATTGAAATTAAGCATTAATGCAGCTGTAAAACTCAGTTTTTTAGCCTGCAACGTGCAGTGCCAACCAAACACCCCATCTTGGCAAACACAATACTGCATTGCCGCATTACTTCATGCAATCGTTTATTCATCTGTTAATTTTAAAATCTAGACTTTGAAATCTGTGTCAGTAGGGAAATGGTTTCCCTGTTCGCAATTGCATGCCCAGTGGAGATGAGATCGTGTTTCCCACAGCCTGATGCTTGCTCTCACGTCAGTGGCTGCTGGCTTCTTAACGCTTACTATCCCCTGTATTTTATTAGCAATCACTATGAGCAAAGAGCAATGAGCAATGAGCAATGAGCAATGAGCAATGAGCAATGAGCAATGAGCAATGAGCAATGAGCAACGAGCAACGAGCGATGAGCAAAGAGCAATGAGCAATGAGCCATGAACTATGAGGATCACCAAATCAAACAAGTTATTGAAAGTGTCCTTTATCACATGGTTCATCATGGTTTCATCGTGGCTTCATCATGCGACCCAACTTTTCTGAATCAGCTTGTTAGCTTCCTTGGAAGCTGGATGTTATTTACCCCTTTTTTACACTCACCACTTTCCTAGATTATATATCTCCAATAAAGAGGAGAACCTAATCGGTCGTACAATTCTAGCTTTGTGGACTGGAGAATGTTGGTGGAATGATGGTTGTCGACGTTTCGTCCACGTTGGCGCGGACATCTTCAGGACAGTGAAGATGTCCGCGCCAACGTGGACGAAACGTCGACAATCGTCAGGGTCCTTATCAGGACCACAAACGCATCTTATCAGAGCAGAACCGAACATTCTCCAGTCCACCAAACACGGCTCTGAACCACTCCGCATTTCCAATTCTAGCTTTGCCCAACGAATAATTTGACGGTTTGTGATAACAAACGACAGATACTTTTCTAGATTTTCAGTTTGGTTCGATAACTAATTCCTATTTATTATGTATAATTAACCAAGCATATTTGCGTAAAGGGGTTGAGCAAAATCTTATAATTGACGTCGTCTTCAGATTCATTAGTCATATTAGTGATATTAGCTCAATTGTACTAATGTGGTTTTGTCCGCGTGTAGTAGCAGGCAAACCACAAGTTCGTTTATGATAGTATTTCATTATGGTAACCTCCCCCCCCCCCCCCACCAAAATTCGATAAACTATCATAATTCCAAGTTTATTTCATTTTGCCTTCTTTCTACATGCCTAAATCAGATATATATATATATATATACATGATTCGGCTACACTTTACTTATATGTTATCATATAAAGCAACCATACGAGCTTGTGTATGTATTGTAATTGCCAGGATTGTTATAAGCTATAAACGAAATGAAACGTCCGTTGAAATTGAATCCATTGTGTAAGTCTGTGGTCAATAAGGTTTCACTATATTGTTCTTCTATATATAAAAAAGCAATACTTTTGAAATAAAATACATTTTTAAAGCCTTTTTTCGTTTTTGGCCGAAGGATACAAAATCCTTGTATAAACGACCGCCAAATCGGAAAATCATGTTTTCAATATTGTTATCAAAAATATTACTCTCCGCAGTTCGTCGCAGCTTTGAGAAAAGAGATGAGTTGGAAGAGGAACTCCTTTTGATAAATCTGTATCAAAGAAAACGATCCGTTTTCAGGAAATAGAAGATGTCGTACGTATCTTGTGAAATCAGTAATAAATCTCGCATTGATACAAATTGGATTGCCAGCTTCCCGGTCATATTTCACAGTCATATTATTGTGTGTGCCATCGTATACTAATTCAGAAATTTTACGGAAAGAACTAAGCTCATTAAAAGTCAGATTATTTGAAAACTACATCCAACTTACCCCATTTTCTCAAAATAAATATAAACGGAACAATATGCGGCGGCTGGTGCTTTTTTCTAATTAGCCTTGTATCACTGACGTGGGGTGTCAAAGTCTAACCATGCCTAACCAACCCCATTCGCCTTTTTATCTCTGCACGCTTTCCAAGCGGGTATTTGTCAACACTTTCCTGCTTGTGCCTCCATGCTTGCATTTCTTTCCTCACGACAGGTATTGGATAGCAATGCAGTGGCGTTACTAAGGGCTGCCACCCACCCACATACGAGACGCCAGTTTTCTTAGGTCGATTGAGGTTGAAGCTTTGGAGCTTTGGAGCTTTGGAGCGTTCAAAGCGAGCACTAGGAAATTCACTGCTCACTACCCCACTCGATATGCGAAATGTATTCGCTTCAAATTCATGACTGGATAGACTTCATTAAACTGGTTAAATTCCCGAGAAGTTATTATTTTATAATCTTGCTTAGGCAAATGCTAACGAATACTCTTATTTGTGCACGGGAAAAACACCAGCTCCCTTTGTAGTAGTGGATATCTGATTCGATTGCGATGCTTGCGTGATTTCTCACTTGAAAACTCCAAAGCCTTTACTTCTGGCATAAAGAAACGATTCGAATTGGAATTTCACATTTACACCAATTTGACACTTATGTGTTATCGAATAGATTTTAATGCTGTTAACCAGCAGGAGGTGTTTATATTGGAGTAGA
Source organism: Nemurella pictetii (assembly GCA_921293315.2). NCBI lineage: Eukaryota > Metazoa > Arthropoda > Insecta > Plecoptera > Nemouridae > Nemurella > Nemurella pictetii. Next base: position 26,397,543 of record OV121116.1, on the reverse strand, counting down.
AAAAACCTTTATATCAAATTGTATCCCATACTATGAAGCTTTAAAGTCTGTATAACGCTTGCCTCACTTTGTAATGAAAAGTGCACGCATTTCTTCAACGTATAATGAAAGCTGCACTTGGACGCCAGCGAGATGAGCTACAAATATCTAGTTTAGGATGGAAATGTTTAGAAAAATCACTATACTAAACATATGAGGGATTTAAAAATGATACTTTCAGCTAGTATCTCATCAAGGGTCAAATTGATTGTTTATGTGTCGTGTCTCTAGCATGAAACACCGGCCAAATTACAGAGTTTCAATCGTCTTACCGATATCACTCCATGTTTAATAATGCATTCGGTTTTTGACAGTATTCACGCCGAGATATGGCATTAATAATGTCACGTCGATGGTTGCCATTGTTCTCCGTAGCCCGATTTCGGGTCCCGACCGTCCATGGATGCCTTGGTGCGAACCATCTAACCGTCCGACCACGTCCAACGGTCCAACCGTTCCAACCTACCAGTAGCAAGCACTGCTGTCATCGGGCTTGTCCTGTCAGATTGGAAACGCAAGTTTTCGTTTGTTAGGATTCTCATTGTCAATGTCCTCCCGCTAGTGCAGGGTGCTGTATTTTATCATCTCAAACTAGGGATGTCGCGTGCACAGAGGACAAGGAATTAGGATTAGGAATACGTCCACGTACCATGACACGCTCATATTTTGATGCTTGCGCATTGGCGATTTTTCAATATTTCTAAGGTCATAATACTTTTATTTCTTAGGCTCATTCATGAAAACGCTATTTTTAATATCGCACAAAGTTTCCGAGACAGGCTGAGAGAATGCAACATCTGAATGGAATATTTTTTAGCTCCGACGTCTTAAAAAGAAAGAAGAAGTAAATATTTACGAATAAGTTGGGTATAGGACATGGGTTGTCTATGTATACGTGTGCTGTATAGGGTGATGGTGATACAGACTGACTGGCCAAGTTATTATAGTTTCATGGGGCTCGGATGGAATGGCTACAGACACACAGGCTTGCAGCTCATTCTTTAGCGAAGATATAGTGAATTGCTAGTCTGCAATTGCAGAAGAAAATTGCATTCCCCTGTGAGCGTAATGTGGCTGGTCAGTTTTGTGCTGTGCTATCAACATTTTGTAGCACTGTCTACCATACATCATGCATGAAAAATGAAGGATTTTGGTGTAAATTGACGATAGTTTGATACCTATAGTTTTTCCTGATATGTTATTTGCTGATTTTCCTACATAGTCGCCTACATGGTTTCACAATGTTTGCCGAATGAGTTGATATATTAGAACACAGATAAATTGATCGATTATATTTCTTGTTGGCTGTGCTGACCCAAATAATGGAACAAATGAAATCTACTCACTCAATACACAAGATCTGTGCAGAGACATATATATATATATATATTTGTATGCATTCAGTGATTGGAAATACGTGCCTCGGAAAGAAAATAGCTGTTTGAAATCAGCCAAAGTTACGTCTGGTGAAATCCGACAAATCTCTGGGAATTATTTACAAGACATTTCGAATCAAGTGTACTTATTTACTACTGAAAGAACACTGACTGGGGGGTGTCGATATAAAATAATGCACGTACAATTACTTGCAGGAATTAATACCCTCGGCACTGCATGTTTTTGCCTATGGATGTACTTTTATTGAGACAAAGTTAATTATTCTCCACCTAATCGAATAACTTCGATGCATTTAATCGCAAGTGATCTAGTGAAATACGAAGTGTCCGAACTAATTCGATTAAAACTAGTTTTTGTTGCTTCTGTCTCATCATACCTACATGGCTTTAAATAAAACTTTAGAAACTTTCTTTTACTTGTAATTGAAGTACCTCGACGGTATTTCTTCAGCATTTCACTATGCTTGAGTTTGAATAACTAAGATCTAGAGCTCGATCTAGGATATAATTTTCAAATCCTTTTCGCATTATCTTTTGATCAAGCTTTCGTATTTAGTCGATGAAGCATCAACCAGCGGGCTTGGGACCGGATGTCTCTTTATTTTTCTCGTCGATAGAGACGAGAACTTTTTATGAAGATAATGACACACTAAGAAAATCTCGTGTGGAATTTAAGTAGTCGGATGAGCCTTGTGAGCGACCAGAAACTTGGTAAAAGATCGATGAATCTTCTAAAACTACTATGAAACCAGAGATGATTTTCTGAAAAAAATATTTTGGTTTATTTATTTATTTAATTTCATATGAGCAATTTCCTGTCCAAATTTAAGAAACATGGTCCCTATTTTGGTCATTATAGTATGTTTCAAACTAACGACGAATTTATGTTCAAAAATCAAAAGTAAGAACTGTTTGCATTCTGTGCACTCTTGGTACTTGGGTTGTAAATCTCTGTCTATCTGTGGAGTACAATTAAATTGTAAAGACTGAATAGTTTAGTACGCAATGCGGTGTTGTCATAGACAACACCGCAAACAGGATTAAGGGACTACCTATGCACAAAAGATATTTCAATAACGCCATTGTCTAGATAAGTTTACGAAGCTAAGACAGATAATATTACGTATAAGTTGATGAGTTAAGTTTTACATTAATTTGGAAACTGCTTGAAACCTCATATTGTTACCAAATACGTCTTCGGGTACCTTTTGATAGACGCGGCTACACAAAAATTTTTTCGACACAAGGAAGAAGCCTCATCCTTTGAAAGATTTTCCCGTCATCGTGTGGATTTTAATGGAAATAAAATATTACTTGGATAAAACCAAGAAACGTACGGAAATAAAATGGACACTCTCGTAAAAAAAGAAAATAAAATCACCTGGCTTTTCTCAGCTTGACATCCCCAAAGCAAGAAACAAGGGAGTTGGTTTAAATGGAGTTGCTATTGAGTCTAATTTAATAGAAACAGCTACAGTTTGTACAGAAAACCACCACACGGCTCCAAATGAGGTATAATGCATTTCTGTATGTATTTATATGACAAAATTTCCCAAAACAGCCCTAAAGGGACTCCATGAAAAATGCATGATAATTAGTTATTAGTGTTTTGGCAAAGGTGACTATTTTATGCCACTTGTTATCACTTACAAAATGAGTATTTTAAAAATAAGCCATGTGCTAACATGATCGTTGCTTAACTTACATAATGCAAACATTTAGGGATGAATTACATATACTATTCACGAATACTTTATTAAACTCCTTCAATCCTTCAATCAACTCGTGGTACTTACATGCATATTTCCTACTTCACATCGCCAGGAAAGCAGTACATTATAAAATTAGTACATTGATTGCACTATTGCAGGATTTCAGTATTGCAGGATTGCAGGATTGCAGGATTGCAGGATTGCAGGATTGCAGGTTGGATTAACATTTACCTACATATGAAAGCGTGCCGTGGTAAGTGCCATTTCATATTTGAACAGTTCGAGTATCTATTTTTCTCGCAACATGCTCTTGATGAGCGTTAATTGCACGTCGAACAATTATTTAGTAATTACCTCGCTGAAGACTAATGGGTAATGAGTCTTGCATCTGGTTTCACGTTGATAAGTTTTCAAGTTCCAATCTTGCTTGAGATTCGACGCCTGGGTTTCATTCAAAATACCAAGTTCTTATTTTTGAGAAGGTGATCTTGGCTTGACAGTATTCCAGATACGATTTCGAACCAGTTTACAAAAACTTCCCAGATGATAATTATTCAAGTTTTAATGAGTTTTTGAAGAAATATGTTGAAATTGCTAACGAACCATCTGTTTTTATGAAATATATAGTTCAGTTCTTAAGTGTTTCATGAGATATTTTGTAGTTTTATGCCGAAATTTTTGGGCCGAAATATCGAAGAATTCTTATCGTTGGGTATTTTGTACCGCTTTTTAGAGAAGCCACGACAAACATCACATCGTCAATCAATTTCACTAAGTATTTACATTAATGTGCAATTTTTCTGATTAAATATTGATACAAACTTTTTGCAATATTGCAACTTTCACCGCTTTCCTGTTTTGTGAATAAAACGCATCTAAAATCTCATGACAAAACGGTTCCTGATCATGAATCCATATCAAAGTTATTTCCGTTAATACCGGCGACATCATCCCTTAATTATTGTCAACGGCAGGCACTTGGAAACGATATCTTTTTCACCGCCAAGCCAACAATAATTTCACGTCAATGTTGTTGCTATTTTTCTGTTGTGCCAGCAAGCTTTTGTTTATCGTCGACTGGCAACAAAAAGGCGGGTGTCATATGACAAAGGCTATCGCCGGCGTCGGCGTCGGCGTCGGCGTCGGCGTCGGCGTCGGCGTCGGCGTCGACGTCGGCTGCGTGAGGGCGAATCCTAAGGGTGTCGCGATGTCATTCAACCTCCTGTCACACCACCGCCCGCCGGCAAGGGCGACCCCTGCACCAACCGTTTTCAACTCTTGAACGCTGTGTGAACAGGGTCGAGCTCACAGAGCTGTCCTACTGTTTCCAGCGGCCAATCGTTGTTGAAACGAGCTCTTCTCTTTGCTGCCATTTTTACAATACAGTTATTGTTCGCCAAGGGGATTTACTGACCCGCAAAACTAAGTAATTTTGCCGTTTCCTGACAAAAAGGCAATTAATTGGCAATTAGTCTGGAAATCGTAGTTCTATTCCCAAACGTGCGTTAGGCGCGTTACGGATCGTTTTTCAATGATCAAGAAACGAGTTGTCTTTTATTTTATTTATTTTTTCTTACCTTGGCTAGCTTTTCAAACCGCTGGGGATAGAAACTTCAATATCTTTTGAGTGCCTATATGGACGTTTTTTAATCTAGCACACCTATAAGACACATTTTAGTTTTCTTTTAATGCAATCTTGCAACTCAGACAACAACCACTTAAATCGTTCCTGACTAAATTTTTTCGCCGCTGTGCAAAAAATATCGGTTTTTGCTAAAAAAAAAAAAAAAAAACGCACTTAACGCAAATAATAAACTCGGTCTCTATATCATTGGTTTAATCTTGTTTTTGGATTACATTTCTTACGGGTCAAGTAAGGTGATACTCCTGATACATTTCTTTTTATTATCTCTTTTCTCTTTTCTCTCTTCTAAACGAAACATTACGCCAGTCAATTATCTACTTCCACTTTGAAAGGAGATCTGCGCTATGTTTTCGCTGTAAGAATTTTCCCGGACAATGCGAACCAGATTCTGCCTGAAAAATTCACATCACAATTTCTTGCGCATATAATATCCTTGTCTTATATCTTTGCGAGATATGTTCGTTGAGAAATTCGTATGTGGGGGGTGTTGCTGACCAAGTGGATTGAGGGATGCGGTTTTGAAATGGAGCAATAGCGTGCTGGAGCACTGCAAGGGCGAGCAGGGGCTACGCTCCAAACCCCCCAAATGTCCCCAGGGCATCGAAACTTCTATCGGCCATAGCTAGCCAGAGCCACCAACCAAGCTAACTTTACCCAAAGCCAAAACTTTTCACCCATTCGTTCTCATGAAAAGAGTTTGCATATTTTTTCACATTCGTACTGTCTAGAAAAACCACAAAAATCTCGTATTGGTGGTACGACGACATTTTGTTGGGGTGAGAAATTGTTTGATGCTTACAATATCGTGTAGCAATTTGGTGTCTGGCTGGTTGTTTTGTGCTGCTATACTATCCCAATCCTTTAGCAGGCGAAAATAATTAGCATATTTTTGTACCACAATAGATATTCCATTTGAACAGAATAAACGGACTTCTGAACTTGGTGGATATCTGCATGAACTCTCTGAGATTTGTTAACTATGTAAAATCTGCAAAGATTAATCTTAGGTTATGCGACAGTTCCCAAATCAAATTCACAAAGCTACATCTACATCTACATTGGAATCTTCTAGGCAGTGACCAAAGTTTTATGGCAACGTAATCGTTTTGAATTGATGTGTTTACTTTGTTAATCATTTTTTTGTGTATTTTCTTTTCACAAAATATTAATATGTCGTTGTTTAAAGGTATAAGTCATGCTTTGAGCAAAGCCTGCTTGTATGCTTGATAAGTTAATATTATTTTTAAAATCATATTATCTTGTTACACTTTAAATTTATTTGCATAGGTATTATTTATATATTATATAAGGGTTGTTAGAGAAAACTTATATTTGCAGAAAATATTGAGATGTTCATGAATGAAATCTTTAAGTTACCGAGTAACAGTCTAAAAGTTACAAGTTACAATTTACAAATATAAATTTACAAGTTATGGCATAAGGAATGCAAAGTAGTGCTACACATACAATTTTCAATAAATATAAAAATAAATTTGATCTATAATAATACTTTCATTTTTGTTTTCGGGAATAAGCTTAATTTTTTTTCAATAAAACTGGTATCCGGGTGTTCATGAACTGCGGTGCTTCGTAGGTGTCAGTTCGCTCGTCAAAAAGTCGAGCAAGTTTGAACGGCATTCCCGAAGGCACGTCAGAGGGAAATGAGGGAAATCCTTGTTCCTCTTGGAAACTTTAGCCGGAAAACGATGTCGGCAAAGTAACGCGGAACAGATTAATTCGTCAATAACGTCGGCCAAAGCTTTTCATTTAGTACTTTATAGCGAAATAATCTCTTGTTTTCATTTCATTTCATTTCAATTCTCATCATGAAGAATCGGCCCATAAAACTTTCGTTTTCTTTCTCATATGCTGACACAGACATAATAGCTAGGCTTGCCAAAGAAATGCATTGCTTTAGAGAGAAATTCCGCGTTGTAATTTTGAGTGACACCCATCGATGCGGTCGCCTATCCCTGTAATGTCCGACGCCGACGCCGACGCCGACGCCGACGCCGACGCGACGTTGACGCCGACGGCGCTAAGTGGATGGGATATCGCGTTACATGGAGAGGCGCCGATCGCTTTTGCTGGCAACTAGCGCTCTTTGCCCACGCTCCAGGCTCTGGACTTTACACTTGACGCTTGATGCTTGACGCTTGACGCTTGGTGCTCATGCTGGACGATTTTATGCTTCATACTTGATGCTTGATGCTTGAACTTTGATGCAGCATCATGGTGGACGTTGATGCTTGACGCTTGCACTTGGCGTTGGACGCTTGACGCTTGCCGCTTGACGCTTGGCGCTTGACGCTTGGCGTTGAACACGCATGTTGTCAATGTGGTGGTATTCATTAGCGAGAGGATGAAATGACTCGCCAACAATCGGATAATTAGCCCAGCGTGATGTTATTAAGTAAAGTCTAATTAAAATGTTACGTCTATCTATACCTCCGGGTAATAAATTCGTAGTGTAATGCGCACGAGAATGAATGGGCGTTATGAAATAAGATCAAGCATTACTGTCAAGGTGATTTTTTTTACATTTTTTTTACATTTTTTTAAACTAAAACACTGTTTTTTAAATGAGTGTTTTTCAGCCGCCATGTATATAATTAAATAACAACTATTTCATTGAGTATATGAGGTGTGCGTATAAGTACTTTAGTGCAATTATGATCAGTGTTTCTGCTTCAGCATTTGCTAGAGGTCAGCATAAGCTGAGCGGGTTGATAATATGAAACGTTTTAGCGCGCCCCACATTCCACTTTAGTTTTATCGCAAAAGTTTTTTTGTTTCTGTGACCCGATTTGAAATTCTAGTTCTATGGGTGCACTTGAAAGCATGTAAATCGAACGAGCTTGCGCGGATTCAGTAATACAATCTGCCAGCTCTGATTTGAAGAATAATTTCCTAGCTGCACTTTTACATATTTTAATGATCGCTTCGAATCTTCAGCTTCTTCGTTTCCTTGAAATAATTTGTTGAATATATTTGCGTTGTTAGCTTACGTAGGGAATAGAAATTTGTGAAACATTTCATTTTTTGTTCTATGAAATCGCATACGCTGATTTTCCTTTAGAGAAGAGCCACCATGTTGCAATGGTTCGTCATCAAACTATATCTGGTTGACAAGATTTATGACGTATTTAACAAGGCAGAAGATACGGGCTTACAGAATTTACTGTTTCCTGTCAAAAATTGCAAATAAAAAGAGAAAATTTCCATGCAAAACTCGTTATTTTCTTACACACTCAACATTAGTATTTGTTACAGCAAATCCGCGACTCTATCTAATTATTGTGTCCCATTCATTTTTATCGGAACTCAATTGTCTTTGCATTTATGTCAGCCATAACTATGCATTGCGTATTTTCAAAACTGTTCTTCCAACAACCACTGAATAACCAAACATTTTCGAAACATAGAAGCAAACTATGAAATCCCGTACCTCCCTTACATCAAGTACATCAAGTACATCAAGTACATCAAGTACATCAAGTACATCAAGTACATCAAGTTCATCAAGTACATCAAGTACGTCCAGTACGTCCAGTAGGTACGTCAAGTAAATTCAGTACGTCGACTGTACATTTTGTAGTATACGTATCTTTTATTGTTTAGAGAATCGTGCATGTTACGTCTATCCACATAGCCAGAGATTTTTCCATCTGCGCAAAGCAAATTTGATTTAATGCCGTGTTGTTCATTGTGAAGAAGGAAATGAAACTGCGACGATTTTACATACATTCCAAACATATAATATTATAAGTTGTCTGTTGAGTAATATGTGTGAGAACTTGGTGCTTGCTGCACCATCCATAACCATTCAGCATTTCACTAATTGCTGTAAAGACAAATAAAAATATTTAATTGAATTTGGAGCGAGCCTTTCAATAACAGCCAACCGCATTTTTTCTGCTTTAATACAAATTTATCCGCAGGATATGATAGAAACGGAATAAATAAAACTTTGTGAAAAGAGTGTTTGCTTTTGAAATCTGTTGTCATATTAAATGGACATTAAATACGATAACTGTAAATTTACGGTGTATATTTTCAGTGTCTGCGTGCTATACCCGCCTGTCGTTGATCGGGCAAAGGCCATGGTGCCGCCACTTGTTTTGTTTCTTTGGAATTCATTGCACAGCAATACTTTTTGAGTATTGAGTATTGAAGCCCAATGCTTTCGAGCGTCTTGTTTTGATGGGCAGCCATCAAAACGCAATGAAGGGTGGTTTTTGTGGTCATGTGGTGAACATAACGGAAGTTGATGAAGATGAAGATCAACAGAAATTAAGGGGTAGATAAATTTAATGGCCGGAGTTCAGCGGTGGCAACAATAAATCGCGACTTCAACAGTATATCGCAACATATGACAAACCAACAAATTGCTCCCTACCTTCCCATACCAAAACGAAATCTATGTAATCGTCTAACGAAAGTAATATTTTGCAAGAACTATGATTATTAGTCCATGTTTAGTGAAGTATGAACATGTAACCAACCGCCAAGTCAAATGTATTGACTGCTCCGATGCTCCTGCTGTCCGATTTCAGTTGTTTTGGAAATTGCACGTCACGTCGTATTTATTGTTATATGTTGTCCACAACGATGGCATCACTAAAAATGAATAACCTACACCTGTCATTAAGTTAGGAAAGTTACATCATGCATCCAAAATATCCACAAGAATTGATCTGAAAGTAAGCGTGGCGAGTTTGAGCAAAATTCGGCGTTTATTAAATTAAAATTAAGTATTACGTACCTACTTTCTTCCTATTTTCGTGACCATCTGCAGTTTAGTTTCTGAGTTTCTGTGTCTATTTCGGTCGAGAAAGAGATGTAACTTTTACTGGGCAGAAGTGTGAGTAGGAAAAGTGGAAGACATGATTTCCAACTGTGCCAGCCGATGTTTTCTTCCTATTAACAGTCTAGCAATGCACCAGTCAAACTGCAAACTTTCTTCGCAGCTTTTAATACCCGCCTTCTGTTTTAATTGATCGCCACTTCTTCCTGTTTGTGTTTCATGGAATTGCCTCACGAACCACAAACGAATTGACCAATTTGCAGGGGAGATGTTTTGGGAGGGGTCGAGTATAAACACTGAAATGACTGGCACGATGCATTTCTACCAAACATGATTCCTTGACGTTGATTCAAAGTATACCCGACGTTTCCTCGACTTTTCCTCAACGTTTCTTCGACGTTTACTTGACGTTTACTCATTCTTGGAGAAAAATATAAATGTTATCGCAAAATCTTAAGCTTTTCTGTAGACAGTTAGTCTTAAACTTTATCAAATTCTGCATTTTTCTTTAAGAAAACTGTCAACCACTTAGCAAATGAAACCTTTGTAACTAAATTACGTTGAAATATTGTCTGTCTTCCCATGTTCAATTTGTAGTTACACATTTTTTAATGTTCGTGATAGGATCTTTAAAATGGTCGCTAAGTGAAATTCCTCGACATCAATCGATCAACGCTAAATTGCATAGCATTCTATTAATTTACTGAAAGTAAACAAATTAAAACTATATAAAACGACATCACCTCTCAAAATAATTAAAAACAACATAAAAATTACAAGCTAATTTGAGCTCCCATGTTGATAAATAGCTCGTTGCGCTAGCTGAACCCATCTAGAGCTTTGATTATTGCTAAGGGGGTTAGCTTTCTTCGATAATCCCAGTAGTAGAGGGGCTGTGAACAAGGGGTGGTTCCCTCAATTCCCTTCTCAGTCGACGCCAGCGGCGCCGGCATGCATCGATTCTCGGCGCTCCCGTCTGGATCACAGCTTCCCATCCCCACCCACCCCCTCCCAAGGCCCCGCCGCCGCCGCCGCCGCCGCCGCCGCCGCCGCCGCCGCCGCCGCCGCCGCCGCCGCCGCCGCCGCCCTACCAAGACCCACTAATATCCACCAAGTCCCACCAAGACCCACCGAGACCCACCGAGACCCACAGAGAGGGGCAAAGATCCTCTTGACTATCAGGGTGTTAAAGTAAACGTACACCAAGTTGACAAGCTGCACTTTTAAGGTAGTGTTGTGGATGCATCTTTCCACGTTTGAGTGGCGGAAATAGTTTAAGATTTTGAGAAAGTCATTTGTTTGTGGAAAAATGCAGGGAATGTACAGTGCAGGTCTTTGGTTAAGTTTTTTTTACACACACTCGCTTTACACGCATTACTGTTTCTTACATTAAGTTTACATCTTTTTGCATACAGGATTGAATTTTTGCAATGTCTTGCTTGTGGCACTTCGTGCATTTTTCCTTATTAAACACTAATTAAGCAGGGCTGCTTTTTTATTTGTCTAATGTTGGGCTATTTTGAGGATATTTAGTTTGTTATCAAAAATGTTTATGCCGAGTTTTCGGAAATCATAAATAAACTAAAGCAACACCACGAATCGAATGGGTTTAATCCAATGTAATTAAAGTTGTGTAGTACCTACTCGTATACTTGTTTCCTGGTTTGCATTAACTTAGAACATATCGAAGAGGGGGAAAATGCTAGCCAATTTCACCTCAGGATTGTTTTCAGGTTTTTGCCACGGAATTTTATAAAAGGATACGCGATATTGACAAGAAAATTGATCATCAAGGCGCTTCCGAGAAAAAAGGGGGGGGGGGAGTGGGTGTTTGACGGGTAAAGAGAAATGTCAAATTTTTGTTTCATTGTTTCTTGCGCCCCCAGTGAGCACTCAGTATGACCGTTCGGTGAATAGAATTTCCTAATACTTTCCGGACGGGTCTCAAGAAATCGACATGTGTAGCCAGAAATTTGTTTTTTGTAGTAGAAAATGATAAAAAAAAACGCACTCTTCACAAGGAAGGATAAAATTATGTAAATAATGTAAAATTATGTAAAGCTAGCACAAACATTTTAATGCCATAGAGTCTAATAACACTTGGGTCCTCCATAAGAGGTTATCAACCGCAGACAAATAGCTAATAAAGTTTATGCGATGAACCTATTGCAATTTTAGGAATGCCATTCACTCGCCATAAGGTCATTATCTAATATTCCATTCTCATGCTTGTCACCAACTATTACGAGCTGGTGGGGTGGTTATTATGTTTGTAGTATATAGGTGAGATTCTTGCTTCGATAGATCAGAACATGATTGGCAATGGTTTCCTCAATCCAATTGCAGTGGGTCACTTAGTATTACAATAACCATCTTTGTGATAATGCTGCCAATCGGATATAGTGAAAAATATCCATCTATACCTTTTGGATTTAAATAAATAATTCAGGATATTTATAAATATCCTTCATTTGGTTGCAGGTATATACAATCCACAAGAATAATCCCCAGGGTAGAGATTAGGCTAAAAACATAAGAAAGGACGGAAACCTAAACGCAAGAAATATGGTGGGATTGAAAAAGGGCACTATTTTCGATGTGAGACTTGCAATTCCTTAAAGCAATGCCAGAAATTATGGGAACCAGGAGAAAACGCTGCAAGTATTTATTTTCATTGAAATAAAAAGGATAATATTGTTCACATCTGTGTATGTGTATGGATGTGAACAGAAAATGAACAGAAAGCTCGATATAATAAACCGCGATAAAGCTATAAGTGGTCATTTTATTGGGAATTGCGCTGTGTTTGCCAATATCCGACCCACATCGTAAATGGCGATAAGTACTAATAGTTGAAGTGAAATTGTTCAGAGTTATTTTGTCGGTTCGTTTGTTTTAATGACACAATATCAAGTGATTGAGATCCATGACTACTTGGCGCATGCCATTCTAGAAATCATCCGTGGAAAGCCAGCTTCAAAACATAGTGAAAGCCCTCTAAGCAAGAAAAATTTATAAGCAGGCTGGCACTTGCCAAGTACTAACCTACTCAAAAATGATTTTCTGCGCTAATTCATGTCTTCATATTATGAAGACATTTTTTTTAAAAGCATCTTATAGAATATTCTGTTAGATGCTTTGAAATAAAAATTTGTTTCTCCGTTGAGGAAAAATAGCGAGGTTGCTTCACGGAAAACTGAAACTCTGACTTCTATCACGTACGGGAAAGCAGAAAAACGACGTCTGCTTGAAATGCAATCAATTTTATTCTGCCCTTGTGCTTCGTTCATCCTGAAACTAGCATGGATCACGGATCTAAAATTGAAATATGGTATATATATTGTGATTACTTTTTTAAATTATTTAATTCAACTATATATTGCACTTCTGAAATCGATGCTAATATATAATGTCAGATAGTGCAAAAGGCAAACAATTTTTTTCAGTACCTACTCTGTGGGTATTGGTCCATATACGATTAGGCAGATGAATATTTGTTAATTTGATATGTTAGTCTAAGCGTTAAAGGGTGGTATTCTGCCCAAGAAGACCCAAAAAGAAATGCTAAAAATCAAGTCCAGATTTCAGTGATCGTCAATTACACTCAATATAATTGTGTTGTAGGTGAGTGTAAAATTACGCTCATATAAAAGACGATTAAATGAGTGTTCACGAAGCCCTAGAATAAATATAGATTTCATAAAAATGACATATATTTAAATACGCTAAAAATATGGCGACCCATAAAAATCACAATGATAAAATTATGGTCACTCCTATTTTTTTGCTGGTGCATTTAATTGGCGATGTCAGCCAAGACCAACTTGCTTCAGCGGAGCACCACGCCCAGCTTCTAAATACGCGTCTACACGGTTCTAAACAAATTAATTTGCTGTGTATTTATGTGTGTGAACGCATCACATTTCATTATCCGACTGCACTCGCTTTAATGACTACACTACATTGCTATTCTTCAATGGATATAATCGTACTTGACCAATGATACATATTTAGTGTTAAATTAATACCATATAACATTCTGATCGGCAATAATTATCTCATCATATTTATTTGGGACAAAAGCGAACTATTGGCCGGCGAAACGGATTTGATTTTCCCTAATTAATTTGAAATTCAGCGCTGTTAGGCAATGTAGGCAATGTTTGGCCACAGTGTTGTATGAGTGGCTAAAAGTCTAACTGAATTTAAATTGTTTTTAAGGGTCGATTCTGTCGTATTCTAGCTGGCGCCACTTATTTCACATGGTGTGCCTCTGTGGCGGTCAGAAAACAGCCAGTCTTGCGAAAAGAAGGCATTAACTTATCAGGCCTAGAAGATCCAAGTAAAATAGCAAACACGATAGCACTTAACTGGATGGCAAGAACACTCCATTAGCTATCGTATCAAATGATACTTACTTGTGGAGGACACGCACAAAAGCACGCACATGCACAGACGTACGCGTATATGTTTGCATCTATTCGTTGCGTTTTGCAAATTTTATAGTCAAACACGTTTTTGGTGGATGTAGAAACACCAAGATTTAAAATTTGACGTTTAGCCGTAGAGAAAATTTGGAACGTAGGTCGAGGGCTTGCTTGTGAATAGACTGGGCTTGCTTTAGAATATCTAAACGTGGGTCTTCTTTGAGAAGATCGCTTTTCAATGAAGTGCGATCCATACAAAAATCTTCCCTTTTCACCCTCAAAGAAAGTCTAGCCGCAATCTAGGAAAATGTGCTTTCATAATATGAGATTGGATGAGCGAAACGAGCATTCCCAAAAGGTAAACCAAGGAAAAAACTTAATGTGGGATCCAAATGTTTTTTATATGGCAACATAACGCAAACCAATTCACAAATAGCTTAGTTTAAGTCCATCCAAAGTACTGTTTTTGAACAGATAATAAATAAGTTAAATAATTTATTACCCACTCTCCAAAAGCTCGTTAATTCCATTTTTGTCAACTATTACTTGCTCCAAATATCAGAACTTGACTCTTTCTTTGAACGTATACCTGCAGGTATACGTATAGGTATACAGGCATAACTTTTCATCTTTGTTAGTCAGAAAAAAATGAGAAAATAATGAACACTTAATTCATCAATGACGTTCTATAATGTTTTTTCTTAATAACTCAGAACAAAGAGCGGATGAAACATAGCTCCCCTATTTTGAAGAAGGGAACCCGTTGTGTAAACCATTAACGCTATGGGGCTTTTGGTTTAAGATTTCGCGCAAGCAAAAGGCAACTAAGTTGCTTGGGGTAGCAAGAGGAAGGGGATCCAATAACTTCAAGTTCATTACGATTTTTTAAGACTGGAATCTGAAATTATTAGATTCGACACCTGCCAGGGTTCGAGCAGTTACACTTTGCCAAGATCACATGCTTTTATGATTAAACAGTAAAACCTGTATTATCAGTAACCCCATGAGCTTTTAACGATTCACAGCTTACGTTAAGCCTGTGTCTATATACACACTAACTTGAGGTAATTCAGAAGAGTGGGGGAAAACATTCGACGAGTTTTTCTTTTCCCAGCTTTGCGGCGCAAATTGAAGGCGATACGCTTAGGGGAGTGATAGCTTGGGGCGAAATTCATACATTCTATTGATGACAGCAAAACCAAACTCAAAAATTAGTTGATCTAATTTGATGGCGAGTATGTTTTTCATCAATTTGGTATTGATCTACGGCCAGGAGGATAAAGGACTGTCTAGATTTTTCTGCTAGATAATTCGTGAATGTACTCAGAGATTAGGTAGGTATATATTATCAAAATATGACTTTTGTTGATCGCTACCCAAGTTGGTCGCAATTTGAGTAAATATCCAAAATAATTACTTCCCTAAAGTTTTCAATAAGCCGACACAAAGCGGGAAAATTATTTTGACATAATCCTTAACTTATCCGCCTCTTAAATTTTAGCAGGTATAAGTGGGCAAGCCTGCCTACCCCGAGTTTTGTTCTCCTTTTAATTTTGATGTTTCTCTGTTTTTATGCGAATTTATTATGACAGCTCCAATTTCCACAGGTCTAGCTTTTTTGTGACAGGCTGAGGAAATCATTATAACGCGGATGCATTTTCTTTATTGTTACTTATTTCCAAACACTTAATGATGCGATTCGTTATAACTCCGGCAAATTGCTTGCTACGATGCATTCATGCGATAACACCAATCGAGCGTCGAGCTTAGTTGCATGATTGGCATGATTGGCACGATTGGCACGATTGGCACGATTGGCACGATTGGCACGATTGGCACGATTGGCAAGATTGGCACGATTGGCACCCCACGGAAGCTGATCAACTGTAAGCTGCCACCACCAATGAATGTATCGTCCTCACACCGCAGCGTTCTGCAGAAAACACGCACATTTAAAAGTGATGTTACCAATTTGGTATTGAATTTGCCAGAGTTCTAAATGATAGATCAACCAGATGCGTAGTGTGAAATAATTTGACTCGAGTTCCATGGTTCACTGTTTTCTTTCAAAATCATTGTTATCTGTTTATTTGTTTGTTTTTTGTTTTTGTCAATGCGGTATCACGGGATTTGGTGTTTATAGGCTGATTATATCCGGCCGAGACCGCGCATAAAGTACTATGTGATGCGTGCCTTCCTCCCTAATCGCCAATCATGCCAATTACTTATCACCATTTCACCATCCACGCATTGCTAATCAGCAAAGGCTTCGTATGGCATACATCTGACCATAGCCTGACAACGACAGGTGAAATGTGGAAGTGAAAATTGGGAAGTGACAAGTGTGAAGAAAAATGCATTCTGTGTGTGAACATTATAATATTATAGTCATTGGAGTTGGCAGATGCTTCCATTACTAATCGACATTATGCCACCCTGAAATGAAAAAATTATTTGCTAGCGTCAAGTTTCAACGTCCTGTCGGAACCAATAGATCAACTGTCTATTAAATGGATAATAATCATCATCTATCAATCTTGTCCGTCGTGGCATAATCTTAACAAAATAACTTAGACGAATATATATGCGTTGTACCAACTCGTTTTGTTTGGAACATAAGATGCAACTTTGATGGTGCTATATATTAAGCTTATATAATGATGCTGATAAAACCCAATACTTCTTTTATATAGGGGTGAAGGAAATGGTTACAATTTATATTACTTTGTTGCATTTTGTAACTCGATGTGCGAGGACATTTTTTGGGTATAAAGGCAAAAGCAGAGTAGGACCGATTAAAATCAACTTATTTAAGCCGTGGTATTTTTTAAACTAGGCTATCCGAACACTCATGTATAATCGTGTTGCGGATGAGCGTAATACTTACGACCACCCACAACGCGACTATATTGCGTGTGCGCATAGCCTAGATGGCTTACATGATCAATTTAAAATGTTCGGCGTTAATTTAGCAGCTTTCTTGATGACATAAGTTACCTGAAAATATCATGATTTAGCCGTGGAGAAATTATTCAAATATTTTAAAACGAAAAAATCGTTTTAAAGAAAAAATGTTCTCTTGATTTGCCTCAAAATAACTCAGTATATTCTTTTTAAGATTTTTAACGCACACAGTAAAATTTGTCGACATCAGTTGAAGATAAAGTTGCTTTAGTTCCAAAAAACTGAAAAAACGCTCAAAAAGTGCAATAAAAACGAAATAAAGGCGCCATTCCCAAGAAACATTCAATCGTGAGGGTTAACACATCCAGAAAATTTCATCGAATAATATTCAGATTCTTGGCTTCTAGAGTGCAAAACGTGTTTTGGAAAAACTGGAAAATTTCGTAAAAACTTAGTAACATAAAATTTACTCGTACGAATTGCTTGAAAAACGTGGCAGATCTAAGTTCCGAGAAAACGAAGGTCCAAATAAATTTTAATCAAAATCGGTTTTGGCGTTTGGCCACAAACGCCACAAACAAAAAGCAAAAAAAAACACACGATTGACTTTTTTTGCAGTAATTGCAGATTTCGCTTCACTCGCACATATCATATTTTAAAACTATGTCGAAAAATCGCAATAATGCATCGCAGTATATTGTTACATTCAAATTTAAAACTAAGCTTGATTTTATATCTACTTTTGTTAAAAGCTCTTGAATTTTCGAAATTATTTTCTGTGTTCCTGTATAAGAAAACTATCGGTTTTAACGATGCAAAAGTTCAATATGGCCGCAGAAAAGTAGGTTATTTGTTGCAGGAAATCTCGTTTACAGAATTCAACTCATCCTATACCAGAGCGCGAAATGAAGTTAGTAATAAATTGAGACTTAACAACTGAAAAATCATTGAAACTGCAGTATCTAAGGTAATAAAAACCGAAATGCTGAGTCTGCGAGTCACTATAATTCCTGGGTCGTGTTTCGTAGCATCCCTTACGTCTTGCTCATCGAATCCTTGCGTCGTGCGCCTTGCGCCTTGCGTGTATATTGCGTCTCAGCGTCTCAGGATTACGTCTCAGACATGCGTCTCAGACTCGTGTCGTGCGCATCGTATCACGTCATAGCACACCCCAATGACGCTAGTAATATTTTAGGACAGGTGAAGGTGTAGCCAGGGGTAGGTGTAGCCAGGGGTTGGTGTAGCCAGGGGTTAGGTGTAGCCAGGGGTAGGTGACTAAAAAAATAACTTATTCTTGTTGATTCTTGTCGTATTCTTGTCGATTAAAATCTAATGTAATAATTTCTTGTCACCAAGACTTGTGCATTGTAGGCAGAGATGTGCAGAGATTGGGTTTGAGATTGAGATGAGTTGGGCCACTGTGCATCATTTCCTATTTGAATGCTCTAGCTTCCTCCAAACATAACACCACACCATGATTCTACTACAGCTCATTTATCTTAATGTCTTTTTAATGGTTATTGTTCTGTAATGGGCATCAAGGTGCACGCATACACTTGCTTCTGAGAAGCAGGAAGTGCGAAGTGAGAAGTGAGAAGTGAGAAGTGAGAAGTGAGAAGTGAGAAGTTACCTATAGCAGTATTGATATTGCCTCTCTAAGCTCGACGGATGGAGTTAGTTGTTATTTGATAACATTTTGGTCGAATCTGGTTCGAGCAGCCGTTACAAGAATCATCCCCGTGATGTATTCGAGTGCGATAAGCAAAATAACTGTTGGAATTACTTGGACTGTCACTTTACTGTATATATAATGAAAGCCTCTTTCGAAACACTGCATTGTGCTATCGAAATTAATTGACAATGATAGCAACTTACGTGGAGCAACTCTTAGCTTGATGAAAATAGGAGCCGAATTCAAGCCCGTATTTCTGTGAAGTTTTCAGAGAAATGTCTCTTTATGAAAGGCGTTCTGCGTTGATTGAAGTATGGGGGGGGAGGTTAGTATTGAAGGTGATTTTTTGGGGAAGGGAGTTATTATTTAGATTGCTATCCATTTAGCGTCATCATTTCTCTTTTTTCAGCTATTACGTTTCGACATGTTTTACGTTTTAGTTGTTTTGAAAATTGAATTTTTTTCTTAAGAAGCTGTCAAAATTAAAAGAAACTCGTACCGTGGGAATATTTTTAATTGGCATTGTTTGGTTTTGGTGAATGCTTTTGGGCTCTCAGAGTAAATTGTTGGAAAGAAAAATTTTCTGAGATGCAGTAGCAGTTGGTGACAGCTAATGTTAATTTGATAGATTTTGAAATACTACGCACACAGCAACGCATCTTCACTAATGAATTCGGTTTTAGCGACATGTGTGACTTCTTAGTTAGAAAATTAGCATTATTTGCACTTGGTCTAACTCAACAAGACAAGCTGCGAAATTTCTTGCGAAATGATAATGTTTTGCTGAGCAAAATTTCTCCCATGTTTCTTTTCCATCTAGCGATGACATCATTTTCATAGAAAACGGTAGAGGGGTGGGGGGGGGGGGGTGGATTTTCTTCTTGTGAAGAGAGTTCACTTTACACTTATAAACTGGAGGAAGCTGAATTTTAGATTGAAATGCGCTGCAAAGAAGAGTCTGCTGAAGTAGGCCCATTCTAAAAGGAAATAAAACTTGCAAGGGAAAGTCAAAGATGACATATATATATTATTCACACACACACGCACACACACACCCTC
This sequence comes from Nemurella pictetii, assembly GCA_921293315.2. Classification (NCBI taxonomy): domain Eukaryota; kingdom Metazoa; phylum Arthropoda; class Insecta; order Plecoptera; family Nemouridae; genus Nemurella; species Nemurella pictetii. The sequence goes on along the minus strand of OV121116.1, from coordinate 26,377,881 downwards.
ACACACACACATGTACGAAATATCTTCAAAATTGTGGGTAAATGTTAAATACTTGAAGCACTGTATCGTTTGCATATTTTTATTTAAATCTTAAAATGAAATATTCATTAAAGCTACAGTAATATTATATTATATCAATTAAAAAATAAAGAAAATGTGTGCTTTACCTTCTCGCATGTGGAAATGGTCATGTTTTCAAATGAATTAACTATTTGATTGTAAGAAGAAAGAAGCATTTATGAGAGGCCGTGATAAATTACCAATTACTCCTCCGCACACTACAAGCACAGTTTCTTATACACCTTCCATCAAATGATCATTTCGAAGAGTGAGAAAACAAAGGCATGTCTAAATTATTCCAGAGAATGTATCCTCCATGACGACAGAGCAAACGGATTGTTTAATTGATCTTTATCTGCAGATTAACAATTAACGAACCCTTATGGGATGGGTACATACAAGAATAATTTTTCGTATAGAAGAAGTATCGGTGTTTTCATAAACAGGCCTAGGAACTATAAAACAGTCCGTTATAATCTAGCTTTTCCAAAGCTACAGCCTGTGCATTATCACCATTTTAAGCTTACGGTTGAATCAACCACGGAATTGATAGGAATGATGAATTTAGAGGATTTAAGGATAGACATAGTTTCAAATTTAAATAATCCAAAATATACCTTTTAAAAATGATCTAAAACCGAATAAATAATTCGCTTTGTAATGTCGTATATGCACAAATCGATTGCCAATTGATTTTGTTGATAAAAATCAGTACCAATTTTGTCGAAGAACGGCAACAACAATGACAACAATCGACAACACGCGAGAGTTGCTAGGCTGCAGTTTTTTTGTGTATTAGTTCAGTGTTCGACTGAGGGAGCTTTCTGCCTTGGCTAAATAGGTTTTCGAAGATTTTTCGTTCCCTCCCGGTGCTGACTCATGCTTCCACATGCTCATTTTGCCTCACTTGTTTTGTTTCTGTTATTAATGTCCGTGCATGTCCAAAATTTATTTCATCACAACTGTAGGCCTGCTCTGATGATTGATAGACAATGAATTATTATATATAATATACATACATAACTAAAAGAAAACTTGCCAGACGTTGGCGTCATCCGCAACGACTGAAACCTAAAGGCTTATTGACTATCAGCCACGAAGCTAACTAGAGCTAAGGGTTGTTAAGGGATTGTATGTAGAATGGGGCTAAGTGGCGTATCGAAGACATGGCCAAGGGGGGAACGTGGAGAAATGGAGAAATGGAGAGATGGAGGGATAAATAGTTAGATAGATAGAGAGATGGAAAGATGGAGAGATAGAGAGATGGAGAGATAGAGAGATAGAGAGATAGAGAGATGGACGAATGGAAAAAGGAGGGATTGAAAGACGGAGAGATGGAGAAATAGAGAAATGGCAGAGGACTGTTGGTCCCACGTCCTAGCTGGTAAGCTACCGCGCATGGAACTTTCACCTTTGGCGTCGATGTCTCACAGCTAGCTATAAATTGGACGCGATCTATTGCCACTATCTGTTTCACTGCATCGCTCAGTGCTCACTGCTTTCTACGATCAGACCAAACCAAACCCAACTACCTTTACTTACACCGAAATGGCAAAAAAAGTAAGTGTCGTAAATCAGTAGGTGGCATGCGTTATTTTCTTTCCGAATTCCGATACATGATTTAAGGAAATGGATTCTTTCATTTTAGGGTTAAATACCATCTTTTAAGAAAGAAAGATAAATGCGTTGAATTTTATTATAATTAAATGTGCCAATGACATACGCGTTTACTACTTATGGACCTCCAACAGACACTGCGACAATATCCAACAAGATGTAGTGATATTTGGTGGACATCCAATAGTTAACAATGCTGACTAGTTACGTCCGTTACGTTGATATTTCCATGATAACATCCAAACATGAATTTAAATGTCAAAAACTAACGTCAGCAGAGATTTGAACAGGAGCACAAATTTACCTGATTTATATGCAAACACTAGCTCTATAATTCGCACCGCACGATTCTCACACTACTACATTACACTATAGTTCCACTATTACATTAGTTTAAATTACGTACACGATTACTTGTTAGTTTGTCTATAGAACTTATAATTCTCAAAGGGGATCGCAATTGAATTTGTCCTTAAATAAAATTACAGCTGGTGAAATTCGCACAATTTCTAACAGGAATGTTTCGGATCAGAATATTTGCTTCTTTGATTCTGGATGCATGTGACAATTGAGTCTTGGAATGGATATTTGAGCGTTGGCAAATTTGTTTCGTGGATATGGGACGGATCATGTAATGCCAATAGAATGAAAAACTTTGCCAACGAACGAAACGGTGTTTCGGAGCATGAACATGATGATCATGATTGGTGTATGATCAGAGCATGAGCCGGATGAGTGAGAAATCATAATATGATGATGGTGTGGCAAAATTAGTTGAGATTCGAGTATAAGCATATCTTTCGATTGCATGGTGTGATTTAAAAAGGAGCCTGCGACAAAGACATTGCTTTGATGTCTTAATCAAATTGTGAGTTAGCGGAGCTAAGTGGGTAAAGCAAAAACTTCGATTCGACTTGTGTATTAAGCAAAGAAAACAGCTCGGATTACGCGAGTGTGGGCTTACATGCATTCTGCAGTGTTTCCGAGAGGTTTCAAATGTTTCAAAATCGATTGTCGGCAGGCTAGTAAATTTCAACGCGCCACAATAAGTGCACATTGGCAAGTTCTTTATTATTGATAAGTAATTTACCCTGACTTGATTGAATTCCTCAATTGGAATACAATTAAAAATTGTTAACAGAATGCACTCTCTTCTCCGTAACTTTGTGGCAGCTATGTGCTAAACTGTATCCTATTTTTACTTCAAGTCACATTTCAAAGATAACAATAACAACGTGGGAGTTTCAGACTGAAATGCATTTCTGAGAGAGTCGTCAAAGTCAAACTCATAGCTAGGCGATTTTTCTGACACATTTTATTATGCTAAAAAAACAACTGGAAAGATGCGTTCGCGAAGCACAAGTCGATATTAAAATGGGTGGATGGAAACCAGGATAGTAATTTAAGGCATTATTTGAGGTTTGCACTTTCCAATAGCTTCCTTTGGTTCATGGAAAAAATGTAGGCTGTAAATAAATTTGAAACCAAGAAAATTAACTTCAGCGTTTGCAAGCAGAAAGGTAAAAACAAGAACGAGGTCTGTTTTCAGCGGAGTTAGATAAATATTGGCTTGCTTTCGAACCCGTCGGTCAACAGTCTGGTTTCTTCCGATTGTTTTCCAAACCACCCATCAGGTATAAAATATAAATGCTATAAAGTTATTGAGAGATTTAATTGAAGGCCACGCTCCAAGAAGTAAATAGTGCGAAATATTGTCGGTTAATTATCACAGAATTATCTTTTATATGCTAGATTTGAGATACCTCACAGTTATTTTGAATCCTGTTGACTAAGAAGACTTGCACATCGTGAAGATTACTCTGCTTAAGTGAAGGAGCCGAGTAATTCGTATTGCACATAGCCACGAGTTTAGGTGGAGGAGCCGAGTTATAAGCGTGGCACACCGCGAAGCTTACTTTGAGAAATAGAGGCGCCGGGCAAAGCTTTACTTTACGCGACAAGGCTGCTGCTTGAATGGAGGAGCCAGGTCGAAATTTTGGAATGCCGTTCTGAAAACATCAATTGTTTGCCCTCGTTATCTCATCGTAACAGCCATAAATTGAATAGATGGCTTATGCTAAAGACCTAATATTACGTTCGTCGAAGAAGCAAAGTGGATAACAAGTGGATAAGAAATGCAGACGGAGCTATAAATGGCCATGAATATTAGTATAGTGTTCGGGAACCATGAGAGACGAGAATAAAAGTCTATTTTCTTGGATATTATTTTTCAGCAGTCTCGAGTGATGATGATTGATTGAGGAAACTATATGACAACATTTTTTTTGTTTAAAAAAAGATCAATGCAGGGGCCTCATTAATTTTCTACTCGTCTTCCATTCTCGTTTTCTCGATGACTGGATCCAGTGTGTAATGCAACAATAATGCGATATTATGTAGCCATTCCCATTCCCAGGCCCAGATCTTCATCACTAGCCTGCAGAGTCCCCAGGACCCAGAACATGTGCAAAATCTAGTATCCCCATTAGGTTTAGCCAGGAGGTACTAGATTGAGTACGTTTTATATAATCACTGGGGCCTAGCAACTTTAAAGCAAGTAAGAATTTAACTGTAACGAATTAGTGCACACAGGTTATATGAACCACATTCTTTCTCTGCTGTTTTTCCAACTCCTGTTTTTCCATCCCACTATCTCGTCAGTAGGCTAACATTTGGATCAACTAACATCACCTTACAACATCACCCCTAGTTTTGATCCTGGAGATAATTTCGATCATCGGCAGTCGTTTTTTAACCATTTCATTTTCTTGACCCCCGTCGGCAGTAAGGTCAAAATACCTACACCTTGAACCTCGAACTCGAACTACTACCTCGAACTATACCTCGAATGTACTGTTACTATTTTTACTTTGTATAAGCATATACTACAATTCGTATCAAAGTGTTGTTTTAACTTTGTAAACTTTTAGTTTAGTTATTATTTATTTTATACTCATAGTTATCACTTCTCAACCATATAATATATTCTTGATTTTCCTAATGTAAATTCTTGTCATTTTGCTCATTAGCAATAAGCGGTGTTCTGGTGACCTGATCGGAGTGAAGTGTTTGGTGAAGTGTTGACATGATGTGTCCGTCGCTGGTTGCTGTTTACAGAGAGCGCTGGCGAGGATGAGGATTCGTCGAGCCAGACCCTGACCCCGGCCCTAGCCCTGCGACCCTTCGGGTGTTCAGCCGGGGCTCGGATGGCTGACCACGAATACGACGTCGAGGGTGGCAGGCCAGAGGTGCCCCTCATCGCACAGACGTGTCTCATCGAGAGAGTCGAGATTGACAAGAAAGTCAAGGTGCGTATCACTTGCAATTAGCCGACCATTTTCGTTTCTGGCGGTCGCTTTTATTTCTTCCAAACATCTATATCACTATCAGCAAATGAACTGGAATTCGTTTGAGCAAGTAACATCAGCAAACTAGTTGAGGTGTGCAATTAGGTAAGTCGAGCATTAACGCCATGGGTCGACGTGAGATGAATTTGGAGAGCCAATTTTCGTGGCGATGGCTCACAGTGGGCAATAAAGTAACGTGTACAAACGCAACGCATGTTTTCTTTGATCTTAATGAACATCTGTTTGTTGTACTTGGTTAGAGACTGGGCTAGAGATCGCATTTTGTTTCCAGTACTATTGTCTTTTGGTTCCGTTAGCTAATGTAATGGGTATGGCGAAGTATTGGGAATTGGAAATTGCCTATTGCCTTTTTATAGTTTACTAAAAATTATAATGCTGTACCTAGTTTGTGATGTGTGAATATACGCAAAGCAGAAATAACTATGCGTTTGGTGAGGGGAGGTGGGGGAGAGGAATTTATTCGGGAACCATTTTTTCTTCTTTACATCTAATTCCTGCATCAAAAATATAAAATGGTCCAGCAAAGAAAAAATCTTGGCAAATGAAAGTTCATCGAGTTTTCGAGGAGACGGCTAGCACTTGAGTGATCCACTAAAATTCACTCATATTCACTTAACCCATCAACTATTATCTACTATTGGTAAAACTTTTGCTCTTCCTCGTCAGCTCAGTGTTTAGAAGTCGCCTCGATTGCTCCTTGAAAGCCAGAGCTAAAACTAAAATCAGAGCCCTCTCCTCACAGCACTTTTCCTGGCTTGCCCGTGATAGAAGTGTTTACATAAAGAAATAGCGGAAAGGTATCGAGCCAGTGTCGAACACGTACAGACTTCAAGTCACTTCACGGGTACACGAGATTCACCAGCTGTCATCCCAGCTGTCATAAAAAATGTCTTACAATCAACGTGCGAATGTCAATAACATGCGCATCCTGTCACACACGATTATCAACGATCAAGTAATTTATCTAACAAGAATGCTAGAGATGTGTTGAAGCCTCCGAATACCTCGCTAGAACCTTTATCATATGTTCGATATTTGATTATTTCTTCGAGCGTTTAATGCACTGACATTCACAGATAGTTGGTAATGACAGTCTGAAGTCAAATTTACCATGAATCAATGCCCTAATTTATATTCAGTGGCCGCCACCCGAATCGAAGCCACCCAACGAACCCTCCCAGATACATCACAGTATGAATTGGCCTAGTGGCCTAGTGTGGATATTTCCAAAGATACTCCACCAATTCCATCGATCACACGTCACCCACAACACGTTTGGTGCTACCTTTTCTCTGGTATGAGTTGAAATGAAGTCGTCGTCTCACATCGAACTCTTCGATCAAGCAACGGATGTCCCCAATGTCCGCCGCTGCTAGTTGTGAGTAGATGGAAGCGAAGCAAGATCATGTGTGAGTCTTGATGGAAAGCCAAGCATGGAAGGAGGGTGCGCGGGAAGGACGTAGGAGTGTGGGGAGGTGTAGGGGGCCAAGCACTGATAGAGATTGCCCTAGAAAGTAGTGGAACAAAAGATATAACCCCTGACCCCAACCAAGACACGTAAGTTCTTCAGCTTTAAGTAATCAATATTCTATCGATAATCTCCAGACGAATTTATGATTAAAACCCCTGTAGTATTCTATCTTATTTTTTTATTTTGCTTCCTTACATTGTGAAAAATTAAATCGAGATTAGGATTTGGAGCATAATAGAAAGTGAAGATTGAATACCTATCCTCGGTCGCATGGGTCCTGTATTCGTAGGCAATGTCGTATATTCCGAGAGGGGGTGGGATAGGTGGATTGGCAGTGGTGGAGGATGAAGTGGAGGGGGGAGGGGTATTATCGGGGATTTGCTTATCATCAAACTCTCCCCCTTCAATTGTACGCCGACGCCGCCTTTCTTTGTAGATTTGAAAACATTGATTCGTGTTGTCACCACTAAGCGTGCCCTATGTGATGTCTTTCAAACTCGCCCAAATGTTTTGAACCACCCGTTTGGTTGATGGCAAAGTGTTTTGGTGATTTTGGGTTCTTATATCGAAATTTCGACGCATTTATTTTAGCATTCTCACTGACAAGTAGATTTGGTGAGAGTTGAAAAGGGTTTTTATTTTCCATATATTAGGTAATAATAAATATTAATTACATATAATATAAAATATAACATATAAAAAATAAAAGTGCGTTCTCTCCACTGATACTGTCTGATTTATTCAACGATATGAAAGCAAATCAACAAAATTTATCCCATGTTCTAAAAATATATTTTTTTACCAACCTTTTTTTCTATTATTTAATTCGGAAATATCGTCAAAGCATGCCAGGAAATGCGAACCTTATGAAATTACGTAAAGTTCCCAACACTTACGAAATTTTTACCCACGATTTTATTTTCATGGTAAGGAAACGCTTTGGTTTGGTTCCGTTGAAAATGCATTGTACATAAGTTGATAGATTTCGAAGGTACCCGGAAATGTAATCAAAATTGAAAACTTCGTTTTGTCTGTCAAGCGCTTTCAAACATACATAAAACAAAAACACAAAAAAAAAAAAAAACAATATGATCGTGGTTCTGTAATAAGACGTCAAATTGAAGTTTTTCCTTCACTCGATCCTACGTTAAATTTATCCAATAACTTGCCATTATAATGTGGCTTAATGTGTATATGGTACATTTTCGGTATATATTGGATGTGTGCCGACAATTTGATTAATGTTTAGGTTATGGAGCTAAATGCCACCCCCAGTGCAGATTATTTAGAAAGGAATGTCGCCCAACATTCTTCACCCTTCCTCCGTCTATTCAAAGTGCGTATTAGCACGTCCTACCCTTGTGGAATAATTCACTGTGGCACGAATGACACATCAGAGGGATCCTTGCTGAGCTTGCAAGGCCCAGTGCTACCAGCTACCTTGCCTAGCCATTGCCTAGCTGCCTAGCCATTGCCTAGCCATTGTCTAGCTATTGACTAGCTATTGCCTAGCCATTGTCTAGCTATTGACTAGCTATTGCCTAGCCATTGCCTAGCTATTGCCTAGCTATTGCCTAGCCATTGCCTAGCTATTGCCTAGCTATTGCCTAGCTATTGCCTAGCTATTGCCTAGCCATTACCTAGCTATAGCCTAGCTATTACCTAGCTATTGCCTAGCCATTACCTAGCTATTGCCTAGCTATTGCCTAGCCATTACCTAGCTATTACCTAGCTATTGCCTAGCCATTACCTAGCTATTGCCTAGCTATTGCCTAGCTATTGCCTAGCTATTGCCTAGCTATTACCTAGCTATTGCCTAGCCATTACCTAGCTATTGCCTAGCTATTACCTAGCTATTGCCTAGCTATTGCCTAGCCATAACCTAGCTATTGCCTAGCTATTGCCTAGCCATTACCTAGCCATTGCCTAGCCATTACCTAGCCATTACCTAGCTATTGCCTAGCTATTGCCTAGCCATTACCTAGCTATTGCCTAGCCATTACCTAGCTATTGCCTAGCCATTACCTAGCCATTGCCTAGCTATTGCCTAGCCATTACCTAGCTATTGCCTAGCTATTACCTAGCTATTGCCTAGCCATTGCCTAGCTATTGCCTAGCTATTGCCTAGCCATTACCTAGCTATTGCCTAGCTATTGCCTAGCCATTACCTAGCTATTGCCTAGCCATTACCTAGCCATTACCTAGCTATTGCCTAGCTATTACCTAGCTATTGCCTAGCTATTGCCTAGCTATTGCCTAGCTATTGCCTAGCTATTGCCTAGCTATTGCCTAGCCATTGCCTAGCCATTACCTAGCTATTGCCTAGCTATTGCCTAGCCATTACCTAGCTATTGCCTAGCTATTGCCTAGCTATTGCCTAGCTATTGCCTAGCCATTGCCTAGCTATTGCCTAGCTATTGCCTAGCCATTGCCTAGCTATTGCCTAGCTATTGCCTAGCTATTGCCTAGCCATTACCTAGCCATTGCCTAGCCATTGCCTAGCTATTGCCTAGCTATTGACTAGCTATTGCCTAGCCATTGCCTAGCTATTGCCTAGCTATTGCCTAGCTATTGACTAGCTATTGCCTAGCCATTGCCTAGCTATTGCCTAGCTATTGCCTAGCCATTGCCTAGCCATTGCCTAGCTATTGCCTAGCTATTGCCTAGCCATTGCCTAGCTATTGCCTAGCCATTGCCTAGCTATTGCCTAGCCATTACCTAGCTATTGCCTAGCTATTGCCTAGCCATTGCCTAGCTATTGCCTAGCTATTGCCTAGCCATTGCCTAGCTATTGCCTAGCTATTGCCTAGCCATTACCTAGCTATTGCCTAGCTATTGCCTAGCCATTGCCTAGCTATTGCCTAGCTATTGCCTAGCCATTGCCTAGCCATTACCTAGCTATTGCCTAGCTATTGCCTAGCCATTGCCTAGCTATTGCCTAGCCATTGCCTAGCTATTGCCTAGCCATTACCTAGCTATTGCCTAGCTATTGCCTAGCCATTGCCTAGCTATTGCCTAGCTATTGCCTAGCCATTACCTAGCCATTGCCTAGCTATTGCCTAGCCATTACCTAGCTATTGCCTAGCTATTGCCTAGCTATTGCCTAGCCATTACCTAGCCATTGCCTAGCTATTGCCTAGCTATTGCCTAGCCATTACCTAGCCATTGCCTAGCTATTGCCTAGCTATTGACTAGCTATTGCCTAGCCATTGCCTAGCTATTGCCTAGCTATTGCCTAGCTATTGACTAGCTATTGCCTAGCCATTGCCTAGCTATTGCCTAGCTATTGCCTAGCCATTGCCTAGCCATTGCCTAGCTATTGCCTAGCTATTGCCTAGCCATTGCCTAGCTATTGCCTAGCTATTGCCTAGCTATTGCCTAGCTATTACCTAGCCATTGCCTAGCTATTGCCTAGCCATTACCTAGCCATTGCCTAGCTATTGCCTAGCTATTGCCTAGCCATTGCCTAGCTATTGCCTAGCTATTGCCTAGCCATTGCCTAGCCATTGCCTAGCTATTGCCTAGCTATTGCCTAGCCATTGCCTAGCTATTGCCTAGCTATTGCCTAGCTATTGCCTAGCTATTGCCTAGCTATTGCCTAGCTATTACCTAGCCATTGCCTAGCTATTACCTAGCTGCCTAGCCATTGCCTAGCCATCGCCTATCGCTATAGATGCCACAGCCTAAATGCTTTATTGCGGCATTTCACACTCAACTCTGCCAAGAGCAGGACGCAAGTGGACGTTCAGAGACGTAGCTTAAACTGGCTCTAGGTCTGATTGTAGGCATGAGGGTAATGGCTAGTATATTTTCACATTGAATTTCACGTCACGTATTAGAGCTATATATCAATCCTAAATGAGAATCTAAGCGCTCGAAATGATTCCTAGTTTTTCCGGGCCGGCTCCTAACGACGGTCCAGACGCCGACCTTACCCGATGACGCCCTGACAGCACATCATGCTGTGTATCACGTGCTCGACCCGCAAATATCCTGCTTGGTGGCGGTGCCGCTCTTCATTAATCTTTCCGACTGATATTAGTGCATAATCCGGCCCCGGCCAAGTCAATTAAATACGAAACTCTGTTTCTCATGTTACTGTTTGAAGTAAGGAACATGCCTGAATAGTTCATGGTAGATGCTTGGTAGAATTTAACTGTGGAGGTTGTACCACGAATAAGCATTTGAGTCGTGATGTTTCCAACATTTTCGTCCAGGCGTCATTTGGTTATTTAACATAAACATCGTAATGTACCGAAACTCAGGAATAAAAATGATTTTTTCAGACAAAGAAAATATGAATACAGGAGAGTTTTAAAAGAACAGAAGAGGCTGGAACAGAGAAGAATAGAGTGTATTCAGCTGGTTAGAACAGGCATATTGTTGCTATTCTACTGGGCAACACAGGGACCACTTTAATATTTCCATAGCTCCCAGCTCTGTGATGCTGCGAGGAAAGCTCTTTCTAGATTGCCCAATGCCACAGAGTTTCTTACGCTGCCAACGCATTTCAGATAATTCTGCATCGCATTCATTGGTCTCCGCGCTGGCAAAATGCACTTCATTTTGAATTATTTCTAACAAAATGTTACTTAAGAAAGGCGTGAAATTATTTTCGTTACATTATTCCTTTTCGTATCATCAAATGGAATGTGTATTAATTAAGATCACTGAATTGTAATGTGTGTCGCGGAAGAATGGGGAATTGAGCACCTCAAAGCTTATAGAAGGTAGGAAGCTTGATAATTTGATCCTTATAACAAATGTAACGGCTTTGCGTAAATTAGCGATTCTCTCCTGGCCGGCGATGAAAGAGTTTGTTGACTATGCATAGTATAGCTTATAACAAAAGGTCTATATTACAAAATACCTTCGGGTAGGCAAAAGATTGAGCATTTAATAATGCATATCGTAGGTAGATCTATATTTTACCTTTAAACTTTTACATATTAATATCTGTTAATATCTTCATTAGAACAAAATCCTTGTGAAAAACAAAATCGAAAATAATATAACAATATATCATGTTACTAGACTTATATTTCAGCTTTTGTTTGGTGAGACATTTCCATCCATAACGAGGGCTCTGGAGTATCAGAAGAAAATAGTTATTCTGCTAAGCTGCACTTCAATATATTATTATTGTCTATGAACTTTCAGCGCTAGGGAATCTTGTGAATGGATGACTTAAAATAATTTTTTAACGTGTTTTCAATCTGAAATAAGGAAAAAATAAATACATGCGCGTAACACACTTGTGCGACAAAGCTGGAATATCCCTTTCTGATTGCTTGTCCGACGAAAAATACTTAAAAAAAAGCGCTGCCATCGCCTTTCACAGACGGCTTAGAACCATATGAAAACTCCTGGTCAAAGGGGTGCTCCAATGATATTTCAGCATAGTTTTATTTTTCAATTTATTTCAAACCATTCATTGGGTTGGCGCCACACATCCACTCAACGATTATTTTCCAATTCATTCCAATTTTATTGGTATTTCCTCGGTGGTTACTTGGGTTTCCTCTGGGGGAAAACTCGCCGTTTCCCTTAACGCTCTTCTATCGAATGTCTTGTCAACGATGCTATCACAAGACAGCTGCGGAAAACAGCTAGAGCTTTCGGCGGCTGATGCTCTGCGCTCACGCATCGTCACTGCTCTGTGCTGGTTCTGAATTTGCCTCAATTTGTAATCAACTACTGCATGGACAGCTCTCAATTGAATTATAACCATTTACGTGTCGAAAAAACAAACCAGCTATTTTCTATAGTTCATTATGAACACGTAATGCACCGATAAAAATAGAAAAGTGTGCGTTTTTTAGCCGGATTCTTATTGACAGTTCATCACAATTGTTTAAATTGGCATTTAACCGTTTTGACAAATGACACCCCAGTCAATACTCGAAACATTTATAACAATTTCATCCACTGAAGGTTTGTTATTGTGGGGAATTAAATTTTTTTGGCTTTGTATTCATCAATTTTTACACTTTTTGTAGAAACTCAACGAAGGGTGAATGGCTTGGGACTTCCGGTCAATACAGAGGAAGATAGATGAATGACAAAAATATCACACTGCAAAAAAATCGAAAAATAAGACTTATATTATGACTAATGCTGCTTTCACTTTTAAAACACATTGTCTTGAAATTTTATCACACACTTTTAAGTGTGTCATAAAAATTTAAATAGACTATGTCTTAATATTCGTCAGACACATACTGCCATCTCATTATTTCTCAGCCTCTTTTATCGATCTGAGCTCATGCCGTATGCCACTATTGACAAATGTCAAGTCGCTGCTAGTGTGACCATGGTGTAGCGACTGTATGAATTCAAATATTCCCATACCTGGGGCGAAAAACTCTTACACAATAGAACCACATGTCACTCTCAGTTCTTCTCCTATAATTAAATGAAATCGTTTTGAGCAATCGAAACAAACAATTCATCCTATTGGGCTGCTTGATTAGAGAGAAACTTCCAAAAAACAGCTTTTCAAATATCTCACTTGAAGTAATCTCCAAGATAGGCAAAGTTAACACCTTATGAAACGCCCTTCACCATGTCAATTGCTTATATTAATAAGCGGTTTGGTGACGTTTAGTGATCATATTTTGAGACAACCGCTGGAGTATGGCTGGCCCAATTAAATCAGAATATTGGTACGGATTGACAGACACCCCGACTCCTGAAGTTATTAGCCATCTGGTCAATAGGGCACGCAAGTTAGAGTGGAAATCAAGCCAAATTACGCGACTAAACTCGCTTGCGGCAAGGATTGAGCCCCTGGTCCAGCATCCGGACCAGTGCGTTAATTGGCAAGCCACCTGCTTCGCGCACTGCGCATTTCCAGATCACTAAATAGTTAACACGCCAGAGTTTTTGAATAGTATTAACACGCCATGATCATGATCATGAGCATGATCAGCAAAATTAATCAATATGATAAAGGTATCCAAGAAGTTTGATAATAGAATTATCGGATGAGCACATATTTCTAGAAAATAAAATCGAAAACGCTATCAATGAAATTCACCTCCACATCACCCTTCACCTTTTCACCGATGCCAGAGGGCAGACAAAACACGGGGAGGAGTGTGGGAGGAGGGCGGTTGAGGCTGCAAGCTGCTGAGCCCGGATTTATCTCATGTTTACTGGCAACTCGATGTTCTTTGAAGAATACTGCTCCTAAGACGCAATTGTTATTTGTTATTGTTAGGTTATCCAGTCCATCTTTTTTAGGATACACTTCTAATCTAGAAAATCTGTATTTCGACCATAACAATGAAGTCACGCCGTAAATCCGTCTGCCAGTGCGTCGTCGAAATATATATATAACGACTGTCTGATCGAATATTATCCTTGAGTTGTAGGTTAACCGTTAAAATTAATGATTCGAGTGATGAAAAATGTTGGATAAAATTGATATCATGTGATGTATCCTATGGAATCAAAGCATAGTGTTGACGTTAATTACCTTCCCACATGAGTTAGCTGGTGATTAATGATCATGTTTTGTTGCGCTCTTGTAGAGGCACAGCATCCATGGAATGATGGAGGAAGAAAATGTTATCCGACCACATCAAGAAATGGCGCAACTATCTCTGGACGAGAAGAAGTTCCTGCTGGCAGTCGAGCGGGGAGACGTCGCGTCGACCAGAAGGTAAGCCACGTCTAACGCAGTCAACTCAGTTAAATCAGTCAACTTAATCTTTTCTCGCTGTCTACTCAGTCCCTTCAATGAATGCACAGTCCACTCAGACGAGTATATACTCAGACTACGTCAAGCCTACTCAGTCGACTTGGTCTGCTTAGGTCTACTCAGTTGAATTAGTCGACCCCCAGTCAACTCAGCCATGTTCATCCTAATCGAACTGTATTATGGATAATTAGTTACGAGCTGTTTTCCTTTTGCAACATAAATTGCTCTTATTTTCAATGATTGATTGCTATTTGCTTGTGTGTATGTGTGTGTGTGTGTGTGTGTGTGTGTGTGTGTGTGTGTGTGTGTGTGTGTGTGTGTGTGTGTGTGTGTGTGTGTGTGGCCCTGAATGGTCGTCTGGTCAAATAGGACACCGACCTATGCTGTCATGTGCACAGAGCCGTGTAAGGGATTGCGGAGGATGGGGGGTGCTTTTGAAGGGTCGGGAGGGGGACGTTTTGTTCTGAGTTGTTTATTGTTGATGATAATGTATCATGATATTACAGTAATTTATCTCGATCGTTAAACTTTTTCTAGATGCTCTGACTAGAACATATATATAGTGAATATTTTGAAGCTTGATTTTGATTTTGCATGCTTTTCCACTCTGATAAGAATATGGGTTTTTTCGTCAATGCAATTAAAACTGGGCGGAACTCTCTTTTCAAACGAGTGGACGCTATCCAACAGCATAGAAGCGTAATAATTTTATAGCGTTCTTGCATAATCAAAACATTTACGAGTTATTTTCGGCAATAACTTTTGTGTGAGATACACATCACACGTGATATACACACGATATATGAAAAAGTAACTAAGATGAAGTATTAACACATTCTTAACGTGCAGAACAATTGTGCTCGTGTACTTTGGAATCTTTTGCTCGTAATTCTTAACAAGCTTACACAAATACAAATGCCAGTTGTTCGCTAGAAACGAAAGAAGTGCAGCATAGACTGTCGAGTAGCTGCCAGTATTTCGTTCTGAAATCTACGTAATTACGATGCAAATTTTGGCGTCACTCCCACATTCTAGGAAGTAATTTTCACGCCGATAGTAATTGTAATATGTGAATGTGTTGCAATATCTGAAGACCCACATCACTTTTTGCGCAACATGATAGTTTATAAAGAAGAATATTTCGAAATTAAAAAATGCTGTCTGTCCTAATTTTTCTATTTTGGGGCGGGCATTTGCTAGCTAGGTACGGCATAAACTTATTAAACCATTGTCAATGGGTTTGTCAGACCAAAAATGTTATCTCATTAGAGACTTGAGAGAGCCATTGCGATATTATGCATTCCAAAGATAAAGTACTACATTCTTTGAAATGCCATGGCAAATATTTGAGGACTTTACTTTACATTTTTTTGTACGATTGGTTTTTCGTACACAATATCGAATTTTCATCGCTAAAAAGGTGCCCATTCATAAATATGCTGAGAGGCGTTTATTTAAAAAATCAGTCATTAATTAACTGGATTTTCACGGATTAGTCACGGTCGATTTTTCGTTTAATTATTTTTGATTTTTGGAGAAGAGTTACGGTGTTTGTTTTTGACTTATCGGTAAACGGTTTCTTTCCCAGCAGAATGTTGATGGCGGTATTTGAAGCCTAGATTTTCTGTTTTCAGCGCTCAAGTATTTAGAACTTCAATTGGAACTTTGCTGGTAGTTAGATGTTAACCATATTAGAGAAGAAATATATTGGATTACATATCTTTAATATAATATCCTATAAGTGATAAGGAATCGCTGTCTACTATACCAATGTTGATAAAGCTGACCCAGTATAGGAAAATGGGAATGTTTTTATTTATTACTTGCCCATTTCTTCGAGTCGTGCCTCTATGATTGACAAAACATCGCAAAATATACCAACCCATATTTTTATAGCCGGGCACGAGCCAAATTTTACGATCAGTATCTATTCGCCGTGTGTTAGGCACAATGATGAACAAATAACCAGGCAAGCAAACAAGCAAACAAATAAATATCTACAAACCAACATAAAAATTGTTAAGATCACAGATCTTCCATCAGTTCTTAATCAATATCAATCTCACGACAACCTTTCTTCCCCGCTGTAACACAAAGATTACTAACACTAGTCCACAGTCCAGTGTTTATGTTTATTTTATACCGATTTTTTTCGTGGTCTTCTGATAGAACATACTAAAATTACTTTAGTACTTGAACGTCTTAAATTTCATAGAACATGGTTGCTTTGAATGGTGCACCTACAAAACCATTACAACCCTTTTATTTTTTTCACAAGTTGAATGAAAAAGAATCGCATAACTCATTTTCATACACCCAATTAACGATTGCTCATTTCATTCAGATTCTTCCGCTAAAGTTTTGGTTTTCACTTCCACTTCCATCATAATTAAACCCATTTGCTAAATATCACAATCTTCTGCATTATTTCATATATTTATTCGCTTGATCAATCTTAGCTCCACATTAAACTGCTGCTAAATTGGGTAGCTCCGACATTTTGATTTTTGACAAACTTTCAAATTTTCGGGATTTGAGATATAAAATCTATTTTCTGATCAAAATTCACATTGGTAAAACTTAGTGAGAATGGTTGAAATACGAAATCTAGTGGTGGGAATGTAGGGTAGGCCAGGGGTACTCATATGCTATTTCCTTAACACATTCCTTCTGATATCAATTTTTTGAAATGATAGTATTTTTCCGAGCGGTCACGAAACGGTAAGCAGTGAAGAATCTATCGTGTTTTCGTTTGGCGATTTTGATTTTGTTCAGGACATGACATTCCCTGTGGCATATCGTTCGTTTCATAAACATCATTTTGCGACTGCAATAATATAATAAGATGCTGTGATGCTGGAGAGGAAATCAGTATCAAACGATCGCAATAGCGGACCAAGCTGACGTGTTGAGCATTGTTATTCTTAAGAAATATATTTGGGTGGGTTTGAGTTTTCCAAAAAGATCGAAATTTTTTGTTTATTCATTTATATAAATGTGGGATTTTTTTGCTACGTGTTGGGGCCAGCGCCGGGAGCAACCTCTCCAGCGAAAACTCATTTGAATAAATTCTATATAATCTTTGTTTGACCTGGAAGCGTTACCCGGTGGAAGCCCTGTGTACTTAAAACAAACACTCCTAGATGCATCCCGCAGAGCAAACATGGCTCCTCCACGTTAAACTCCTAGATGCAGCCCGCAGAGCAATCTGGCACCACCACATCCAAGGTCATACAAGCAATTCGCAGTAAAGATGTGACTGTTCCATTGATACGAATGTTTTCAGTCTGGATATTAATGACTGAATTATTATAGAAGCAATGGCGACTTAATTAATAAAGCAAGCTTGTGTACTGATGCGGAGAAATATGGCTATCAGTGCATTATTGGATGCCATGGAAAATTTGCGCACATTATTTGGAATTTACTTGTTTACATTTCTCCAAGAAAAAAACTTCGGTTTCTTGTTATGCAATGACCTAGTTCCCTACCATCCTCTTACATTTTTGATTGCAATCATTGTTAAGGTTTTGCAACATCGATCTCATTCACAGGACATTGCAAGAGATCCTTGAACTAATTAACTTTGCATCTTCTACATTAGAATATGCATCCTCAAGTTGAGAAAAAATGTGGTCTTCATAAAAACATGTCTAAACTTTCATCCTAGCTTTGAACCGATCAGAATTTCGAAAGGCATGGCGAACATTCCATCCTAGCGGGTAGCTGACTCAAGAAACGTCCACAGAATTCTAATTTCTCTGTCTGAAATCCCTTCGGGCTGAAAATATTTGAATGATCCCCCTGACTTTTTTACATACGACTTACTCTTTGATTAAAACTTAAAAGTAACCTTCCTCTTTGGTGAGGAAATTGTAGAACTATATAAGAATCTTTTATTACTGTGTCTCCTTTTAATGAGTGAACCGTGAAATTTCCATCTTCTCAAAAATCCTTTCGACGTTGCCTTATAATTCCTCGCATGAAACGAGATGTAAAAATGATATGCTATTGTAAACTTCACGCTAGGTTTGGTCAAATACATTTTTTGATATCAATGTTAATCACTACCAGTGTATATTTAAAGATGAATTTTTGACATTATTCTCTAGTAAACCTAATTAGCTTATTCGTGAAAACCTACAAAAATACATCAAAAAAGTTTTTCAGGTGATCACCTTGGTTTAAGTGGCTTAAAATAGTGACTGACAACGCAGTAGACAAAACAATGGGTCTAGTTTCGTGTATAAAAAGATGGTTAAGATGTCGAAAAATAACAAGAAATGATAGAATTCATGAGGCATGCCTGTTCTGTAAGCCAGGTGTTTGATGGGTGACCATCATGCACATGATCAGTTCAGTTCGTGGGAGAGGTTGGAGGGTTTGAAGTTAGTACAACTTCACTCGCCTTGCTTATCAACCTCTCGACAGCACGGATTAGTGGAGGAATCCTGTTATTCGAGTCGTACCGTCCTTCGGAAGGGACGTAAAGCCGGTGGTCCCCTTGGTGCCTTTCGACAGGAGTAGGCTACGTGCCGGCACTGGGTTTCCCCTCCTCCCTTCTAGGCTAGGTTAGGGTCATCATCGCCCTCATCATCACCATTTCATTCACCGACGTCATTAGACCAGTGCCAAAGGGCCAGTTGTCAAAACAGTGCGTCGTTAAACACCAATAATTATCATCTTCTCTAAACCAGACACTTTGCACAGATTTCCTTCCACCTCCAGCAGGAATCCTGTGTTTTCTCTGTTTTCTCAAGCGGAGATTCGATCGTAAGGACCTATGGGTGGTGGCTTTAATAGAAAGTTAGACCCCCAATCGTTTACATTTGATCCAACTCGAGCAGTATTTTATTCTCCACAACACGACAGGCCAAGAACGTTTCTTGACCTAAAGCTTATAAAAGTCTCAAATTTCGATGAAAGAGCGAACTTTCAACTACACAGTGGCGCGCGGGGCTGACTTTCCTTTGAAGGATCTGGGAAATTGTCAGGGGAAATGGTGTTGACTCAATTAGTAAGTGAGTGCAAAGCTCTTCACACAAATGCATGAGTATATAATATTGAAAGAATAGCGCAAAAAATTCACGTAGTTGGTAGTAACACCAGTAGTTTCATACTCATTTTTTCTTACCTAAAAATATTTTCACGCGAACAGTGGTGGAAAGCGCCGTTCGGTTTTCCTTGTGTATGAAGGAAGAATATATAAACATGTTATTTCAGCGAAAATCAATCATTAATAGTATCGAAATAAAATTCAGAGGAAGTGGAAACTTTATTAATGCTTTTAATTAAATCACAATCAGTGTAATTTTATACGGAATATTTTGCGATTTCCTCATTCACGACATTTTTATTTTAATTTCTAGGCAAACGATGTCGGTTTGCTTGAAAAAAGAACGCGTACGGCCTATATTTTTCAAAGAAATAATATCAAATTAGACCTGTTTGAATTTTCAGTTATAAAGCTTCGCCAAAATTCATAAAACTATTTCTTGACGCCCGTGCAGTATTTTCCCACATTCGACAAAACTGTCCGTTATAAGGCATTATTTGGCTGTGGGTAAAATTTTGTGATTTTGAATGATACCTACATTTATTGATGAAGCAACGAAAAATATTGAATTTGTTGCTAATTGTTTGAATTGTTATTCCTCCTGTGGTAATTCACCCAGGATTTTTTTCCAATTAAAACCGACCATAATGCCCCAAAGCAAAATCAGATTTATTCCGATATGTTTTGGTTACAATTTCAAGCCGGTCAGACTTTCCGTTTGATATGCTGTGTGTAAGCTAACCAACAAAAGAAAACGCTGCCAAAAATAAACATCATTCAAACCCAGACGGAAAATCCAGCTTTTCTTGTTTGAAAACTTATCATTTTGACAGTATTCCAATTTGTTTGTTTCTCAATATTTTCTCGAAGCATTTTTCAACGTTTTCATATTAAATGCATTTTGTGCGCGGGGTACTTCGTTGAATGATGTCGGAGATCTAAATAATCTTTCGGTTCTGGTTAGACACGCTTACGTGTATTATCCGATTTTAAATGTGAAAAAAGCGATAAAAACTATTAAAAAAAGCATATCGAGTCCGAACCAGTGTATATTGATTGTCCATGGCTTCGCATAAATAAGTGTTGTTTCGGAATGAAGTAGCAGTAGAAGTTGAGTGTTATAGTAGTGCGCCAATTTTCCCCGTGTTTATAAGAAAACGAAAACAGTGAACCCCTCCCACTCTCTGCCCTTTGGGTACGATTCACCGAGTTCTGACCACCATTCGCATCAGCGATAAATGTTTTTAGTGCCTTCAATCTACAACTGTGTGTAACGTGTTGTTTTTTTTCTCTCTCCCAGGATGCTGCAGAGAGCACAGGAGACGGAATACATCAACATGAATTGCGTCGATCCCCTTGGCAGATCTGCTCTTTTGATGGCAATAGACAACGAAAACTTAGAGATGGTAGAATTGTTAATAGAACACAAAGTTGAGACCAAGGATGCTCTGCTCCATGCGATCAGCGAGGAGTTTGTTGAGGCTGTCGAGGTTCTCTTGGACCACGAGGAGACCTTCCACAAATATGGAGAACCACATGTGAGTAAAATGCCTAGATGTGCAGGAAATGAAGCCTTGCAGGAAATGGACGTCCGCGGGCAGTCTTAACAATTTTAGTGGCCATCCCAAGCAATTGTAATGCTCTAAAGCTTACTGACCAGCTAAATTTTACACATATTTTACACACACATATATACTACATGAATATACATGAATATACATGAATATACTACATGAGGAGTGAGAAGGTTTAAAAATTAGAGAGAATCAGCCGAAAACAAAAGACGAAATGGGCATTGCTTGCTCTGCTCAAAGCGCCAAACAAAGTAACGAATTAACTGCCGAATTATTTACCAAACTTTTCAACTACCCGTGTCTTCTTTTCATTTATAATTAATTAACTTTCTTAACTTTATAAACCTTCCCTTGGAATAAATGTGCATGGCAATTAAGTTATCGTTGAAATGCAAGTTAGAATTTTTCTAACTTGCCATAATTTAATTTTTTTTCTTTCTTTTATATATTATATATATTATATATACTATAACCATAGTACTCATTATACTTATGATAAATATAGCCATTTAGGAATCAGTAAAAGAGATTAAAAATTGCAGTGGAACTCTCGTTTTTAAATTTTAATACGTGATCTCGCAATGCGATCGCTTATTCATCAAACGTTTCCATGTCTTTCAGAGTTGGGAAGCGTTGCCTCCGGATACAGCAACATTCACCCCCGACATCACGCCCCTGATACTTGCAGCCCATCGAGACAACTATGAGATCATCAAGATCTTGTTGGACAGAGGTGCCACCCTCCCTATGCCTCATGATGTCCGGTAAGTTACACCATAGAAACCTAGACACTAGACTACCAATTAACAAACAACCTTTAACTCCCTCCTACCTGGCGTCTCCGGTTTATTTGTCTTTCATCTCTTTGTCTCATTAACTTTCTGACAGATTTCACAGGTGCTTATCATATGAATAATAACAATATGTTGAATTATTTTGTATCTAGCTTCACAAGGTGCACGGTAGAAGTACCTAATTGGTTCTACCCATGTACCTGTAGTCAAATTTTTAACCTTTTTCTCAATTATTTTACCTGTCAATTATTTATTTGCTTACGCTGGCTTCTCGTCCTGACAATTGATAAGCAGATAAAAAATAAAATTACCCGAGCGAATTTATTGATAATAATCTGCCTGGGTCATAAATTACCAGAGCTCCCTTAGTTCGATATCTATGCTAGACTTAGTCATGAACTGTCCCTGGTCACAAGCTTATTCTTGTTTGTGGTGCAACAGAAAAACTCGGCACTGCAATGCGGAGCGATTTTACAGCTGATAGATTATTGGACAACGAATATTTAAAGTCGACCTACCTATCGTTTTTTGGATAATACCTTTCAGTGTTTGTTCTCCTTCTCAGCACTTTTAGTTGCAACCCTTGTCTAAGGGCAGCTACCCTTTAAATTCGGGATTTGTTCATGGATTTCATCGCAGAATTTTCTGCAGCGAACGGAATTGATAAAATTCTATTCAAAAAATGAATTTTGTCTACTTGAATAGGTATATATTTCCATTTATGCGTAACAATATGTGGGAGTAAAAGTAAATTATCTCAAACGATCCGAACAAAGCGTAGAATCTTGTTTAACCCCAAAATAATTTCGATTTTCGGCCAATGTACCCGACCTACTACCATCTACTACCTATGGCCCTAGTAGGAAATAGGTGTAAATAGGTACAGGGATGCGATAAGATCACTCAGATAAGATTACGGTAAAATTATAGTCGAGACACAAGTTATTAATTCTAAATTGAGGCAACGCTGTCACAATTTCACTAACGAAAGATTTAAGTTAGCAGTTTCGAGTTTCCATCCCAGTCGCAGTGGACCGCAGCGCCGTGTCGTATCTGAATGTGCAGATGCTCAAGCAGTTAATCAATTAACGGGTGTCCATTGGATCTTCATATTCTGAATCAGCCCAGCGTACTTCAGTTTAATCATGTCCATTAGCTAATGAGCGTAACGAGCGAAGCGAGTGAAGCGAATCTTCAATTCGACCCCCTCCTTAAGGAATATTGAATGATTTTACTATGTAAGTTTGTTTTTGCTCTATCCACCAACCACCAAAACCGATTTTAACCGATTAATCGTGTTTCAGGAAAATGCACATAAGAATCAACACTGAGATTAGAAGCAAATTGTACAAATATTTTTAATTCGATCGATTTTTACGTTCATAAGACTCTGCCTAACCTGTCACCCGATACGATAATGGAATACATAACAATATGTGGCAGTAAGAATAAACCCACACACATCGGCGACTCTTGCATAACCAAGAATAATCATCAAAATTAAAAAATACTGCTTTTTCTCTATTTTCGTGTTTTTAATGACACGGTTGGGTTCATGTATTTCAGCAGATTGTAAAATAATTTGAATCAAAGTTCTAGTATACTTATTGGTGATTCGGTGGCGCATTTCAATCAATTGGTAAAGAATTGGTAGTTCGTCATGTTTTAAGCCGCTCTTATCTAATTCACGTACAAACGCGTGAATATTACCAAAAAATCGAAAATTTTCATCCGATTTTTTCATTTCAACATTGCATTAGATCTGCAAACAGAGGCGAATCCAGTCATATCGAAAAAACCAGATGAAACACGAAATTTTATTGATTTAACTTTTTAATGACTTTTATAAAATCATGTGTCGGGTTGTGCAACCATAATCTCCAAAAGTGTTTTGATTTCTCATGCTGATAATGAGGTAGTAAAATTGGAAGTTATTTTTCACCAGGTCTAATCCGTGAAAGATTAGCTTTGTCAAACACAAAATTTTGTTAGTGCAGAAGTCCACGTTTTACCTTCTCGTTTCCCTAAAATGTTCCCTATATTTTTGAAAAAAGTCAGTGGATAGTTGAAAAATTCTGACTCGCGATATAAAGTCTCGTGTCGATCGGACGTTTACTTTGTTCAAAAATAAATCTTGAATTTTGGACTTTGTGTGGTTTTTTAAAACGAAAAACACCATTTTCTTTCTTCTCTGGTTGTTTTATTTTCCATCAGATCTCAATTAAAGTTTACAGGGTGAGTCGGAGTACTCTGCCTCTACACACTGATTGTTTCAAAAATATTAGGATTATTTTAGGGGCAGGAGAAGGTAAAACGTGGACCTCTGCATTTACGGCTTTAAAATTCAGCTATGCAATCTGTTAGAAATTTTTTCGTCTCCAAATTCTCATATAATTTTTATCATTATCATTCAGTATGACGCTCATCCACAACGCGATTAAAATGAGAGTCCGAAAAGCCGCAGTAATAGCAATTATCACCATGCATCCTAGTAATGCTGCTACTATTATAGTACATGTATTTTTATGTGTGATATAACATGAAAATAGTACAGGAAATACCAGAGAGCGCGATCATTATTCCAAGCTCTCGTTCCGCGTACCCTGCTATAAAAAAGAATAGATTCTCAAAGAGAATTTTTGCCAGGAATTTCCTTTTTGAGGCTTTCGTTTTCGAGGTCTCGTTTCATATTGTACTAAATGTTTGCGTTGGAAAAAACGGTCGGGTTTGGCAGTTGGTGGTTGGGAAAGTTCAACCGCACGGACAGTTTGAAAATGGTCGACTAATTGGTAGAAGCTAGAAAGGCTTTAAAAAACTACGTCAGCCTCCTGAAATTGGTTAAATTAAATGCTTTGAAATGGCAGCGCGTCGACCATTTAATAAGGCTACTTGGCTATGGCTTCTACCCATGTGGTCAATATCTCAACTAATGAACAGAGACTATCAATAAAGCAATCAATTTTGTAGTGAGATTAAGAAAAGCACATTCGAATTTCAAATAAATCATTCAAATTCATCAAAAATAAATATACATCTATATATTCTGTTTCACTAAAGTAATTCTTGAAATTCCGTACCAATAAAACTTTCAATATTTAAAAAACCATAAATTTATCACATTTTCCTGTCTTTTAAGTGAACAAAATTAATATCCTTATCTCATCTCATTCCCCATAAATTCCCGTTAAAATTGGTAACTTAAGCCACGAATAAAAGTTCAGTATTCTAAAAATCTCCTTAAATCTCAGGAAAACTTCCACATGTATTATTATTTAGTATAAATCTGAAAAACAAAGCCAAATTTTGAAACAAATTTCAACTCACAATTTAATAATCTCATGCGTACTGTTCATAAAATTGGAAAAAATGCATAGATTTCAGTGGCAAGAAAGCATTTCTATCTGGCCATCAAAACCGGATGCTAATACAATACTGGGGTATTCCAGCTAGCCGTATTCCTGTTGCCAGAGGAAAAAGGAAAGTATATCTCAGCTATGGGATATAGATAAGATGCCCTTTGGGAGAAGCTGTGGAGTATGGAATGTTTCCCATTCTTTCTTCGGGTCTAGTCAAAGCCCGCAGACTCACAGACTCTATAATATGTATGCCCGTCATTTTGGAATACAGCCACCATTCTACAAAGATATTTGCCAGAGTAATTTATGGATCATCCCATCCCTTTCATTTCATTCAGTTGCCTGGAAAGGATCTCGCAGTTGGAATCATCCCTTAAACCTGCTTCTCTTTTGGAGATGGGGTATAAGCTTTTCCCAGCTTTGGAAGGAAACGAGTTTAAAATGTCGTAAACAAGGAGTAAATGAAAGGAGGGTGTTTTAAGGTGATGGTTAGGGGTAAGCCGAAAAGCAAAGGCAAGGTTGTTTGGTGGCCACATCGCGTGGTGGAAGGCTCGATGTGATGAAGAGGGCATCCTTAACTTTTTCGAGTGAAATTAGCAAGTTGATACCATAAGGTCCAAGAGCACAACCACTGACTGGCGCTGGACCACTTCTATCGGTTCGCGTAATACTTATTTGAGATTTTTAATTAAACCTCACAGAAAGTAATAAAGATTAGCAAAGTCACTTAGCATTCAATTCTGAACAGCAGAGAGTTTTCAGCTTAGTGATGATGTTAAGTAGATTTTGGTCGCTATTTGTCAAGTTGTTTGTTTAAGAGATTTCAGACTTGAAATGCTTTGAGATGTGTGATGTTAGTGAGTGATGTGATATTTGTGATTTGTGAGCTGTTTTGCCTCGAGGATCAAAAAGAAGGGAAGCTACGTTTCTAGACATTCTGCTTAATACACGAATAGCACCTGAAAGCGAACAGAAGGCGATAACTGTTTGCAGAAGGTTTGCAGCCATATTTTCATAAGTTCATATTGAAAATGTAAATGAGACTAACTATACTTCCAACCTTTTGAATGCTATAAAAATGAACCTTTAGTTTCTTTGACAAAGCCAATTTGATATCTAAGAGAGATAAAAAACCGTTGTGTATGAAATATCTAGCAAAAATATATTTTCAACTGATGTGACTATTGATAAGGCTATTGAATATTCGCAATCTTGTAAGGACTCAGCTGAAAGGAGAAGAAAGTAAATTTATTTCAAATATTCTGGTGGAGGGTCCATTGGGTTTCCATAAAACTTTAACTAATCAAAAATCAGTCTCCTCGCCGATTTTGATTTTAAACTTTATTGGATTGTTATCTGGTCAATTTGTAAGTTTACCTATAGTTTTTTCGCCTCTGGGATGAACGGATCGCTCACCATGGCGCCCTAACGCCGTTCGGGTGTAAAATTTTTGGTTGCGTGCGACGTGTTTCAAAAGCAAATAGCACGGCCCTGTTAGAAATATCTTTCTCATGGGTCATTTAAAATGGGATATCTTGTACTCTGTGCAGTACTTATAAAAATGCACGGACCTTATGGGTATCTTGCATGCTACGCTGTTTCAAGCATGGTTTTAAGCTTCAATCGTTTGGCTCTTTCAAGCTTTGTTTCAGTCTTCATTTCAAGCATCACGGCTGTTTAGGCTTTAAATTGCTTCAAACTTTCAGTTAACTATGCCATTTGTTTTGTTTCATACTCCAATCTTCCGACTTTATCTTTCAAGCTGTAGTTCAAGATTTTCAAGCGTCAAGTTTTCATATACTATCAGCAAATTGAAGCTCAGTTTCTGGAGTGGTTTTCTTGAATCTTCTTAACGTAACGTCCGAAAAGATCCGTGCATCTTAGTACCATAGTGCATCGTAATACCGTACACTCACATCTTCGGATTGTTGATTGCTGGAATACATGAGCCATGTCAGCAAGTCAGCAATTGAGGCGGGGGAAGGAACTACAAGTCTCGCATTATTTCATTAGCTCAGACGACATTTGTGCTGAAGGATAGGCGACGGCGGCATTGCAATGGCTTACCAAACAATAACTAGGAAGAGAGCGCCGCAGGATTGAGCTAGTACACTTACATTGCGAAATTGATGGATGCTTTTGGTAATGCGTAGTTTCCTGTTTAGCTTATGTTCTTAGCGTGCTTTGCGCTCGTTTCTATAAGTGTAATTGTAACTGAACTCGTTGAAGCGTAGCCGTTGTGGAAAGGCCACTATCTAAGAGCTGGAGAAGGAAATGAAGGAAATTTACCCATTCTGTTTGTTGTTCCAAAATGGAACTAATTCTTTCTCCTCCATTTTGTGACGACGATTTCAATTCCGTACAACGCAAGGTTGAGTTCGGTATACAACAGAAATTCACTCGTTATAAGTTTAGTTGAATAAATCTTTTGAATCCAAAGAGTCATTGGTATTTATTTATTTGTTTATAAACCATTTATGAATATTGTATATTGTGAATTTACTGAAAAATGAATAAATAAATAATTCAAAAAAAAAAAAAAAAAAAAAAAAAAAAAAAAAAAAAAAAAAAAAAAAAAATGATAGAAGACTCTCCTTTTTGGGTTGAAGCATATTGACTATTTTCTTAATAAAGTGAGCGGAAACGATGGGAGGGAAGCGAATGATAATTCTTCTTAATAGTGAATTCACAGTAAAAGTATTTTCTTGTGGTCTTGTAATCTTTCACGACGCAGCCTTGCACCCGCAGCCCAAGTATTTGTAACGTTAAACCGAACACGTGTCAAAATGCAGCAGAAAATACGAGTATCATACATACCCAAAGAAGAAAAGCAAATAGGAAGTTAATCAAGTAGAAAATAGATGTAATAACGTCGTAGCTCATCATAACCTTACAAATTTACATTGGAAAGGGTAACCTTCAGGCGTCGTACGTCGAAACTAGAAAAAATATCCATAAATCTCTTTGCCATGGACATAAAATATAGAGCCGACCCTTGGCGACATTTAATAATAAGCAAGCAGGGATGGCATCATTTCATTCATCCATTCCACTTTAATGCAAACATGCAAACATTCGTAATGATAGTCGGCCGCTTAACCAATCCCAATTGGTAATATTTCTCTGCAGTGCACATTTGAGGTCATACGCCATGGCACATAAGACCATTGTTCTCAATTGAGTCTCAGAGGTTTTAAATCACCTTACTGGACAGATAGCCTATACCCCTATACCCCATAGCCTATACACACAGGTGATATCCACAATCCCTTTAGCCCCTCCCCCCCCCTTCTCACTCTCTCTCTTTCTCTTTCTCTCTCTCACTCTCTCTCTCACTCTCTGTCTCTCCCCTGCTCCCTAACTCATCCTCTCCCCCTCTCCCCCGCAAACTCCCATCATTCCCACATGGCTAGTAAAACACTTGGTTCGAGCATGGTTTGCGGCAGACACAACTTTTAATGGCATTGCTTGCCTGGCGTGAAATCCGCAAATTCTAACTGCAAACTGCTAAGCTATACCGTTTATGCTATATTAGTGGGTGGAACTGTATCCCTTTAAAGAAGTCCTAGCTCTACCGACTGCACTAAATAATTCATGCATCCACACGTATGGATGGAGATCAGAGGGGAATGCAATCTTGGTGAAATGAAATTTTCATTATATCGCTGTAACTTAAGCATCTGTAAGCAGTGGGTTCATTGTAAAAATTACGCATTATAATTTATTCTTGTTTAGAAAATTTTTTTAGTTTAGAAGAACTCAATTCTCTACGAAAATAAATATGGCCCGATTTGTTTCAGTTCTTTTTTTCTGTCTTGCGACATAAGATTTATGCAGTCCAAGAGGTATTCCCAATCGATGCCGCTGTAGGAATACACGTTTTCAATGAAATCCGCGAGAAAAAGAACTTCGATGGATATTCTCAGTTGTATCCCGAAGTAAATTGTTCACGCCATGATGAGTCTTGTTTTTTAGTTTTGTTTTGTTCACATTCGATGGTGTCCTTTGTGTTGAGGTGTGGCTGTGATGAATGCGTGACTTCGCGACAAGAAGATTCATTGCGGCATTCTCGTTCGAGAATCAATGCGTACCGGGCGCTCGCGAGTCCGTCGTTGATTGCGCTCTCTTCCAAGGACCCCATACTCACCGCCTTCGAATTGTCTTGGGAGCTGCGACGCCTTAGCTTCATGGAGCACGAGTTTAAGTGCGAATATCAGGTAATGGCTATTCTTTGTAACTAGATCTCCTTGCATGCAAGTGCATCTTGTTGCTAAGCGTTCGATGCAATTCCTTTACTCTTGATGAAGATCACTATTTCAGGATCATGCAGATTGCCAGCTGTAAATGATGCAGATCTAGTTCGTGACATTTCACACAGAAACAACTTGTCACACATTTTCATTTTATCTGAAAGAAAAGTTTCGGAAATAATTGGCATAAGCAGCCTTAAATGTTACCTATAAAAAGTTTTTTTTTTTTTTGTATACCAAACTATACTATACACTAATTATCAGGTTGTATAATTTAGAAATTGTGACAGTTAACGTCATGAAAAATGAATATAACGTTTTCCTTCGAGTCCCCCCTCCACCTTTCTAGTCATACTCGATAAGAGCTAAAAGTGCACCTCATTTGCATCCCCCCCCCCGCCTCCCACACCCACCCAACCCCACCCCCACCCTCTATTCCCCGCATCATCACTCGAAGGAAAGCGCAGGGTTCGCCTCTATATAAGAGTGAAAAATAAAACCGAAAAACCACAACTTGGCTTTGCGAATAACTTCGAGCGTTTCTCAAGTCAAATCGAAGCATCTGTTCTGAGCTAGGTTGGAATTTTTGGAATAAATTCGGGATTTCTCTAAGGGAAATGAATGATGGACTGAGAATATGAACCGACCTTGTAATTCTGCTGAGAAAAATATGAGGTAGAGTAACCTAGACGAAGTGAGGATATGCCGGTATCAAAGCGGTTGGGTAGCCTCGACTTTCACGATGTACCATCGCGCCTTAAGGTGTACTTCTCCTGCATTTTCTGCAATTTTGGCGCTCACCAAAGCCACAACAGCTCCCTTTTCGGAACACATGGAGTGCAAAGTGTAAAATAAAGTAAAGTACTGATTTTTGAAACCCGTTCCAGTCGCTTACAGTTTCTTTTTGCGACGGTACGTTTCTCTTCGCCATATTTCATCGGAATATTTCAACGACCCGATGTTTCCATGGGTTTCAATCTCCTTCGGGGAAACCGCGGGGAAAGTACGCGCATCAGCCTCTCTCAGCTGTTAGAGTTTCCCTCGCTTTTCCTCGGCATGAGCGACCACGTTTTCAGGAGCGTGTCACAGAATAGAGCATTTACATTTTAGATTGGACGCCATTGATAGAATATTCTGAATTACTAATTAGTTCTACGTATATAGTATTGTAATGAGTTGGGCATGCTTTAGTTCATTTTCACACTTCATTTTCACACGGCACGTAGAGAATGCATTTCTCCTAAAAGCATTGTAATAATTAGTTTCAATTTATGAGTGACACGACGAACATCTCACATCACCTAACAGACAATTTTATCGCGGTTTTATTCCATAGTTCCACATCCCGTTCTATAGAAACTCGATTACTTTCTCAACAGAAATAATTCATTTTTTGCTGACAAAACCAACAAACGATATCATCTAAATTCTATTAATATATCATCGGAAAAATAAAAGAAAGCGCATTATTTTGGCATTTTCTAGTCAGTCATGCGAAGTCAACTTATCATGTTGAAACCAAAAAGAGGAAACACCATTTAGAAAAGCGTTTCTTTGTGCTTCCACCAGACGAAGGCATCACACGCTCTTCTCTAGAGGTTTAAAGAACATAATACACTCGTAATTTGCTGATATCAGAATGTTTGCTAGGTTTTTATCCACGAAAATTGGATCGCCCCTAAGAAAGGATAGGAAACTGGAAACGGCGAAAATTTGGAAAATAAAAGCACCGTAATTTTATCATTTTCGCATTAAAAATCAATTGCAAGTTATAAATGCTTGAAACTGTAGGTAGGTATCTAATAATAATAGGTAATAATAAAATATTATATAGTGTAAGTAAACAAGCACTCATAGAATTTTGTTGTTTTCGATGAGTGCGTAAGAATAACGCTCATCCACAACTTGAACATATGATTATTCGCGAAGCCCTAGTTTCCAAAATAATATGGCCCAGTGGTCTATGAATATTACCCGGTTTACAGGAGCTTCGAAAGCAATGCCAGGACTTTGCCACTGCACTTCTGGATCACACACGTAGCTCCTACGAGCTAGAAGTGCTCCTCAACCATGATCCAACGGGGCCAGCCTTCGAACATGGCGAGAGAATGCACCTGAATCGACTCAAAATGGCGGTCAAGTTACGACAGAAGAAGGTATTTGACAGTTATCATGTTTTAATCCTTGTCACTGTACTCACTCATTCGCTCTCTTGCCATTTTGTATTTCTCCGTGGCGATTTACTTGTGAATCTACGTATAAAATCGTAAGAGTTGAAATCTTAGATTTCGAAGCGTTGATTGCATGATGATGCATTGACACTATTTCCTGCGATGCTTATGTGCAATTGGTGTCGATCAAAGTGACAATTCTGCTAAAACGACTCTTTTCTTCGTTCCTTCCTTCGTTCCATTCTTTCCTCATCGAATTGATGAGACATTGAACATCCAAACTAGTTGTATTTGAAAACAAACACAGCATCCAAATCATTCTCGTTCGATCGTGTACATAAGAAGTAAAAAAACAACCAAATGACAGAACGAGACAGCGACTGTTTATTTCTCGTTATAACGCGCGGCAAATAAAAGTGGCGTGACTCATTCACGCCTTACCCTGAGTTTTCCGTTTTACACATTTAGCGTTCCTTTCTCAATTGTTTATTTCGTCCGTCTAAGTATTGGACTTTTGAATAACATTCAATGTTAACCCCATTCTTTCGCTTCATATTTACTTTTAATTATTTCCCTCAAGTTTTGTTCTCGAGATAGTGGTTTCGAGACAAGATTCTGTTCTCAATTATGTTGCCAAATAAAATTTTATTGCCTAGGCCATTAAGAGTCAAATTCTTGTAATTTTTAGTATTGGAAGGAAAATGGTTCGATGCCTCCGAGAGGCTGAAACTAATCTGCTGGAAGCAAGTGCAGCCCTTCCTTTCAGAATGCGTTCTCTAAGTGATTAATCTACTACTGCATTTGCTTCGAAGTTCTAGATTCGAACAGGAACGTAACTGGGGCTATTTTCTCCCCTGTTCTTCTCATTGCAACCGGCGAACGCTCAATTTGTGGACTCTAATTCACACCTTTATTGCGTCAACCTTTTATATCGCTTAGCTTATGTTTTCGAAACTTAATTAAGAAGTTACTTCGAGCATATAATTTACTATGTCTTAACTGTCCCGTTCACGGTTAGTGTAAAACGGAGAAATAGGACAAACTCGTCGTATATGAACTACACCTACACAGCCTATAATATTTTCCCTGTTGCTTTTAAGTAAAATATTAATACCCGCTGCATATTTGCGTAAACAATCAATGCTAATCATAAGCAGCTGTTCAACATTCTTTCTGTTTGTTTAATATAACCATACAATACAATACATCGAGTCGGTCGGTTGCCATGGCTGTTTTGCCGATTATTTATTATCATTATAATCACAGTAATCACTCTTGGAATATTATTTTACTAGTAATTAGTTACTCTAATAATAGTATTATACATTCTATAGTGATTATAATTTTCTGTGGGCATAGAGGTACTCAGGTGCTTAACCAAGTTTAACCGAGGCCGAGGCTCAATTTATCCGGACCCGACCACGTGGCTGTATGTGTTATTTGCACACCCGTTCCGAGCAAGACTGCTGGAAATCTCAGCAATCTAGACATGACAGCTTGCTTATCGAAAAGGCGCCGAGCGGAAGCAGTTTTACGAGGAGCGCACGTATTTTTTTGCAGCCGGGGCCGATCACAGAAGATTCACGTCGTTAATTCTTGTCGGTGATCGGTGGGAAAAACGTTTTTCATTTCCAATGCACTTGCACGATCTCACAAATACCGTGAATAAAGCTGTGTGTGTGTGTGTGTGTGTGTGTGTGTGTGGTGGTATGCGTTTATGGTAATGTGTGCGTTTCTTTCAGTTTGTGGCCCACCCGAATGTCCAACAGCTACTAGCGTCGATTTGGTACGAAGGGTTGCCAGGGTTCCGAAGGAAGAATATGGTGCTTCAAGCATTTGAGATCATTAGAATTGGAGTGATGTTTCCACTATTTTCGTTTATGTACATATTGGCTCCCCATTCGAGGATAGGCCAAACTATGAGAAAACCATTTATCAAATTCATATGCCATTCCGCATCATACTTTACTTTCTTATGTGAGTACAACTGAAACTGGAAATCATTTTCGCAAAAAAGTAACACATATCAGTTGCCTTTGTGAGCAATGGGCCTAATGTTGAGAAATATACATAACATTCAAGTTTTTGTTATTATTTTTATTAATACAAAAAGTATTGGTAGAAGAAAAGTGAACAATTAATAATAGATTTTGGATATTTCTTTCAGTTTTACTGATTCTTGCGTCGCAACGCATCGAGTACGTTCCATTTTTCTTGAATAACGAGGCTCGAACTGATAATATCACTAGCGAGGCTCTTACTACAAATAATACTAACACGAAATCAGGATTACAAGAGCATCCTGCTACAAACAACAGGGGTCAAACACCATCCATTATTGAGTGGTTTATACTTGCCTGGGTTTGTGGTAAGCATAGTCTTAACCTCCGCAAGAACACCTGATGCATAACGAACGTTTATTGTTTGATTGATGATTGCAATCTACACTTAATTGCAGGATTAATCTGGAGCGAAGTGAAACAATTATGGGATGTAGGTTTAGAAGACTACGCTAATGATATGTGGAATGTGATCGATTTCGTGACGAATTCGTTATACGTGGCCACTGTAGCGCTACGCATTGTAGCTTATTACCAGGTAAACATTGAAAACTTTAACGCAGTTAAACTCTGCTTTTCTTAATAGTTGTTTTCAAATAGTTGACTGTGGTAGTTTATTCTGAATTATATTGTTTTATTTATATTTTACTATTCGATTCATCGGCAAAGCGTTTTCTTCCAACTTGTTTTTTGTCCAGTTACATTACCTGTACATATTACTTTATGCTTATCGAATTTTGCAAACATGTTTGGGAAGAAACTTATCCCGTTTATTTCTGGATACGCAATGCTAAAAGGGCGTTTGTCTTAGATTAACACACAGTGAAAACTGTTATAGGTTCAATATGAGATGAGAATGAAACTTCCTCTACTGCCAAGGAAGGACTGGGACACTTGGGATCCGATGCTCATTTCCGAAGGATTATTTTCTGCGGCCAATATTTTCAGGTGAATTTTCATTTTCGAAGATCACAAATGTTTTGTTCTCGTGCTCCCAGCTTCGTTTCTATATCGTGGAATATATATATAAATGCTTCCTGACAATAATATTACAATGTTTATACTTTCAGCTCACTGAAATTGGTCTACATTTTCTCAGTGAATCCTTATTTAGGCCCACTGCAGGTTTCTCTTTCAAGAATGGTTATGGATATTATGAAGTTCTTTTTTCTGTACGTTCTCGTGCTCTTTGCATTTTCTTGTGGTAAGTAAATTTCACGCAAGATTATAATGCCTCGATGTGATGTTTCTTGCCAATTTTCTTCAAGTTTTGCAAAGTAGAAAAAAACCCAAACCCTGCTTGCTGCTGTTGGATGCATCTTGTTATTAACAGGAAGTAAAGTGTGTCTCGAGTCTTGCGTCTTGAGCCGCATATCTTGCGTCTTGCGTCTTGTGTCTTGTGTCTTGTGTCTTGAGTCTTGTGTAACGCTCGCTGGTGTCCAGGTTTGAACCAACTGCTGTGGTACTACGCTGACATGGAGAAATTGCGCTGCCCGAGCGCGTTGGACGCAGCTGGCGGCAATGTTACATTGCTTGACAGCGAGGCGCAAGCTCAAGCTGCCAAAGATCTCGACGCCTGCACGGTTTGGAGGCGATTCTCGAAGTGAGCACACACTTGATGTTTCAAATACGTTTCGTTATGTTCACATCGGTTCGCTGCTAGTTAATCACAGTAATTCTCGCTACTTTGATAGCCATTTCGTATAATCAAACAATAAAGTGCCTTATGGATTGTGACAGATTTTGTTTCTAAAATGCAAGTTTCAAGTCTTTACAGCATGGTAAGCGTTGGACATCGAATGGTTTCTTGCAAACTTTGACCTTGGTTGTCGCATCTTGAAAGAATATATATATAATATATATATATATATATATATATATATCTTAGAAAGGAAAAACAAGTAAAAAGAGGGTATATATATATATCCCACTATCAGAGCTCTGCCCAGAACGTTCTTAAAAAAGAAAGCCCTAACAAAAATTCGCTTCTTATCGTTTATGCGATCAACCCCTTTTTTTCTTTCGAAAAACAAATCGTCTTCTTTATAAGAATCGTCACACTCTCTAGACATAAATAATGCATTGAGAAAAGTTTGATGTGGCCGGTCGGCGTTCAATGCTCGCGCTGTTTGGCGGAGCTGCACAGCTGCTGAGATGCCCCTTTGTTATGTTCCAGCTTGTTCGAGACTTCGCAGACGCTTTTTTGGGCCGTTTTCGGTTTGATCGACTTGGATAACTTTGAACTAGCAGGCATCAGAAGCTTTACACGATTTTGGGGGATGCTGATGTTCGGAACATATTCGGTGATCAATATTGTTGTGCTCCTTAATCTGCTTATTGCTATGATGAATCATTCATACCAACTCATATCAGTAAGTAACGGCATTGTTATTTTTACCATTTAAACACAAAGCTGTCGCTGAAATTCACCATATGGCTATATATACCAACGGAGATAATATTTGGAATTCAGCTTCCCTTTTCTTCTTTAATAATTTTAAGTTTTAAAACAAAAGGAGCTTGGTATACAGCTCCAATATTTTTAATTTATTACTTTACTTCCATACTTTCACAAGTTTAACTGATCTCTCTAGCCACCCAGAAGTTGAATCGTAGTATAAAACTCGAGTCTTAGGTGCAACATTGGTATGCTTTTATTGGTATGATATATAAATAAGATAGTCATATAATATGTCACGGTTTTGAAGTGTTGTCTAATCTACCTTGTTCACACTTGAAATAGGAAAGAGCAGACGTTGAGTGGAAGTTTGCACGAAGTAAATTATGGATTAGTTATTTTGAAGAGGGTGGAACAGTGCCACCTCCTTTCAACATCATCCCGACTCCGAAGAGTGTGTGGTACATTGTTCAGTGGATCCATCGAAAGTGTTGCGGTCATTCACGAGCCGCTAAGAAGGAACACATGCGCACGATAAGAGTAAGAAAGAAAAAATTGCATTTGTTTGTAGAGACAAAACAGGTCCACGTAGCCATAACATTATACTCGTATTATTTCATCTACTTAAACATTCTTTCCCAATAAATTTGTGTTGTTATTTTTGCACCCAAACTCGACGGGAAATCTTAAAAAATCATAAACCTAACTCACTGCTGAATCATTGATAAACATAATTTTCAAGGACAACGTGAAAAACTACATACGAAATCGTGTGATTTTTCTGCATTTCATCATACTTAAATGTAAAAGCACTAGAATGTTATTTTGAGCATTTTAATTTTTCTTGGTATAAATCTTCAATCTACGCTTTGTAAATAATGCACGTAGATTAAACTGTAGAACTACTTCGTTAAAATATTAAACTGGGCTTTTAAAGCTAAACATTGTTTTCTGAACACTAATTTTATCATTTTGAACCATTGATAGTCTTTCATATTTAAGCAAAAAAAGCAAAACAACATTTAATGGGGCGGATTTAATTGATAAGCCTATCCCAAGAAGCTTGAATGTGTCATGTATATAGTGCAGTATAACCTGGTGATGTTTTCTGCCGTATTGTGCTATTTTCCGAACATTTTACGATACGAGTGTAGTGTATGATTTATGAATAACCATGCTTTGCGGGAAAATGGACCATAAAATTGCATATCCTATAAGAAAGAATATAAAACTGTAAGTATATGTTTTTGGGTGACTGTCCATACGCGACACCTGAGACTTGACGATGGATACTTTAAGCAGGGTAGTTGGGTTTTATCAGTTTTTTCCCCGATAGAAAAGAAAGGCACTAGCAAAATCGTCCGGTTTTAAGTTCATAATATTTTCAAAACCAGCAACTGAACGAGTTGCTTTAAAATGATTGGTAGGTTAACTTAAACTAATGGGTAGAATTTCTAATCGGAACATTAACAAAGTGGTTTGCAAATAAAAGTGACTTGTGAAACGGTGAGCTGTAACTCATAAGCCATTTCAATTTATCTATTCAATCACTACTCGTGTTTTTCGAATAAATGATAAGCGAAACAAACTAATGAAAACGCAATCAATGCGTTCTTGTGAATTGGCACTGGTCCATCACATTTCTACTGTTCGGCTACGATGAACTGTTTTGATTCTATATCAAAGAAAAACAATCCGATCTTAGTAGTGATGTAAATATATGATCTAGTTAGCTAACACTACGGTGTTTCTGTCCCTTCTTCAGCGAAAGGTGAAACAGGCGAGCGAGCGGGACTTCCGCTACCAGGTGAGATAGATCACATGAGCAAAGTGTGCAGAAGGCAAGACCATAGCAAGACAACAACAGGCAAAATACCAACACAAGCGCCAAACTGACATACTGTTTAATTTTTAGATAGCATGCAAAATCAGTTGCAACTTGTCCCACCCTGTTCTAACATCGCAAGTCGTAAGCAGACTATTATTTAAGACGCTCGGAAGGAATTTCATCCAAGTGGCACTAGGTGGAATGCTAGCAGTTCCTCCTGCCTTGGTGTAAAATCTATTGCACTGGCGCCATCTGTGAAAGGCTTGGTACAGGAAAGCTTGGTACAAAATTGATATTGTTGATGAAGTAACATTCATTATTTCGAAAATATGGGAAAGTAATTCTGCACTGGAATTATTATTTCACCGACTTGGGGGTTTCGATGATTTTTCGGATTTTTTAATCGATTGATGTATAAGGAGCGGTTCTGGGGGAAAGCGAAAAGAAAAGACTGAGAAATCGGACATGAGGGATTGCGACGTTCCTAAGTGGTGCTTCCTATTGACGAAACTTTGGAAAAATCCCTTTCTCATCACAAGAAGTCACTTGGTTGCATTTCTTCGGAGCCCCTTGACATTGCTGTCTCATCCATGCACGAAAGGTTGTCTTAATACCGATGTCGAATCTTGATGGAAAATGTAAGATTCTAACTAAATAGCAGCAAGCAATCCTGGGAGACATAGTCTTGGAATGGAAAACATGACAATTACTTGTTTGAAACCTGCACTCTTGTTGTGTTACTTACCGGCGAACTGGTTGGTATGTGCCGTGTGTCCCGTATGCCCATGTGTCATGTGTACAGCAAAACTTGCTTGATTTATAACTGTTCAAGTTGCATGTGCCATTTGTACAGAGGTGAGAGTAAAGCTGTCGTCAGATATCTAAAACTCATTTTCTCATTTTCCCTAGATATTTTTAGTCATTCTACAATATATATTATATTAATATTAAGTT
The DNA here is from genome assembly GCA_921293315.2 of Nemurella pictetii. Lineage (NCBI taxonomy): Eukaryota > Metazoa > Arthropoda > Insecta > Plecoptera > Nemouridae > Nemurella > Nemurella pictetii. Next base: position 26,339,219 of record OV121116.1, on the reverse strand, counting down.
TGTTTTTCTCTATACATCGTATATTTCAAGTTGTTCCGTTTCTAGATCTGTGTGTTCCTTTTTGGTGATCCTTTTCTGTGACATAGTTGAGCTGAATTTAGCTGGTTAAAACGGTCGTCTGTGTGTATGTTCGATATATATTATACATAATAATGTTTTATTTATGCGTAGATAGAAACGGCAATGCTCTGCTCTCCTTTCTGGCTGTCAGGTGGCATCCATGATCGATGAATCGCTCAGTTATGTTTACTGTGCTGAGCTTTGATTGTGTGTTGTAACATATTGTATGAAGACCAAATCCCTTCCAGCCATTCTGTCCTAAAGGCATGCTAGCTGCTTTCAATAATGACGTTTAACTTACCTTTTCTATCTGTGACTGTTGATGCATTAACTTTGCTAATGTGTGTACATCCATTAGTCAGATCCTGTTCAAAACTGTCTCGCTTTTCTCGAAAATTTGCGGGCAGTTTGAAATGACGGGTTTGATTAAAAGATATATTCGTTGTGATTTTAGTTGATCCAAAAACTCAAGGGGTTGTTTTTTCTTTCAGAGCATTATGCGCAATTTAGTAAGACGTTATGTGACTGTTGAGCAACGTAAAGCCGAGAACGAAGGTGTCACAGAGGATGATGTGAACGAAATCAAACAAGACATCTCAGCGTTCCGATGCGAACTGATCGAGATCTTAAAGAACTCTGGCATGAACACTGGATCTGCTACTGGCATGGGTTCGGGTAATTATTTGTTCACTTATCACCGACGTTTTTTATTTCCACGTTAAGTCTGCATGTGATATGCATATCAAGTGAATCGACTACCTACAAGGAATTGACATTGAAATGGAATGTATTTTTTTTTACTTTTCTTCGTTATTCGTTGTTATTTAGGCTGAAGGCAACCGATCATTAATCGCATGAAAATCATTTCAGGCTCTGGTGGCAAAAAAAATCGCCAAAAGGAGCGTCGTTTGATGAAAGGTTTCAACATCGCCCCTCCCCCAGCCTCCTCCAGTCAAATATCTGGGGTGGGGGAATTATCTGGAAACCTGAGTGGAAGTCAACAGTCAGAGCAGGCAGATATGTTCGGGTCCACAACCTCCGGCATCTTTGGCTCCATATCAACTCCCAAAAAGTACCACCACTCGCACAGCCAGAGTCAAGACAGCGGGGAGAATGGAGATCAGTTGCGCGGATTGGGACGTTTGGCACCTCGTTTTCACATGAAACGTTCGTCTTCACACAAGAAAAGGTGGGGAACGCTCATCGAAGCTGCCAAGTCCGGCAAGGTGAGTCGTCTGATCGGCAGAAGCCGCTCAGAAGATTCGGTATGTAACAATCAATGCAGGAACGCAAGCTGTAGCCATAGTAACAGTCCAGCATCTGAAGAAAACATCACCGAATCACCTTCAGATTCAAACCCAAGTTTAGCTGAGGGGTCTGGTCATCATGCTGGTGGTATTGGAGCGCATGCTCTAGCAGCCCTACGACGGAAACGGAAAAAGTTTTCTGCCTCTCGGACATCGAAGAACGCGGAAGCAGCAGCAAATCAAGCAATTTGCTGTCCTAGTAAGCCAGTGGGTAAAATGCACTTGCAAAGAGCCGCAAGCGTTCCGACGCGGGCTTCAGAAGGGGGTGCTTTGGTTGGTGACAGACATGAGCACACACAATCGCAACAACAATCGGTCGAGCTAAATACAAATCATCCTGATATTACTTTGACGCCGTCCACAACAGAGGAGAGTGTAATGGCTCTGCAAGGGACGTCGAGGGAGCCCTTGTACCCAGCTCCAAGAATTAGCATTACCGCAACATCTTCAACTGAAGGGACCACACCTGCATCTACTACTAATACTTCTAAAACCGCTTCTACATCTACAACTACTACTACCACTATCACTACTACTGCTGCTGCTCCTGCTGCTGCTGCTGCTGCTGCTGCTGCTGCTGCTGCTGCCGCCGCTGCTGCTGCTGCTGCTGCTGAAGCAGCACAAGAATTTAAGAATAGAAATGGCGCTGTTGTTGTTTTACCAAATTTGCCTGGGGTTCAACCTGTCAGTGGGCAAAAGTCCTCTGGGTGGCTTTGAGCTCTACGCTATTGTTAATGGTTGGGGAAAATATAGTATCGATATTTTAAGCGTGTTACCAGATTCGGGCAATTCGAGGGGAGTTCTGACAAAGTGAGCTGCGAAGTGATTAATCACTCGAAATGACTAATTGAATTGATCATTCTATCGGTTGTCGATGTTGATATCGCAAATATGATAAATGAATGATTCATATAACTTATTGTAACTGATCATCGTGATTTTGATCAAGAATTTAGCAACTATTGGGAAATTAATGTCCTCTTTCTCTATTAAATAATACAATGATTGTCAAGCCTGACGACAGGTGTATAAAGTTAACTGAAGTTAATTGTTAGTTTGTTTCAATTGAAGAGTCTTACAAAAAAATGTCGACACAAAATATTATATATTATTAGATTCATGCTTTATAATATTTATTATCGTAAGGAAATATAGTAAATTCGTTGGCATATTTCTATGAGAACCCCCAAAAGACAGCATGTGTGGTTTCGTGTGGGTAAACTGTGTGGTCCTACCTCAGCCTACTCACACTCTATGTATTGTCATCTAATTCTGTGTTAGTTTTACATTTTTATCTATCTATATCTAAGTCAACCAAAAATCTCCTATGGCAGTGGCGAAGTCAGTAACAGAAAATTACTTTCATAAATTTGATTTTGTTTGTAGTCTGTATTTATTTTTGGCTAGGCTTGAGATCTTGATTTAAGGTGCATATTCTCTACCTACTTGTGTGGGCCAAAGCATTGATTGTGATATTAGATCGAAGAATAAAGAGTAAAGACGAGGTTACGAATTCGGATGTTCGTATGGAAGAAGATTTGTTACGGAATTATTACAATTTATTTATGAAAAGCAAAATAAGATAGGTAAACCTATACTCTTTAATCGCATTTGCATTGTTTGATATATTTTGTGGACGCGTTTAATTGGTGGTTTCTTGGATACTCGTACTAGAATTCTGTTCTGATTACGCCACTGTTGCAGGTGGTGGGTGTATCGTTTTATTGGTGGCTTGTAAACACAGCCTCGTGAAGGGATTCTGGTTTCAAATTAACCAGGGAACTTTTAGAAACGTGTTAGCTTTTGGTTCACGGCAAACGTCGCAATAAGAGCACCAGCACTGCGATTTTGGTATTATTTTTAATGTGAGATGAGATGAGAACGTTCATTTCGTATCTCCTCCCATCGCACCTTAAAAAATTAATAAGAATCGCATTCCAGGACTGTTCCAGGGTGGTTGGCATGGGGTGTGGAGAGCATAGTTTTAAGCAAGTTACCTTTGCACATTTCCGTATTCTAGCACATGCTTTACATGCTTTATATTAGATTATTTGTTGATTATGGAGGTGTTTGTAGCTATTGAACAGTTGCAAAAATGTAAAATTTGTGAAATTTATGAACTAGGTGGGGAACATCAACTCTCCCGCCCCCTCTCCCAGCCCCCGGAAAAGTTTTTCAACTTGCTACTCTAGTCCCAGTCGAACGGTCGCAAATCGTTAATATGTCCGTGATTTAAATTATTTATTTATATTATCATGCGTAATTTCATAGAATAAAGATGGACAAACAATGAAAATTCACTTTGTTTGCAGTCGATGTTACTAAAAATAATGTACAACACCGTTCTTGGCAGCTCCTGGGAAATCATTCTAATCATTGACAGGGTTGACGAATTGTTTGTAGAACCCAAAGTGGTTAAATGGTCAAGTCTTAAATGAATGAAAATTAGAATCATTTTCCCCTGGAGAATAAAATAATTTTTGACACCCAGCTTGTTGTAATGCAGTCGTTTTTGTGGAGTAAGTCTCAGCTGTTCGAGATAAGGGATATGTTACTAGTAACAATTTTCAATAAGATTTAAAGGGTTATAGAAATTTTGAAGTCGGACATATTTATGATATACCCTGTATATCCCCTACGGCAGGGTATATACCCTGTAGGCGGTAAAGTTATTATAGTTGGAATAATTTTAGTATAAAAATAGTAAAATAAACACACTATAGCTTATACACTCCACCGTTTGAATTACTGAAGAAGACGATATTTACCTTGGGGGAAAAAGAAGGATACAAGTCTAACAAGACGTTGTTGATAATATTATGTGGCTAAAGTTGAAGTGGCATGTGCACGCGAAAGTTGTCTAATATCCACAAATGCACACATAATATTTAATTTTTGTACAATCAATGGTAATCGGATAAATTGATGTATGCAATAGATCGTACTCTTTCATCTGTGCTGGCAAAATCTAGCCGCATCAGCACACTATTAAAATATCATATTATCATTGATTAATAAATTAATCATATTGTAATCTTTTATAATTGTTGGGGGACCACATGAATAGTGACAAGAGATACGGATTACGTGGTTGAACATCATGAGTGAGGAACTTTTCACTTGGAACTAACTGTGTACATCCCCATGAAAAAAATGTTATACACCCTTAGAAGAATGAAAAATTAACATGGTACCGAAATATCTTTATAATCGCAACTTCATTACATGTATACAACCACGATAACTGGGAGAGATCAATCGGAATTCGGAATCAACGTTTTAAAGTACGGTTGCTATTTTGGCACCACCAAAAAGCCAAGGCAGGTTAAATAAGTGGGAACTGGTAACTTGGACCTCGGTGTTTAAAGCTCTCCTTGTTTTCGTGGCATTTTGAGAATTATACTACATGAGGCCTTATTAACCGTACGTACATCAACTACACACTGTAATTATGTCTTGTGGCTTGGTCTAAACACATAAAATATAATTCATAATGAATCTCTTTGTGAATCTGTCGCAATCTATCAGTCTCCTTATTTCAAGTCAACTACAGAAGATAGGGTTGGTTAAGTTTTTATCAAATATATATGTGGCTATGTTATCCCGAACAAAAATCCCCTCAAAACGAACGCACATTTTTAAGAAAATGAAAAGTATTTATTTATATTGTGTTTAAAAATAGTATACCTTATATTTTGTATTATTTTTCTATCGGTAATTTTACTCTCAGATGTAATATTAATTTCTTACGTGAAATGTTATTTCTCAAAACCATTATATTATTTCATTTTGTATTTTAACGGCACTCCTTACTCTCCACACCGGGTCCCCTGGCACTTCTTTCTTCTGACGAGCCGCCTTGGACAGGGTTTGCCACCATTCTGTGCCTCGGCCTACGATCAACAACAAATCAACAATCAACAAGATATTCTAAAGAAGTAAGCCACCCAACAAACAACAGATCACCGTCTTGTGGCCACTGCAGTTTACCAAGTGATTGATCAGGCGACTGATGTTACACATAGCTCATGGATCAGCGTCACGTTTATGGTCGATGACGACACATGTAAACTGTCAGTTAGTTTTCTCTAGCATAATGATGCGATCAACTGGCTGCATGATGTTTCACCTAATTTTCAGTATTGAAAAGAGCACTAAACAATCAAGATAAATGTCAGCACCACGGCCGATGTCTTCGTCTAATATCGTGGCAAATTGTTTCGTTAGTACGTTTTCTTCTAGAGTCCCCACGTTGCATTTTTTCCTTCCCATCTCCCTCATCTTTGGAAATAGAGATGAGCCAGGACGCGAGAAGAAGAAAAAACTTAATGATTCTGTTAATGAGACAAAATTTTTTCTACCTGGAAAGCATTTCGATAATTAAGGCTCGACCTTTTTGGCAAACCCAGTTATAAATGCAATGCAACTGGTTTATTTTGTTTTATCTGTTTATACTTTTCTCCTCGTAATTGATACAGGTCAGTAGCTTTGTTTACAATCACCTTGATCATGCGGAACCTCTCCTTCATGCCATCTCCGCATTGCGCGCTGCACGCGGCCCATGGGGTCCATTCGGTGATCATGCAATCGAAGGGAGCTGCCGAGGTGGAAGGATGTCTAGCATCCAGATCTCTGATCGGTCCGTCGACTGCATTGTCTGTCGGGGAAAAACCAACTCGTTGAGAATGCTCTCCTAAGCGCTTACCTTAAAGGTAAGTCACATGTCAACAAAAACCCAGTCAACTGAAAAACGTATAAAATATGGACTGGACAATTTCAAACGTTGGTGCATACATTGATGCCGCTGATTTAAATGATAATTTTCGTCGTGATTACGGTACATAGGTTTTAATCCATTTTGAATTGAGCTGTGTGTATTGTATGTATTCGCTATATTTTGACCATAGAATAAGGAGTTTTACATTTGATATGAAATGTTTGGGTCAACAGAAATGACATTTTTATAGCAGTTTTTCTGAAACATACATCTGCTTTCTCGAGGGTGACCTTAGGTTGGTTGTTGCATTTATTAAATTTTACAGCTCGTCCGATCGTGCTGGGATAAAATTACTTTGAAAATGAAATTGTGAATCAACCCGTTAGTAAACATTTTGTTATTTTCTCTACATACCTCTGAGAGCGGCACAATTCTCATTACATTCTTGAGCGGTCAAGAAATTATTCCTGTTTCCTCGGCAACCACCATAGCCGAAAGGCAAACACATTCCCTTGGCCAAGTCGAAATACCAGCGCTCGAAGAAGCCCCTGCATGGCCCCACTTCTTGTTCCATCATGCACACAACTGTGGAACAAAATCATTCATTGTCAAAAGCCAAATGAGCATTTCGATATTGATGGTTTGTGATTTCGATCTCTGTCAAATCAAAATGGGCCTTCAAAGTATTTAAATAATGGATGGTTCGGCGAGCTAAGTTATTAAATGTGGTAAAACTGTCAAGGGCCGGTTTTACAATTTCCAGTTATCTCCAAGTTAGGAAGTAAAAAGAAACAACCGATAGGTAGTCACTATGGAGATGAGTTTTTATCTGGAGGCTGTGGGACGAAGGTCTCAAAGAAGCTCTAGGATTCTAATCGCAATAATTTTTCTAAGTCGAATATTAAATGAACAAAAAACAGGCGTGCCTTTGGCTTCATTTGGAGTGATACTGCAATCGAGTTTCTCCATGCATGGCCTCTGCTGCACTAGTTCGAGCCGTTGGCTGCACTTTTCTTGCAGCTCAGGCCCGACGAGAAGAAGTCGTGTGCGTAGTTTCACCCCTTTGCCACACGTAGCGCTGCAGGGGCTCCAGTCGCTCCAGTCCATCACTGGGCACATCGGGTCAACCTGCACACATCAGCAGACAGCAATCAGTAGCAGTCAGCAGCAGTTGTCGGCGGTAGTCAGCAGTAGTCAGCTGTCAGCAGCAGTCAGCAGCAGTCAGCAGCATTCAACAGTCATCAGTAGTTGGCAGCAGTAGTCAGCAGCAGTCAGCAACAGTCAGCAGCAGTCAGCAGTCAGCAGCAGTCAGCAGTCAGCAGCATTCAACAGTCATCAGTAGTCGGCAGCAGTAGTCGGCAGTAGTTAGCAGTAGTCAGCAGTAGTCAGCAGTAGTCAGCACATGTAGACAGGCCAGCAAAGACCAGTATAATGCACGTTAGCCAGAACGACGTTGGTACCCTCCTGCTAGTGCTGACCTGCTTGGCCTGTCAAATCTATCGTCATCCCACCAACTTCCCACTAATTCCTACAACCATGAGTAAAATTCCAACTGTTGAACTTGTTCACTCACGATTTCATGTTTGATGGGTCCGGTGCATAGTGGCTGCATGCATTTCTCCTTCTCCATCAGTGTAACGTGAGGGCATTTCTTGCGCCCCATTTGGTTGAGGAAGCGGCGAGATCTGCTCTTCTGCCCGACGCCGCAATCAACCGAACATTCTGACCACTGGCCCCATGGACCAGTGTCGCACAATCCGTCCGTGCCAGCGATTGGCAAGTCATCTTCGTCATCGTCACCGCCACTGGACAGTGATTTATTCAGTTGAAACTTTTATTTTGACTCGAAGGAGAATCACTTGGGCTACTTTTTCAATAATCAGAATGGTGAATAAGTTGAGTGATAACTTGATGGCGAACTCGTTCACTATTCTCTAATTCATTTCAGACTATCCGGTATGACACGATACGAGCTCGGTGTTCTTTTCCGGGAACAAAAAATACAAAATAGGGCTGCCTATACTTAAAATTAATCCGTTACTTCTCAGCTACGATCTATTACCATAACTCATGGCTCGTGATCGTGGATTTTTGCAAGTGGATTTTTACTGAAAACAATTTTCTCGTGGTGGACCGATGAAGAAGTAAAACTTACCCACACTCGGGAATGGCGGCGACACACATTTCTTTGGATACTAGTTGACGGTCACAACCTAACATTTCGGCTTTTAATTGATTGTTATAAGTACGTTGCCTCATTCGCAAGCCTTTGCCACAAGTAACGGAGCAAGCGCTCCACTCAGAATACTCGCCAGTCGCGCATTCGGCTGGGAAAAATCAAACAACAAAACAGATAAGACGATCACAAAATAACAACACCTCTCCGCGGGAGGATTTCAAAATAATCAGTTTATTGATCTGCTAGTTGGAACTACAAAAAGTTCACAATTATTCGTTAGCTGATTTCAAAATTTCTTACTATCATTTTAAGTAACGAACCTGTGATAAAACTAAGCTTTATTCATTGACTTTAAATCTTAATACAATCTTCAAAACTATATTTTATAATAATTTTATAAAAATAATAAAGCACTTAATATTAAAGCCTTAAAATACAACCCAGACAAATTCATAACTATAGACTTACTGAATTTAAATTCGATTCAACTTACGCCTATTCGTGTCTTCGGTGTTTTCTGCGGTATCGATACTATCTCTTAGAAGCTGTTCCAAATCTTCACAGTTCTTTGGAATGATCTTCTCGCGGGTGATATAGAAACGAGCGATCGGTGCCATCTCTTTACCAGTAGGGTCGTAGAAGGGGGCTCTTGGATCTTCAGGATACATCGAAGTAATCCTATGAATCCTTTCTTGAGGAATTGTCGGCGTGTTAGGTGACTGAAATCAAAATATTTTCAGTTTTGTTGTTGCCAAGAACAAAATTGATCGGAAAGTTTCATGTTAAGAAAAATTGCTCTGCTTAGATTTTGTTGATACAAGTTGGTACAAGGTATATGCATTTTTTGAGTTCAGTACACACCATGTAAGTGATTCCACTGTCGGTACCAGCATCATATGGATAGAGATCAATAACCTTTTCTTCTACCCAGCTGCAATCTTTTTGACATAGGTTTAACCCTGTCACGCCAACGATCCAGTCAGGAGAAGGTCCTAGTGAGATAAAAGTATTGCATCAGTTACCTGACAAGATATAATGTAAAAGATTAAATGCGCATTAAAATCAGTTGAGATTTGGGACGCATTACCAAGCATAGAAACCAACGAAACTAAATGTCGTCTCCTATCGACTCTGAAATTTGAGGTCGTGTTCGAATTAACTCGAGGATACCAAAGTCCCGCCGCTTTGATGAGAGTTCGGAGATGTTTGCTCTGTCAAAAAAGTAAAATTGCAATTGAAAATGAGGTAAGCGGCAAGGAACGCCAAGTGCAGATTGTGTGAAAATTTGAAACGAAGAGGCTGGCGCTGCAATCTTCACCTGCGATCTTAGCTCAGCCTCCATGCCTCCCACGGACCCCCACTCTGCGACCTGGCGGAGCCCATCCGATGCCCGTTGGCCTTCGCCCCAGAAAGAAAAGTTTCGCTCGTGTGAAGCTCCGATCACGTCGCTGAAGTGAGTCAGCCACAATGAAAATGGAAAATCTTTGGGATGCGTCACATTCGACCAGATTCCTTCGAAGACGAGCTGGAAACAGAGAGGCGCCCGTGTTATTTAGTTATACGCTCAGTATTTTTGAAACTAATGTACTTTAAACTTCTTCCAAGGAAAACTTAGGTATAGATATGAAAGAACGACATTCTTGCTTGATATTTGGCTTCATCGCAAGCACAACACTCCGACTCTCCACTGCTTTCTTCTTCAACTGTAGTGAGCTCACACAACTGCCGACTCAATCCACCGTCGTCCGCGTACCAGTTATTACCATCCTCCAAAACCATGGCCCTTGAAAAGTTAAAACAGAGTCATCAGAGTTAAAAATCCCCAAGACAAATTGTTTCAGAAGAAAATTACTGAGAAATTGTTGCAATTTTCCGTTGACTAAGAATTGCTGCTTATCACCAATGAGTTAGATCGCAACTAACGCTACACATTATTGAAACATTTAAGCCCTGTTTCAGTTATTTTAATTTAAAATTTTTACTCGTTTCAAACGAAAGCAAATTCTATTCTGCTACCTGAAGACAATGCACCCCGATCCTTTTGGTGGAGCGTTCCACATAACCTGTATCTCTGTTTTAGCTAAGCCGTCATTTTCCGAGATCGTGTTGATACAGTTCTCGTTGAATTCGGTGAGAGAATCACCGAACAACTGGAAGCTGCCCACTCGCTGGGGCGAGCCATCGGCCTCGGCGTCTAAAGGCTCAACGGTCATGAGAAATCGAGAGAATTGTTGCAGCTTGTCGTGAGTTCTGGACCCAACGATGGACACTGAAAGATTAACAATGCAATTGTTTCACTGAAACGACAGAGTTTAAGTTTCATTGCAATATGCTTAGTGTGTGGTGGGAGCCATATGCTGCAAGGGCGGGTCCACCAGGTAAATTAGGACAGTTAGGACATAAGTATGTTCAAAAATGTCCTATTAATCCTGCACGGCAGTTCAGTTAGGATTTATGAATTTATTTCAAATTTATTTATTTTTAAGAAAAAATTATTTGTGGGTGGAATTTGAGAGTTTGACTTAATAATTGGTTGATTTCCTATACATTCGAATTATTCCAGTAAATTACGCTATGGAAATCGGCGCGTCGTTTCCCTAATCTAGGATGTATAGGTGTGTTATCTGGGAATTAATAGAAAGATTTTCACTTTCACATTCACGTGTATATTTATAATAGTTTATTGGAAAGAAAATTGTGAAATTCTTGCAAAACAAAGTAATTTATTCAATACTCGATGACGAATTTACGTTAATCATCCTGTCCTTTTATGTAAGTCAAAAATATTCTCTGAATTTTATAGATGCCGTTCATAGGTTATATACCAATTTTCACTATCAAAATACAAGTATCATACAGTTATCATTATAAAAATATAAAAATATTGAAAAACATGTCTGGAATTGCGACAGGATAGTCAGGACCATCAATATCTAAACCTGGATCAACCCCTGAAGACGAGTTTGGGCAATTGCCATCCTTGAAATCGAAAATTGTTTCATATTGAAAAAATCGATTAATGATGCTTGTGAATTGGTACTTACGCGTGTAAACAGTTCCAGGTATATATTTCTCTGGTTCTCCAGACACGAGAATTTTGAACCCGTTGTCTCCAGGAGTCTGTAGTGCAAGAGAGTGGTCTTCGTGGGGTTCCCTAGGACACCCATTCGCCAAACTCCCGACCACGAACGCAGCCAAAAGTAGCAATCGCATCTCTGTAGCCCAGCCTCTAGAAGAATCACTTGCTTACTCGGTTACAGTTTCTTCTCGAAGTAAGTACCACTTGTGCACACAATTCAAAGCGTGTTGCAAATAAATGTTTTGTGGGTTATGTTAGTACTCGATCAAAACCAACACTCCGACAACATCCTGACGTCAAAATGATTTCAAATCGTTGTAAATACAACAGAATCCTACAGAATCAGAAGTAGTTTCTAATGCCCTGTGTCGATTCCAAGAACGTGCACAGAAGACGTCAATCAATTGAAATGTTGCTTTCCGTCTGTGGTTGAAAATGTAATGCAGTTAGTACGAGATGAGATGTGATGTCATGGGCAAGAGGATGTGCTCATTACTAAATCCACCCACTCAATTTTGTTCTCAATCTCAAACAACTCGAGCATTCATAATCATAAATGACTTTGATAATAAAATATTATTAAAGTGCAGAAAGTTTAACCGACAACTCAAGAGTACGAAACCGAAAGATTCGGTGGGATTGCTTGCCTGTAAAACTATTAAGTATTCATTGGAAAAGATGAAAAATAACCATGCGAAAGTATTATGTGTGAATTTTTTTTGTAATTTTTTTTGGTTGGCAATTTGAAATGAAAGATCACTACGAAAAATGTTTCTGTTTCAAATAGTTATATGAAAAGTCCGTCAATCTAGATGTTCAAGTCATTTGATTCTATGTTCACACCCTTTTAATATAAGAACTACACACCAAATTACCTGAATTGATTGACTTTGGTGCACTGAAACGCACCAGCGTTATTGGTCGTATAGTTCTGTCTCGTCACTAGAAAATACACAAGTACTATGCATTTACTTCGAACGTTTGATATCAGCTCTGTTCAGATAAGAAGGCCGCTAGAGGTCAAATCGACAGCAATATGACGAAATGACGTATAGGTCAAAAGACATGCTGCCCTATTGGCTGCCTAGTGGGTTCCCCAAAAAAAGCACAATTCTTGATCAAAGTCAGATTTGAGTTGGAGGGGATAAGATTTCACTATATACTGTAGAATTTGCCGGGAGCGAATTAAATTAATGGAAGGCATTTGGATGATTTTGGCATTGAGTTAGTGTATTGGATTAGACAAGGACCTCTTATTGGAATTGTCAAACAACAAGTTCCATCAGCTTTCAACAGTCAATCACCGTTTGGCGATCATTTGATTCAGCCCCGAATTCCGGGAAGAGAGGTTGCTTGGCTTTGCTGATGATAGTGATACTTGATACGGTCAACACCATGTGATACGGTCATCACAAGATCACTCCAACCGTCACAACTGCATCATTTGATCTTGAAATCCCAGACCGTATCGCGAAATGCGCGAAATGGGCTTCAAATATTTTGGGTTTGGAGAGATGGTATTTGCTATTGTTAATAATCCTACTTGCTGGTACCGTCAGCATGTCAGCGATCTATTTTTCTATCGGCTGCCATGTTAACCAAAATTTTTACCAGCCTTTTCTTCTAATGGATTTTTATTGTAATTTGCTTTTATTTCTAATAAGTGCTGTGCATGTATTCAGTGAAATATTAATTTGAATAAATTTTAAAATGGTTCTTGTATATTGCGTAACTCTAAATCTAAATAATCTGGGATCTATGACTTTGACCCAGCTTTATCTCATGTACTGTGAACACAAGACGCTCGTGTACCTATGTCTTACAAATACTAGCCGAATATAAACTTGTCAGTAGTACTAAGAACTAAGAACATCCAGCTTCTTGAAGATAGGACGGTGAGGCATTCACAGATGCTACAAGCAACGTGCCTTCGTTTGTTGTCCACTTTTCGACAAAATCGTCATCGTGAAAAAAAATGCCACCATTTGATAATGAGGTGAGGAAGTCGGCGAAATGCCTTATTAATAAATCTATGGTATAATTATACCATCCTTACAGGGCTACAAAGAAAGGTCGTTTTTTTGTCATTTTTTAATTATATCAACTTAACAGTTATATTTTGTGTTTATTAAGAACATAGCCTAATCTGATACAATCATTTAATAAAATTCGTTTTATTTTATTTTCCCCTTGTGAGCCCATTGTATTTTTGCATTTTTGTGCAATTTCCAATTGTTATTTGCCCATTGTAAACAAGTAATGGCAGTAACAGGGGCAATGATCACTCTAAAAAAATCTTGTTACTTATTATTTTATAGAACTGTTGCACAAATCTGAGGTAAATAATGCTTTGTTGACTTCAATAATATTAAAAGTGGAAACTCCGTCTAATAACTACTATCACTATCACTTTTCTTGCATATCGTACTTAACACCTACGTATTTCGCCCATCTCGCACAAAGATGCGAAAAAGGTGACCTATACTGCATAATGATTGGCAATTCCCTGCTTCGTGTTTCCAGGGAGCTGAAACCAAGAAGAATTTCAGTAATCCAGTAGCGTTCAGCATGAACGAGACGCACTGCCTATTCCACTGCCAGCATCACCGCTACTGGGAGCTGACCATCCTGTTTCCCCTGCGCACAGCGATTGTCTTGGCAGCACTCGCTTGTTTAGCCCTGCTCTTCCGCCGCTGCCCTGGCGCCACCGTCGGCATCATTTCCGGTTGCATGGCCACGGTGGCTGTGTGGATGATATTGCTAGCTGGCGTTGATATGAGAACGCCAAAGTATGAATAGCACTAACAGGTTAGTCGCCCCTTAAGCACAATGATAACTATCCCTAAATTATATTGATATTGATATATTATACATATAAAAAATTGGTTGTATTTTCGATACATTCATCGCAAACTATTATTGTTCTTGCAACACATGCATCGTTGTTTGCTTTATTTGAGTAAATTGGATACATTCATACCAAGTCCCAGAAGAGTTCGAACTTTGCAAACAAGGTACCAGCTCGCCAGTCTCTTTGGATGGTGTGTGTTTAAAAATTACACTTTGCAGCCAATTGATCGATTCCATCTTTCCACAAGATAAAATACTCGCATGAGTATTTAGTGAGCCAGAGAGTGCAATCAATTTCGTATTATTATTTAAAAGAACGTACAGCTATCCTTATACTTATTTGACAACATGGTGATATCGGTCAGAGGAATAATTTTCGGTGCATTTAAGACTATTAGGTGTAACTTAAGTGTCCATAAGCAATGGAGATGCAAGATCGATGTGTGAAACTCAAACGTTTTTGTCTGGGGCGCTGTTATTGACCCTATTGTAGATGCAAAGATATGCATAAGGGCCGGGTGGGAAAGGGGGTGTGTTGGGAGCCCTTAGTGACATTTGTGCGGTTGGACCCGTGAGATGCTGTTTCGCCAACAACATGTTTTGGAGCAGTGGCCCAACAAGCCGAGCACAACTGCGGATTCCGCGCTTAAAACTGGCCTTGGGCCTTGGCATACCATACGCACTGATTCTTTAACTGATTTCTCGTCAACGTCCGAGCTCTTACTGTTTGTCTTTGTGAGATAACATTCGCAGTTCAGTGTCACCAAGGAACTGTTTCTGGCTTTAGCTCCAAAGAAGGACAAAATACGTCGCTCTGATTACACCCAATTACCGAATATTTACAGACTCCTGTAGCCAAGTTAGTTTCCATTTGAATATAACATCACCAACAAGTTTTAATTACAAAAATTACAACAACGAAACTTTGCGGTCCTCTGAGCACACACTTTTGTTTTAATTTGCTCGGAAAGAATTGAATACCGCTGATCGATTTTCCAATAAAATTGTATAACAGTGCACAGTGCTCTCATTTAAAGCTCATTTGTGGCGAAAACAAAATGTAAACCTGAAACACATCAGCTGCCTGGATCACAACAATGTATCCCTCCAAACACCTTCCAAGAAAATCCGCTACGTGGCGCCCATGTTCCTTGCCTTCTCGACGCTCAACTTTTATGAGCGACAGGAGTCGGCTCGGTTTTTTTCAATCACAAATTGTTAAATACTTCTTTTTGGAACCTTCACAGTTTCATTAGGTATGTACACAAAATCATCATGATTTCACGTGTGACCATGTACTAAATTCACTGTATAAATGTGAATTATCTGTTAGAACTTCGTTTTATGTTTATGCATTTCGTTTCAGGCTTTCTAGCAGGGAAAAGATGGACGGCAGATGCGAATTGGGAGAAAAGCCATGTGATTACCCTGAGCTGTTTGCGAAAGAAGACATCGATTTAATGATTATAGCAGTCGTAGCTATCATGGTTGTCGCGTATTTCTTCTTTGCACGAAGGTAATTATAATGAGAAGATAATTTTAAGTCCTATTCCTAGCTAAACTGCAGGCCGCCATGTACATCTCCTCGCATGGCCGGCTTTGCCTAAAATTTCACCAACTCATCGTTGATGAGTTGTAGGGAAGGAGGGGGGGGGGGGGGGGGGGGTTGAAAGTAATTTTACAGTCCCAAATCTTATCACCATACCTTATAAACTAAATGAGTAATGCTATTGCGAACTGTATTTTAGCCGTGAATATAAAACCTCTATTTTTATTCTGATGGGGCTGGCTGGCTGGCTGGCCAGTATCCACACACCTTCCCAATTGCGTTGCGGCCTTTTAATCTCATGAGGTCGATTCACAATTTTCTTGTTCAGTTTCGCGTAAATCTGCTAGCAATGTTGTGTGTGTACTTTTCGAAGCTTAGGGTGCATGTTAATAAGCAGCTGAATAAGTCAATAATTTAATTTAAAACAATTGAATAAATGAGGCGGTGTCCTCACACCTTGCCAATAAAAAATTCCAGAGGCAGTGGCTTTTAAGAAATTTATTTTCAACTATGCCGTTCTAGAAATATTTTAATTTTAAATTTGTGGCTAAAAATCCTTTTTATTTTCTCCACTGTATTGAACACTGTACTGTATGGTGTGTATTGTATTTGTATTTTATAAACCAACCGAAATCGTATGATTATTCTGTTCAGTCCGAAAATTTCAATTGTTTATATACATTCAGTCATAAATTTAATAAATTATTCTTAAATAATTCTTAAGTCATTATGGAAATCTCCGTACATGAACTATTTCATATCTTATTAATTTAATCATTCATTGAAGCAGCCTTGTTTCGTCTGCTCTTTTAATGCGTCACTTATAGACTTCAGTGATTTCCCCATTAATTTTTGACCAAAGTTTGATTCAATGTTTGATTATCTGTAAATGATCCCTTGCTTTTCCTATTTACACTGTTTTTTTCTTGCCAACACTCAGCTGAAGTTTTTTTTTTCAATCACATAACGATTTTAATAATCTTGATTTTTGATTTGAGCCTGGTAATTTTAAGTGCATTGTGTATTAAAGTAGTGACTGCGAAAGGCTTCCACTGAAGCTTCCGCACAAGCGCCAACTAGCTGTGCATGTTTCATTGCAGGGTGTTTATAATGAGACGAGAAGAAGTGGAGCATCAGGAAGAACTCCGTCAAGCAAGGGCCGAACAAGCCCTTCGTAAGGCCGAACAAGCCAAACAAGAGCTTATTAGGGCCGAGAAAGTCAGATTGGCGATACAAGACGCACACATTAAGGCCGTGTGTCGAGAAGTCCGTTTTAAGGCCCTTGCAGAGCTGAGGGCGAAGCAGGCTGCGGAAAGAGCCCGTCGATCTTAATGTCTCGGAGTTCGCCTCGAGATTCGAACCCAAGAGCTCGTCAGCCAAACATGAGCTCTATGGGTTTTCAGTCAATTCCGTCTTCTTTTCTATATTAAGCCCAAGTGGCATCCCTTCAGGAAACTTGTTGGTAATGAACGCTTGGTTTTGATTACGTCCATCTTCCAAATTTTCGTTAAGAGCGTACATGCTGTAAATTCTACGTAAACTAATTATATTTACTTTTTTAAACTTCGAAAATGTTTTTGTTGAAATGTAGTTATGAATGTAAAGTAGGTTGTGGAATAATGTTAATGCAACTTTGTTGCCATTTGGCAACCAAAAAGGAACCCCTGTTGTGTGAGGTATCTGTATAATCTTCACCATATCAAAAGGGATTTGTTTCACCATTGAATCCCCAACCATAAGGGTACTTAGAAAATGCGAAGAATATGTTAAATTTCGGATTCGGTGGTAAAGTTTTATATTCTCACATCTCAAATCTCAATTTTAATCTCATTTTTACCACCGTCATTAATGTACGATTGGTAATTGCACCAAGGCCATTCAGGTATTTTACAGGTCTTACAAAAAGTCTCAAATCAAAAGCCGATCAGCAAAATGTGTTTCCCTATAAGACACGGCTGTTGGTAACCGCTTATAATTTGGCGTTATTCGTTGGGCTCGTATAAAGCCTAAAAGTAACCGATTAATAGCATTGGGCACTAATCTCGAACCAGGAAGCACAAAAGGTTTAACATATCTAGGCATACTTACTTTTCAATTTAAGACTTATTTATTTAAAGAAAAGCCAGGCAAATGTTTGGAAAAAAACTTAAAATACTTATCAAAACGCAGCTAGCATGAGCCCCTTAGGAATTTGACATGTTTCTGTTGGTCTTTGAACCGACGACCACCCTCTCATCTGACACACATTCTCTACAAGCGTCAAATCTTCGTAAAGTTAGATTATGCACTTTAGTGATCAGTGATACCTGCTTTGGAAGAAGTGGAAGAAGAAGCTAGCCGAGAGCTGAGGAATCACTGGTAATACAGGTAAGATTGTCTTCCTAAGTCAACAATCATAAATCTAAGAAAATTATTTGAATTCGCTGAAGCATTATTAATTAGCTCACTAAATTATGTTTCAAGTTGAAATAATCTCCAATAATAGAATGGAACTCACAAGTAGATTGATTTCCCTAGTTACGAGTGTTGATTTCCCTAGTTAAAAACATGTGTCACAAGGCTCGGACTTTCCACTGGAAGTGCGGTAAATGTTAGTCGTTCGCGGCTAACCATACCATCTTGCAAACAACCCGCACTTTCTTATATTTAGCTCACCAATGTGCATTGAAGAGGGAGAATTCAAGACCACCTGCCCTCGATGGTGTTGTGCGTAGAATAGCCCACTTGCATTCCAAATTGACGACGCGGTTTCAAATCCCTGAACATATATAGTTTTGGAGCTCAAGATTCAATTAAAATTGTTCGTTTATATTTTGCCCAGCTTTCATGTTGTAGTAAGTTGATGTAGAGTATAAAAAATTATAACAGTGGAGCATAAGACTCGATCGTCTGCAATGTCAAAAACTCAGACATTACATTTCTTACATACTCTAGGTCCATCACAATGAATCGGAAGGAATTATAAATGCATTGGACATTACAACAGCGTGGTCCAGTGGATAGCACGTTGTCTATCGGAAGAGTCAGCGTTGCGACCCGGGTTCGATCCCTGCAGTAGGTGTAGCTTTTTGGTCATGTCCGGAATTTTCAAAATACTGAATAAACACTGAACAACAGTGAAGTATAGGACTTGGTCGTCTGCAATGTCAGAAACACAAGTCGTTCGCCTAAAGCAAAGCGTGTTAAAAAAATCACTGTCACGCAAAATCAATTGCTTTGTGATATTCTCGAGTATGAATCTAGATTCTCGGCCGAAGTCGATGAGCGTTGAGAACGAAACAAATGCCCTCCTCACAGTCATCTGCTGTGTGGTCGAGTGCACAGCATCGCTGTCTCCCATCAGGAATGCCAGGGTTCGCTTCCCGATGCCGGCGTGACTTTTTGTCCAACAATCTTGGGCTGGCACTTCATCGTTGGACGGTGCTTGCTGGTTCTACGTCACGAAGAGCCAAGCTGAGACACCTGACAGCCAGAGAACAACTGAGACGTTCAATTTATTACGGCCTCTAGGTTCAACACACTGAATGGGAACGAAATATAAACAGAAGCGTCACCAACAACAGCGTGGTCCTGTGGATAGCACTATTGCTCTCGGATGGGAACCCGTTGAGATCCGTGTTCGATCCAAGCAGCAGGCGTAGCTTTTTGGCAATGTCTGGCATTGTCAAAATACTGAATACACACTGAAAAACAGTGAAGTATTGGACTTGGTCGTATGCAATGTCAGAAACAGCCTAAAAAAAGCACATCAGCTTACCATGTGCAATGTGTAGGGAGAATTCGAGTTTACCTAACATCGACAGTGTGGTGCATTGGATAGCCCACTTGCCTAGTAACCTAGCGACGCGGGTTCGATTCCCCGAGCATCCAGCTTTTTGGAACTCTAAATTCAATTTAAAAATTTTCACGTGTATCGTGCAAAGCCAAGAAGTAGTAGTAAGGTGTTGTAAAAAATAAAAAAAATATACTAAGTCACAGATTTGTTCAATTTTATCTACCAGATGGCGCTGTCTACCAAATTTGTGCACACTCGAGGCTGTTTGGAGCTAACATTTTGGCCAAGATGAGTGCAAAAGCTTAGGGTGCTAGGGTGGGACGTTCAATTTTTCCGCGAAAATTCAAAGCGAGGGAGCGAAGCGACCGAGATTTGAATTTTCGCTACTATCTTTAATAACATTCGCCTAAATTAAATGCAAAAAGGCTTTCGCCTCCCTGTACTGGCCGGGATTCGAACCCGGTACCTTTCAGTTATCAGTTTCGTACCCTAACCACTGGTCTGTCGAGACGTGATTCCAGTTGGGAGATTTTTAAGGTATAAGAATTACTAATGGTTTGTTTACCTTTTGTACTTATTAAAATTTCAACGGCGAGGACGTACCCCCGCCACTCTAATTCATGAGCAAAGCTCAAAAGCCACCCGGATTTAAACGCATCATCTTTGCGTTACGAACCAAGCGACTTACCCACTCGGCCATTCGAGGGATTGTGGCTGATATTTTTCATTATATATATTTGTTGAAAGATCTTTACAATGGTAAAAATGCGATATGTCGCAGGCTTCGAACCGGGCTCATGCTCGTTTCAGCTCACCAACTAAGCAATTAACCACTGAGCCATTTCATCACGTGCGATCACGTACCTTGTTTATGAAACATGAGGCTTGATATATTTTTTTTTACTCTTTACTATGTCACCTGGAATATAAATCGAATAAATTTATATCAATAGCCAAAGAACTGCCTATATTTAATTTGGAAAATTTTGAAGGTAAAATTTATGTGAATTAGTCAAACATAAATGCACGAAATACACTGCCCACACCGTGCAGGCACACTGCTACATAGGGCAGGTTGGCGAACACGTGACCAGGGTCTGAAAAGAGCACGGTTCGCCGAGTGAAGCTTTCAGCGCATCTGCAAAGTCAACTCTCGGCGCAAAAGACTTTTTGCTTGTAGCCGAGCGCGAGACTCATGCCAGCGCTGAAATATATTACTATCCTCCTCCCTCCTTAGCAATTTCTTTTTTTGATCACAAAATAGTGGTTGCGGCGTCATATGACAACAGTGCAATCTCTGATTGGTTGAATCAACTTTTATCAGACAATGAGAACCACGTGTAGATTTTGACTAACGGTAGTGTGACCGTGCACTCGGCACGGTAAACATCGTGGTCCTGTCGGTACGCCGGCAGTTGTTTTTGATATATTTTTTCGATGAAGCATATCATGATTGAAATTTCTCGAGGGACAGAAGACTTACTCGAAAATGTGTTTATCTCTCTCATGGTTACTAGAGCGGACTTGGACTATTGCTAGGGGTTTGCGGAGTCTCTGATCTAACCGGCAGTTCGTTAGCCTTCAATTCAAAACAAATATTTCCGATTCGCACCCACCAGCAAGACCCGGGTTCGATTCCCAATGACCCTTACAATCAATAATCATTACACTGATCTTAGAACCATGACAGAAAAGGACAGTAATGCCAGAGACTGTAACGAAGACTCGGTGCACATATTTAAAAACGGTAGCTAAAATTAGGGAAAAACTTACATTCACTTAAAATATAATTTAATCACGTCCCAGATATTGTTAGTAAGATTCAATAACTTTTATTTTGATTAATTTGGGTACAACATTTAATAAATGATTATAAAAAAATTATAATTCACTCTATTGACGATGATCATGTGATTGGGTGTCATCCCTCCATGACCGCGAACCATTGCCACCTTGACACATCATCTGTGAGAAAATAATTTTTGATTAATTTTAGATCAGTACCAAATTGCAAGAACACATTGAGACTCACGAACAATTATTTGCTTATGCTACTTTACGTTCAAACATTCGACAAAATAAAAAAGAGTTCAACAGCACGTGACGCCAAGAGCAGTCCTAGCAAAACCTCGTTAGTACGTTGTCCGATCAACCAGCACTTGTCTGTTAGGAAGCTGGGTCTAATATTAAAGAGGCGGTCCAAGGTCTCACCCACATGCACGACCAGAGACTTCACTGTGTTTGTTTTTTTTCTGCGAGATTTCAAATGGTCAAAAAACTTTAATTGTCCAATCGGCTTTAATTTGATAACTTACCTATACCAATCAGAATAATATTGACTATATCGACCTCAAACTGAAATGTTTAATGATTGTAATGAGGTTGTGCGCTGCACTCCCTGCATCAATACACCCTCCACCCAGATCTGTGCAGTGCAGCATCGTCACGAAGCACTTACCACGAAAAGTGCATTTCTCAAATATTTTGGTCTTATTAGGTTTGTGGTCTTAGGCGTTAGGCAAAAAGGCATAAGTAACTTTTCGATTCACGATAACTTTACGATTCAATTCAAAGAAAATTGAAAATAACAGATGAATTTATTGCACATAACAAATCTTCAAAAGTTCAAAATAATCTATACAAGGGCGTAAAATGATATTTGTTTTGTTAAAGTGTGCGTTAGGCATTTAATGTCATTGATTGACATTGAATTGATATTGCGAGAGGGTTAAATCGTGCTTATTTTTTAATTGCGGGAACATTTTGGGTTAGGGCCCTTCTTCTGGAATACACACGTTGGCTGTAATCAAGTGAATTTTCAAATCCACCCACTCTCACCAATATCTTTACCTATAATCTATTGAAAAAATTAAGCATATTCGCTGACTCTTATAGAACTTTATTCCAGCGAATATTTCTTGTTCCGAAATAATATTCTGTTGTGTGCCTACAATCTTTACATCAATATGACGAGAAAATCTTCTAGCTAAGGAAAAAATGTCCAAATGCAAAAGATATGGTTTGATAAAAATGACTGCCTATAATATTGTAAAATTGTAGCAATACTGTAATCTTCCGGAAAGGACGATGTATCAGCAAGTCATCGTGAGCAGTGCACCTTGCTGGTAGCTGGTAGCAGGTAGAGGGTAGTGAGCATGTGCGGGGGCTGTTCCATCGGGTTCCGTGGGCCGGCCGCAGGGGTGGGTTGGCCAGGGGGGCGGGAGAGGCATGGGAGACAGGGGAGTCAGGGAAGGAAGGGTGCAGGGCAGGGGAGTCAGGGGAGGAAGGGTGCAGGGCAGGGGATAGTCGGGAGTGTCACGGACTAGCACAGCAGCAAGCGAGCCGCAACATAACCAACATCGACCTCCTCGGGATCACAACTCAGCACCCTGCCGCCCACTGCATTGGCCCAGACCACGTGGATCGACTAGACCGGATCAGACCGTACCAGACCGGATCAGACCGTACTCGACCGGATCAGACCGTACTCGACCGGATCAGACCGTACTCGACCGGATCAGACCGTACTCGACCGGATTGGTCGCACCAGACCGCATCAGACCGGATCAGACCGGACCAGACAGAGCGCACAATCAACATGGGACTCCCAAGACATAACGAACGAATTGGCCAGAAAGTAAGTACGATTTTTTTTTGGGGGGGGGGGGGGATTTCTGTACATTTAAAAATATCAATAAGTATGATGCATACTTTTTAACATGTCTCCTAAGGATGTTAAGACGTATCTAGGTAAAACGCAGCTGAATTTACATGCCTCAGCATACTAGGGTTAAAAAAATAACTATTTCAATTTGGATGTGCCCGAATAAGTAAGAACCACAAAGGAGTAAAATCACTAAAATACTGATCACATGATCGGTAAGTTTACAACACGTACAACACGTAATGGAGTATGTTGGGTTCATTATTTCTTTCCAAGCGAACTGTGAATCATTCTCTACATTGTAACAAGCCAAAATAATTGATCTGCCAAGAAAATTGGGCGATTTTTTGGAAAAACTTGTATAGCGTTACTTTACTAACTTCGTGCGTCTAAAGTTTGATACTACCTCATTAGGGAACTCCACTGTTCCTGATCGTAAAATTGACAAGTAAGTCGCAATATAATGCATTGTTGACATGTAATTTCAATGCTAAAAAAAAAACGTGTCTACTTGCAATCTGAGCGAGTTGTAAATACTTGCAACTAAAAATGCACAAGTGTGCGCATTACGATTTTAAAGCAAAGTGTCCTTAAATCTCAGTCCAATTAAATATTTTCTTGACACGATTTTTGACACGCGAAATGATTTGGACCCGATATGGCATTTTGCCTCCCTGCCTGCTTGCTTGCCTGCTTGCTTTGCTTTGCTTTGCTGTCAAATGATGACATTCTCTACATCCCCATACCCCATACTACTACCCTATACGGATACCCTATCCGCAGGTTTTCCCTCTCGCAAGAGAGTCCCGAAAGCCATGGGGACTGACTGAAGATCCACTCTGCAATATCATCTATTTTTAGACATTCATAACGCTTCAAATCTTCAAAATTGACAGTGGCTAATTTTTTTCTCTCCCAAAAAAAATATTTCTCCTTTTATAAAGTGACCAGAAGATTTTTTCTAAGCCCCTTATGATATGGAGAAACAAACTCTTCGGCGATTATGACTCTCTACCTTCCCTTTATTCCATCGCACCCTGCTCTCTCTCCCTCTCCCTCTCCCTCTCTCTCTCCCTCTCTCTATCTCTCTCTTTCTCTCTCTCTTTCTCTCTCTCTCTCTTTCTTTCTCTCACTCTCTTTTACCATCCCTCTCAAAGAATATTGCCGGAACGGACTGGCAGATTGATACACATTATTGGCAATCTGCCATAAAAATAATAAATAATAATAAATATAAAAATACGTGCTTCTAGAGTGAAGAATAAAATATTTTAGTGCCAAGCCAAGATTTTAATTTGGTAATCCCTTCAAAGAGTAACGACATATAATACAAATTATGTCGAAATTTCGTTCTGAGTTTTTAAACATAATTCCTTTTGATGATCTACCGCTTGATTCATGATCTGGAATCTGGAACGAAAACGGGGTTCATTAAAGTGTATATCACGTAGGTTTATCACGATAAATTGCATGGAATTGCATGGAATTGCATGGAATTGCATGGAAAGACACAAATTGCATACATAAATTGGAATACATTGCATTCATGCATGGTCTGTTATACTCGAAGACAGATGCGCTACGCACATGCTTTTATTTCTTACCAAGCATTGAACATCGATCAAGAGTCAAACTATGTGAACTCAACTGAACTTAGCTAGGCATTGAAATGAAAACTACTCTACAATTTATCTGCTTAGAAATGTTTAAAAATTTGGAAAGCGATAGAATGCTCTCCTAGTATTTGCAATGTTCAATGAGCATCTTATAGATATCCTTACTGCTGAAGAGTGATAGAAAATTGATAAGTTATTTCTCCCCAAGGGGGTCGCTCGTCTACGAAGTACATAAACATATTTTTGTGATTTGTTGTCACAGGTGGCCGACTAAACCAACAACCATGAGTCCGTTTCTGAAAGTAATGCAACTGTTCCTGATGATGACTGGAACAGTTTTGGGAATGTTGTTACTCCTGTTGGTTACTCCAGACATAGAGGACACGATGTTGAGGGCAGTTGCCAGATACCAAAGAAGGCACTACTCACCGCCAGAAATAGTCATCCAAAACAAGTAGGTCAGACATCAGAGCAGCTATGGCAGTTTTTCATTGCTGGATATGAAGTGAAACGATCAAACCTTTACTCATAAAATTTTTTCTCAGTAACATAAATTGTATAAAGACATTTTCCTTCAGAAAAATTTGTGGTACCTACTTATAAGATATTCAAAAAATGTTTTTTGAATCAAAATTAAGTTCAATTTTAGATACTGATCTAATGGCTGCCTTATACAAAATATTTGACTGAAAATAATAGCAAGTAGAAATCAGGTCTGTTAATTAACCATTTCATCTTTCTTACATAATTATGTTGCAAATTAACATTCTAATAAGTGGCGTGATACCAGGTAATATTTGCATTTGGGTTTTCCGTGCATCTGTCCTATTAACCATTCAAGAAACTGTCACGTCTAGGTTTCGTTTAGGACATATTTACTTACGAACAAGAATTTGTTCCAGCATTCGAATCGAAGAAGAGGCATCAGAAGTGGTGAAGACGGACACAATACCGCAGCATTTGGCCAAAGGTAGGGAAAAGGTTCTACGATTCTACCGTTCTCAGCACGCTCGATTTTTCTCAGCACACACGTATTCTAATAAGAAATCAAAGAACACAGCGTGACTTGAACATACTAATGACGGTGTGGTATGTGAATCAGGGTAAAGCCAAGTGTATATTTTGATGCAGGTCGAGTATAGTTGAAGATATCGAGGGGGTTTCACTGGGAGGGAGTGGGGTTGTTTGGGGACTAGGGGGCTAGGGGCGGGAGGATAGGTACCACTACCACCCTCTAATGAACAGGGGTGAACAAAATAGCTCAGCTTAAATCGCCGCTTGGATATTTCAGCTGAATGGTAAAATGATAGAACGATTTTTTGCTAACTATTCATTTTGTTTATCTCTTCATCTTGTAATAGATTAACAAATATCAGCTGCTTAGAAGAAAATAGCCGAAAAAAATTCGTAACACGGCATTTAAAGTAAGCGTGTTCCAATTCAATAAAAAATAATTTGTGAAAAACACGACTAAGCAATTGTGTCATGTCGTAAAAAATATATATAATAACAGGAATTGCCTATATAAATGCTTCTTTCCTGAAAATTCAATATTGAACATAAATCATCATATGTTTTAATATAATTCATTGTTTGAGAAAACTGAACTGAGAGAAAAAACATAAAGATGTTTGAGCATAAATAAGACCTGAGCCCAGTCGTTCCATCTGAAAAGCAATCATCTTGTTGATGCAAGGTTCAAGATGCCACGAACATATAGGCTAGGAGGCACTCTCCCAACAAGAGACAAGCAAATCCTCCATAATGCCCTTCTACGGTCCCAAATAAAAACAACTTCTGATATTGAGGAAGCATGGTGGGCAACCATCAAAACAACCAAACATTCAAATAGGTCAAGCACATGGATTTGCTGCCAGCATCTTCGGAAAACGAACGCTCCAACCAATAAGGAAATACATTAAAATTATGCATTTTCTAGACTCAGTCGTCGAAAGAAAACCCGATGAATAATAAGTATGTTTGACCCACCCCTGTGTGTCCGCTCGTTCGTGAAATATTCCTCCTGCTACGACCATGCTATAGCCACCATTGCTGCCCCCTGGTGATCCGACGCCGACGCCGACGCCGACGCCGACGCCGACTACCGGCTAGCGACTAGCGTGCAATCATTTCCAACTCCCCAAACACGCAATCACACACCTTACAAACCATCATTCCCACCTTACCAGCTTTCCTAGCTTTCCCAGATTTCCCACAATCGCCACGGGCTTTCCTCGTTTGCAGAGATTTCCTACAATTGTCTTACTGTCGAATCGTCCTATCAGTCCTTCACATGCTTCCAAAATGCGTCTGTTCGCTTCGGACATCCAACGCTCTTGGTTCACTTGTTAGTTTTAACGTCTTGATTTAACTGAATTTCACAATGATGAGTTCTTCTCCTATTAAAAATATAAAACCAGCTGAAACAATTCTACTCTTAGCGTGTATTATTGGCGTTCTCTACTATAATGTTGTGAAATGACGACATCTAGAATTGACACCAGATAGTTTTCCAGATCCCAGATTTTTCAAAAGTAGAAATAATAGAACAAAAAATTCAAGCTACCTAGAATTTTGCTGCCGCTAATTATAACTGCGTATCAAGAGCATTTGTTTAAAGATGCAGGTGCTGATTGCCGCAGACATCTTTTGGAAAGAAAAAATGAAAAAAAGCTTATAGACCCCTAAAACAGATTTGCAACTAAAATTTAATACTAATCTGCTTCAAAATCGTAACCTTCGTTATTTCAAGAGATTTTTAATTTTATACACGGAAATTTTTGCCAACACCCGATCGACTTGAATTTAATCTTCGGGTAATGTTAAAGGTACCAAACTGGTACACTATGGCATCTATGACATCCAGGAATATGATTTGTAAATCTCACAAAAAGATATTTGTCCCACTACCTAAAATGTGGTAACGAGTTCAACGCGGTCAAAGATTTCGTCGGATTTCGTCAGCAACACTTTGATAGTGCGTTTTCTTCTCTCAAATGATTAGTAATTACATGACTGTCAATGATAAAAACCTATGCGAAGGGTGGTACAGGCGAAAAACTGCGAAACAGTTCCTGATGCCACTTTTCTTTCGTGGATGGAGTGATGGGGTGATGGGGGGACTGGGGAGGATGGGGGGGGGGGCGATTGGGGTGGGGGCGATGACAGAAAATGTGAGTTCGCAAGGGCGTTACTCGCGTAAGTCTATTGCCGCATGCACGTCGAGAGGCAATTATAATTGAAATTGACAGCTCTTTATTAATATGAATCGTCTCGCAAGATATTTTTGCACACCACCGAAGTGTCTATTCAATTTGTCAGAATTCAGTCAGGCTTAAAAAACAGGTCAACGCCTTTATGTGTTACAGCGATAATTTCCAAGAATAATCGAAGAAACTAAGTGATTTTTGGAATAAAAAAAGCACATCAAAATGATTTGAAAGTGTTTACATGAAACTGGAGCTGTAGACAAAGATTGCGACAGCAAGGGTGACCAACGGGTGCATAACGCGTCAGCTGTGATCGACTTGATGACTTAGATACCCGAACGCATGATAGAATAGCAAACTCCTCGGGGAATGAAGAATTTCAAACAACGGTTGTAATCGGGAACAGCTTTGAACTGGAGTGGATCGGATTATTAGATTAAGGTAGTGTAGTAACCAAGTGCCCATGTGCCCTTGGGTACTGACCTCCATTCAAGTCAAAAATTATGCTGCAGTTGGCGTGATGAAAAATTTCATTGCAATTCTTTCGAAATCCCCCGACTGGCATAAAACCAAAATTAAAAACACATTGTGAGTGGAGAAAAAAACGGACGTCAGTAAAGTTAGGACATCTTCAAAATGTAGATTGGAAAGTAGAATGTGTATGAAGATATTTTGTTTTATGTTCAACTGTGGACTAGAAATTAGATTTCTGGCGCAACGTAAAGTGAGTGTGAAAATTTCTTTTGTTCTTTATAGGTTTAGGTTTAGGTGTGATACAATTATTTTTCAAAAAAGTTATGAGCCAATCTATGGTTATATTCTGTTAGACCCAGATTTTTCTCGAATTGAAAACGTATATTAAGACAAGCTGAGCGTTGGCTCACTCGGTTTCCCTCATTACTTTTTCAAATCTTTTCATTTAAGCCGAATCCTAGAAAGTTTTAAGTTACAACTAGAGTCAAATCTCTGCTATACATGTTTTTTAATTTAAAAGTCGAATAAATGGTAAAACAGCAGTTGTGGATTTAATCTTTCATATGATGGAACTCCGTTTGAAAAATATCATATAAAAATCATTTTTATGTGATTTTCAACGTGGAGACATTAATAATGAAGAGGTGCCAGAAAATGTACCTATATAGATATGATAACCAAACTTTTATCTAGTTTTGAGGTCAGAAAACTCTAGTGCAATGAATTGATACTTGGCACATATTTTTTGAAACATGTAGAAACTCAATCAATAATGATTCTGATTTGTGATTAATTATGCCACAGTTTCGTTACTATAGTACCGATAAAACAGCAACTACCTTTGTCTCTGAGCGATGCCTAGAATTTGTATTAAAAGCAGCCAGAATCGAGGTTTTGATTTGCTTGTTTGTAATAAATATTGAAATCGGAAAACTGTCTAAAATAGCATACAAATTTCTATTTGGCTTCTATCTATGATAGGCTATATTTCGGTCAACAAAACTTATAAGCTTGAATAATTGACTTATTTGTTTGTACTGATCATCTCTGAAAGGACATATTTTGGTCTTAATCCTGAAAAATAGTAAGGAAATCAAGAAAATCGTGTCAATGACACGCAATTCTGTAATGTTTAACCATCTCGTCGAGATGAAACATCAAAAAGCAACCACCTCGGTCGCCTGAACAAAGCTATTGTGTTGATCCGCATCGAATCGAATCGAATTAAACTAATTTATTCCTGGTCCGTGCTCTTAATTCGTAGGCAGATCAATAAGTGTGGAAGTGGACAGGAATCGCAAGTCGTACGCGCCGTGGGCGAACTCTGAAGACTGCAACCGTTACAAGGTGCACTTTGCAAGACAACTATCTCTGCCGATGACAGCTCTTGTCTCCTTCCCGGGCAGTGGGAATACCTGGGTTCGGTACCTGATCGAGATGGCGTCCGGAATATTCACGGGCAGCGTTTACACTGATCGACAGATCATTAGTAAAGGTGGGTTTAAATCTTAATGTTTACACGTTCGGACCAAATCACGAGATTTTTGAAGATAGTTTTTCGGGTAAATGTGATTTTTTCAGGAGCGTTACGAGCTGAGGGTGTGAAGCAACCTTTTTGGACTTGATTTGTTTTCTATGTTTTCAGAGATACTGTACATAACTGTAACACAATATTATGTTTTAGCATAGCATCGTAGTCAGTCATCAGTCATATTATACTTCATCAAAAAAAAAACTTTAAAAATTTTAAATCATTTGACAGGGTATTTTAGTTGAAATTTATTAGTGCTATGCACTGCAAAACTGTATTTTTTTAACCAAAGCTTATACTTATTTGCCGATTTATAAACATTTGGGATGCGCCTACATTTATTGAGAGGTGATATTTACATAAAAAATTTACGTTGATCGGCGGAAATAATTATTGTACACTTATAAACGTTTTTCTTTTTATATAAATAACAGTGTTTAAGATATAAATATTGAGAAGCAAGCGAGTGAAGTTGGGAACTGATAAGGCAGATAGTAAGTCCCTCGGAAGATATTTAAAAAAGCCATAAAAACCAACGAAAATGAGGCTCGGGTTTCAGATCAGAGATTTCAAAGGTACCTAAATTAATAAAAAAAAACATCTGAGAATGGGGCCAATTTACGCATTCAATCTTCTACTGCCTCTGCCTTGCATCACAAAATCTGGTTTTATGATCATCATCGTACATCGAAACATTTAAAGTTATTTTAATGGTTCAAGTCTTCCTCGTCGGCCTCGGAAGGGAGAAAAGTTAGTGGTCGACGTTTTAAGGTTGACGGTTGACGGTTGATTCCTTTCAGGGTTCTATGGGGAGGCAGTTCCTCCCGACTGTGGTTGCACGTCGGCGCAGAAGACGCACGGGTTTGCCCTCGCAGGGCTGATACCCACAGGACTCCGTCAGAAAGAGGCAGAGGTGAAACAATTCAAAGGACGAGGCATCCTACTTTTGAGGAATCCTTACGAAGCTCTACTCTCGTATAGGAATTTCCTATTTGGTGGCCACACAGGATTCGCACCACACGACAGCTTCAAAGGACATGGTAATCATCAGGCATATCCATGGATTAAACATTTTAATTTGCATAGCTATAGAAGATTAAAACACTGTCGGGGATCGCTACAGGGTCCATTTTTGGAAACCATGAAGCTCTCCGGAAAGGAGGATGCTAAATTATTATACTCTATCTACGAAATTTGAGGATAACAGCAATCTTTCCATGAGTGATATTGTGTTTAGGATGCTGTTCCTTGATTGAAGGAAGAACGTATTGAAGCTGGTGATAAAGAAGATTAAATTTTCCCAGTCCCTAGAATCAGCTGCAGAAAGTTATCACTAGTCCCTTACAAAAAATTTCATGTATAGAACTCCAGCACCACAGATCACTGTCACTTTTCAGTTTTCTTTGTCATAAAATGCAGAATTTTATTTGCGTATGGGAATTTATATTAAGAAATCGTATCACTCCCTTGTAAATATTCTCTGTTCATGCATGTTCTAAAGATTTCATCGGATTAAATCAAGGAAAACCTCAGCAACGCAAATCGAACAAAGAAAGGCGATCATATTAATCTGGTAAGTAATTAAGTGTCCGTATATTCGTGATGCGGTATAGTAGCGGAATTGGCTCGATTGGTATGCAGCCGTGTCACGTGAAATGCCAGGCTGTGCATGGCTGCGCAGAGGAAGGGGTAGTGGCGAGGGCTGCAAATGCTTCTTGAAATGGCAAGCGGATTAAAAACTCATTTTCTGCTTTAATGGTAAATAATCACGAAACGACGAAAAAATACGTGCAGGCTAGCAGCCAATATATTAGACTCGCTAATTTGTTGGGAAATTCTAAATGTATATACCTGATATGCATCCTGTGCTTGCAGAGGGAAACCGAGCGGACGTGAGTCGAAAATCTTCATTATATTCTCTCAGTTATCTATAGTTTATTGTTCAAATTCAGGCAATCGTAATTTGATGAGGCATTAGGGAAGCAGGCAGAAACTGCAGGCAGAAACATAGAATGATTTCTTAAGGAAAAGTTGCAAAAACGCAGTGGTGAATCGTTTAAAAAAACCGTATATGGAGGTTATTGATTATCGAAACGAACGAAGCGAATGAAGTGAATATTTAGTTTGACAACCTGCAGAAAAAATTCTCAAATGACTTTATTGTAAATCATTTTTTTATGTTTTACAATATTTAATAATGCGTATTGAATATTTTTCAATACGCATCGAACAAATGACGCTCATCCTCAACGCGAATAAATTGAGCATTCGTAAAGCCCTAGATATATTAATTAATATATTCAAAGTTAACAAAAAATTCGGAGCTCAGTGAACAATGTTTGGAACAAATGTAAATCAAGCCTGTACTATGGCTTGCTCATGTTATGCAACATATTGTGAAGATTGTTTGTCCCAAAAGAGCGTGTTAAAAATAGCGTCGTAAATTTACATCGTAAAATATATTTTCTTTTGTTTATTTATTTTATGATAAGGTGAAAATAGTGCGAGATAATATGCCAAGAAGCCGAACAAAGATGCTGATGTAAAAAGAACTTGCCATTTGCTATGGCGCATAACAAATAGAATCAACTTGAACAGGAACGTAAAATTGTTTGGTGTGGTGCCGTGTGGTGCCGACTGGTAATAAAAGACTAACTTTCAACACGAGCTAGAGATTGCCAGTGCGTTTATTCATTTGGGATCCACAAAAAAACCATCGCAATACCATCATAGGATTAAGATTGGTTTCACCTTAAAATTCTTATAGTGTAAAAGTATATGGGTACTTCCAAATGGACACATCTGCCCATTTTGAAAGCAAAATTTTGGCAAAACCATTAAAATGAATCACGTAATGAT
Organism: Nemurella pictetii; assembly: GCA_921293315.2. Lineage (NCBI taxonomy): Eukaryota > Metazoa > Arthropoda > Insecta > Plecoptera > Nemouridae > Nemurella > Nemurella pictetii. Next base: position 26,306,350 of record OV121116.1, on the reverse strand, counting down.
AAATATAACACAAATACATAAGTCATTCCATGTTCTTCTATGGTTATAATATACCATACCAAATTGATATCCAATGTATCTAAAAATGAACTTGGTTAGGAACGCCGTGCGAGAGCAACCTGGACTCTCCTCAGTTGTGAAGGTCCAACTGAACTCTGAGATCGCGATCGCTAAGGGAAACCACCGAGTGGCATCTGCATATGAGATATGATGGCTTGAGCACGACCTGCAAGCTCTGATCAACTACAGTCGGTTCGGACCCAAGACACATAGCAGGAGTGCTATTCGTTTACAATGGTTTCTAATTTTCTCCGATGACGGTTATTTGAAATTTGGTGTGTCTAGCAGAAATGCAAACAACAGAGAAAAGCATTCATAAACACAGTCCACAACTATAGAACATTTAAAAACTGGATGAAACAAAATTTTTAAAAAACGGTGGCTTTTACCTGTGAAATCTTATCGCATCTCACTTGCAAGCAATCGTATTGCTTGCCAACATATTGTCTGCATCCTGTAGAGCCGTCTTTAACACTTTCTTAGCTGACAACGCCTGAAAAGCTTCACAGTTCACACTGTGATTCGCTTTTCGGGTCCGAAACGGGTCTAGGTAATAGAGGGGCATCAAAGTGTTACCTCATCGTGAGTTGACGCCCAACTTTTGGGCTCAACGTCCGCCGAAAGTTCCGACCATCTTCCCAGCACGTGCACGGCCATTTAAATTATCAAGAAGGCGTTCCACTTTCAACTTCGCTGCCATTGTCAAGGTTTTCAGCCACCGGGGGTATTTTTTGCTCTGTTTTGATTTATGATCGTTGTGCTGCCACTTGACACACGCACGCACGAATGTTTTGATTTGGTTTTGTTGTGAAAATGAGTTTATAATTGTGTGGCGAAGGTATTAGCTCCATGCTGTTGCGTACAGCACAAGTCATAACTAAACGTATTGTCACTTTTCAAGTGCTATGCAATTAAAAATAAATAATTTCACGAGTAAGGATCACCAACTTCCAGTGGATAGCCAAAGATTATTAACAGAATAACTTTATATACAGCCAGAGTCGCGAACCAAAAAATGGGAATTGGGTAAATATGGTCGATTGCAACTTCTATTCTGCTCGATCACTCAGAAGCGGGAAATAGTAGAAGGAAGTTTTAGATTGGAGTTCAAATTAATAAATAAAAACTGACAATAACCCTTCAAAGTTTAGTGAAATAGTTTCAATAAAATAATTAAATGATAATTTGCAAATCGCCCCAAAAAGATTCGTCATGATTAGATGACTTTGTATTGAAAGACTAGGAAAGGTAGGAAGAGGGGAAGAGAAGAGGAAAACGAAAACGAAACGAAATCTCAAGTAGAGCAACGGGAAAAGGACGGTTGAAGGGAATTTGGAAGAAGGCGGTCGATGCCTGCGACTGGAAACAGGCTGGATGATGTCAAGCCCGATGCCATCACTGCAAGCACCCCTGTTTCACTCGCACATTTTTAATTTCAATCTATTCTCTTCGCAGACTGGGAACAATTCGTCTCGCACTTAGCAGTCGTCTGGAAAGAACTAGCCGCAACTTGGATCAGCTGCACTAGCGGCAATAAAAGTATGGTACTTCACTTCGAGCAGTTACGAGCAGATCCTAGGAGAGACCTGGACCATCTTCTGCATTTCCTCGGCCTCCCTGTGGAACAGAGACGGCTGGGCTGCGTTCTCCGGCACGTTGATGGGCCGTTCAAACGGCAGCCGTCATCTCAGCAGCAACTCTTGTTTACGACCAGGGATCCTTTCAGCTCCAAGCTCCACCGATTGCTCGATTCAGCCATCTTGGAAATCGACAGCATGCTGGAAAAGCGGGGTTGGGAGAGAATACCAACACATCTGTATAAGTTCTACGAAGAAAAGCGAAATCGTACTCATATTGATGTAAGAAATTGAATGTTTCGTACATTTATAAGAGATTCTGTAAATATCTCTATATATTATTTACTATGGAGTTAGTGAACAAAAGATGCGTTTTTTGATGGGCGAACAGAAAATTGATGCGATTTATCAGCCATCTAAATCAATCTTGTTTTCTGTACTGACTATGAAACCAATGAATTACATCATTTCGCAATGTATGGCATTGTAGAGGGTCGAACAAGTGAGATTTCCAAAAAGTAATGCAATGGGTCCGAAATGAAACAAGAAGTATGTGCGTTTTAATTCTTGGGTTAGGAATATCCAATTATCTAGGCCAATTACATTTAAAAGCATCTGGCAAAAAGTACACGAAAAAAATATCCCAAAAAAAAATTCAGTCATGTAAGCAAGAGGTTAGGATTATTATGCATATCTGTAATGACGAGTGAGACGATTATACTAATTATCGAGTACCGAGTACCGAGTGTCGAGTGTCAAGCAAACTAGTTACGGTTCATAAGGGTTCGTATCAGTATTTATTTAGTGGCTATTTTCAAAAGGTCAATTCACAACTGCTTGCCTCGGTCGTCTTAAAAATATCTCAACACACAATACGTGCCTATAGGCGTTTAGGAGTTATTAATATTTATGATGTTGATACATCTCTTGTTATTAAGGCCTATGTAAAAAAATAAAAACGTTAATAGGTATATAATTATAGAAATATAAAGTAAAATGTATTGCAGCACGAAAGCAGGCCTAAATGCTCATTGCTCTGCCTTATTGTTCAATTAACGTTCATGGTATTTATAATGTTTATCATAGTGATATTATATACCTATATTTGAACTGCTACAATAATCTTATTTGTTATATTATACATTATTATACCCGGTGCCTTTTGTTGAGCGATATTCAAATATGGTAAGCAATTTTACAAATATAATAAAAATTAAGTACGATTATATTCAGATCTATCTAATATTTTTATCTAAATCGCCTTGAAAGTGTGGAAGTTGCAATTATTTGCTGCTTAACTCTAATTCGTGTAAGAGTAGAAGGAATTGCAGTGAGAATGATATCAAGCGTCTGCATGCATTCTAATGATGGGATGTAATGTTATAGCTGGAGACTTCGTTATGCCGATGGAGGGAGTTTCTTAATATAAATTTATCGTGCTACTCTGTTTAATTTACAAAACATCATAAACACCAACAACAATTTTTTGCAACTGAGTGTTAAGGAAAGTTTATTTTGTTAAATTTGCTTCTGGTCTGCCAAATTTCAGTTGTTTTAAAATTATTTCTATCGTGCTCATCAGTTTCTGTGAAATAAAATGATAAGTATATATGCACAAGGCACCTCCGTCCATATTTTTCGCACTCTGGAATGACAAGAACAATTGGCATAACGAAAACAAAATGATGATCGATCAATCTTTTACAGATTTTATCCCCGATGTATCAAGATTCAAGACACAAACTGTTAAAATTACCCTCGAAAAAGTGACCAAAATTAATGTAGACACAAAATTTCTGTATCAGGCCTTTTTTTTTTTCTTTACCTCTTAAGATGAACCTTCTGAACCGATCGCTTATTATACAACATTTATAACATGTATATGTTACCACAGTAATCCAAAGGAAAAGCCAACACTGGCATCAAATAGCACAAAACGATATGACATGAAAGCGCAGGTTAAGGCAATAATTTACCAAACAAATATGGCACGATTGCATTGTATTGCGACCTTTCGTCTAATGATGGCATAAATATCGGTTGATACGATGCAAACGTTTGATAATAATAACCAGGTATGCTATTTGTATATCAATATCTTTGTTAATTACATTCATAATCTCAACAGTTTAGCTAGTGATGAGGCTAACAAACTAGGAAATAAATACACGCAAAACTTAATAGGACGATATTTTCATACCTAGAATACCAAATACCCTTTAAAGCATGATCAACTTATTCATGCATCCAATGCATTCATTGATTCATACATGCCATCTTTCCATTACACCTCCACAAAAAAACATACCTACATATTCTCAAATTTGCAATGAAATTAAAGAAATTGAACAGGCCAGACAATCTCATAGTGGGTTTTTTTGTCGATTTTTTTTTCTTTTCTGTTTGTAGGTGTAATAGAATCTATTCTTCAAACTCAACTATTCCTCGCTTCTAATTCTGAAGTTATAAGGTAAAATAATAAGAAAAAATATACTGAAGATGTTAATAAGAAAGGCAGATCTCGTTGAAATGCTAATGAAATTATAACTGACGGAGTAAACAGCAATCCCGGAAAATAAATCAAACAAATGAATGTTAAAAGTTTGTTCAAAGGTTAGAACACTCTGACTGAGTGTTTCTTTCCATCAATATAAGCATCCACTGCGAAGTCAATAACATGTGATGCGATGTCAATCAATGTCTCGCCTCACCTGATCATGCTTGAGAAAGTGCCGAGACATGGAGAGTGGCTGCTGAGATAACCGCTGTAACCGCCCGATTCCCGAATGGCCAGTTGACGTAATCGTAATTTAGGTATGAATCTGTAGATGTGGTCCGTAGCTCGTTGTGTGGCACCAGTGCATAGCAACATAGATGTATGCAAAGGTAAAGAACCTCACCACAATGGATCGATGCCCATCTGCACAAATCAAGGTCTCAGGGGTCTACGTTCTTTGCGTGGTCAAGGGTAAGCCAAGATCAAGGTTAATCCAAAATCACGCATGGCTATTTTTTTTGCGTGCAAAAAGTCAATAGCCAATGAGAAGATTTCGGCAAGCTAAGCTACCACCTCACATGTCCCCTGACTGCGTTAGGCTCAGAGTTTTGCTTATTAAAAAATAAGCGTGAAATAAAAAAAACGGAGACTGGAGGTTCTTTGTGCTGCACGAGAGGGAATGGGGTATATAAGGGTGCGTGATTCTTCAAGGAGTTACAGTCATCTGCTGATCTCTGACAATCCTCAACATGGCTCGCTTCGTCTTGTTCTTTGCTCTGGTCGTGCTAGCTGCTTCAGCCAATGCTGCCAAGTGCCCGAAAGTGTTGGGCAAGTATCCTTTCGACGAAACTAAGGTTGGTGCACTCACTTTTCATTACTATTGAAATATGAATTATTTTGTGAAGACAGTATTGATCATTATAAAAAATTGAACTGATCTTTGATTTTGAAAATTTTGAAAATTTTTAGTGTTAGCACACTAAATATTATGTTTTTTTTTGTTTGATAAACTATATCGTGTGCAGTATTTAACCCATTTTTGTTTTAAAAGCTTTTTATATTTTCACAATACAAATAAGTTTCAAATATCGCAAATTCACTATCTTTTATTGTAAGTTAACCAGGAGAATTTGACATAAATTGTTTCTTTAGGGCTGATTGTCTTCCTCACAAGCTACCAGTCCTGCTTTGCGATTATCTTACTTTTTATATGTGAGATAAGATGAAAGCATTAATTTATTCCATTAAAAACACTGACAAACGTTCTCGTCTCATCTCAGCTTAAAAAAAAAACAGAATCGCATTCCTGTAATCTAAGAACCACCCTTGCACACTGCAAGCAAAAGCCAGCTAACAAATGTATTCCTCTCTCTGCCCAGTTCAATGGCGATTGGTACATCATCTCTGGAGCCGATTCCAAGCTGGAGGGTGCCCGTTGCGCCAAGATCAACCTGAACTTTGCCAAGGGATCTGAAGCCAAGTCAGAGATCAGCGAAATGGCTGGCACCTTCCGTGCGATCAGCTCGGATAACAAGCCGATCCAATACGAGTCCATCATGCAGTCCTTCAAGACAGAGAAGAGTGGTCTGATGATGAGCGTCTACAGGAAGGAGGGAAACCCTGAATGGAGTGGTAAGTTCTTTGTAGGAATGGAAATTATATCAATTTTCATTGCTGATTGCCGTCTCTGGCGCCGACTGGAAGGGAAAATCTGGATGGTACCATTACCATCATGGCACCAACCTAAATATTGATTTTCTGATAACTCGATGGTCAAAGCCAAATAAACTGTTGCAATTTGCTTAGAAAGCTAAGAAGATGAGCTTAGAAGCTAAGCAAATGCTAAGCTTTTGGAAAAAAGCTTAGAAAATATTAAAACGATGGGCAAAAAATAACAGTTGTTGGAGTTTAAGAAATCACAGTAAGATATCACACCCTTTTTTCTTAGATTGTCTTTGCAACTGTAAGTGTAAAGAAAATTACTGACTTCTTCCCCGAATGTTTTGAACATTGGCCCCCTTTATTCCCAACCATAAGATATCTCCAGTCAGAATTCTAATTGACAATCGTTTCTTGCATTGCAGGCATTTTCAAGGCAAGCATTGTTGCTACCGACTACGAGACCTACGCCTTAGTCGTTTCCTGCAAGCCTACCTTCGACGCCAAGAGCAAGTCGTTCGGACGCACCCTCACCGCCAAGATCCTGTCCCGTTCGAAGGTGCTCAGCAAGGACACCCTCTACACCCTTACCAACCTGGTCAGCGGCTACGACATCGACGTGAAGACCATGCGAATGATCGACCACACTAAGTGCGATGCCATCTTGCAGACACCGGTCCACCACGCTTCTACCAGCCAGCAAGCTAGTGCCTCTGGCAAGCACTAAGTTGACGTACTCGCTATACTACCTCTGCCGTGGATTGTTCACTTGTTCAAGCACAATGCATTAATTCTGACAGATTTCGACAATTAAATAAAAAACTGCATTTTTTTAACGAAACATCAATGTGATTGCTTTATATCCTCTTTCCTTTACCTCCCATCTATTTTAAGGGTCTTATTATTTGTGGTTCCAAAATACACTCATGGTTATAAGAGCTCAGTCAACAGATGGGAATTTAAGAAAATACAAACAAAACCCGCAGCCTCTGCAGCGAAATTCTGTTGTTTCCATTTGTTTTCACTTTGTTTACAGAATGCAGATCACCTCCAGATTTTGAAAAATGGCGAGACGTTGCTGTATAAGTGAAGCGCCGTTCTTTCCGCTCGCTTCGGAATTGCGTGTATACGTAAGAAGTAGATGTCATGAGATGTAATAAAATAGTTTTTGGCATTGTTATTGATGCTAAAATGTCTTACAAAACCAACTAGTGCGGATTAATAGACAGTAAACATCGGTGGTTTAAGAAAGTTATAAATTGTGCGAATAGTGTTTTTGTTTTGAATGTCTGAAAAGTCGTGTGACTATTATCGAAGAGCTACAACAGCTTATTGGATAGATTATTATTTCGTAGATTTCAGATCATAGATTTCATTCTGATCAGCTAGTTATAGTTGGTACTCACCTATACAATGTGAGGAATCATCTAAAGCGCTTCTAATTTCTTTGATCAACCAATAATAAATCTCGATCGCAAAGCTTTTATACTTGTCCATCACATCCCAGTGAGATCAGCTGTTTTCTATCAGTCATACTCATACACAACGGCAGGGGTTTGCCATACGTCCCGCCCGCGGCGGGACGTAAGTCCCGCGTTGGACCCGCGTTGGACCCGCGTCCCGCGAAGCGTGACGAATGTCCTGCTTGAACAAAATTTGCACTGAATTGCTCTTCGATCGTTTCAATTATTACGCACCACCCAATAATAGCGCTAGTGTCTGCGCGTTCGGCTGGCGGCGGTGGCTGTGAATATATTTAAGCTTCGTTGGTTTCAATTTGTTCAAACGCATTCGTTTGTATTGTCACGTAGATTTCTTCAATAGATAGTGCATTATTTGAATTACATATTGATATTGTATGTTTACTCATTAGTTACTATTTTCTTAGAGTTTTGGATTCGGAAAACCTAGTCTGTGGCATAATTCAGATATGTTACACTTACAAATGTCCTTAATTTGAATAGTAAATATCATTTTTACAAAATATACAAAATGTACAAAATGTATGTACACAATATCTGTAAATATTATTTTATTGTATTAATTGTATTATATGTACTATCGTATTTATTGACATGTTCATATCCGGAAGGATCAAATCGAATAAACATTATTATTATTATTATTATTATTATTATTATTATTGATATTGAAAAATAATTAATTTAATGATCGATAAGTTGTGACAACGTTCAAAACTCTAAAGTTCCACTGTATGATTTTCGCATGTAGATTGGTCTATTAACTACTACCAGTCTGCAGATTATAATTATTAATAGAAACATGACCAACCAAAATTGTAATTCGTCACCAACAGTTAAGCTGGTGCGTTAAACCTTGCAAAAAGGCCAGTAGAAAATTATGCCGAAAATGGTGTTTGTGTAAGAGAAGGGTGGGATGGGGGAAGTGAGAATTCAATTTGCACATCACACATATTGTTTTAAATGATGGTAGGAATATTTATTAAACTTGTCTGTTTAACACAAGAAATACTTTATGTAGTACCAATATAACATTATGTGGTTGCTGATTTTCCTGCTATGTCAAGGCACAATATTCATAATATTTGAGAAAACTTTAAATAAATTTCATGATGTTTGGACAGATCAAAATGTTTTGTTTTACATTTCAAGATTGCGTCATGTCAGGTACTTGGTACTTGGTACTTGGAATATACATACTTGGTAGTAGGTACTGAACTATTACATACCACACCATCAAATAGTGTGCCATTATGAAAAAAGACAAAAACACTTTTTTTAAAGCCGAGTCATTATTGTGCTGCTTTGAAATAAAATTGGCTAGCTTGCAAATTTCTAAAAATTGGATCAATAACCTACTCAACTAGGTTGTATTTTCATTCATTTCCCTAGAAACAACAGTTATACAAAAATAATTTTTGATGAAAGAGAGCGGGCATCCATTACTATCAATTTAATGAAGCCAAGGCCCTTCATCAGATCATGATTACTGAACAATCAGCTTAGCCCAACTGGCTAGGAGTTACTTGTCATGGTATGACACCCCTGGATGCACACCAATCAGCTATATATCATGTATAAATTACATTTAAAACAGATAGAACTGTATAAATATGTGTGAATTCAGCCGTGCTAGGGCACAAAATAAAGCTAAATTTCAAATGAAAATAGCTAAGAAAATAAAATATTAACTCATAAGATATTCTAGGTACATTAACACAGTGATTCTAGTAAAAAAATATGATAATATCAAATGTAAATGGATTCATCTAATCTAATTATAGCAAAAATTTCCTAGATGAGCATTGATCAATAATGTGAACAACTAGATAACAATTACCTAGACGACGCTAGTCTGTGGGTGTACTTAAATAATAAATATGAATCACCCCTTAGAATATGGACATGAGACGGTAAAAATGTATGACGTAAAACTCAAATATAATTTGAATTCAGGGCGGGCACCGATTCATACATTTGAGCAGTGGGTGATCGTTGAAACACTTTTGACCATGCAGAACGATCGACCAGAGAGATGTCTTAAGAGTCGATACAAAGTGGAAAAGTCTGCAGCTATCTACAAACTTCTCCACCTGCATGCTTTATGACATTATGTTCTTCGGAATTGTTTATTTTTGTTCGAAATTTATAAATTAATCACTTAGCACTTAGCATCAACACATCCATGCCAGCTATTCGAATCATGCACTCTGTCTTGCGATATCTTCTAGATATGATATTTTATAAACATATCTTTTCAATTAATCTTCAAATCTTTAAATATTACGTGCTAAAAGTTCACGAAGGTACACATTTTGAGTATCGAACATTTATTAGCTAATATCAATAGCTAGATTGTTTGTCCTAAGTCTTCCTTTCCTAAACAATGTATCTCACTTCAAGTCCTACAATTATAATTGAACTAATAGTAACCTTTGGATACGATCAGGATAGAATCATAAAATGGAATAGTTACCGTAGTTTGAAATCAGCACTAAGGGTTAGTTCACTTATCGTTACACTCCCCGGACGGAAATTTACTAGAGTAGCCACTGTCAGTTGGGGCATGTAATTCCTGGCCTCCATGCGATAGTAACCTATCGTTTTGATGAAAGTCTGTCTCATTAATAACAGGTTCTTCTTTCGTAAGCTTTATTTCCATTAGCAAACTCCCTGAAACAAATTAATCAGTTAACTACATTATAATTTGCAACAATGATAATTAACAAATTTTTTACCGTCACCAATTCTGTCGGCTCTATTCCAGATGGATTTATCTAAAATTTGTGCAACATCATACATTTTTAGCAAGAGGGATTTTCAAGAGCATGGATGCATTTAATTAGCCATAACTTTTGGGCAAGGAAGCTAGATAAAATTTGAATTGACTTCAGTAAAAATTTATAATTAAATCTTATCACGTTAAATTTCTATAGTGTGGTTTTTAAGCCCAATTGTAGCATGTTACTACTTCGAGAGGGGAACAATCTGTTAGTTTACAATGAAAACTAATCAAGTCCATTTGCAATCACATTCAGTTTTTAAGTTCACCATTCAGCTACAAAAATTTTCAATTTCAGTTGGTTGTTAGTCCTGACCCAAAATTATTAAAAGAGCAAGCAAAACTAGTAAAACCAACCCATTGGCCCATTTCCACTGTCAAATTTATTTTGCAAACGATGTGTTTAAAAGTAGTTATACTCAACCATTTTAACATCAAACATGCAACAAACCAAATGATCATTCTAACCAGTTGAAACCGCTAAAACCAAAACCAAAAAATTTACCTGAAGTCAAAGTCAAATTCGACCTTTGCCTTTTTATGCACAATGCACCTTTTCTAATGGAATACTGAAAGACCAAATCCAGCCTATGAGTAAATTAATTTACTAGCCAAAATCACGAGCCATTCCATTCCATATTACCATCCATATTACCTTTCCATAGAATACAAAACCTACTAGAATTTTTCATGAAACCGATTGGCAAAGTTTATTCCCATCACACAAAAATTTATTTTTTTGTTATTTTTTTATACAATTTTTTTTTTAGACTTACTGCAAAAAAAAATCTTAAGTTTTTTGTGTGCGTTTGTACACGCTCTACAAGCCAAATGCCTTAACCGATTTTGATGAAAATATCTAAGAACCTTTGAAATATGAAAAATTAGATCTGAAAGATTTTTCAAGCAAATTGATCTTAGCAATTTTTCGTGACTCAGCTTTTACGAATTTTTTCAGTTTTCCACTATCCTGTTCGGCCAAGCATCTGAGTAGAATTTTACAAAATTGCGATACATTAGACCTCATGATTTGATGTTTGTGTAAAAATTTCTTTTAAGCCAAGTTGTAGGTACTTCTATTGAAGGCAAGGTTTTTCCAGTTTCTTCCCTATGTATCAATTCTGGATCTTACTATTGAATCTTGAATATTGTCCAATCAGCATCATTCAAAACGCTAATCCACAACGTGATTTTTAAAATAACAGGTCTCAAAGCCCTAGTGAAAATTAAAACCTCAGATTTTACTTTATTTATTCAAAGTCTCAGATACACAGTCTCAGAAATAGATATAGTATTGATTCACTACTATATTTATTTCCAGGATAACATTTATTTGACGATTTATTGCCAGTTTTTGCGATGATTTATTGTGTGCAGAATCTGGTATCAAGCAAAAGCCATACAACTTGCAAAATCATGCAAATAAATCATAAATGTTATAATTCAGTCACAATTGCACAATGTACACAGAAAGGTAGATTCGACCGGGAGATACGAAATTTCATCGTAATTTCTGTGTATCTTGGGCAAATGTTTTGTAACTGAATTATTTTTACCGTAGGTTAGTGAAAACAATCATGCGGCAGCAGCTTACGTGGTTTGATCCTCGGGAAAATCGTACTCCCAAAACCATCTGATTGACTGACCTTCAATGCCATTCTGTGGAGGCACATGTAAGCCGTTGGCTTCGATATCGTATGGAGACTGGTATGGTTCGTCAGCAAGGATATTGGCAGGATATCGAGCATCAGGTCCAAATAAACTGAGTATCACGGGAAGGAATATCAGGCTGTGATACAAGCCAAATACAACCACTCCCGTGAATAACTGGAAAATAAATTATTGTAAATGACTTTGCAGATTGTGCAGGCAAGGACTGGTCTTCTTAACACATTGCCAGCTTCTACATTAATGACAGTTCTTTCTCTCTTTTGACGAGTTTTTGCAAGATTTTGCTAAATTATATGTTTTGACAGACCATGATACGTGACTTTAATCTTGTAAAATCTTAATTTTGGTCTATATCTTAAGTTGAAAACACATGGGAATCTACAGAAAATTTGTAATTACTTGAGCCCGATACATCCGATACTCTATAGACATGATATTAAATTGACCTTAGATGGCTCATAAATGGCTCATGGTAAGAGAGAGGGCTGAAAAATGGGGTATCAAATCAACCCTAACCAAGCTACCAGCATCTCAGCCTATTTGACCGAAATCGCTACTTCAAAAATGTCGTTTGGCATAGGCAGGATTGCTTACCTTGAAAAAGGTGGTGAATAGATATGATTGACTGGTTCCAAGCAAAGCAAATGCAAGGAACGTACTGATTCCACCATTAAAAACTGCCGAGCCAATGCGGCCCAAAGTTTCGATTGCTCGCTCTGAAATATCAAGTCATTATCAGTTTAAAATTGAATTGAGGACAGTAAGTAATTAAACTACGCAAGAACCTTGACTGTGCTTTGATAGAAATACGGTGGAACTTTTACATTACGCTTTCAATATCAGTGTTTCATAAAGAGTATTTTTTTTTAATGTGATCTTGCAAAAGAAACGATATAATTCAAGCCATTTTCTTTCAGTTCATTTCCAAACATCAAAGATGCTCACCATCTTTAGTTCCTGGTAAGCGTGTGAATTCATGCCCGATATGAGCTGCGTAATCGATGGCAAGGCCAGCGCAAAGAAGCACCATTATGGACGTTGAAATCTCGATGGTCAGTCCCAGCCAGTACATGGATCCGACCAGATCAACAACAGTCAGCACCAGACAGCAATTCACCCAGATGGTGGTGCGCAAGTTCTGGATCAAGAGCAGCGTGACGGCCGCCACCGCCGCGATCGTGATGCCCAGATTACGTAGTAACTCTTCACCGATTATTTTATTCGCCGTCCACGATACGTAGTCGGGAGAATACGCAACGACAACTTCCTTGCCGGGTGTGAAATTGGCGTTGCGAATTATATCCTGTACGGAATTCATCGCTCGGACTTGTTCCTTCGTGGTGTTTATCACTATATACTGGAATGGTATCTGAGACGTCTGAAAGGAATTGGTCAATTTTAGGGATCTTTTTCTTGTGTATTAATTTTAACTTCAAAAATAGTCAAATTTTAAGAAATTTAGACAACGTACTAGGATGGTGTAGTTATCAAAAGGAACCGTGTTAAATTTGATATCCTTCACGTAAGCTTGGCCTTCTTTACTCAATAGAAGAAACTCTGTGAGGTATGATTTGAATTCATCTCCATCTTCAGGAACTGTTGAAAAAACACAATTTTTAAGAAAAATTGGCAAATGATTTTTTATGATTGAATTAAACTAAGAAAAGACACAGTGTCTGGCCCTGCATCAATATAAAGTACAGATAGCAAAATGCTTGCCGCAATTTGCTCCTAACAATCATCATGACATCATGACATCATACATGCCATGACAATAATACCCTACAATATCATACTAATGTAAGCTCGTTAGTTGATTAATCATACCATAGTCTCTGCGGGTGAGCCATCGCTGGTAGGCGACGTACCAGCAATCCAAGGCTGCTGCGTTGATGTAAGGATTTTCCGACAGTCGACTGATAAAATTATTCAGCTTTTCCCGATCATCATGGTAGTCAACACCACCTGAACCCAAACAAAAAGGGTAAGTATGATGAATGTCAGAAATTATGAATGCATAAACTACAAAGTTAAAATTTTGTGTGGAATAAAACAGCTTACTCAGAAATATTCCAGCTCTTTTCCCGTAACGAGGGAAATATTCGTTTAATTTATTGTTATATTGAATCGGAAATGAATCTGGATTCAAGTACCATATGGGATCAAACTTTTGCTCTACTTGCAAGAGACACCAGATATTAACGGCAAACACCAAAACCGTCAGCAGTAAAACAAATATCTGCAAAACAAGACAAGATGCATTCATAATTAACTGGGATTGCTCTAGCAAAATCAAAATTCAGACAAAAATTTACAAACAATCAGTTATTTTACATATTCAAAAAACACCAATCACATTCACAATTGGCACTGGATTCGATTTGGATAATATAGGACAATCATCGAATGCTTTCCATGCCAAAACAAAACAAAACAAACAACCCAAAATAAGATACCCGGAACAGTTATCAATTCGCAAAGTGAAATAACGTGCAATTCAAGTATTTCCGTCCAATTTGCTCTCATGTTAGAAATTATCTGGTACTCTCAAGACTAATTCGATGACATAACTGCGCTTACCTTGACTGGAAATTTCATTAAAAACGGGCCCACATAGTTGCTAAAGATCATCTTCTGCGTATTTCTCTGGCTGCACGCATTAGGCACCCAGTCCTTGTGCTGGATACAGATGCATCCGTCCCTCCTCGCCCTCAATCGGTACTCATCGATGGCAAGACAGCTGACGAAGAAGAGAAGCACGAAGACGTAGAGGAAGAAGATGCCCATGGCGGCGAACAAACAGAAGGAGCGCAGGAATGGCATCACCGTGGTTGTTCCGACGGCAAACGCCAAGACGTCTGTGAGAGATGTCACCGTGATAGAAACGCCTGCGTGCTGCAACGCTCTGCCAATGCGTTCCGGCACAGGCAAGTTCGCATCTTTTGGGCTCAAATTGTCCAGGCACTGAAATGGGAAATCGGTTTTTATTAGACAAATTATATAACTGAATGTTACCCTTAGCTATTGTTAGTGTGATTTGTAATTTTATATTTTTTTAACTATTTTTCAAAGTTTTTCAGTCCGTCAAGTCTAAGATTCCAGCTAAAATACCAGCAGAATGTTGCTAAAGCATAGCCACGCATATGACCATCAGAGGTCTATTTATAATATATGTGTATAAAAAATATAAGTAAGTAAAATAACACAATTAGGTGTAATTATGATTTATGGATGCAATGGAATGGGTAAGTAGTTACTTTAATATTGTGAAATGATCATAAAAAACCAAAAAGGAAATTAAAAACAGATTTAATTGCAATGATTAATCACTTTCTGAGTAAAGTGGCAAGTGGCAATTTTGCCTGCAATGAATGATTATTGTAAATAGCCACAGAGGCAAATAGCATTAAATATGTCTATAGTGCAAAGAAATATCCTTAAGTTGTGTGGAATACATTCCAACTATGAAAGGCAATTTCTTCTTTACAAATAAACAAATAAAAATATGTTTTCTAATTAAAATGGGATGGTTCCCATCAAAATCATTTCGATTCCAACTCACTTGGACAATGACGAAGGTATTGTCCACTCCGACGCCCAGCAGGAGAAACGGCAGAACCGGATGTATCGGGCCCCACAGGAAACCCATTGAGAAGCACAGGCCATATGAAGCCATGATTGACTGGCCCACGACAGAAACACCCAGCAACGACAAATAAATCTGAAAGGAAATCCACATCAAGCTTTCCTTTTTTGGTATGGTGCCATTTTATTTATCTCAAATATCATCATGAGCTAATGGCTGGAATGAAAAGCATTGGAGAACATCAAAAAAATAGGTGACTTTTTCCACATTATCCAATTAGCTACCTCGGCAGTTAGAGCAAAACCATTGTTGCCAACCGGGCTTCAACTCAGAATTGATGGATAGTATATGAATTTCAATAATTGAGATTTATAGGCTATATGCAGTATCCGTCCATCAATAGGTACAAACATTCCAATTACGTGCAAGATAAAAATATTATACCCTTTGCTCAACTAAGTTGCAACGTCCCAGCATGATGACAACGTAGAAGATGATTAAAGAAAATCCGGCAAACAAGACGGTCATGTTGTTGTCAAGAACATTTTGTAGGATGTCATTGTAGCTGCAAAAATAAAGGAAATTATTGTTCATTAGCTCAGTAAGTCCGTCGCTTCTCAATGATTTGCCAAGTTTTTGTTTGGCTTCAATGCCTACATTATTTTATAAATTTACTTTGACTATGTTAACTTAAATAAATCGATTGGCATAGTAAAAAACATAAAAAAAAAAAATTTGTCACCAAAATTAATTATTAGCTACCCGCTATAGTTTTGCCACTAGCGTGGCAACAAAACGTTTGTAGTTTTTGTAGTTTAATCAAGAAATTAAGAGAAACTTTGCATCTATTGCTAAATTAACTAGAAAAATTAACTAGCCGAGTGGAAGAATGTACCTGGACTCACCCAGGTCTGCTGAATTAGATTTGTTTGAATTCCTTATGAATGATAATATTATATTGATCATTTTTAGAAACACATTAATGTGGTGGTGTTACCTTCTAGTAGAGATTGCAAAAATCTTCATGCTAGGAGGAAGTTCTCTTTTTGGATCCAAGGCATGCTCAATAAATTCAAGTTCCCAATCTGGAGAAAATTTATCAGCTTTCTTGAGCATCCAGTTGAGAATAGTAGCTTTAGCCCCCGTGATCTGGCCATTTTCTCCTCGACTGACTCCAGCCAGAAGAGGTCCAATATCATTGAGCACGTTCTTCTGTTTCCTGTTGACAAAACCCACCAATCAATTCATTTTTCCCATACAGGTACTCATTTCATTACGTTAATTTTTCCTATTTCTTATTGTTTGCATCAGCATCATGCATCAGCAGTAGAAATGGGTTTAGTTGGGTGGTTTTCTCCTCGGATTAATTAGCTCCAAATGCATTCTGTTGATCCATATGATTAGGTGGTTCTTATGTGGTTGAAATGGTGAAATGTTTTGGTTTTTTATTTAACTCTATTTTTCAATTGGTGTTTATTTTTTTCGAAGCTATTAATGAAATCCCCAGTTCCGAACGATCGGACATCTCTTTAAATATTTCTGTAGGGGTTCTGAGTACCTATATACCTACTTCATAATATCTTCAAGATGTTAAACCGTGTCAAATATATTGCCGTTCTAGATGTATTTGTATAGAATAAGATTATTTAGTGAAACAAAGTGCACTTTCTACAGGACATGAAGATTGAAGGATGAAAACACAGCTTAATCAATCAATTAACTGTCAATTATACTTTTTCAGAAGTGCTAACACCGACCTATCCCAATGCCTAGTATGAATGAAGTGAATAATCAGTGTATTGCATTGTATAGATCTAACAGCACACACCCAGAGTATCAATTAATCAATGCATGCTCTTTGGATGCTGATTATCAAACAGTAAACATATGTGTCACCATGGATATTGTGTAAAAATCTCCAAGAAAGTGAACTACGCTATAAGTTTTTTTTTCTATGTTGGAGGTACTTGGTGGACTGTAGTACACAGCACGTGTGGAGGTAATTAGAAAAATAGAAACAAATGTGTGTGGCTAGGATTGCGGTCTGATTCATATCTAATGCACAGAGACACAGTATATGTTTACGAAAAGTTTGTTTTTTGCATGTGCCATTTTTCTCATGTGTCATTTGAGTGGTTCGACAGAAAGTATGGCATTTCCGTAACCCGTAGGCGAATTATTTATAAGATCATACCTTGAACTATTCAATGCGTTTGTCACATCCTGCAGAATGGTCTCGGATGGGAGGGAGGAAATATTCGTCTGTGCATCGTCCAATGACCACAATCTTAGTAGCGACTGATAAATGCAATCATTCTTGAACGCATTGCTCTTCATAGTTTCTGTGATCTCCTGGGCGAAATTCGACTCGTTGAAATTGATTGAGCCCGTCTCGTCTTGGAACCACGTGAGATAGCCAGCACATACATCCTCCCATCGATGTCCAGAAGCATTGATTCCCTTCACTTCGCTCTCGAGATCAGCGATCTGGAATTCAGATTAGCTTGAATAGTTAACAAAGCAAACTCAGTAGGCGGCCTACAGTCGCCCTCGAAGAGCAAACTTAGGCAACGCACTACACTCTGCATTTCGAATATAGTTTAAATAAATCACGTTATTCAAAACCACGCGAAAGTACTATGGTTTCATGTAATAAAAATAAAATTACCTGCGCAAGCACAGAAAGATAATTTGTGATCCAGAAAAGAAGCCTTTGCGATGTGAAGCCAATTTGTCTAGGTCTAGGTCTAGGTCTAGGTCTAGGTCTCTACCTGCCTTGAAGAATGCAGATCTTAAAGATGAAGAATTTTAATTTATAATTTAATCGTATTTTATATCCAAAATGCTCGCTTTATGAAGTGTAACCCGCATATGCCGTACATGTAATAAAGTCTCCTAAATTTTGACACTTATATGCCCTGATACAGACAAAGCATAGTTAGTTACTAACACCGCGAGATGCTAATATATACAGGTAGGTAGTTTATTAAAACTATTGCCTTCACCATTCACTGATCGATCGTAAATTTAAATTGAATTTCAGCATTTTTTTGGTCAATAATTAATATAGAGGTAGAAATTGGCCTATTAGCGGCCCAAAGTTACGCTTTAACAATCTCACTTAGAAGAGAATCGCGTGATTATTTTATTAGAGACGTCTATTTGACCGACATCTTCTCAGAAGGTGAACTTCGAAACATTTGATTTACGACCAATCTAAATTTTAACTCCAATCAAATGGGTAATATTTTCTTTTGATCGATGAATATTCCCGAGAGGTAATGACGGTAGGTAGCCTTTTTAGGAGCCATTCTCCGTCGCAACGCAACGAACACCTTAATCACACGAGACAGCTGATAGTGAATAAAACATGCCGAGATCGGGGGTTTTATGTAGATGCGATTAATGGTGATATGATGGGGTGGGATGGGATGGGATGGGATGGATGGATGGATGGAGATCGGACGCTCAGCGCTCACTTGACACATCGTCCACGTGTTTCCACGTCGTAATTAATCGTCGGCCTGATCGTGGTCTGACTACTTGCCTTTGGGATCGCAATGACCGAGGAGAGGGTGCAAGTGGACGAGTCAAAACTCAACACTAAACGGCTAACTTACTCATCATCTGTTCACATTTATCACATTCATTCCCAACTAACTAGGGTCAATTGTCAGTGCAATTCATGTGGTAAAACTGTGCCGCGTAACTCCTATGAAGTCTATTCAACCTCAAATGGATTACTTGCACGATGTAAAACATATTTTACTAATGGGCGCCGTCAATGAAATGAGCGTTATTGAGTGTTAACCTTATATGCATAAATTGACATAGATTCATTAATGTGTCGATCATTTCCACTCACGACTAAGCGAAACGATTGAGAACAAACTCATCTGCTTGCGAACGATTAGTGGTGGAGCGTTTGTCTTTGTTTAAGTGGCAAGATTATTTTACAGGGCAGCAAGCACCTCGCAGCTATTGAAATAATTACTTAAGGAAAGACAGATTTTATGACGGAACGAATATAATTATATACACTAAAACAAAGCAAAAAAGCTTTCACGCGTATTTTTGCTGAATACTTAACAGCTCATAATGATAATTATCAGATGGATTTCGATACTTGCTTCTAGTCGATATAGGTATGCTGGGTAAACGTGCATAGTATTCGCGAAGCAAGGGCAGAGAGCGAAAATCCGCATTTGCGATGAAATGTACAAAAAGAAATAATGAAAGCGTTGTGTCAAATCGGTTGTCACGTTTAGCAATCTGACTTTTAGCTACAACCTGCATCAGTATTCTATTGTTTTCCGAGGTTAAAAACGTACCAATCGATTATTGTCAGAAGAATATCAATTACGTAGTCTTTTCAATCATTTCGAAGGTCGATCCCTTTTGGATTATGTATTCAGTATCATCCTTCATCAATTTCAGTTTAGGCGTGGCCACAAGCGTTAGTGTACAAACTACGAACTTTCCTGAACAATATTATGTTCAAGGGTTGCTTTGGATCATGCTATTGCAATATAGTGACTTCTAAGTTGTAAGTTGACTCCGGGTCCAACAATGTGGGAGACAAAACGGATATACTGACTCTACTATCTATTTTTACTGTTTAGTCTGTCACATGACATAATCGCGTTATCACATTGTGTTGTTTGGTGTTGTTAAAAGGCTAAAAGCACATGGGGAAAATGACATGTCGTGCATGGGTAATCCCAGAGTTTTTCTATAATATACTCTCCGTGGGCACCTATAACCACGGCTCACCTTCACATGCATTTACACAGCAGTTCAATCAAATTTAATTTATTTTAAGAGAAATGGTGACTTCTTGTGAGGAATTTAGAGACTAACACGGTATTAAAAATCATCCTCAAGGGTAACGAATCGTGTGAAGCAACCCTTAATAATCACGCACGACACAGTATATAGGTATGGCAGGAAAATCCGACCGAGGAAAACGTTGGGAATTTTTCAAGCAAAACACCCTAATCCAATGGTCATTGTACTATTGTATTAATATACACCGGATATAAATAGACGATTATATTCTCGGAATTGTAGCGATTTTCTTTCGCAGAAGCAATCGAAAAATTTAAATCAATATTAAATGATCTAATATACGCATTGTATTATGCAAGGGGTAACTTCAAAAGGAATATATGTCCGCTTGGGTCCTAGTCGAGTAGGTCCTATTCCGATTAGGTTGTTGTAAAATTTGGTCACATTGTATAATAACTGTTACAAATTTGCATGAAATTTAATATATCAATTCGCAATGCGTTCCAAGAACCAAGCAAGCGGCAATCCTTTACCATTTTGACATATCATCATTATTTGACTTTGCCTTTGCCTCTATGTCTCATATTTAGCTAGCCTCGGCAGCTAAATTACTCTAAAGTGCAATCAAGATAAATTATTTCAATTAGCAAGCAGACGAAGCGAATGCAAAAAGTTCTAAATACTCATTGACACATAAAAACATATGTTGGTGTTGGTGTTCCGTCTATATTATAAAGTCGCCATTTTTTAGCACACGATCTTTTTTAAAAATAAAATGTCTTACGCAATTTCTGAGGCATAATAAAGGTACTGATAGCCGGCTTAAATTTGTAGGGGAGTGTTTTAAAAATGGGGAAAAAGAATCCGGTATTTCCGTATGGTTTCGGACTAAATTTCTGCGAATCTCCGGAATCTTCGGGATCTTTTGCGGACCAGTATAAATACGAATACACGTTAATAACAGAGTAATGCACCAGCACATGGATCAAATAACGCTGCTGTCATGTGCGAATAAGTCATCACTGTGTTATCATGCCAATCTAGTGGTGTAATCGAGGGGACAAGCGGGCAGTCGCCGTTTGCAAAGAAAACAACTTTCTTCTGTTCGTACACCAAAAGAAAAAAAATTAATACTTGAACGGAGTGTACGCTGCGCATACGAAATAATGCGAAAAATGCGCTATAAAACATCGAGTGTAAAATTCAATTTCATGTAATATTCAAATGTATATCACTGAAGGCAAAGTTCATTCTAGAAAAGAGATAGTCACTAGTTGAGATTCGGGTGCGACTTATCCTTTAAAGTCAAAATTATGGAAACCGAGAAATTTCAAAGGCCATCAAGTACCTCGCGACATAGAGCGATTGCGAGTGATTGAATTTTGGCAGGATTTTTTTCTGGCCTTGAAATCTAGATTTTCATGGGGGAAATGCCTTCAAACACACTTCCAACCCCCCTCCTCCTCCCCACCCTCCCCCCCCCCTCCCCCTCCCCCTTTCCACGTTTACGTATGGTAAAAAATTGCGTAGCCCAGAATATATATGCATGGAATCCACGATGTCGGCAGCAAACTGTCTTCAATTTTCCAGAGAAACAGACGTTGCTGTTAGCGAAAGATATCGGAATTATGAAAATATGGTTTGACAAGCGAAAACAATATCCAGGATATCTAATCAAAAACAATGCGTTTGTCATTTCCTGATAGACTCCCGATAAAGCCGATAAAAACCGTAGGCATTACCTATAACAATTGACAATTGACGCGGTTCGATACACGACAAGAAAGTGAATTCAAACGAAAGGAATTGTGATAAGTGCGTGGTGGTGGAGGTGACATGTTGGAGGTGGTGGAGGTGACATGTTGGAGGTGGTGGAGGTGACATGTTGGAGGTGGTGGAGGTGACATGTTGGAGGTGGTGGAGGTGACATGTTGGAGGTGGTGGAGGTGACATGTTGGAGGTGGTGGAGGTGACATGTTGGAGGTGGTGGAGGTGACATGTTGGAGGTGGTGGAGGTGACATGTTGGAGGTGGTGGAGGTGACATGTTGGAGGTGGTGGAGGTGACATGTTGGAGGTGGTGGAGGTGACATGTTGGAGGTGGTGGAGGTGACATGTTGGAGGTGGTGGAGGTGACATGTTGGTGGTGGTGGTGGTGACATGTTGGAGGTGGTGGAGGTGACATGTTGGAGGTGGTGGAGGTGACATGTTGGAGGTGGTGGAGGTGACATGTTGGAGGTGGTGGAGGTGACATGTTGGAGGTGGTGGAGGTGACATGTTGGAGGTGGTGGAGGTGACATGTTGGAGGTGGTGGAGGTGACATGTTGGAGGTGGTGGAGGTGACATGTTGGAGGTGGTGGAGGTGACATGTTGGAGGTGGTGGAGGTGACATGTTGGAGGTGGTGGAGGTGACATGTTGGAGGTGGTGGATGCTTACGGCAGATAACACGGCTGGGTCGAGTACATTGTCAGCTTCGACAATGATGCTTTCGAAGCGCAGATCGTCTCTGAAGTTCTTCTCTACCCAATAAGCGTCGTGCCGCACTTGGGACTTGATCGGCATGAACAGCTCGACTTCGTTGAACTCTTCTTTCCAGTGCATCAGCCCGATCGAGCAGCCTATGCAGATTGTCAACGATAGCAGCAGCGAGATGAAGGGATGAGAACCGAGCAGTTTACCCAGCCTGGAAAAAAAGTTCAATATCGGTTGAACGCTTACATTCCCTGCTTACCTCAACTATAAATCATCTGTTTTTTCCTTCTTTCCCAGCCACTGCCCCTGCTTGCCTCTGCATATCCGTTCTTACCACTTCTTGCTCTGCTAACTTCCACTTACCTTTATGTACATCTACTTGTCCATGCTTCGCCCTACCCCTGCTTACCGCTGCTTGCCAAACTAGCCTCTGCTTACATGAAGATCCTATCGTATGACTAGAGCTAAATGTATTAGCGACCACATGGACTGTGCCTTGTCCAAATAAACAGCATTGCCATATTCACTGCTATTTTCGTCCGTTTCACATCCCTAGAAGTTATCAAATTGGTAAGTAAAGTTGTTTTTTATGTGATCTGCAAAATAAGAACGAGCTTTCACGGCTAGCCCAACTACCCCCCCCCCCCCCCCCCTACACAACCAACCACCCATTCAATTACTAAATTCATAGCTGAGAGAAATAAACATCAATTTCTTCTAACAGTTAACTCTCCATGGTATTGTAATCGGTTCCCTGTTTTTTTTCTGTGTTTCCTTGTTTCCCTTGGACGTTTATTTCCGTGCGGGACACACAAGATTGAAATGATATAACAATTATATCCGGTAGTCATCGTCTCACAATAAGATTCTTATCCAACAGTCCATCGGTGTTATCAGTAATTCGCCGGTGAATCATATTGACTTGTCTGGACAAACTGGCAGCTGTTCTTGATCATTCAATAGGGCTTGTTTTCGCACTATAGGTGCCTTTCTGCTCAGTTATTTGGTTCCTCCAGAGTCCAGATACATCCATGATGCGTCTCGATTCATAGGTACACGTCAGAACATTTTACTTTAATTAGTACTCATATTTCAAATACCAAACGTATTTCACCTGTACCCTCGATCCGGTTATATATTTAGGAATGTAAGGATTTATTAATTCGCGATGTGTGAAAATTTCACTTGAGCTTTGTATACCTATGTTCCCTAAATAATTGCCAGAAATCAATGCCTAAGGATAAGGAAATGTCTAGTCAAGTTTTCTGTAGTGAAAACACTTTTCAATCACTGTTCCAGGAAAGAGAATCCACGCCAAAAAAATATTGCATTTGTCATAAATTCACGATTACATTTTAAAACATTTTAATAATCTATTGTAATTCATTAATCTTATTTGCAACAATTTAATCACGACTTGACTCTGATATTGTACTTACTTATTTAAGTGTAATTAGCAGCACATGGAGAATGAACAAGTTACTCATTCTTAAATAATAGACGATAATAAGATAAGAACATATACTCTACATAGCATATGTTCATACAACACCAACCCGCAAGCCACTTTCTAGGATTGATTAATAAAGAGATCGCTTGATTAACAATCCGTTTTCTTTGCACGATCCTTCGCATAAATCCCAGCTGTGGAAGGTGATTTTGAGTTTAAGTTGACCACAAACGAGTTTAATCATCGCATTCCAAGAAATTAATATCGATCTGAATGAAATATGTCAATCCACTCTGCTCAATTTAATCACATTTACATTTATTAGTAACCACAAAGCACGATAAAAATACATATTTAGGATGTAAGTTTTAATTTCGCGTCTTTACTTGTGGAAGCTTCAACTTGTGACATGATTATCGATTGAAAATATAATGATGTAGGTCAAGCGAATTATTCGTCTCTCCATTTATTTGCCTTATTCGCGTAAGGAAAAACTTTTCTCAAGCTGAACTTTCTTACTTATTTTTTTTTTATTCTAATTGTTAAAAAAGTTGCTTTGAATTGTGTAGTGGTAGAATGCAGCAATGGCATGATTGATTATCACTCGCTCCCAAATACATTAGACCCTGGTTCGATGTTTAGTGTCTGTCACATCAAAACTTAACCATTCCATGTTGCCATCACCTAAAACTTATTTATAAATCATCTTATAAGCTATAATATCCCAATGTCTTTCTTTCAAAGATTGCATGCTTTTTTTATTGCACGATATTTCACAGCTTGTATGGTAAAGTTGTACTCAACGGAAGTGAAATGCAGTCCTATTAAAATCTGGATCTAAAATAAATCAAATATTCGGCGAAGTGCAAACACGTAAGCATAAATTTTATGCCATGCATTATTAAATTAACTAATATTCCATTTTAATTTTTCAAATAATATACGAATGCCTTCAAAGTTCCAATTCCAGTATCATCCTTACCATATGTTCCCAGAAGATTAAATTTAAAATCATAATTCATATATACCATTGTCAGTTGCGAATGTCATGCATTCACTCCCCCATTTAACTGATCGCATGATTGAAAATTCATGGGAATTGGGAATTTCAATTTATTACCAATCTCATCTCATATGTAACTCTACAATCCAACTTCCCTTTGTTGACGAATGACTTTCGGTACTAATAAAGTGTATTCCTTACATTTAAAACTGCATGTAGCATATTTTATCGGCTTGTCAGGATTGTAGCATACGCGTGAATTCTGACGAAACAAAGATTCCGAATGTTCACACGAGTTCACAGATATCAGTATCACTGTGCATTAGCATAAGATGCAGTTGCATCGCAAACTTAAACTCAAACTATTCCTTCATCTCCATAAATAAGAAATACATCTCCACCGTCTTGCCACAGCTATGTTACTTGGTGAAGAGACACAAAAATTGTGTCCGAGTTTTTTTCTATATTAAATAATACGAAGATGTTTTTTTGAAAATCATTTGTCGAGTTATAATTCATTTTAGAAGTGAAGAATTGCGTTCAAGCATGGCTACGAACTGTTCTAATGAATTTAGTTTTGAACGAATGCTGTGAAAATCTGCATATATTTACATTTGTCACAGCTTACGGTGATTGACGAATCGTCTAGGTCGGTGTCTTCACGAGGTAAATTCAAATTTTATATGTTTATACATAATTATAACTGTCTATAGAAATATACCACTTGAAAAGATCCATACCGCAGTGTAGGCTTTGTTGGAGATTTCACTTTCAGATTGGGAGAAACGCATGGAAAATAATTCTGCTCCTAAAAGTTTTTCAAAAATGCTTTACATACAATGGGAAACTGTCATGTTACATAGATCAGTCGTCAATAAATGTCACCTTTAACATGAATAACTCATGTGAAAAGTTTTATAGCCCATTTGAAAAATTAATCAGGCCGAACACGGCTCACGGAAAACTTGTAGGTTACTGTTGACGGTGGTGACTTTTTAGCTCGAATTAATGCCCTCTATTTGGTTAATTCATTTGTGCACATTGCCAATTTATTATAGTGGAGCCATATACAATGAATCGGCAATTGATTAATATTTGATGAAAATTTATCTTATATTCACCGTAGATTCGTTGAAATTGAAAAAGGGTACATGATATCATGAACACGTGATAATATTAAATGTCCTCGGTGCACATTTGCGGTTTTTGGTGCGTACGGTAACATAAAATCAATAGATCGCAGTTGTGAATGTTTACTAAACTCGGTGCAGAGATCGCAGTTAAACCATGGTTAAACCATGGTTTAACATAATACGATAGGCATCTTTGGAACGTAAAACAGTACCGTACACTTTGATATTAAAACACCAATTTTTTTCGATTCGATTTTTGAAAATCTGGTCCCCGTTTACAGGTTATCATAACCAATAATAGACATTAGAACATCCAGGGGTGCAAACTTCAAAGCTGTATTCCTCATAAGCATGGAGAAAGCAGTCCGGCAAACGTTAGCGTTGCAGGTGTCAGCCTAACGATGCAAATTCTGTCCCATGCTGCAAAGCCGTGTCATCGATAGAAATGCGATACTACTTTGTATTATTTTGTTGAGAGATTTTAGACTTTAGAGTCAGTCGCCTTATCTATAAGACACACTCACACACACACGCACGCATAATAGTGTGAAGGTCGGTAATTATGTTCCATTATTGTCTATTTTATTTCGATAACGATACGTGAATTATTCAGTTTGATTTATTACTCTAACCGATGGACGAGAGATGAATGAAAAAATGTGGTCAAGACCCGGAAACCGCACATAAAATAGCCAAGAATTGCAAAATTTGAGCGGGAGGCAACCCTCGTGCCCATTGAGTGCCCTCCCCCCATCACCCTACTACTACTCCTATACCGAGGAAAAAATCCTGCCAGCGTCACGGTCAATGGGACGAGGAAATATAGATACAGTAAGAAAGTGAAACATCACAGAGATCACTTTTCCCAAGATCAAAAAGCAAGTGATTGGTATATCATTTACTTTTTTGCTTGGAGTTTTACGCCTTTATTGGTCAAGTTTAAGTATTGCTATTGTATGGCATTGGAAAGTATTGAAACGTTTTGGTGTACAACTATGAAGAGGTAAGAGGTACGAGTGAGTCTACTATAGCGTCTACTAGATACCATTATTAGCCATATACCATATACCAATGGTATACCAATGGCCATATACCAATGGTCCATTAGCATTCGCAGTCAATCTCCACTCTCCAGTCATGGATGGCTGGTTATCAGAACACCATCAACAACAGCGCATACATGAAGAAATCACAATCAATGTCAAAATCAAGTTATCATTAGCCAAGCGTCACAGATATTGTAACCTTATCGATAATTTTCAGAATCATTGGGCATTATATGCATATTTGAATCTGACAGGAACATTCCAATCCAAAGATGCTTTTTTAGAAAAATGATAGCGCTTATTTTGGCAAAATTATCTTGCAGAATTGAGAACAGCTCAAAAAATTATAAATCAGAATGCCAGCTTATACTTAGGTAAGTAGTAGTATGTTAGCTATGCTGAGATATATTTAGTGTGCTTTACTCGAATAGGCCATCCCTGGACGTCAATAAAATATTATTAATAGTCCATGGGGAAACAAAACGATAAGTACTGGAATAAGACTAAATACAGTCGGTGAACTTTACGAAAACAACAAATTATGATCACGATTTTAAAATGAACACCTTTACAGAACTGCATCTTAATATTCCTTTTTGATTTCTGTTGCACCGCTCTAAGAATTGGGAATGGCCTCGATTAGACGTGATTGGGTGCGATTTGAAACGAAAACTCAACAAGAGTACACTTTTAAAAATTGACGTAGATAATCTTTACAAAGCATTCGAATTTCGGGGCGTCAATTAAACATAGACATTGCATTGGATTTTAAACTAAATTGTTCTGAATTCTGACACGCTAATATCAAAACTCTCAATATGCAATAATTTTTATAATTTACGATTAGCAAGATAACGAGTGTGACGTTTTTTGCGCGAACTCTTGTGCGAATAACCCCCATAGCCTTGATATTTGGGCGGTCATCGATTGTGGGGTTCCGTGCCAGTTTCAGTGCATGTGTACTCAGTTGAGCTCTGTTCGCTCGCGACGCTTAGTGCACGTGCACTCGAATGCTCCTGTACACCGAATACATTGAGTGCAGCTACACTTGTACTTGTATAGCAAGCATTAGATTCGTATCATCATTTCTATTGCTCCTAAGCGGTTATTGTAAGCAATTCATTATTAAATTGGTCTACGAGTCCCACTTGCGTATTTCGATGCGCAGCAAAATCATGAGTCCAGTTTGAATTAAATGCTTTTCAACATACAAAAAAAACTTTTCCATTTAAAAAAGTTTTTAATTGAGAAAAGGGAAAAGTTGGAAAAGGGGACTGTAGCAAAGATTTTCGAATTATAAGAAATATTGGAAATAATAATTTTGCTTCGGGTTGCAAAAGTTCAGGCATAGCGGGCCAGAAAAACAAGCTGTGACCACAATATATATATATATATATATATATATATATATATATATCGACCAAAAGGTTTCATGACAACAGAAACAACGGCTAAACCAGTAAGTCTTTCAGAAATAAAAATAAATAGCAAATGCTATCAAATTGGATTCTATTTCTTGACAGCCGACACTGAGTGCATATTGTTACGTAACCTCACGTGTCCACCGTAAAAAGAATATAAACTAATACATATCTATGTGATGAAAACATATATATGTAAAATATTCCAAAGAGTATGCATTGCTGTGCAGTGCAGAAGGCATACGCGTATTGCCCGGGACCAGGCATTAGGTCTGTGACTGTGAGATCTATTCTTATTTCAAATCTTTCATATTTGCGCAATGAAATGCGACTGGTGAATGCGACTTGTGTTGATGTCTAAGTACCATGCGTAACACGTGGGACACTATCGGTAAGGCAGACGACACAAGTTCTCATCACCTCACATGCTACGGTGCAAGTGTAAACCTAAACAACCCAGCCCAGCAATCCAGTGCTTCTACACGAAGCATTATGTTCCTCGCTTCTTTGTTCGAGTTTAAAATGACAATAATTACCCAGTGTCCAGTGTCCAGGATTGTCTGCTCGACTTAACTCTTGTCTGTCGCTCTGTGGTTGCATGTAGCATGCAAATACCTGGCGTAAGTAAAGCAGATCGTGGGCATATTGAACCGATGCTTAGAGAACGCTTTTTAGTCACATTCCAGGATGAGAGCAATTTTTTTATGCCTGAAGAACTTTCCAAGATTATTTTGAAGTCCGAAAGATTCTTTTGGCCGATTCCAGTCATCAGCGAGCGATTATGAAAATTTAAACGCATTGTGCATTAAAAATAAAAATTCCAACTAACGATGGGTACTAATTCTAAATAAAAATAAGGTGGAAAATAGATTGCTTCGAAGCCCGGCTATCTGAATAAACATTTTGTGACTTCTAAGATTTCCGTTACATTTCAGTAGTTTGCGTATTTCTGGTGGCTCAAGATCAAACCCAGAAACAGATCTTAGTTTTTGTTTTTGTTCTCCGGTGTGAGCTGCATCTATACTTCGAGTCTCTCCGTGTCAGCTTCGCTCTTTCACTTGTCCAATTAAAGATATAGTCTGGATAATCAGACGATCAAGATTTCGGCGAAATAATTATGTAATATCTTAATAGCCCCACACAAGTCGCGGTTAATCACATTAGTAATAATCATATCTGGTCACTCAAAATGATAATATAATCCAGATAATGATGTATTATGCTCTGATTTATTTAAACATATGTCAAGTTAATTTTCCAGATTTAGCCTCGTTAAATTTTGAACTGCTATCGTGTGCATCTCATAAGAAAATGTCTCCGTACGATTCATTCCCTTAAATTAAGAATTGGAGGATTATTAGGTTTGAGGGTTGTTTTTCATATAGTCATTGAATATTACCAATCGAAAAATCGCGTGGTAGGTAGGATGCGCTATATTTAGTATTAAACCAGCGTGCATGCGCCCTAGCCCTTAATATTTCATTGATGATTCACAATCAAAGGCTACCCCTCATCCCTTAGTTGGGGGGGAGGCTCGACTCCTTCGATGTGTACATAAAATACGCCGACGAAATGTCATGGAAGGTGATCCAAGTGCCAATCGTGAACACACTTAAAGGATACGAAATTCCAAAATAAGAAAAAAACAATAGCCAGTACTTTTTTCTTACCTGTAAAACATATAGTCGAAATTTAAATTACATTTTCGCTTATTCGGAGCTCTAAAATATCTCCAGGCGGGTTTCGTGGTGTCTTTTTTGGTGGTTTCCATAATAATAAATTACACAAAAATAATAGCAACGTTCGCTGCACTTCGGTAGCACTTTCACACACACGACTCAAGTGATCATCTTCTACTCCGTGTGCCGACAGCAATGACAGATCCGCATTGAACTTAACTACCGGTGTGGTGCTAGCTGCTAGCGACTACCGTAGTCAGCGAGTGCTGCGGTGCTCGTATGTAGCTGGCGAGTTCACGGCTTCGAGACTGGCTGTCTCTCCCGTCCCGACGTCTGCTTTAGCCACCGCCACGCTATGTTCGTCCATCCTACATGCACCTACATTCCCCTTCCTACATTTCGATCCCATGCAATTGCTGATGAAAGTGGGTGTACCAACTAGCTCCTAGATGGCAGGCCGTGCGTGTTTCTGTTTGCCTTTGCAACAAAGTATTTTAAATTATAATAATTAGTTTTTATAACAGAGAATTAATTGAGTTTTATTTCCCAGTAAATTTTCAAGGATATCAACTGACTGTGACTAGTAAAATTGATTGAAACAGCGTTTGCAGGTATATTATCATTTTTATTTAAAAAAAAATATTTCCATAAATGAAATATTACAAAACGGAAGAAAATAAATGAGAATGAATATTATGTATTATCTACATAATTGCGTACAATAAGAATTTTTCTTTGGACAACCAGGGACAATTAATATTGTTGAAATGTATATTGTTTTGACGGATAAAAATTATATGAGCAGTGAGTCCACAGAACGCGGAGAGTGGCGGAGAGCAAGGAAGCGCGTGCGTTCCACATGCCACACTATATGACAGCTGAAAACTACAGCTGATAACGCTACACTGCTTTTCCTAAAGTTCGTCTCCGTGAGTTTTGTGAAAGTGCTTTTGATAATAAATAATTGGGCTAAAAAATGATTTGTTCTTAATACACATTATTAAGACACTTGATTTTTAATATTTTAAGATTATCCTAATTAGTAGGTAAAATGCCCAATCAATTTCCCACCAGAAGAAACAATCAATCTCTTGTCAGTCAATTTAAGTCGGCATGGCTTACTATAATAATCGGAGGTGTAATGTTTTCTGGGGGAATGTGGCTTCTGTTCTGGAATGAAGGTAGAGCTGTTAAAACATCCAGAGCATTAGAGGAGGCAATGAACACAGTTGTCCCACTTCAATCCCCAGTTGCTCACGAAGAAAACAGCGGATATTTAGTTCATATTAGTGGAATCTTAGAAATTGGAGAACCTTTGACAGAGCCAGAGTATGGAGTGAGCTTAGCTGCTGTAAAATTAAAGCGGCGCATACAGATCTACCAGTGGGTCGAAGAAGAATATCGCCGAGAAGCAAGATATGACGATTTGGCACAATCGGAAGAAGTCAGTTACTCATATATAACAGAATGGCGTGATAAACTTGTAGACAGCTCCAAATTTTATGTAAGAACTGGTCACGAAAATCCAATAGAATTCCCGATGAAAACCATTACGTATGTGAGTGAGCTTGTCACTGTTGGAAATTTTATACTTGGTACGAATTTGAAAGAAATGTTTTCAGAATTTGTGATAGTAACTAGCGATGAGAGACCCGAGCGTCGTGATATAAAGTTGCATTCAGAACTGTACTACCACAGTCAAGACGTATGGAGCCCTGAGGTCGGAGACATCAGGGTCCAATTTTCTTACGCTGGGAAAGCTGGCACAGTAGTTAGTATTGTGGCCATGCAGGTAGGCAACAAGTTGGAACCATTCCGTACTTCAACCGGCCGTCAAATCCTGCTGCTTCGTATGGGGTACTCTTCTGTCGAAGATATGTTCCACTATGAACATGGGCAAAATTGGGGCTTGACGTGGGGGCTTCGAGTCGTTGGCTGGCTTGTTCTCTTCTTGGGGGCCAATTGCTCTACAACCATCTTTCGAATATTAGGTAAGATACCTATCTGAAAATAAAATTGTTAGTTTTTATTTAAAAAATGTTCAACTCTATAGCAAATTAAATCTTCATTTATCTGTTTTGCAGTCTCGAGATATTCCATTCTGTACGATATTTTTGTCCTGGGAATCGGGAGCATAAATATGGCTGTGTCGATGTCGACTTCACTCCTAGTCATCGCCTTCGCTTGGATGTGGTACCGCCCGTTGCTTGGGCTGTCTCTGCTCTTCACTGCGGTCCTACCATTCTTTCTATCGGCAATACGCATCTATTGGGCTGATAACGCGGAAACAAGATCATACCAAAGACAATAATTCATGTGCCAGACTTGCAAATAAATTAATTCCCACTGAGTAGGACAAATTAGTCAATGAAAAATGTAATTTAAGTAATATTGTATGAACTATATAAACTGTAAGCTAGTGCCAATTAAGTATTGAATTGATTCATGTTATTTTCCATCACATTCATCTATCATCATTCGTCTATCATAATTTGTATTTTTATGTCATGTGTGCTTTTACAATCAGTATTACAAGGTAGAGCATTTATACCAAGATATTATTTAAACAGTCTATCTTTCATGATGTGAGTTAAATTTCTGCTGAAAATTCCCCAGCTTTCAAAATCTAAGCAATAATAAAAATCAAGCCAGTTTTTTTAAATATATTTATGGACCTTAATTTTCAATTCAATGAGTTTCAATAAGTTTTCTTACAATTCTGTTCACACTTCGTTCCTCATGTCTGTATTTTTTTTATTGTGGTGCAATATGAATGTAATGGTGCAATATGGACCATGGAAGAAGATTTTTGGTATGATCTGATTTTATATAGACTGTTTAGCAGCATTATGCAAATAAATATTCAACTAGAATTTTAAACACATTTTTGACTACTACTTGCACTTTTCTTTAGTGTATTTCCTCTGTGTATCCCTCTATGCAGTCCACAAACCATATTCCACTCAGTGTCTTTGGGATAGGTATGTTTGACTTGGAGCTATCCCGGGTGGGAAATCTCTGTCTAATACTTAATTTATTATCTGATGCTCATCATAGTACTTAAGGAAGTAAACATTTTTCATTATTTCTTATTTATCTATGTACCTGACGTTTTATTTCTAAACCTAATTCTTATCAACTAACCAGAACATCCGATATTATTTATTTTTCCATTAGATACTTAATTATATAAGCTAAGCAATTGACAGGTTTTGCAGAGGATAATATAATGACTTAAAGCATTCCAGTTATATCGTCTTTATCCAGTGGGGGACGAGGGATATCTCCAAAGACGACTTTCTTATAATGCTGATTTAGAGTACTTCTTAGCTGGTCAGCATGTTGCATGTCTCGAGTCTCGCAAACAACTTTAACCTGGATGGTAAGGAAAATAAAACATAATTAAAATTCAATCAGCATGAGCTTTGATTAAATATCGTTATTCATGTCAAATATACTTCCTTCCACAATATTTTTGTATCTAGAAAGATTGGAAAGTGGTCTAACCATGATTGATTTGAGAAGCACTTATGGCAGGAAGAATCACAATCTTCTGTGTAGTAATTTCGCTTCCTGCTGCCTTTCAAACATAAGAATGTAACAGCAAAAAACCTTTCACTAAATGATAACTGGCAAAATTGAATTCCCATTTTGAACACATTTCAATAAAGATCTAGTATCTCCAAAACTGTTTGAAATTGCTATCATCTATCGTCATAAAAAATAAGATGTACCTCAACGCTGAATATATCCGATGTAATCCAAGCTCGTTCATGCATGATGTCCTTAATGGAGACACCGAGGGAAGAAACCAGACGGCAGAGTTCTGAAATTCCTCCCGGTCGATCGCTGACGGTCACTGTGAAGCGAAGGAGTCGGCCATCCACGGCCAAGCCACGGTCGAGGCAACGGCCCAAAATCGTCGTGTCAATGTTACCTCCGCAGAGCAGCAGCACCACACTAACAGGATGTTGACATATTCAGGATATTGACAGGATGTTAATATTTTCAGACTCATTTCAGAATTGTCAGAATAAATATTTTAGTACGCACAGATAATTGAAAGTGATTTACTAACTACGTGATTTAGCAACACAGTGAGTTTTTAAGTAAATTTGCAGATCAATAATAAAGAAAATTACCGTTTTCCTTTCATCTCTGGCAAATGGCCTGCTAGAATAGCTGCCAATCCAGCAGCCCCTGCTCCCTCAACGACACACTTTTCCAACTCGACCAATCGCAAAATAGCGATTGCTATCCACTGCTCCTTCACGACAATCTGAAAGTAAAGTTACTTACAACAACCTCAAAATTGTAATATAAAATTTGTTAAAAGAATTTTTGGCCACTTATTAGTTATTTTAAAATTCCAAGTTTAGCATGGATGATGGAGATGTAGCGAAGTAGCACTCGCTTAGCGACGAGTGCCTACATAGTAAGAGGTGTGAAAGTAAGAGAGGGTGTGAGTGTGTAAGCAGTGTGTAGGAAGTTGGTATATTGTACTAATAAAGGAATTAAATGACATAATATGTGTAGTCAGTGTGTGAGAAGCTAACATATTGTGTATCATAGATATAGTATTCACATGAATTGGTAAAAAACAAAAATATTGAATTGAGCTGGTGGTGGTTAAGAAAACCTAACTAACCATCTTGTCGATAAGAGGCTTGGCCGTAGCAAATGCATTGTATCCCACCATGGGTACTGCCAAGCCGTCAGCTAGCGTCGATTCGATTGGAGTGTACACCGGTTTCCCTGCTTTCATCGCTTGCGAGAAACTTGAACAACGTTCCGATTCCACCCCCTGCAACCAAGGCATCATTAGTCAGTCTGTTTATTAGATATCTGCATTAGCAGACAGCAATTTGATCAAAGCAAATACAGCCAAGGAATACACTAAAAATAAAAAATTCTTCGGTAATCCAGAAAACGTCGATCATAAACCAAATCATTCTGTAACTTATGATAGACAAACAAGTAACAAAAACATTATTTATGATTTTTTTAAATAAGGGGGTTCTGGGGGTCAAAAATCCCCTGCAATGTTTATGTTTGTATAGGTAACAAAGCCAAAAATAACGCTTTTTGACCTACGCCCCTTGCCGCAAAGACGGGAAATTAAATTTAAGAGGTCAGCCGCTAAATAAGTGAATAGAGGGGAATATTTAAAAAAAAAAACACTTACAATGATTTTAATGTGAGGAAAGAGAGTTTTGACAGCCAGCGCCACACCAGCAATCAGTCCGCCCCCACCAACAGGTACAACGACTGCGTCAATGTTTGGGACCTGCTCGACAATCTCCAGACCGATGGTTCCTTGGCCAGCCATGATGTGTGGGTGGTCGTAGCTGTCCGTGCACAAGCATACAAACACGCAAACAAAACCAATTAGCTATCCGTCTCATGGTAGCCAGCAGGCTTTCTGACCACCAAATGCCAATTTTGGACGTTTGTAAAGAAGTTACTAGACTAAGGACCAGTTTTACATTCTCCAGTTAAGTGGGCAGATATAAACTTATCTCAATGGTGACAGCCTATTGGTTGCTTCTGTTTTCTCCCGAACTGGAAGATAACTATTTGACTGGATATTGTAAAACTGACCCCGGCGTTACCATTTCCATTAGTTGGTACCAACTACCATTGTAATATGACCTACCCATTGATGTATGTGAGATTCCTTTCCTTTCCCATGGCCATAGCAATTTTCTTTGCTTCCCCCATGTCTTTTCCCTGTACGACAACAGTAGCCCCATGTTGTCGACAGGCTTGTATCTTCATGATCGGAGCTACGATCGGCATCACTACCGTCACGGCTATGTTCAGCTTGTTGCCGTGATAGGATAGAGCTAGGGCGTGATTGCCCAAAGAAGCTGATATCACACCATGAATCTTCTGCTCTTCAGGAAGCATCAATAGAGCGTATCTTGCTCCACGTTCTTTGAAACTAAATGGAATTAATTGGTTTTATTAGTGTGTGATTGAATTTTTTTTAATTAATTATGATTTTTTTTCATTACCTTCCTGTGTATTGTAAGAAATCTTTCTTTAGGTATATTTCCATCTCCGTCAGTTCCGACAAATGTGATTTCTAAAATGCAGTAGTGTTTTAGTTTTTAGTTTCAATTATTAATAATGGTATTGATAATCTTGTATTGTATCCAAGATGAGTCACGCTGATGATTCGCACTGATACAGTCAAAATCTATCATTCATAATCATTCATAATATCATAAAATTCAATAATATTTCCTGTTTAATGCCTCTGAACTTGTAAAAGTGGAATCAAAGACCAAAAAAAAATCCTTATTTTGTCTATGAGCAGATTAATTATCATTGGCTTAAAATGAGTGCTTACCATGCATGGTGTTACTAGAACGCCAGCTTTCACTTTGAATGCAGCTGAAGTAATGTCCTCAAATTGCAGCAAATGTGGATCACTGGATTTGCAGAATGGGTCCAATTCTTCCTCCACTGCTCCCTATGGGACAAACATAGTTGATTAAGTAGATGTTATCATTAAAGAATAATAAACCATTATACCAGTAATGAATTGCAAGTTTTCCCTTTTTACCTAGAAAAAAGGGTTTATAAGTACATTATTTACAAGTGTAATTTCTGAAAAGGAGGACCAATAAATAATCTACTTTTTGTTTGCTATATTTTTATGGATTCATTTTTTTTTTTAGCAAGATACCTTTTGGTACAATACTTTCAACCTATCTGTCCCTACCTATAGGACCTCTGTATACCTACCTATACTTAATCCTATCTGTCATTGAAATTCCCAATTAATACATTCCAAACCTGCAAAAAGCAGTTAATTCAATGAATCAGGATAGTAATAATAATAATAATAATAGTAATAATAATAATAATAATAATAGGATATATTTACATACATTAAGCTTATTGTAACTCACTTCATCCATCTTTAGCTGGTTCTGCATTGCTGTCTTGTGGTGAATCAACTTATATTGCAAAAGTTTGAGCCCCTTTCTTTCTTAATACACTGGAAACATGATCTTTGATCTGAGATGTTATCTCCACTGCTGGAGAGTTAACTGAACTTGTTGTTATGATGAGGAAAGGAGAATTTGTTTCAAACCGGTCTTAGTACCTAGTAGCAATTTTAATTGGTACCTAATATATGTCATTATTTAAAAAAAAATTGATGACATGTCTTCCTCTTAAGTAAAGATGCGCTTCAAATATATTTCCTAGGCATCTAGCAAATTCTTATGTCTGTCTGTTCGCGAGAAAAATATTCAAAGGAAGCAACAAACTTTTTGGATAAGTTTAGGTAAATCTAGAGAACTTAACTGCAAATTTAATTTAATTTTTTCAATTATTTCCATTCCTTGACAATGAGATAATTATAATTTGAACATTTGGGACTAATGATAAGACTTAATTACAGACATGACAGAATATTCCTATGGTAATAAAGATAAAAATCTGTTTTTTCCTTCAATTTAGCTAGATTTTGTTGGCATAAAAAGATTGACCCACACCGACACTTTTGCATGTAGGACCCATGTAACAATAATATTAAGATATATTATATTAATCTAAGCTTACATTTGCTTGCTGCACAGTGGTCTCTTTTATTGAACTCATCTTGATGTTAAAAAGCGTGTGAGATGACCCACCAATGACGGGAAGTTAGCTATACTGACAAGTAAGAAAGAACTCAGAAAGAAGATCAATGTCAAAATTTAACTCCTTTCGAGAAAAACAACCTCTTATTTAAATATTATGTATCATAGATGTATTTGTATTGACATTATAGCCAACACAATAATTACTTGATTCCACAGTTGCAATAACAGCCTATTAGAACTAAGGCAAATAAATAGGCTAGGTATCTAACTAAAATAAGTATGAGCTAGCCTTGAAGGATCAGGTAGGTTTCAACTGAAATTCTGCCACCGATTGTAAAACATCATGATACAATTGTGTATTGTTATTACTGATCTCAATAAATACACTACAATACACTACAATATGCGCATGACATTGTAGATTCTGGGCTTATAAACTAGGCAAGTAAATCTCATTACCAACAGCGAGAGATTTTTGTTATAAAAAGCATTAAATTAAACTCAGTGGACATGGCAATACATTTTGATAAATAAGAACCAGGGATACAGGTAATAAATGTACATATTTATAATAATATATGTTAAAATAATATACTGTTACAATCAATGAGAATTTGGAATCTGAGAAGTACCTTGATTGCACACTTCATCAATTACCAACCAATATCACTTTCACCTTAAAAATTAAAGCAATCTTAAAAATCAAGCCAATAGTCAGTTGGCTTGAAGTGCATCATTCTACAGTCCATTTACCATCAATTTAATTAGACGAAAAATGCACAGTTACCTTTCAAAATGTCAGATAAAATGTCAAAATGAACATAATATTCTTCTAAAGGTTTCAATATTGGAGCCTTGATGCTCATAAACAATGAAACTCTCTGAATTGTAATATTAAATTCATCCAATGCAACTTTAAACACCCATAAAATCGAAGAAACGCTTAGCACGGCTGCACAGGAGGGTAATTAATAATTAATCAGTTATTGATGATATGACATAATGGCTCGAAATTTCATGCCAACATGAATAATCAAGCCCAAAACTTAAAATCATACAACAAATAAAAGAAAACTTGGATAATTTTGCAGTATTTTTTTTTACTATTTAGAACCAAATTTGTACTCAAATTCGAAGATTTTTTTGAGTTTTGGGCAAACTGAAACCAGTCCTTAGTCATGTTTCAAGTCTAAATAATTCAGTAAGCTGCTAATGAAAAAAACCTTCCTATCTGATGTTCCAAAGGTTTGAATATTGAAATCTTTGGCATCTGTCAACAGGCTATTGCACATGGCATTCTTGCATAATATATTATCTAAAACTGGCTTAGCTAACAGAACCAATCAGCACAGGTTAGTATGCCGGCAGTGCTTAGGCGTTATCAATCCATACCTCGATGCAAGACTAGAGCAATCGTTTACAGTCTCTTTAGATAAAATTTTGATTGAAATGTTGCAATAAATTCGACTACTCATCTTCTAGCTAACACCACCAGGCATATTTTCATAAAATAATATCTTGTTTCTGTAAAACATTATGCAAGTATACAAGTGAAATAATATAATTAATTAACAAATATATCAAAAAGCCAGGCAAAAACATAGCGATAGCAATCGTGTGAGATATTCTTTTTAAGTACAAAAACTTAAGGCCTAACTATTGGACGTATTTTGTACTAGTACCACAGAAAACTTGAAAAATTTCAAGGAGTCGAATAGCCGTCACTAAATAGCTGCATATAAAAAAGATAGCAATTCAAATAATAAGTAATATTATTCAACTTCAAACTATTTTGGTATCGTTATGATTGAACTCGGAAGTGATATCGGCGGTGGCGACATAACGACGTAACGAGCCGGTCAGTGCACGCCGTTGCTCTGCGCAGAGCGCACGCTCAACGCATTGCTGCAGCTCTGATTCATATCGTCCCAGTAGCTGTCGTTGGGGTCGCACAGAGGGCTGTGGCCGGCCGGGCCGTTGCTCTGACCGAGCCCGCTGCCCGGACGAGCCCCTGCCCCTGCCGACGCCGCATTTGCGTTCACCGCGGAAACGCTTGCTTCGTCTGCAAAACAACCACCAGCAAGCGTCAGCCAAGGTCTCAACTAGGGAATCACAATGCACGCATGCTAACCGCTTGCAGAGACTCGGTAAAACTTTAAGTGTGTTTTCTGCCAATTCTGAGCCTTACTACTCAATATTCATGTTGTTACTTACTGTTCATTGTATGTTAAATGGTAATTAAGCATTACTATAATTATTATAGGACCAATCCTCAATTCTTTTTCGATTGTGAAATTTAGATTTATCTTCTGGGGCTTCCTAATTGTACAGTGCAGTCTCATCATATACTGACAGGCACACATTTCCCATATTTGTACGACTGCAGTGGGCATTGCAACTGGACTCGGAATTCAGCCGGTGGTCAGTCATTATTGGGCATTACCGTATTTATTATTGAAGCAATCTTGCTTGCAGAAATGGGAAGGCAGTATCATGCATTAATCGGCACTTATTGGCACATTGAACCCACAATCCCACCATGCAGTAGGTTACTAAATGAATGTACGTCATCTGGTCAACCCTCTTAGCCTACTTACTCGAGGCAAATGTGCAAGAGTGCAATTTAGCCCACTCGTGAGGCAAGCCCATAAAAACTGTTGGCGAAATGATGAAAATAAGTTGGCTTAACAATGCACTGAAGTAAATCAATTCTAAGCCTACCTAATCTTTAACCTAATTTGATCTCTGCTAAATCACTAGAAGCAACATTGCCATCTTACAAACTTCATGGAGAGGTGGGAGAATTACGACCGGTTTTCAAATTGCCGACTAAGAAACAATCAGGTGTTAGCTTAAAATAGTGATCCCTGATTGGCTTTTGCCATGGGAATCGCTAGCTAACGATTGATAATTTCTGAACCGGCCACTGAAAAACCGGCCCTGACAAGCAGGATGGGGAATGTACATAAAGCATCCCATGATGATATTGTGATTTGTGATGTGGTGCGAGTTTTGAGTAGCGAGTCGCAGGGAAAAGCGGCTAGGATCGTGTGCTTGCCTCCACCTGTAAGAGTGAGTATTTTACCTCCTCTACGAACCAGAAGCCGAACAGAAGGCCCGCCGTTGCGAATTATCTCTATCGCTTCGCCGTGCGTCATACTCTTCGTGTTAATTCCGTTAATCTCGATGATTTGGTCGCCAATCTGCACAACAATTCAACACACAACATTCACGTAAGTTTCCAGAATAAAAGCAAGGATGATTTTTACGCAATATGCAGAGAGTTTAAGAACGCTTGTAAATTAACTGAGTGGGAGTCTAGTAGTATGCAAGAAAATTGCAATACCACCAGTAACTGTTAAATACAAAGGTAAATAACAGTGTTGGTCACCAAAACCTGGCAAATAATTAGTTGAAACATTAGGTAACTGGTCCAGTCTTAGTTTCTTAACTAGTTTAAATCCCAGTTATAAACATAAAACAGTTCAAAAACGCAATGCAAAGACTGTACCAAATGTAAATCGTCGTAAGTTGGTATCCCTCGACGGGGTTACCAACCCTCCTGGCGGGATGGTACCAAAACCCAGTAAACGGAGTGTAGCAATTGGCGAGTGCCAACCAGGACGCGTTTGCTCACCTTCAGTCGGCCATCGATCGCTGCCGGGCCGTTTTCGGCAATCTGCAGCACGAACAATGGCATGTTGTGGAACTCTCGGCCACCGCGGATGCTGAACCCGAACCCTCGCGTGCCGCGGCTCAGCTCCACCGCATGGTATTGCTCCTCATCCCCGCCCATACCGTCGTCTTCCTGAAACCGCAACCGCACTGGCCGTTAGTCGGGCTTTGTGCATCCGAGATTGCGAGAATGCAATCGGAGAGTACAGCTCCTGTAAGCGAGAGCACCCGTCAACGAGTTCGAATGGAATTCGTGACAGTGTAGGCGAGCAGATTCTGGCCGAATCACCACGATTTTCTCGGCTTCGATTCGGCACTAGGTACAAGTGAATTACGTTGCGTGTAAACAAACATGCCGACAAAGGTTACGAAACTTGTGACAAGAAAACTCATGGAAAGCTTGGAAGAGTTACGTTCGAGCGGGAATGGCGGTGGGGTGCCGATTTTCACAAGCACACTACGAAAAAGTTGCTGATTTCTTTAATCAGGTACCAACAGGAAATGACAATAGACAAGAACTGACAACAGAGAAATTAATATTAATTAAAACCAAATAAAATTTTGTGTGTGGTAAAATATCATCACCAATGATGACTGATATAAGATGCTTGAATCGTTAAGATATCAAACAACTTCTTTTCAAGTGTGATTTCTGATCACTCGTTTACAATGTGAAGCAAGCGAAGGCAGAATACAAACCTTGAGCAAGCTTCCCAGGATACCAGAAATAGACCGATAGGCAGGACTAAGTACATCAAAGCAGCA
Source organism: Nemurella pictetii (assembly GCA_921293315.2). Classification (NCBI taxonomy): domain Eukaryota; kingdom Metazoa; phylum Arthropoda; class Insecta; order Plecoptera; family Nemouridae; genus Nemurella; species Nemurella pictetii. The sequence goes on along the minus strand of OV121116.1, from coordinate 26,264,005 downwards.
ATAAAGAAACCACAGAATATTAGTCAACAAGCAGAGTTTACTCCAATTTTTAGGTGATGGTCAAACAAGTGGTTAGCGGGCATCAAGTTATACAGGTCGATACGCTCCAAAGCAATACGCAAATTGTGCCGGGTACAAAGCTGGTAAATCACCATTGACGTGAACATTGATGATATCAGTAAGTGAGTAAAAAAGTTTGGTACAGAGAAATAGCTTGAGTGCGATTGCAGAGCACCACGAGCACCACGACAAGGAAAAATTCTCAAGGATTTCTGCCGAGAGTTTCGTTGAATTCCATTGAATGTGATAGGTTGGCAACTGTGTAATATTTCAAGATGTCTTACCCTTTGAGAGACTGACGCCGTGCTCGAACCGTCATCTGAAAAAGAAAATTTTGAACATAAATAATTTTCCCATATTATGATAAATACTAAATAATGAAGTTATAAGTTCCAGCAGAGCTTGCAAAAATCTGCACTCCACCGGCTTTGTTGTGAGTTGGTTCTTTGATTGCATATAATTAGAGATGTACTTCAAACCATCATGTCGAAAAGATTATCGAAGAGAATTCTTTTGAGGCCTATGGTTACCCCAGCTCACATAATTAAACCGTTTTATGTTATTTTATCATTGTGGATCATACCCTCAAAAACAAAAAAAGGAAAATCACTATTGGAAGGAAGGAAAGGCACCCGTAAAATAGAATTTTTTAAAGGCATTGCGGGTGATTACTTACCTAATGGCGGGCCTATGGTCAGGGTGACCGTGTATCCAGACTCCTTGATGAGATTTACTATGTCTCCGTGATGTAGATTCATGATGTCAATGTGGTTGACGGCGAGAATACGATCGCCCACATGGAGTTGTCCGCATCTCTCCGCTGGGCTGCCTTCGATAATACGACCTGGCGACAAGAACAACCTCATCTCAAGTTTCAATTATCAACCAAATGGCAGGTTAACTTTTAAGTTGGCAAGAAACCCTTTTATACATTGCTCCTGCAATGGAAACCCATTGCATCATCCATGGTTACCATATTATTAGTTCTACAAGCTGTCCTTCACAAATTACGTTACTAGGCAGCATTGTTAAAACGGGCATTATTTAAAATGGACAAAAACAAAAACAATTATTACTTGGTTTCTTAAAATGTCAGGTCATAAAATGGACTTACCTATCGTTGAGCCAGCCTTATTGACAGACGAAATGATGACGAAACCAAAGCCTTCACTTTCTCTTCTCGATACTGTTATATCGTAAGGGTAGCCAATGTCTGGCCTAGCGTAGCTAGTCACATCTGTAACGAAAGGTAAGAAGTTGAAGCAAGACTTATCTTTGGCAATCGAGCGTATCATCGAGCACGATCGAGCATATCAAATGAAGGCAACATATATTGGCCCCGTGCACATTGTAGCAATTTTGTTCAAAATACTTTGCAGTGCACGACGGACCTAAGAATTGTAGGCGTTTTAGATTAAATAAAATTTAGCCAAGAACAGCACAACAGTGCACTCAGTCGTTTTCAATTACTGAAAAATAACCGCATATTTAATGTCGATTCAAACCTAAATTCCAACAAACCTTAGACATTTAATGTTAGGAACAAAATACCCATTCCAAAATTGGGTACGTACCAGGATATTTCGTTTCAAATAATTATTATCAACCGCTCTTTATTTCCGACAGCTTTTCAACCGCACAAAACCTGTTTTCAGCTGGGAATTCGCACATACAAAGAGTACCCACTCGGAGCTTTCCCCCTTGCATCGAGCATCTCCCGTAATTCAAACGCACAAGAAACATAACGTCAGAGTATCCAGGAACACGATTCGTCATGGCACATTCGCGTTACCTCTGGTGGGTATCCGCCGCCGGATGCCGAGCGTCACCCTGCCGTTGGCGGCCGCCTGCCCCATCAGCTGCACGACGTGGTGGTGCGAGGTGCACAGCACCGACTGCGCGTCCACGCTCACAATCTCGTCGCCGGTGCACAGCCTGCCGTCGAGGTCGGCCGCCCCCCCCGGAACGATGTGTCCAATTGATACCTGCTTTTGCACGTCCAAAGTTAGTTAGTTGCGCGGCTGCTGCTGGCGCAGCTCGTGGCCGCATGGATCGGCGGAACCGGGGTTTGGTGCGATCCGAGTCGGGGAAAGTGGACACGCAATTGTCGGAACTTTGTCAATAAGGAAGTGGCGTGAGCAGGAGTCAGACACGGTTCAGTATTTTCTTCTAACTTGTTACCATTATCTCATTCCTTTATGTCCACAAGCAACCTACAAATTGCAGTTAAACTGCATCTACCAATCTGTGAAATGGTAGAATGACCAAGGGAATACAGTGGATTACCATAGTTTTATTTGGATTTTCCGTTTCTAAGTATGTTAAAAATTGTCAAACAAACTAGTTGAAATTGTTAGTAATTAATGTGAGTGAAATGAGTACCAACACCACGTTCAGCCGGCATACAAAGTCTTCGGAAGAAACTAATTCAGCGATTAAATTTATATGCTTGGCACCAGCTTCCGCTCAAAGCTGTACTTTACAAAAACACTCGAAGACTAGATGAAAAAGAGTTAGTAACAAAGCATCAATGGCAATTCGACTAATCAGAATCACCATCAGCCGACCCCATGCCAACTCCAACAAGCCAACTCCACCCCGATTCATCTCCGAAGACATCCGTATGCATAGGCCGGTTTCTTGTTAATCTGGAACTCCCGATCGGTATGTTTGTACTCGTTTTCATCTCACCATTGGTCCTACCTGCGACCCCTCTTCAGTGCCGCCGACGATTCGGAAGCCGAAGCCGGACTCCTGGCGCACCAACGTGATGAGTGTCTCAACCCACTCGAGCCCGGGCCCCGCCGGGTAGACGCGCACCCCCGGGCCCAGTCCCACCCAGCGAAGGTCTCTTGGGAACCTGCCACCCAAAAACAAGCCGAACGTTGCATTTGCCACTGACGCTCGCACACTGCATCACTGCACTGCAATGTTTATCGTTATTTGTGCCGCTGCCTGGAGATACATCTTAAACTGACTATTTGGTTTGTAACGAATATCAGTGTTGGTTCAGTGGGTTTAACGGGCATGTGACTTCCTAGCTCCTGGTGAGATAGCAAGAGTACTATAGAAAAATTGAAACAAGGCCGTCATTGGGCCCCAAATCGACTCAAAAATGGAGCACAATCTTTGAACTAATCACCGAACAATGACTCAAACCATATTCCAGCTCTTTCAATGGTACTTTGCTATGGAAACCAAGTCCTTTTAACAACCACATACCACAAGAGCACATTCAACCGACACCAACATTTAAAACATACATTCAGCCAGACTTAGTTACGTTTAACTATTTGTGAAGCATTTATCTGGTAACAAAAGATTGTCAATATTTCTTTCATGTAAGGTAACTCATTGGAGATCTCACGATTATGAGAGCATTCGGCAGCCGCCGGTACCAATGGCAGCCGCCGGTACCAGCGCCGGCGAGGGAACACACCTAGTGACGTTGCTCGGATGTGGTTGCTCGTGCTCGAAGCTGGTGCTCTCCTTGCGCTTGTTCTCGTCGCTCGAGTAGTGCTGCCCGTCGGCGGACAGGTTGCCGGCGTTATGGCCCGCGTTGGGCGCACCGTGCTGAGCAAACTTGCTCATCTCCTTGTGCTGCCGAGAAAAAAAACGCGTCCGTAAGCCACCGAGCAGACACCCGCTTACGTTCTGTCAAAGTCTTGCTTCTATCTGAGAAACACGGTCAGGCTAGGATTTCACGTTTCATTTCATACAATATGCTGCTTCTCTGTGAGACAGGCACTCTGTGTGGCATGGTGCCTCAAAAGGTTAAGCTTCTAAGCCCTAAAGAAAACAGGCAAATAAGTGGAAAAATTGGGGAAAATTTAAAGGGGGATCATGACCATGAGCCATGACATAGAAATTGGTTTTGCTACTTTTGCTGATTCACAACAGAGCAGAAACTGTTACTCATGCTGTTACATTTACTACCCTGTCTTCAAGTTTCACTCATCGCCATTCTATGAAGCCTGTGGGAAGTGTAGTCACACATTTAAACGTTCACTCACAGAATATCCTTGAGCATATCCGTCGGCATATCCGTAGGGCTCGTATCCATTGTAGTAGTGCGTCTGCTGGCTGGCGTAATGGCCCAGGTAGTCTGTGGAGGGCGGACGGGCCATGGGGTCTGCGGTGGCGTGGTCGAACACGCCCGGCGAGTGCCCGGGATTCTCGGCGTAGCCGTCCAGGTGCATCTGCCCCCCCGCCGCCGCCGACGACTTGTTCCACGCGGCGGCTGCGCCGGCGCCGGCGTCGTCCTCCAGCTGGTTGGCCGGGCTCCGGCTGCGGTTGTAGTCGACGTGCGGAGACTGCATCGTCATCGCGGACAGCCGCTCGCCTAGCCCGCCCATCGGACTGCCCATCGAGCCACCCATCGGGCTGCCCACGTTCGGGTAGGGGAACGCCGTCTTGAAACCGTCGTACCTAGAGCGAGAAATAACAAGCAAGTTAGTAAAACTTGTCGGCAAGATGTTTCGGTGGTCGGATACTCAAGCTTAGAGCCAAATTACTTCTTTACAGCCTAAGGTTAATGAACGCTGGCAAAATTGTTATTTCCGACTAAAAGTTATCGTAACTCTTGTAGGTCCTTCCTTTAATTTCGTATGGGAGATGCTTTTGGAAGAACCGAAGCCAAAATTTCTAGTTTTTGCACACTTGCTGTGGTGTGTCTCCAACCAGCTGAATCACTCATAGTTGTTAACAGCAAAACCAATATCAGCTACGATGATGACACGAGTGGACTCGGTGAACGCGGTGAACGCTCTTCCTCCTGAGCTAGCTAACCTGACCGGCAGCGTTGAGCAATGCTTACCGCTCGTCCGGCTTCCACTCGTCCGGCGGCCAGGTGGGTGTCTTTGAGCGGTTCCTCGTGTCCACGACGGGCGTTTTGGGCCGCGTCGGCATCACCTCCTTGCGCGTGCTGTACAGATCGGCCGTCGGCGTCTTGCTGCGGTAGAGCGCCTCCTTCTTGCGCGCCTTGTTCTTGCCCGGCGAGCCGGGGCCGCCGCGCTGCACTGTCACCGTCGCCTCCCGGTTCCGATCGCAGTCTTTCAGCACCTGCACCACCTCCCCGTGGCACATGTCCCTCACGTTGATCGCGTTGATGTCGACGAGGATGTCGCCCTCCATCAGGTTCTTGCACCGCTGCCGGTCCAAGATCTTCTTCACTTTCTGACCGTAAGCGCTGTCGGCGATCGTGAAGCCGAAACCCATCGCGCCCTTCACGATGCAGATGGTGAGGAACTCGGGCTTGCTCGGCTCGCCGAGTTCGCCGAGTTCGCCGAGGTCTCCGAGCAGGACGTCGGTGCTGTTCGGCCTACGGATGCTCGTCGGCTTCTCGGCCACGCACAGGTCTGGCATCGACTTCACCGAACTGTTGGCCAGGTCTTCCGAGCCGTTGTGCGCCACCTCCGAGGAGAGATCGAGGAAGTGGGCGTCGCCATCGACGTAGACGCTGGCGTCCACTGCCGTCGGGTCGCCGGGCGCGTTCACTGCCGAAGTCGTCACCACCTGGGTGTACGGGTCGTCGGGGTCGAACGGCAAAGGATAGCCGCGGCACACCTCCAGTCCGACCGTCTCGGAGGGCAGGATCGACTGGAAGACGGCGACCATGTCGTGGTGCGTGTAGCCGAGCACGCACGTCTCGTTGACGTAGACCAGCACGTCGCCGGTGCGCAGCTTGCCGTCCAGCCACGCCTGGCCGTGCTCCACCACCGACTTGATCTGCAGGAATTCCTCCTCGGCGTCGTCGCCGCCGACGATCGTGAAACCGAGGCCGCGCGCCGACTTGACTATCGTCGCCGTTATCCGCTGCCCGCCCAGTTCCTTGGGGTTGCGCGTGAAGAACGCTCTCTCGTAATCTGCGGGAAAATGGCAAGCGTTTATTGTTTCGCGTTCGGCCGGCCGTTCTCGTGTCGACAAGTCTCGTTTAAGCGAGGACTTTGTCGCGCACGATGCCCGCTGCTTTGCGACACGACTCAATGGCCGTGCGGTGACAGCGAAATTTTTTCATTCGGTTATCGTGCGAGTCCCGTTCATGCCAAATGCCAACCGTCAACTACGAAACAAATGCCCATCGTCACGGAAAACAACTGAAATGACGTTGTTAATTTCATTCGTTAGGTAGGTACCGAATTAAAGTCAGATTCGTTAGAGGATATTACAAACATGAGTAATTATTTCTTCAAGATTTCCCACAGGCCATTAAGCTGGTGAACAAACTCGCATACGATTAGTAGTTTCGCTGGCCCCCAATTCGGACGCAGCTTTGTTATTTATTTCCGACCCAAACCCCAAGTCAAGTTAGACACCAACAACAAAAACTATGCCAAGCAGCTCCAAGGGGTTAGTAGATGGCTGCCAGCAACAAAAAAAGAAACTTGAATAAACCAAATATCATTATCAATTATTAAGTACCTGGTGTTCCGGTCTTATGCTGCATTAATTTTGTATTTGCTAGCCCGTTAATGTAGCCCTCACTAGTCATTCGATTGTAGAAGGGGTCGCTGATAGAAGATAGTGGAGCAGACAGCCGATGGGGATGGGTACGACGGTCAGGCTGGACTTGCATCAGGTTGGGAACGGAGAACGGGTGCATCTTCCGGAACGCCGGTCGGGGAACGTTGGTGTAGCCGTACGCGTATGCGGGAAACGAGGGCTGCGCAAACCGCGGGACGATGGTTTGATTGAGCGACGGACTTTTCTCCTGGGAAGGCTTCGACTGGAACGAGGACAGGTTCTGCAGAGGATTCACCTGGACACTGCCTGCTCCACCCTTGCTTTGCGGGTCCTGCGCCTTTACAAACGTGTGCGCCGCTTGCACTTTGGGCAAGACAGGTTGTTTGGTGTCGGTAGCCAAACAAGGGATACAAGGCAGGTACATGTTCAATCCTAAGAGACCAGAGACAACACTAGTATTGGAATCAAGGAATAAAATGAGTCGAGTTTTTTTCTATTATATATTACAGATTACCAACCAATATAGAGCTAGGAAAAATCAAATCGATACCATCTGCAGAACTAGTACTACTTGTAGGTCTGTGTCCTTGAGCCAACAACAAGTTCCATGACCAGTTTTTATTTACAAAATACATGTAGACTGCATTATATTATTATTTTTGCCAGTATTAGAAGGAAAGAGCACAGTTAGCAAAGAAGCTGCAAAATGTGTACACACAAACACACAAATCTAGATGTTTGAAAAGAGCAATTCATTTCTTTTGTGTGAAACTTAACTGGGGTCTGGGCAGGACACGAAAACACCACTACATCAAACGCTATTCCAATTTCAATCCTGCTAAAACGTCAACAATTATGCTCCCGATGAAGTGACGATGAAGTGACGATCAGGTGACGATAGACAGGCCAACATGAATACCAAGATAATACAGGATTTTACATCAGCTATCTTGCAACTAAACATTGGAAACAAAGACTGCTATCCCAGAGATGTTGAGCACCTGACAAGTTATATTTTAGGTCACATCTCACACGAAAATCTCGAAAACAATTTGATCTCAAGCATGATCTTAGGCTTGCAGCTTGCATTTATTGGTCAATGGCTTGGGTCCCATTTGGATTTTATTACAAATTACCATAGCCGATTGTCGGTTAAACCAAACAATTACTTGACCTAACGGCTAGTCTTGGGAATATGTCACCACAGTGTGTTGTAAAATTTAACAGGCAAGGATTAATTGAAATGAACAATAATAAAAGAATGTGCGATTACTTACTATTTGGACGCTTTGGAGAGCTTCTAGAATGATTATTGCCATTAGGTTGGCTAACAGGTAGTGCATTATGAGCTTTCCTGTATTGTAGGTAATTATTGCTATCTTCTGTTTCACTGGAGCCAGGTACTGTAAAATTAAAAGGCCAATCAAAATGCCATCTTGTAACTTCCAAGCAAATAGGTAGGCTCGTTACTTTCACACTGCCCCCATGTTAATAACCACTACTTCGGCAAAAGGGGTAGAAAATTCTCTTACCTCCACTGTCCTGAGCTGCGCTCTTGGCTTGAATGACCGGGTTCTCATATTGCGTCCGTCGGTTCACGTGGTCTATGAAATAAGTCCCGTAATGCGGATCGTCAATTTTCTCCCAACCATATGGCAGTTCATCGTCCAGGCACTCTTCCAGCGATTTCTTCTGGAACTTGGAGAGCCGTGGATCGAGCCAGTGAGATGTACCCGAGTTGTGGCTGGACAAAACAAAACAAGGCAAACCTGTCAGTCGAGGCTATGCGCTTCTCAATTGCAAATTCAATTCGGCTTGCCTAGCTGATTTTCATGGGGAGAGTATCCAATTGGCTAGAAGGAGTACGTTCAGATGGGAATGCACCCAATTTCCAAGGAATTCATTTTCTATATTAGTCATCTATTTTTAGAAGTAGGTTCCATATTGTCAAGTTTTTAACATAACTGGAGAGCTAAATTTGGTCACAGGATAATTTTTGCAAATTTAAGCTTGCTCCTGTTCACTGAATGATCAAATTTGAATTGTTATTATAATTCAACTTTAGCATGTAATAAAGTCCTCAAATCGGCCTGATAATAACCACGAAGGTTAAAAACTATGAAGTACATGAAAACGGATAAAATATTCAGACTCAGCTAAAATGTTAGATTCCTTCCACAGGAAATGATTTAAAGCCAAGAGAGTAGTAAAGGAAATTTTAGTCAAATAATTCCCGAGGCTGTTGCTAACTCTTACAGTGCTGGTATTATAAGCAGTAGCCAGCTGCCAGACAAACCCCACCATACCGAACAGCAGGCAAAACTCACTCGATAAAATACACCTCCCCTCTCTCGGTGTACGCCTTCTCCCAGTTGGACGGCAGCGGGCCAAGATCGGAGCCGAGTGATTCGTGCCCGTCCCCTGCATGGAAGTAGCTAGGCGGCGCGCCGACCCCTGCTGGGTACTGCCTCTCTCCGCCGCCGCCGCCTCCGTCGCCGACAAACGAGTTGTCTGCCAGCGACTCCGGCTCCATGTTCTTGGCGGCCATCGCCTCCACGTTGGACCGGTTGCGCTTGCGCTTGCCTTCCGAGCTTGGGTGGGCGCCGGGGAACAAGCTGGCGATCAGGACGCTCGGCTTGCTGCCGTTCCAGTTGCTCTGCGGTGGAGAGACGGGTGCTTCCTGGGAGGGCTTGGGCGTGCCATAGTGATTACCCTCGTAGATGCCGCTCTCTAGCAAGCTGCCGCTACGCTCCAGCTCCATGAACTCATCGGGACTGAGGAACGTGTAGTCCACACCGTTCACCTCGCCGTCGCGGGGTATCCGGGTGGTCACTGGGACCGTGCGCAGGTAGAGGTTGTCGCGGATCGTGTTCTGGAGGTCGTGGTCCACCGAGCCTTTTTGGAAACGCGTGTTGAGGAACTGGCGGAGATCTTTGGTTATCGAAGCTGGAAGGAAACAGAAGAATGTCGTTTGAATTGGCATTTGAGTTTGCGAGACAGTGCTCGGCAGCGATCATGAATTGGTTGGATTCTGAGCGGCTTGAAAAAGCGTGGGCAGCGACCGAACTTAACTACAAGCCAAACTAGAAGCTATTCCAAATATTGTATGGTCTCCGCATTTCCATTGTATGGTTTGTATCTGTAGCACTCATGGGTACCCATTATTATCTTAGTACAGTCTACCAGTACTCCTTACTGGTAAGTAGTTATTGTTATTTTATTATTAATGCAAACTGTCAGTGATATATGTTTTTCAACACAACATGTTTTGTGATTCACCATGCAATCATAGAGTAGGCAATTAAGTAATTTGCACATGCCTCAAATTTTCATACAAAGAAAAAGAAAAACAATAACTGTATAACTGCAGCAAGGAGAATAGTGGAGGGCCAAACCTTTCTCATAACTAACAAGATTACGCATTCATACCGTTATCATGGAAGGCTAATGATTAATAAGCGCAATTGAGTTTCTACTTGGCACATGGCCTGATGGAATGATGGATCACTAGTTAACCACTAACTCTAGCCGATAAGAAATAGATATAAAAAGCAATTATTTGTAGCTTAGAAAATACCCAGATTTTTAAACAATTACACAAAATAATCAACCAAAATTCCTAGTCAACCAAAATTCCTAGGGAACAATTTTAAGGAATTCGGAAATGTAAGCGCTACTTAAATTTGCAATTAAGGCAATTTCAGAAAAAGGAGTGTTATCATAAGAAAAGCATTTAATAAGCATTTAAGCAGAGAATTTAAAAAGTAATATCATTCAACTTTGCAACATGCTTTTGAAATTCCCGAGTTACTACCAAGTTACTACCACGCTTTTCTCAACTTTCCAAGCGGTGTTTTTGCCAAGTGATTGCCAACCCCCGAACTAGAACACTAGCTTCTTCCGAGTATGGACATGATTTTTTTCCCACCCCGCTCTCTCTTTGCCTCTCCCATAAATTAGCGTGTCCCTATCCGAGCTATCCCTCCCCATTCGATCGCTATCAGCGTTCAACAACGGCACTGATTCTGCCAGGTCAGGGGTTGGTTAGGGGTACAGTTATGGGTAGGGGTCGGTGTTTGGGGGTGGCAGACGCCTTACTGGCGCCGTCTGGATTCTTCAAGCCTATGCGCGTATGGTGACCAACTAGAGCTGGTGGCTTAGGAGAACACGTCCACAGGCCACCGATTCATAGCTCATATCGAGAAAACACATCTATTTATAAAATGTGCCAACAGATTATCTAGAAGCTACGATCTGTCGAATGTTATTAAATATTCCATGTAAATTATTAACCTGTAAACTCAGAGAGCACATTCGGATGCACACATAAAATATATATATATATATATATTATATTCATTCTGATACCGTGTTCCATTGTCCATGTTCGGGCATTTAAACGATAAACGCTTTAAATTCAATTGGAATATAATGGAGCTCGCATCGGGAAATGTTGACTCTCACAGGCTGATTGCTGAGCATAATGCCTCGATGTTCGTGATGGCTCAAAGTATTTGAAGATCACGGCCGATTTCATTCATTAGACACACTTTGGAATAATAAAAATGACGAGTCTCGCAGATCAAGAGGTCATCAATCACACGAAACGGATTTTATTGAAACAGTGGCCTATCGTGTTAGCAGAGCGGAGAACACTCGAACAGAAATCTCCCTGCGATGTCCCCTGCTTGGCAAACTGGGATCAAATGCAGCTAACGTGAGCAAACGAAAGTAGAAAATAAACATGCATCATTACACTTCTATACCCCCCTTGAGATAATATGGGAAAAAAATTATGTCATTTCAAGACTAGGATGTAAATATTTTATATCTCCATTCAGAGATAGTTATCTTTTCACGCACTTAGCAACGATTCAGGATATAACTGAAGACAACAGCTTCACTGTTACTATAAATTTCTTATCTCTGCATTATTTTAGTTGAGTCCAATTGGCTGTTTTGGCTGTTATCTTTGTAAGTTCGATGTTAGATTCTAGATCTAAAAGAATCCTGATTCTATTCCGAAGAAATTCAATTTATAAAATAAAGTTTGAAGATTAAACGAATACAGATGTGGCCGGTGGCCACATGACTTAATGTATGCAATTAATTAAAATGGGAGGGAAAACCACATTTGGGTAAAGCGAAACTATGCCGCTGGATGAATGCTTAGCGACTAGACAGAGTGGTAATAAGAGAAGAGAGTGAGTTGTGACTAACATTCAATCGGGCTAACCAAATGATTCACGGATTTCTTTTTATCCGTGTACCTAATCTTCCAAAGCCGCAAGCCATTTCTCTCAGCGGTTGGCGGCTTCGCTGTCATGTAGGCTAAATCACCTTACTTTCTACTGTCTTTCTAAAAAAAACCTTACTCGATTTGACCTGAGCCAATGCAGGATGCAGTTTTCAGTTATCAGTAAATACGCAGAAATCTTAACACCGCCTTTTCTATGATCAACAACCAATGCACCGTCTAGTAATTAAAGTAAACAACCCGTATATTCACTAGCATTTCAAATACCTACTTAACTAGGTATCAAGTGTTGAAAGAAATAGCGAAAGTGCTTTGTTTTTAACTTCTCACCATTTGGATCCAAGCTGAATACTTTAGGCTCATCTAATTTCGAATTGTAAAGATTGTCAGCAAATTCCCACCCACTATCTGGGTTCGTAACACTACACATTATCAACTACACCGTTTGTGCCATGCATCAACTCATCGTTATAATACGAATGCGAACACGAACACAAAAAAACACTGGACACACGAACACCAACGCACACAAAGTAGTAAGAAGCTACGCAATTTGTATAGTTAGATATTATCGTGTGTACTTGTTGTCTAGTTCTTGTTCCGTGTCTCAACTGTGACTTGTGAACTTGAAGACGATTTCGCTAGCCAGCGACAGCGTCGGCTGACTTGGCTGGCTGGTCAGTGACTAGTGAGTAGTGACTAGTGACGACTTCCCACTGTCGCCGAAGCCGCTGCCGTTGCTGTTGCAGTGCCGGCCAGAGACCCAACCCCACGCTATCCTCTCATGGGTAGCGGTGTCTCACCGTCTCACCGGCTCACTGGGTCTCGCCTCTCACTCCAACTCATCGGCCTCCCATGCCAGGATGCAAGCAACAAGGTTCCATACTAAGTTGTTCCAACAGTCCACTGTCTTGCCGTCTCACGATATAACCGCCACTTGCCAGCCAGCCAACCAACCAACACAGTCCGAACGGCAAGCACTGCCTAGTGCTTGATAGTTGATGCTTCTGCGAGCTGCTAGCAGATGGAAAACAAGCAGATGCCAGCACACAGCGTTGCCGAATGCTAAAGGCGCACTCGAAAACATACTATCTATCTATAGCAATCCATAGGTGTAACTATTATGTATTTTTAATGTTTTTTTATTTAAAGAAAGCGGGTCAAGAAAGAAGGCCCAACTAGATTAGTTGGCATCGTCTTCTGATACGCTTAGACAGTAATTGTACTCAAGTACATCGAGTAATTGAGAATTTCTAGATTTTAAAAAATCGACATCAATGACACTAGAGCCGTTAGCGTCTTTACGAATTTTCTTTATTGTGGTCGATTGTAGCTAACTGCTTTGAGCTAAGAAATCAGAAGCCTTATTACCTAAAATGCATTGATGTACCTGGCACCTCAAGCGTGCGATGTGGGCAAAGAGATTAGATAATCGTGTTGAGTTTACAAAAATCTCGTTCAATGTTCGTCTGATGACTATAGGTTGGTTTCCACATATTTATTTTACTAAGATTTTTACACATTCAGAGGTGTCGCAAATTGGTTAAATATCAGTCGCTAAATCAGATGTTTAGTCAGGTGGAATTTGTTCTTGGCATAGTTCCTAGCTTGCGCAGGGCTAATGTAGACCACAGAGCATAATATTATGAGTGACATTATGTAAACGCTTTGTCAGCACTCCGCCAATTTGTGTTCGCCTGGTTTAGGGAAGTAGCCTTATTTTCAGTTTCAACAACCTGCTTCGTTGTGACCAGCGCCCAACGCCGTATGGTCTAGCTTCTAGCATTTATTTAGCATCGGCGTCGCGTCAATGCTTCCATCGTCAACGCCCATAGAATGAACGGAAGGGTAAAAATGATCACATCTAGCGATACGGAATCCTCATTAGTGAAACGGTAAGGCCAATGTTAATAAAGTTTCATTATTCGAGTCACTTGTTAAAAGTGAAGAGGGCTATTTCACTCATTGTCCAAGGTAAACAAGGGAATGATACGGACTATAGAGTACCCACTACACCGTTTTCTCATTTAAAAAACACCATAAATATTCTCCCTCTAATGGCTATTGCTAACTTGGATCGCGAACATTGTCAATGAACAATACATCGGTCAGGTAGTTTTGTTCGTCTAGTCGAACCTTATTCAACCCTCTTGACGCCATACAACAAGAGGAGACACTTCAAGTGTTCTTTTCTTAACTCGTTCGTGATCGAACAGAATTTGTGCTAAAAATGATCAGCTAGAAATTGTAACACTTGGCTAGATGGCCGGGTTACTATCATTTTTACGATGGTAAATGGTAGTAGAAATTTCACGTAATACTTTTCGACAATACAATTTGTCGTTGCAGTCCGTTAACGATCGTCTAAAAATAAGTGTTTGTGTAGAGTGAGAGAGAGGGAGAGAAAGGGACAGGTGAATGCTGCCTGCAGGTGAATGAATGGTACTGATGTGAATGCGCGATGCATTTGCGAGATCTAATTCGCTCATCACTCCCCCTTGGTCGCTACTCGCTATCTTCTTGCTCTGACCCTGAACTTGAAATGAATACCCCAACCGACGGGATCTCTCATACACTTCAATCATCTCCAATATGAACGGAAGTGATAGCGGATGAAACAATACAGATGGGATTAATTAGTCCAGTGTTAACCAATGATAATAATTCACAACTATTAATATTCAATAAAATCATGGCTTGATACATAGACATACTACTTCCCTGTATTTCTTATCTTATCAAACTATATAGCATGCTAGTCATGCAGTCGTAAACGTAACTTACATTCAGGGATAGAGCCAGAGGTAAACAATCCAATTTTATATCTTTGATGATGCCGATGATAGCATTGTCTACAATGAAAAAAAAAACGTGAATTACTCACCAGCTTGGATTGTCTTGAGTACGACAGGATTACCGTTCCTACTGCAATGATTCAGCCAAGCAACAACGTCTCTTTGAGTGTATCCAGCAACTTTCTGACCCTGAATTTCTAGCACCACATCCTCTTCATTTAAAACACCACTCACATAACTCACATTAGTTTGCACGATGTCACTCACATAAGCAAATTCCCCCGAGTCAGATCCTCCACGGATTGCAAAGTTTAAACTGCCATCGGGTTTGGCAGTGATCACAGTCTCACACACACCTTGTCGCCAATGATCCAGATCTGGGTAACCTGTTGTTGCCCGTTGTATCTTGTTGGGAGTATTCGGCCTTTTTTGGCCAGATTTCAGCATTATGACATAATATTACTAACAAAATGTATGTCCCCATAGATAAGTATACGATTTACTGCTTCCCAAAGCACTGGTCCCATATCATATAAAGAAGAATTCATTTTTTAAATCTTGAAGGTATGTTAAGAAGCCATGTTGATTGTCAGGTACTCGCTCTAGCAACCATTTGTCCCCTGATTGTACGATGCATTCTACCTTCCACACGCTTCTGTTTACGTCAGAACGTGTTTCGTACTAGGCAACCAACACATAAGGCGTTCACTTATTGATGAAATATTTAGAAGCCGAATTTCACGTTCACGCACCTGTCAAACACTTGGCTTTGAAGCGCGACCTAGATAAGCACAACGTAACGAGTAGTTGAACTGTTGACTGCTGTTGACTGTTGAATACTGCCCAAGGTATGCCAAATCAAACGCTGCTATGGACCAATCCGATGCGAGCAAATGCCGCCATGTTGCAAGCTGAGATAGATTTGAAAATAAAATACAAATAAATGGTTTCATTACATACACAGAGCCCACAAAAATTAAATTTATATATATTATTGTATACTATATATGTATACTATATCAAATATCGAAAATATTGCCTAGACGCAACGCTTACAAAAATCTATAAATTTGCACGATTTTAATGGTTCTTCAATATTCCCATTGAATGCGAAATGTAATCAGTTCAAGCAACCAAGTATCACCGCCAATTCCGAAATACAAGAGTAAACCAGAAACTGATTATGGAAATAAAACCATGTAATTCCTTATGTAAAACTCTCTGTTTTCCTAATCATACCACTAATTAGCTGATAAGTTTTGTTCACGATCGGTTGATTGAACTGATTGTACGGCTTGAAAGTCCACTGCATGGGGTGCCTATCTAGGATAAACAGTGGCGCAGCTTGAAATCGGACCCAATCCAAAAAAAAACAATCTCGCTTATCCCCTTCTCCAAATAAGCCAAGTATTAAAATTTTTAGAAAAAAAATGTCAGAAACCTCAAAATTTTGAATATATTTCGAAACTTGGTGGCATTAGGGGGAGGGGTTAGAGGTCACATACACAAGGCACTTTTCATCAAATTTAGGCAACTTTCAGCTAATTGTTGGAATTTCCAACCAGAATCACTAGGTTTAATTTCCAGGAGATGCTTTTTATTGAACTCAAAAATATATTTCAGAGAGCTAGTTCTCAACTTCATTATTTGAATGAATTAGCATCCAAAAATCCTATTCATGGATAAAATTGTCCACGACATCAATTGATATAACATAATACATAATATGAAAAAAAACATGCTAGCATGTAGTATGTTTGTTTGCAAGAGCAGTGAAGCAGACTAAATTACCTATATTATATAATTGAGTAAATAAACATTTAAATGAATAAACATAACAAATAAGAATAAGAATAGTGTGGTCATTCCCAATGTGTGATTCCTGATTATCAAATTCATATAAATAGGTATCATGCACCAATGCCCAGTTATTTAAATGTACAAAACCCATTATGGCACACTATGTGCCAGCAATATCATCAATGTCTTACATAATATATGCTTACACTACAGGCCTAAATAAAAAATAATTCATTCAAAATGTCAGTAAGATTTTATATCAAAAAATCCTCTGGGTAATTACAAGAATTTATTTCCCCTTACCATACTTCCTCCTGGGAAGCCAGTTTATCAGCAACTGACTAAGAACCTAACAATTTATTAGCCTTTAACATGGTAACTGCAAATCAGATTACCACCTGCAGTTTTGAACAAAATCTCTGGTTTAATAGATAGCTGTGTCATTGACTGCTGTGAAATAAATTTTCAGCTTGGAGCTAACTTGCTGGTTATCTACTAAACCAGAGATTCATGCACCAGCTCATTGGAATAGAGGAAAAATAGCATTTCAAAGTCTAGCTAACATGAATCACCTAATGCAGCTAATCATGTTTGATGTCTTCATCCTTATCACTAGGTTCATCTTTTCGGAAAAATATTCTAGCACTGCTCAGACTGTAATAGAGCAAGTTGAATTCCTGAAGAAAAGTAGAGAAATACAAAATTAATTTCCATCAACCCTGATAAAAATCCAATAGAGTTTTTAAACTCTGGTTGAATATATAGTGGTCTAAATGAGTGATGCAAAGTGATGCTTGGTAATGAAAGTGTTAAATGCAATCGGGGTGTGAAGAGAACATGTGGTGAGACATATAAACAAATACACTCCACATTTAATTACCTGCTGGTAGATATCTAGTCTCTTGGCGGTCAAAGACATGGTCTGTTCCAGTTTCTCATCATCCTTGGCGGTATTAGTCTTTTGCTTGCCAAGGCTTGCCTTTTCTCTAGTGTATTTGTCCTGAATCGATTCAAACCAATGAAGTGAATCAAACTCATTGTATTGATCGAGGAGCTTCAGGATATAAGCAATGCCTGAAAAAACCAAAGGGATATGCTTATCAGTTAAGGAGTTAAGGAGTTAAGGAGTTAAGGAGTTAAGGCTTATCAGTTAAGGAGAAGTTTTCAATGTTCTAGGTGGTAAAACCCATAATTAAATCATAATTTTATTAAAATTTTCAAATCAACGTCAATCTAGTCGGGGTCTGTGAGCACGACAAAGACTCAATGGACAGGATGTGATGAGTGACCCTGGGAGAAGATAAAGCAAGATGATTTTGAAGGGAGAAACTCACCCATTGCAAAGCCATCGTCAGTAAATGCGGCACCATCCTTGTTCTTCTTGCTCATCTTCTCTTTGGCAGTAATGGAATGTTCGACGAAGTTGATCGTCAAGGGAGGTAAGATCATGTAGAAATTACGAAGGTGCATGTTCTTTGGGTCTCGGAAAGACGGGATGAAGACGTCCACGAGCATCTGTTTGAAATAACAATTGCTGATAATCATAGAGCCAAGAACGGGTTCTGATTGGAACTTTGGAAGTGATTCTACTATCATTCTACTTTGAACATTTCCAATCATAATTCAAAACATAAAATTTTGTAATTTTTATCAAATTTCTAGAACTGCTAGGACGAAACATAAATTTTCAATATCATTAGAGAATGAAACTGAGATGAGCTTGAAGAGATTTTTGCTCTTCTGACTGTGGCAGTGGCACCGAAAATAATTTTAAAAACATCCCCATTGAAAGTTCACAACAATAAATTAATCAAAATCAACAAATTGCTTGAATAAAAAACCAACCTAGACCAACCCGATTCAATACCCTCAATTCCAAACTTTACACAAGCCAATTGATCCAAAAGAATTGAAGATCTTCCCCAAAATATGTTGAATTCATTTATACCTTGAAATATTCAGTTCCCTCATCAAAGTTTCTTGCCAGATTGGTTGTGACTTGATCCAAGCGTTGGGCGGCCGCAATGCATTCCGACGAAAATCCCTCCTTCTCGCAAATATCCGCCAAGCTGACGATATCGTCCAGGTCAGGAATGAAACCGACGGCGTTCGAACAGCAATGCAGACCACCGGAACGTATCATCCTCACGTAGCCCATTGCGTTCCCGATGTGGCTGATAAGCATTCGGAACTTGTCCAAGTAGCTCTCGCCTTGAGGCGACAGTCCCAGTTTGCGAATGCCCTTGTTGAACTTGTCGGCGCGTTCGTACAAGTACTTCTGTTCTAGCTGCGTCTTGTTTTCACGAAAGAATCTGATGTCTTTGACGAGTCGTGATTTGATGTGCTCATCGAACATGAACTGCGAGAATATGAAGAATTTTTTGCGTAGGAATTGGAACGTGAAATTTACCTAAAAAAGCAGACACCTGTTATTAAAATGGTTATCCAAACCGAGAAACTTGGACCTTTTATTTAAAAGGGCATTTAATGTTCACAAAGGATAAGTAAAATATAACACTCAGGGCATCAGATCCAAGTGACACAGCAGATTATTGTGCCCTAATTTTCAACGGGTTTAGAGTGTTAGCGTGATAAATATTTAGCTCACAATTTTTGCAGATTGCAAACTCACCGTTGTGTTCATTATTCCAGTTCCATGTGTCCGAATTGAGTTTGCTATGTGTCTAATGTTGATCGTATTCAGATGCTTGTTGTTGCTTGACTTTTCGATGAAGATCTGGTTGTTTAAGTTGTACAAATACTTGGATACGAATATGTGAATGTGACGCATTATTTCCAGTACGTCCAAACCCTGTGAATCCGAAATGGAGTACATTCAATTTTGTTTAATTTATTTTAAATTCAAAATTATATACAATATCATGCATTGCTCAAAATGAGAATGGTTGACAAATAAAATGCATTACAATTTTTAAAAAGTCACAAAGATAACTTGTTAGTTAGGAAAGAAGTAGATGAACCTGCACTGCTAAGGTGGTTTCAAACAATAATAAGCTACGTTGACCCCACCTCGGTCAATTCTAAGTGTGAGGGTTATCTATTAACATAAAATTTCTGTAAGACCATGCAATGATTCTATAAGGTACCTGCTCGAGAGTTTGGCTGGGTAGGTGATCTTCAACGGTTGACAAGTTGTACTTGTGTCGAGCTAGACAACGCATTTCACCGTACGTCTTCCAATCGTGAAGTGCCACCGTCGTCAAGTTGTAGAACGTCTCATCTAAATAGTGTTCCACGCAACCTGTCGTCAAAGCGTCAAAGCATAAGTGTCGTACAAACTTGGGTATCGTCACGGCTGCCGTCAGAAATGCATATATTTTTCTATTTCTAGCTCTATCAAATAATTGATAAAAAATATGACTGATTAACTAGGAAGAGTTTTAGTTAACCAGTATCCATACAGTTTTCTAAAACATTTGGCCATACCAGACAATGGAAATAACCCCATCAAGAGGCTCAGGTTGTTAGCACATTTAAACTTAGATTGAATAATTTAAAAAGCCATCCCATTCTCTTAATATCACAAAATATGCAATTAATGTACCTTTTAAATTTATATAGGTATCAAAAAATCGAATCGGTTTCAACCGGAGTAATGGAACGTAGTTAACGAGGCCAACCCTAAAGGGATTCTGGTCGTCAAGCTGAAGATGGGAATGGGCATGAAGTCGTAGGTTCGTTTCGATATCGTGGCACAATGGCGTTAGCACCTAGAGAAAAATAATAGATTAACAATAAGGTACTGAATTTACAAAAAATTTATAACAAATTCAAGAGTGGAATTCTTGGTGAATTCATGGGTAAACAACCCAAATAAACAGCAAAGCTGGCATTAGAACTTTAGAGAGGGTAATTTAATCTTCAACATCTTAACCTTACCTGAGCTTTCAGACTGTTTCGTATTTCCAAGACGAAAGCATCCTTCAATACCTCTGGCGAACTGTTGTGTACTGTTTTCTCCATTGCTACGATGCAGTCATGAATTGCAGAAAACATGTACTGGAAAAAGAGATGCAATAAAAACAGATGCAATGATTCAATAAAATTTAAATAAATTGTTGGAATTAGATTATCTTACGGAAATGCGATGGAGGTCAGTTTTACTTTCATACAAGTTGGCAAAGTATATAGGCAAGATCACGCGATGCCAGTAGAGAAACGAGCAATCGCAAGCCGAGGCCAATCTTTCTTGAATGTTACAAATGGCATCGAGTTTGTTTAGTATCACATCAAGATCGTCCTCGCGGAAGACTTTCATCTGGTTGGCGATCGAAATCGCAAGACGTGCAACGAGTCGCCGCTCTTTTGTGCCCGGCCCGTTTAGTGACTTCTCGACCAGAAGCAGAGCAGAGAGCACGTCCAAATGCTTCTCGCTGTAGTGCTTATCTTGCACAAGACCTTTCTGGAGTTCACCAAACAAGAGCAGCCACATTAGAAATTTTTATCAATGATGGCCAATCAATTGCCAGAATTTTTACCTACCAGATGATTGGGGATTTATTAGAAACAAAAATAATAAAATGTGAATCATATTAATTTAATAATAATATTAATTTATTATTAATTTATTAATTGGTAGGTACTGTGTTATGTGGCATTTAATTTGGGTAATCACAATAAATAAAATTAAATACATTTACATTTTGAAGATACGGGAGCCATGGGACTTTGCAACTTGAGCGAGGGGACCTAAGCGTTTGTTTACCTTAGCCGAGGCGACAATGCTCAACGCCTGGAACGCTAGATGCTGCACAACATGGTTGAGCGATTTAGCGATGTTGACGCTGTGTCGGTGATAAACGTACTGCACGCCCTTCAACAGCTCGACCAGCTTGCAGAGCGCTAACACCGACGCTTTCGTCATCGGTTTCGCCAATGCCCCGTGAAGGTTCATCATCGTTTTCAAAAGGCGGCTGATGTTGCAAGCAAACTGCAGGCCCTACAACCCAACAATACAATCTTACGTTATTGTCTAGTATTTCTGAACAAAATAGACTCTCTTAGAATAAATAGAAACCTGACCAGTTGAAGTCAGTTAATTTACGTTTCTTTTCTACTTCTGTGTCAGTAAATAAAAAAATCCATGTATGGACTTTTCTCACCTGCAGAAACAAAGTGCATCGATGCGTCAAATCCTCCAACTTCAGATCCGTCGATCCACGTTTTAAACTTGTTTCCATCTGGATCATCCAAGAACACGTCTGCAGCGAAACTGAATATGCTTCTTTTGGCATGTTCTGAGTTTTCGTTTGCAAATAAGTTAGCCGATTGTTAGCAATGGCTTGAAGCGCTTTCTTGTCAACCATCTTAGCAAAATGGGGAAGATTTGCCAACAGAAATTGTTCAGGAAACCAAATGACATTTCCAACAAGAGGTACTGTCGGAATCTTCTTACATAGTTCCCAGAACTGTTTGAAGATCTTTTTGTCAGCTGTTCCGAATAAATTGAAACTGAGAACATAGATTGCATTTATTTTAGCCCAGAGATTTAGATGGCTCGAATCTAGCGAGTCTGCCGGTCTCGATTCTAGTTCAGCAATGGAGTTCTTCAGATACGAATTAAATTCTTCCGTTAAAGCAGCAGTTTTACTTGCTAAGCCTTTCCTGTTGTCAAACGGATGTTCGACTGTTCTCTAACAAAAACAAGAAATTACAAATTAATAGCAGAAATTTAACGTTCTACTTCCACTCTGCAGTGGGTCTTCCCTGTATTTTGTTAGTATCTCAGGCAGGTACAACAAATAACAAGCTGAATTCCAAGGATAATCTTACTTCTGAGAATTTGCTAACTTCTGATGATTAAAGGGCAACCATAATAATTTTTTGATTTTGCATTTAAGAATGATCAACCAATTATTTCCACACTAAGCCATGGAATTCAACATTAAATTCTGCATGAGTTGATTTCTAAGAATTGACAACGTACTTGAAAGATCTTCCCATTCAACAGCTGTGCTTCGAGCTCTGCCAGGAAAAGCGTGTACGTTTTGAGCTTATCAATGCGAACGTCAAACTTGGCTGCATCACGCTGAACTGAGTGCACGGTTCGCTTGTACAGAAGCCAGTGTTCAACCAGCGAGCTATGGTTTTTGATTGCTTCATCGATTGTTACCAAAACGACCAGCAAATCTCCCAGATGGTCGAATACTTCCTGCAAAAATCAAACACATTCTAGTATGAAAACCTGTTTGCAGCTTGGGGGGGGGGGGGGGGGAGGAATACAGTATTTCCTAATAAGCTGAGCAATCTACATTATTTGGAAAGATTGTAACATTGTCAATATATTTTGAGATTGAATATCAATGTTTTCTGGCCAATTAAAAACTTTGAACTGCCTACATTTTGGCTGTCAATTTTCTTTGTCATACAAAAACAATGCATCCAGACCTTTGCTTGAATGTAGTTTGGGGCATTACAATTTAGATAGTTGGTAGTTGGTACCCTAATTTTAATTTGCAATTGTGTCAATGAATAATGTGAAACTGAATGGATTTGAAGATAGTACTGATATTGATACAGAATTTCTTAGTAATAGGGATTGAAGCTAAATAAAGTGCCACTTAACTAGTTCCTAGTCACAATTTAACAGTTCCGTTCTCAGCTTCCACGGGCTAGAGAACACATCCGTGGGCTGGTCAACCGTTTGCAAGTAACACACCAGGTTAAAGATAGCTCAAAGATACAATTTTAGTGTTAAAATATTTAATGCAATGATTTGAAAACATACCTGTAGGTGTACATTTGTGGCATTTATAACCTTTGTTGTTTCTCTATTGTTGGAATTATATAAGGCTGCCAATTGTTGCACCACTTGATATACCACCTCTTGACATCTTGTCACAAAGAAGGACAGATCTTGCAAATGTGGCAGCATTCGACTGATCGACACCTGGATGGCTCCATCTTGAACGGATCCATCTTCTATGAAACAAATGGAACAAGTTTTATAAAATTTAAATAATGTCTTTATATTAGTGCATAATGATCTTAGAAGGAATAACTCTTACCGCCTTCACCGTAGAAAAGTATGGCATTAATATATTTGGAACTTGCTGTTGTCTGCAAAGATTTTATTTCCATGCATAGCGTGGCAAAAACTGTTAATACTTTATTTAATACTTTGTTGTCGGTGTCTATCAGTTCAAGTAAGGTACTATGCTCGTAAGGTACAATCTGAAAATAAATTTGATGATAATTGTAAAATTGTACTAATTGTACTGACTCTATTTCTAACTCATTTTTCTAGAACTCATTCTATTTTTAAGTTGATTTTGATCTTGTTGAACATTAGCTGTAACAATATCGACACTTATTTCCAGTACCTACATATTTTTGTTAAAAAATATGATTCTGACCTGTAATGCAATGGGATCAAGGCATATGTCCCAGGAATCACTAATGCTATCCTCAAGTGCTTGTTCCATTCCTTGTAGTTGTTTGGAATATTCCTCAAAGAATTGTCCATAGCTGCGAAGTTGTACTTCGCCGGCAATTTCTAGTTTGGAACGAAAAGCGAATGCAATGGTGATGCTAGACAATTAAAATTGTAATTATGCATTGAGGGTATCTTCACGAGGTAGAGCTGTAGGACTGGCAATTCTAAAAGCAATTTCGACTTCATGCAACCAAATAAACAACGGCTGAGCCCTGGCATTAACCTGTTGTGGTTGCAAGTTGCAACTACACTGTCTAGCCGGATATGTAACAAACAAATTGTGTACAGCTAGTTTTTGCCGTGATTGTTCTATGAATAAGTTGGTCTTTGAGCATTGCAAGGAGGATTTGTTCCAAAATGCATAGGCAGAGGTTAGGGATGTCAAATGTTCAACTTACTGTGAGTTTCATCTCCAGCTCTGTCATAATCCCATTCCACATTTTCTAGCATTATAGTCTTTGAAATTCTTCATATAAATTATTTATCTTTGTGTATATGTTATAAACGTATCATTATTGTAAATACGACGGCCAGGGGGTGTAACCAGTGTAACTGCTTTACCAAAACGTCAACCAAATTAATGGCTAGCGGTGGAGATGCCCCAACCGCCGATTGGCCAATAACAGGCACTCATTTCAAAAAGCAAAATCCTAACCGAATAATTATAATCGACATCTCAACATTAATCGATGAAAAAATTCTTAAAATGAAACAATGCAGGGAGAAGAAAATAAGAATGCTAAATATAAAATTTAGTCAATCAATACACAATTTGATATCATTTATTTCGTAAATTATTAAATAACAAGCAGCTGAGAACCGTGCCTCCGGCACTATGTGCTTTTTTACTATTTTACTTTTTTTACTTTTTTTACTTTTACTTTTTTTATGATAATATTTTAAATTTAATGTAAAGCCCAAAAGGGCAAAAATATGCCCATAAGGCGAACCCTGTGTCCATAAGGCATACCAAAATGCCCATATGGCAAAACTACATGATTGCAGAAATATATATATGCCCGCAAAATCTTATCGAAACGTAAATTTGGCGGGAACGTTTGATTTTATTCAATTCATCGACTGTGGAACACCCCCAAGGAAAATTATCTCCTAGAAGTCAGTGCCTGTTTGAGTTTTGATCACTTGAAATCCATAATTTGCCAGCTGTCATTGACGAAATGTCAGAAATATTATTATCAAGTTTTCGCATAACAAATCACAATGAAATGATGAAAGACATCTCCAAATGGTTAAAAATACATGTAGTATATTCCAAATTGAATGTGTATTCATTATTATTTCGTGTAAAATGAAAAGTCGAAAAGTGCACACTGCACTTGAAGTAGCTGTCTAGGCTGTGCGAAATATTCAAGAGATTCCATGGAAACATAGCCATAGCCGTGTACAAAATTCTAGACACAGATGTGTGGTGGAGCGTGAATGGTTTTTACAAGAAAGGGATCTCTAAATTTTCACAACTTGCTCTACGAAATTCAAAGAAACATAGCCAACAATACAAACCTGGAGCAACCAAATCGACGGACTTCTCCAAGTCTCAAAAATCAAATTTTTTCATAAAAAATTTCAAAGTTCTTGAAACACATTATATTCACTTATCAGAAGTAAAATTGAGATGAACGTGTTTATTTTACAGAAAAACTGCAACCTTTTCACAAAGACAGAATCTCTGAAAATCGATTTTTTTTAATGATACCGGCATCAGGAAAATTTTCAGTATTTCATACAAATTCCAAAGCTCTTGAAACGCATTAAAATCACTTATTGGTAGTAAAATCAAACTCCTGTTGCAGTGAACACGTTTATTTCACAGAAAAACTGCAACTTTTTCACGAAAAACTGAATCTCTGAAATTCGAGTTTTTTAATTTAATTTATTATTATCATTATTATTATTATTATTACTATTATTATTATTATTATTACTATTATTATTATTATATTTATTATTATTATTATTTTTTTTAATTTTCAATTTTTCAAAAAAAATTTAAAGTTCTTGAAACGCATTATATTCACAATTGTCTGAAGTAAAATTGAATCCTTGTCACAATGAACACATTTATTTGACAGAAAAACTGCAACTTTTTCACGAAAACTGAATCTCTGAAAATCGAGTTTTTTAATGATACCGGCATCAGGAAAATTTTCAGTTTTTCATAAAAATTTCAAAGTTTTTGAAATACATTATATTCACTTATCGGCGGTAAAATCTAACCACCATTGCAATAAACACGTTTATTAAAAACAGCAGCATAAAAACATGCAAATCAACATCAATATGCCCATCATAGGGCAAAATGCCCATCATAGGGCAAAATGCCCATCATAGGGCAAAATGCCCATCATAGGGCAAAATGCACATGCATGACAGGTTTTTTAGAAACGAAATTTGACTTTATTGCATTAAAACGCGACCTTCTGTGCGCTTTTACTTAGAGTCACTGAAGTTTAGCATTTGTATATGAAGCTGTCCCAGCGTCAATAAAAATGGTGTTTTGCTAATTTGAGTTAGAAATTGCTTACAGATCTTGTTCAAAAACTAATTTGGTGTTGGGAAGAGAATAATGAAGCTTTTAAAAGAAACCTCAATCATTTTTGTGATTTTAAAAAGTCTTCTATAAAAGATTAGTGAAAGCTAGACATCCCCAAAAATTGCAAAAAAGTTGAAGATCAAACCTCTTGTGAATTATATAAGGCTGATTATTCTTTCGGTATCTGATCATAAAAAATCGGCTCGGAATTAAAGACAGAACCAATACGCTCTTTCAGTTCTCGGGTTTGAATCCACCTGTAAAAGTGAAGTCAATTTATATCAATTTTAAAAGACAAGAATTTTGAAAGACACCTTTGAAGACCAATTGAAATTACATTAAAAAAATCTTTTTTTTTACCCAATTATATTAGAGTTTACGGCTAGTTTACCGACTGGACCCCAGATATCGAGAGTCAGAAACTCACCGTATTCGATAGCAATGCCATCAATGACGAGACATTTACTTTGGGCTAGGTGTCGGAATCGGAATCCGTCTCACGGACTTGTGTCGCAGATGGCTCATTCTGTTCATCTTCTGAACTTGAAGCCATTACTCCTGCAGCAAAGATCAACACAAATCAGTTGCAATCCAACCGGACAATTGTCTTTGTAATTGAGTTAAAACATTTTAAGACTTACTAGATCGTTTAGTAGTCCGTTTTTTTTTCACTATGCTGTCAATTTGATCGTTAGAGTCTGAGTCTGCACCTCGAATAGAGCCCACTCCCTCATCTGTGAAGAAAAATTACAATTTGTCAACCTATCAAGTTGCTAGGTTCATAATAATATTTATAGAATTTACATTCCTGCTTATTAGATTACAACAATTGAGGTGGAACCTGGGTACTCTGCGTTAGAATCACATTGTACACCATATTAGAATCGTATGGCACACCGTGTTTTAAGCCGACACTTATTGGTGTTTTAGGTTTTATCGATTGAGATGAAAAACAACCCTGGCCTTACCATTTAACATTAAAAACACAAAATGTAGAATGATCCCCTACAGAACCAGTCACACATTCCAATTCTTCCGACCCATGCAAAGTGTGCCGCCAACTCACTGTGCTTTGGAGATGAACCAGTCGATGCTAACCGACTTCCTGAAATGTTCAACCCCTTAGGTGTCTGGTTGTTGTCTTCTGACCCCGAGGACTCATCTGACACTCCTGCGTCATCAGCAAACACAAGTCAGTGGCAATACAAATTGACATAAGTTGTTGTAATTGTGTAGAAACATATTTGGGCTTACTAGCTCGTTTCAATGCTCGCTTAACAGTTGCAACACTTTCGTCGCTCAAGTCTGAGCCTGCGCCGCGAGTAGTATTTACTTTTTTGTGATCTGTCGAAAACAACATTTGGTTAAAATTTACAAATAACAATTGGACAATAAATTTGCTGCATTATTAATGGCCACAAGTAATTGGGATTCAAAGCAGTTAATGCAAGAAATAAATTCTTGTATGGCATCAGACTTGTGATGGATCTGAAAATGTCTTTGTATATGACTGATATATTTGTACTTTGTAATCGAATAATGATAAATAATGCGATAAGTTGTGGTTGAATCATCCTCAGGTGTAACTGTGTGCGGAGGAAGAAGAGAAGGAACGGGAACATATCCAGTTCCACGCAGCACATGCAAATTGCTCCTAACATGATTTTAAACTTGAAAGCATTACAGACTTACTAGGTCTTTTCGTTGTTCGCCTAACGGTAGCCACGCTTTCACTTTCGTCACTGGAGTCTGAGTCTCTGTTACAAATAGAATTTACTTTCTTCCCATCTGTGGAAAAATATGGGTTTAGCAATAGATAGATATGTGCTGACCTACCCAAGATTTTACCATACTTTTTATTAATAACATTTCGGTGAATCTAGTTTACTCTCGACATTTTAACACACGTTGAAAAGCTTTCACAAAAATAAATCTTGTAGGTTTGTCAACACTTACTAGCAAGTTTAGTGGCGGGACTAACCGCAGCTTGGCGTTCACTTTTATCGCTGGAGTCCGAGTCCACGCCATTATCAGAGTATCCTTCTTCATTATCTGTCGGACAAGTAATTTATTCATTACTTTATTTGAGTTGACAATAGAATAGTTTCATTTTACATGTGGGCAGGACTTAAAGGTGCATTTGGATTCCTCTACATTTTTTTTTAAATCTTGTCAAAATGTGGAGACTCACTAGCTTGTGTATTGGCCATGTTTACTGCAGCTCTGCCTCCTTCGCTGTGCGAGTCTGAGTCCGCACCTTGAACAGAGTTTAGTTCTGCCTCACCTATGGAATAGGAAAAATTGTTAAGAATTTTGATAGATCTTTACCTGAGCTCACTTATACAAGGTTTTAATGCATTCAAGTTAAGATCCTAGGGCAGTGAATTTGGTTTCCTCTAGACATTTCAAAAAGAGCTATCTTGCTTTCATGAAAACAAACTGACTATGTCTTCCTCAAATATTTAGTTTTTATCAATGCCTTAAATAATAGAATTTGAACATCAAAACTCGGCATCATTTATCAACTATTAATCCTTACAAATAAAATAGCAAATGCAAACATTGCCTAGCGGTTGATTATGTGCCTGAAAATAATCCATCATATATCCAGAGCACACCGTACCTGCTGGCGATAAGGCCTTCTGAATTTCCGCTGCCATATCGACCAGCTTGCGTGGACTCATTTTCGCAGGAATTTTCAAGAAAACATCCTGCAAATCGAATGAAGTGTTGGTAGAAAAAAAAGTAGGTAACTGATGATGTTGAAAAGAACACGATTGACATGTAAATTACTTGAACTAAGCCCATGCTCGTAAACAGGTCTTTAAACTGGTCTGTTTCAAACTGAGCAGATATCTCGGTGACATCTGGTAGGAGCAGCGAGTCGCAATCGTCTGGATCGTCCATCGAGCTCCGGCGTTCCTCAGCTTCAGCCTTCAGCTGTTGGACCAGCCAGACAAGCGACTCAAAACCATCTGCAACAAACAGCGTGTTCCTCGATGCTATCCACTCACACCTAGCTGAGCGTGACATCTTCGAAACTACTAGTGCAGCCACCTACATTCCAAATTTAAATTAAATACAACATTTATTTGTTTTTAAATACATTTAAAAATATTTTTCTATTGTATACTTAAAAACATGTTAAAAAATAATTTTATAAAGTTTCATTTAGATTTTATAGTAAAAAAATAATAAGAAATATGCCACGATTCAAATCAGAGTTGAGTGAAAAACAGATTGTGGTGGCTATTTCAATGTGGTGCTCACCCATTTCTTTGCACAAATTGGAACAGCGCTTAATTTGTGTCAGCTGTTCTGGCCATGGCAAATTGCTGTTGGCAGCTGGCTCGTTATCATCATCACTAGAACTGGTGTCATCATCTTCAACAAACTCTAGACACACAAAATAAAAATGATGACCAACGTTCTTTGTTTTTTATTGGGATAAGTTGAGTAGGCAACAGTATTACTGAGTAAGGAAGTTTGAAATTACTAACCTGCTGATTTGTATTGCATTTTCATATCAGTTTCATCTCTCTTCTTCTCCACTTGGTTTTTATTGGTGATCAGACCAAGAGAAAGCAACTTGTCGATGATATCTTTCTTGCCACGATGCACGGTCATGGCTAACATTATCATTGAGATAGGATCTAAAATCAAAAGTGTGGGATTTATGTGGTATCATACGGTTAAATTAAATCTCTCGATTTGACCATTCGATAACCATCGACATAACATTGAAAATCAATTTGATTTTGTTTGCATTCATGAAACACTGTCGTGAATTACCAGGGGAGTTTTTGTACTGTTCATAATGCTCTTCTAGTTCGGTTTCCTCCTCACGAGCCCATTCTACAGGAGCTCCTGGTCCATTTGATCTCTTCGAGCCCGGGACCGCAGCCAAGTATCCAAACTCACGTAGCTTCTTATTCACACTGGTCTTGGTCCGATCTTGCCTCACCAAGTTCTTCAAGATCCACGTTGATAAATCTACAAAACATCAAGCAAGATTGTTTCTCTCTTCAATCAAAATAACTGACCATCACCCAGGAAGTTAATGCAATTTGACCAGCTAATTCAGCTTTATGAAGTCTGCAAATGTCAAAAATAATTAAATGAAAGTTGATATGGCACACCAGTGAACCACACGAGATAGTATACAGTCATATACCGTTAAATATTAAGGGTAGATTTTTGTTTAAGAATTTCCCATTTTACATTTTGAATTTTTGACTAGGTCTCAATGTGCTGCTGATCTTGCAAAAACTAGGCTTCAATATTGGAACGTTTGTTAGTGTAGTCGGAGTAGTTACCGCAGGTTGGGCGTGAGACGATGTATTCTTCGTGTAGTCGATGTAGTTCATCCTCCTCCTCTTCCGCCCAAGCTTGCTTCAGCTTGCTTCCGTGGCTGATCATTGACAAAAAGACATACAGAGTGGAATTAGATCCCTGTCAATTCTCAACGAGCACCGTACAAACTACACAGTGGGTTGTATGATAATCGGACCAGGTGCCACAGAACCCCTATGAGTCTGCAAGACCACAATCGAGAGAAAGATTGACAGAAAGAAAGGGAGATGGAATGAGTGGAATAGCAATCCATATCCATTTTCCTCCATTTTTCACATTTTCTATAAAAGAAAATAGCAAGACATCCCCAGATACCCAGATAGGTTCAATAACAATTGAAAATCAACCCTCTTCTAAATTACATAAGGTTGATAAATTACCAGATGCCACCTTATGCTATCAATTCTCAGAAAGATTAAAAAAGAAAATGCTTACCTAGGAGCCTTTTCGTCACCAGTCAGGATGTGTTCAGCAATGCGTCTACTTGTCCAGAACAACATCTCCCTGAAGATGGTGGGATTTTTTTCGGCAACGATTTTCAACTGCTGTACGACGAAGCGAACAAATTGTGCCAATTCCTGTCAACATTCAATGCGCAACGGTCAGACAATCGTGCCACATGCGGCTCCCATCTAGATGCACCAAAGGTGCAAAATATTTTCTTGAACCAGGCAAGACCATTTCAAGAGCCAGGGTAGTCATAAGACACTATACACGGCACTAAATGGGGGTAGAAAGGTAACAAAGTTCAAGCAATGGATGGCATCAGTTGAGAAACAAAATTTTAGAGGTGATTTTACCGTCAAGTACGTATTAAATTTAGCGAATTGGCCATTGCCACTGGGTAAGTCATGCGCTCTCCTCTCTCGTTTTTCCAAAAATTAATCCGGTCTGAAGTAGGGATGCCTTCGGTTATGAAAACCGTAACCGGATAACCGTCCACAGTATCCGGATATTATCCGGATAGTAAAAGGACCGCTGAACAGCAAAAAAAAAAAAAAAAAAAAAAAAAAAAAAAACGCAAGTGGAGAGGCAAGGCAGGGTGGGCCCTATACTCCCTCAAACCTACACAGACGGTGCAATGAAACAATCAGATCATTTTTCCCACATCTGCGAGGTTTTCCTACATGTGGTCATGATAACTCACTTGACTCTGGTTAAGATGAAGACAGTTGAGGGGCAATACTGAGTGTAGAGGGGGGGGGGGATATGCAGCAGACGCTCCTGCTTGCTCCTGCCAGCCGCTCGGGAGGTGGAGAAGCCAAGTCTGCCGAGTACTCTCCATGTCAAAAAAAAAAAAAATTTTTTTTTTTTTTTTAACTATCCGGATAGTTAAAACTGTATCCGGATAATGCCGTAACCGTAACCGACTCGGTTAACCGGATAACCACCGGCATCCCTAGTCTGAAGTCAAACCTATTCGTACCTTGTGACGTCTGTCATCCGATCTTAGAATCTTCTGGAAGGTCATGAACAAGGAGACTTGGAACAACATGACCGGCTGCTTCAAGTTAAACGCGATGCGGTGCAGGAGTTTGCAGACGCAGTGGTTGGTCAGAACGGTATTGGTCGCAAACCGTTTCAATAGCAGGCCACAGTTACGGATGACGTGCTCGTGAGCGAAACGACTGACAAAGTCGTTGAAGTCGAACGAACGTTCCGACAAGACAAACTGAGGGCTGCCAGCATCCTCTTCTTCTTCCGATTCGTCCTCAGCTGGAGGTGGGGTGGGCGGTGCTGCAAATCACAATTGCAAGCAAATTGTTATTTTTATGAGCCATATGAACAGTCTAGTAATATGTCTGGTGGGAAAATGACAAAATGACAGAAGCACTAATACATAAAATTATATATAAAAACATGATACATGAAAATAAAGAGCCACTAAATTTATAGACCAGCTCTGGCCATTGGACAAAAAGTTCTTCTCCATTGGCCAAGGATGTTATTGCCAAAATGTTTTGATATGCATTATTTTCTCTCTCGGCTGCCAAGTTTTAATTTCCCCTTCCAGATTCAATATTTAATTCAATGAATTCATTAATTCAATATTTGAAAAAAAAAGTACTCTATATATTTATTGATGACTTAGTCAGCATAGAAATTTCAATAACCTGCCAGATGGTTTTGAAAAATTAGCAACGACATTCGCTTAAAGACGCAGCTAAAATCACTCTTGCTAGAGAAGACGTTTTATTCAATAGCAGAAAATGAATTTGACAAGGGAAATGATTATTAAATAATTATGAACTATCAGAAAAATTTTGTAAATGTTACTGCCGAATACAAACCACTGGTAAAATAATCAGTTAGCATCGAGCTTACCGTCAAGCTGAATGTTGGCCTGGAAAATGTCGTGCATCGCGGCCACCTCCTCGTCGGCGGTCATGTCCGCGGTACCGAAGATGTCGTTCTCCGGCCAGACTTCCCGCGCTGCCCGCAAAGTGCCCACCGCCTCCTGCAGCCGTCGCTTGCGCAGCAGGGTTTGCACCCGGCACATAGCGTCCGCCCTGCATTGGCAACGCCGCCCGGTTAAAACCGTACGCTCGACTCGCGGCGTTGGGGAAAGTACGCGCAAGAAATTTCCGACATTTTCAACATTATTTATATTCCTCACATGCCATCCCCCCAAAGCATTTATGGTGTTTTATTTTTTCAATTTTGCTTCAGAAGTGCGTTCTTATCAATAGTATTTCCAAAATCAAGGCACTGCCAGAAAGACACACACAAATTACAAACACACATTTAAATTTATTTTTTAATGCAATAAAGTTCACTCCTGATCCAGTTCAGTTAGAGCATGGCCAAAATGTCAAAGCACAAGGCCCTCAATAGGGTCCACAATCATTTTATCAACCAACCAATAAAACCACATTAAACGCTTAAAACCATCCAACTGCAGTTCTACAAGGTTCAAACCAACCAATTCCAATACAGCTGTGACCAAAGTTAAATTACTCACTTCTGATCTTCAATGTCCTTGTCCAAAGTGGCATCAAAAGGACAATATTCTCCTGGCGCAATTTCAATCCTGCCGACCAATTCGGTGAGGACAGGATATATTTCGGCCCACTGGTCCTCTTTGGGTTTAACTGGAGGTGGAACAGGTTTCTTCTGAAATGGTAAAACAAATGAGATCATAGATAAAACTCAAGTGCATATCAAAATTTCAGAGGTTTTCTTGGGCCTTGCCAATGCCACTACTATTATTATTTATTATCGGGTCATCACTAGTTCTTTCAATTGCCGAAACTTTGTAACACCAAACACAATAACATCCACTCCTGAAATCTACCCTCTCATCAGTTCAAAGACAGGAAGTGTTATGAAATGAGAACTTACTTTCTTCTTAACTTGTTTCTTGCGTACAGTTTCAACTAGCAACAGAGACCGTGTAGTGCAGAAACCTTCGAGCAGCTTGAGAAAAACATGTACACTCTCGACAAGATCTTTCAGAAAACGGTCTGAGAATTTCAGCTCGTTGTAATCAATCATTAGCGAGAGTAGTATTTCACGATACTCGGCAAGGTAAAATATGTTGCTCTTGAAAATTTTCGAAGAGTTGCGGACGGATGCGTTAGGATCTCTGTCCATTGCGCACAAAGTAAGCAGTAATTCCTAAAACAAACAAGT
The DNA here is from genome assembly GCA_921293315.2 of Nemurella pictetii. NCBI lineage: Eukaryota > Metazoa > Arthropoda > Insecta > Plecoptera > Nemouridae > Nemurella > Nemurella pictetii. Next base: position 26,229,638 of record OV121116.1, on the reverse strand, counting down.
CTAGTTAAATCATGTTCACATTAACAAAAGCCTGCAATATATTTGGCTAAATTAATGGTAAGTAAAACAAAAACTCAATGTGTGTGTTTGCTCTTCATATCTCACATGCCAGATGCCGTTTGGCAATGCAAAATTTAATCACCCATTGTATTTCAAAGCATTCCAATGACGCGGATTGGTAATTTGAAGAAAGGAGAAAAGACGATACACAACACAGATCCAGTTAGTTAGAGAATTTTAGAAATGCTGAAACATCTTAAAGCTCACTCTACCATTTCCACTAGGCAAGCTGTGCATGCATACAATTCCTTCCACCTTCCAATTAAGTGATCCGCTTGGACCTTGAGCATGGAAACAAGCAATATAGTGCGCGTTACGTAGTTCGCCTTGTCTGGGGAAACCTACCCCATACGCCCTGATGGCAACGTGCAAGCGCGCTGCCCACAGCTTAGCTCTCGGCTTATCAGTCGTCATGTTCTCACGGCAATTCCCCACTTGCATCGAAATGAAGTGGAACATGGCCACGTTCATTGTCTCGCTAACCAGTTCAACTTTGAATCCATAATGTCGGTTGAACTGCATGAAGAACTTGATCCCCCATAGGTAATAAGTTTCATCGTTAGCTTGGGCAGCTTGCCTGTCGAGCATACCTGTGGATAGATATGATAACTTTCAGAAAAAATATCATGAAATTGTCAGAAATTCAAAGACACAGCTCAAAAATTCAAGGAAAGGTCTCAAATTAAAGCAGATTAACTCAGCCAGTGCCAAATGGATTGCAGCAAGTCTTTTGCATAATAAGTTGGCACTGTGACACAGGTCTATTGTCAACAGTGAATTGATGGGTGATAATGAACATGATGGATGAACCTAATATTCAAAAGGGTAAACAGAGTACACAATAAAGGACATGTAAAACTCGAACAGTAGAATTCCTCCACTTTAAGCCGTTGCTTAACTAAGTTGGTAAGTTTCAACATAGCAAGGTTTCTAGTAGGTGCCAGTAACAGTGCAATTACCTTTCACTGTACTCATCAAGTGGTTGTAGGCTCCTGACAAAAACTCAACGCAAAACTCCTTCAGCATGAGTCGAATTGTGAATGCAGATCGTCGTTCACAAGACTCTTCGATGTTCGGCAACTTATTTTTAGGAGTCTTTCGCGATTTCTTGTCCAAGTCGAAATCGATATTATCACATTTAGAACTCTTGAGTGGTCTGTGCAAGACAAGATCTTCATTGCCGATGGCCTTCATGCCACGCACGGTAAAACTACCTCCGAATCGTGAATGTCTGTAACGCATGGATAAAAGTTGAAAATTGGTGTCAACTTTTCAATTTCCTTTTAATTCAATTCCGATTCCTCCGATTACCGAAATTTCATATTCGATCCGTTCGGTTCCGACCCCTCTAATATCCCATATTCCAAGGGATCCGATGATCAATCGTTTTGATTACCTTTGACATACCTTGAACCAGCAGCACTCTTCAGCTTCATCAGTTTAATCTTTTGTTCTGCTGCGCTAACCTCAGCAAGAGCTTTCTCATCTCTTTCTTTCTCATGCTCACTGCGATTGAAATGAGCAGAAGAAAGCACTTCCGGGTTCTGCTCACGAAGCATCAGTGACATGATCTGAAGGAAAATTAAGCATGAAGTTGAAATTCTTTTCAAACAAGGATTTATTGGGAACTTCTGGCAGTTTTTGTGGCTTTGGCCGTGTTTATACCCGAAACTCCCAATACAAACTCCTTTTTAGGACTAACTATGCAAAATATCACCCAATAAATATTCAACCATATGACAAGCCAATCTTTAAGAATGGCATGGCCACTCTGATAGCTGTCATATTTGTGCTATCAGTTGTAAGTGCATAGCAACGTACCTCAAGAACATACATGTAGTAAGCATGTTCAGTCTTATTGGATGCTAGATATAAAATTATCATTTTTATGCCAGAAGTGTGGAGACTCCACAAGAGCTTATCGTGTAAATTAGCATCATTGTCTGGGCGTTTCTCTTCATTGGAGTCAGTTGGTACGTTCAACATGTTACGCACTAGAATCAAGCAACGCTCAATCAACACACTCTGGTCTTCATCACGTTCACCAACCTCCTACAAATGAAACCGATGTCAATTAAATCCTCAAAAAAAGTTTTGAACTTTTTGGATTTAATCAACAAAATCAACTCTTACAATTTGTAGTATTTCATTCATTTTCTCTCGTATCACATCCCACACTTGGTAACGGTCCTCTGCAAAGGCATGTTTGTATTGTTGCAAATGGCCTATTATTTGTAGGAAATAATTGCGCTCGATTTTGTCCTTCGGAAGTATTTCCTTATATAACATCAATGCCGGACTTGTCAAGTTGACCATCAAACTGTAAAACAAACCGCAAAAACAAACAACACCTGTTTTAAAATAAGTACATAGGTACAAATAAACCAGCCACAGGTCAAAATAATAGTTAGGCTCCTTAGGACCTATTGCTCAGACTGCCTTAGCTAGATTGTATCTAACTCTCCTTGTTACCCTGAGGTTGAGATTTTTATTGGAATATGACTCGAATCAATAAAAGTTAGGTTGATATTTAAGTAGGTATTTAACAATGGAAGGTAAAGTTTTGGAAAAACTTTTAGTAACAGAAAATATATCCTACCGAAGTGCAATATCAAAATATTCCGGTTGATTTGAGGTTTCTTTCATCAAAGGCAAAAGATCAGATTGAAGAACCTGACTATTGCCCAACAATCTGCGCATCTCAAATGTTTCGTCATCTCGGCGCAGAAATCGCATCAGATCCTTGGCCGTCTCTGGAAATGGATTTTGAATGCCTGAGTATGAGTAGAACACCAAGCAAGAAGCCCAACATACTTCCCAAGATAACAGAAATTGAATTAATTGCAAACAATGTGTATGTCTAAGAAAAACAGACTGAAAAGTTTAGTCAGAGTAGAATGTTAGTCCATACATACCCAGACACTGCTCATCAGGATAATATCTACTTCCATTGTTATGACCTAACGCACTGCACGCGGCTAAGAGATCCGCAGCAAGTAGAGTAGACATTGCTACTAATTAAAAATAACAGTCGGTTCTCTGTAGTGACATAAATCACTATAATAAAAGCAAAACTCGATATAACCATACGACCGTGGAGCCCGAGTGTCATGCGGTAACTTTTGGCGGGCCGACATAACAAATCATCCAACTTAACAACAAATTTTACTTAAATTTCATTGGACGGGAAATGTCCCTAATCTTCTAAATAAAATATGTAAACACTTGTTTATAAAGATTATACAAAAGATGTATTAAGCAAGAAACCTCGTTTTCCTGATACTTGGCAAATGACAATGTGTGTTGGTAGAACTGGTAAAAGTACCCGCACTATTTTAAAATGTTTTTCGTTTCGTAACCAGGATTTACGGCCCAAAACAAAACATGTAAATAAAAAAATTATCCTATCAGAGTTCAAGGCCCTAGCACTTCCCAGGGTGAAATTAAATTGTTTGCGTTCACCACAAGAGCATACTTACCTAAAAAAATAAGTAACACCGAAATTCTGGCAATGTGCCAAATTTTAAGTCTTTTCTAATGTACAATCACTTGCCCCACAAGAGTTATACAATTTGTTTACCACAAGGGCATACTTACCTCAAAAACAAAGAACTCCTAAATCCAAGCAAATTGCTGATGGTTCTGCTTTTTTTTTAACATACCACACAAACAACACATAACTACCCAATATGTACACCAGTGCATATTTATCACAATAATAAATAACTGTCCTAACTGGGTGCACTATCACAACCACAATTCTCAAGATTTCCAAGCTGCAGTTTGGGCAAGAAGCTACCACATACCAAGTGTTACAAAAGAAAAACTGAAGCTCATCTGCAGATTAAACATGATTAGCTACCAACTAACACCTATTATAACAAACCAAACAAAAACAGAAACAAAAAATTAATTTCACAAAGGGTTAAAATAAGTTTTCATGCTCAAGAGGTTAAATGAAATTCCAAATGTATATTGTACAAAACCATTATGATAGAAATACTAAACCAAAGTCGTTTTTTTTATTTCATCAATAGATTTAAACATCTTCAAAGCAGGATTTGAAAATTTCCCCACTCCAATTCATACAAAGTCACTGAAGAAACAAAAAAGTGAATTTGGACAGGTATTCAACAATACAATGCTAGATCCCAAAAATCCCATCAAACTATCAAATGATTTATTTGACAGCCTAATCTATCTTACAAAATATAATATGTATATTGTTATGATTACAGAGTCAGCAACATGTAATAAGCACTAGTGATTTTATTTATATAAAATTTTATTATCCAGGAATGTGCTTCAAAAATTATAATGGCATGACATTTTAAGCCAAATTTTGTTAATTTTGTATCTGGTAGTCTTGATCATTTTCTAACACATTGACTACAAACATTGCTTATCTCCACCGAGAAAATTTTGATGCTAGTACGTGTACCTACATTTGTGTGTGTACCGTCCTAAATATACAATATATAATTATTGATCATTGATTACTGTTATAAGAAGGGCATCATACAATCACAAGAAATTATTTTTATGCAAACCACTCCTTCTCTCTTTCTCAAAAACATGAAGGCTCAACATTGCACCAATCTAAGCTTATTTCTCGAAGCTAATGCTGAAAGTGAATCAACTCATTCTTGGTGGGTTAGCTAGGCAGGAAAAATGTGCGTCCGAACCGGGATACGAACCCGGGACCTTCCGCTTGCCGCCCGGAAAGCGGTTGCTCTGACCAACTGAGCTACCCAGCCACACAAGATTCCTGCTTCGCTGGGTGAGGAAAGGGCTCTCTCAAACCTCATCAAGGCAAAGATCCAAGAAGAAGAAGAACTCATTAAGAAGCTTGCGGTCTTCAAGGCGAAGCCAGCGAGTGTGGTGCGAGCCAGGCCCTTTGAGCCGACCAAGCCCGAGACACCCGGGTGGCAAGATTTGGAGAAGACCCGGAAAGCCAACCAAGAGGAATTGGATGCTCAGCGCAAACAACAAAATAAGGAAAAGGCCCAGAAAGAGGCCGAAGAGTTGGCAGCAATTCGTAAGGAGGCTGTTCACCTTGCCAATCTCGTCCCCAAGATCAACCCTTTTAATTTTAAGCCATCCGAAAAGGAGTTAACGGTTCCGGTATCGCCTTTCCGCCACCGCGAAGCGAAGTTAAAAAATTTACGAACTTTGTGAAAATATGACATATTTTTTAACTAGTAAAACTAATTTATGAGAATAATCAGAAGAAATTTAAAACTAGAGCTAAAAGAATAAAAAATAAACTTTGTGGTAATTAGGACATTTTATTCTGAGAACTGATAACTTGTTTCTGGTGGTTTTTATCATTCTTGTTTCTTTTCAACAACAATTTGTTTAACAAAATACTCCATTGATTGTTGAGAGAGCCCTTTCCTCACCCAGCGAAACAGGAATCTTGTGTGGCCGGATAGCTCAGTTGGTCAGAGCAACCGCCCGGCAAGCGGAAGGTCCAGGGTTCAGATCCCGGTTCGGACGCACATTTTTCCTGTCTAGCTAACCCACCATCAATTGCTTACTGGCGTAAGCTTCCACCAGTGAAAACCAATTTCTCAACTCATTCTTGTATGATGCCCATCAACAAAAGGCAAGGGAGAAAATGACAAAGGCTCACCAACATTCACATCAAACCAATTCAGCTAATGCCTTAAGGAGAATAAAACTATGAAGCATAGCAGTATGAAAAACACCCAGTTACAATACCATTGGTGGAAATAGCACCAGTGGCACTTGAAATTTATCTGTGCCAACTGAATAAAACTGACAGGAAGAAATTGGTCTGGGTGTTCCGTGTTAATCGTTTAGTTAGTTCTATAGCGTAAAATCTAAACCAATGGGTAAAATTAAACTGATCAGCTGTGACAATATCGTGGCAGAGAGCTGATAATAATACATAATGATCTTAATTCTTAATATATGCTTTAAGATATGCACTACTGTAGATGTTAAGGTATTTGATGGGTTATCAACCATCTTATAGTTCTATAGACTATATATAATATATATATGCAAATACTTAAATTTGCAACTACAGTTTCGGCAAACAAAGCCATGGCCTTTCTGATGATGGATATCATCTGACCATGCATACTGCCAGAACAACATCTGTATAAAACACTATTGACATTCTCAAAAGTCAATAGAGAATTCTCCTCTCATTTGTAAATAACTTAATTTTGCTCCAATTGATAAACCAAAAAGCCCAGTTTTACTTCATTTCTAGGAGGCCTTTCCTGCCTCTTTGAAAATATTTTGCACATGAAAGCGACTGATTATTTCATTAGCGAGCTGACGTCAATATGGCAAGGTTGCTACGGTTTCAATGAAAATACAGTCATTCTATGGTTGGATAGCATAAAGATGGCAAGTGACGCCACACACAAATCCAAATACAGCTCCAGTTCAAAATTTTGAATTTGACAATGTTTGCAATGAATCAACACTAACTTAATTAAGAAAAACACCAGCACAGGCAATGAAAAAATATGTTAAGAAGCCCGACGCATTGCTCGATCAGTTTCCAAGGAATTAAATGCAATCTGGAGTTGAGGAGAATACCCTATTGACATCAACCTGAATCAATTTTTTTTTCAAATGGGTAGGTATTGGAAGTTTTAAAAAATAATTTACTTAAAAAAAAAGTTTAGTTTTAGTTTAGAACTGGAGTCACATAGCAATGAGGTTGTACTCTCTGGGCAAAAATCTCAAGGCACAAGTCACAACAAACGCCTCGTGTAGTTTCAATATGCCAACCAAGAAGCTTTTAGTCGGGACGCGCCTAATAGATCACCCCAAAACAAAATGACGTCGACGAGAAACTGAAATGTATCACAATACCTTCCTCTGCTTTTAAGTATCAAAAAGACAGTTAATTAAACCTATGATTACAACATGAAACTATATTTTAAACGTTGGGAACGTGGTGGGCCAATAAGAATGCTCGACACAAAAAAACAGAGTTACTCAAGCAAAGTGACGGAGTAAACTTTATAAAAGTTGTATCACTGCTCGAAAAACCTAGTTGCCTTTATGCGATCCTTCGTCCGCTCAGCGATAAAAATCTTTCGTTTCAAAGCGTAAACCGTAGTTTTTCGTACATATAGTCGCGAGTTACCAGAGCTCGCCGTCTTTTTCCCGCGAAGGTACCTCGATGACACGGGGCTTATCGATGATTCGCGCTGTGCGGTTGCCCTTCTCCACGATGCCGATGATCCAGGCCTGGTATCCTTCCTGTTTCTCGATGTCCTTACAGTACGCTGCCGCTTGCTCTCGGGGCAAACAGATCAACAGCCCTCCTGCAATCGACAAGCAGGCGTGTTGTCAAACTCATAGTTGCTTCAATGGCAAAAGGCAAGTTTACTAGACTGGAACGTTCAAAGAGACTGTGCAAGTATAGGTACTGAAATCTCCGATTAGTAACTATTGGTATTGGGCCGTTCCAATTTGCTGAGTGTCGTTGGCAAATTTATTTTCCATTCCAACAATAATCTCAGTGGACTCCCAGGATTGTCGCCCATTTCATTATCAATTGGCGGTCAAATGACATTAACCACCTCGAAGACGGTTTACGATTGATTGATTGATTATTGGTGCTTAACGACGCACTGTTTTGACAACTGGCCCTTTGGCACTGGTCTAATGGCGTCGGTGAATGAAATGGTGATGATGAGGGTGATGATGAACCTAACCTAGTCTAGAAGGGAGGAGGGGAAACCCGGTACCGGCACGTAGCCTACTCCTGTCGAAAAGCACCAAGGGGACCACCGGCTTTACGTCCCTTCCGAAGGACGGTACAACTCGAACAACAGGATTCCTCCAAATCCGTGCTGTCGAGAGGTTGATAAGCAAGGTGAGTAAAGTTGTTGTACTAACTTCAAACCCTCCAACCTCTCTCCCGAACAGAACTGACCATGTGCATGATGGTCACCCATCAAACACCTGACTCAGCGCGATGTTGCTTAACTTCGGTGATCTCACGAGAACCGGTGTTTCCAACATGCCAAACCGTTCGGTTAAAAGAGACGGTTTACCACACATTTTGCTCAGCGGCTTCATTCTTGTGCCGTTTCCTACTCCAGGAGTCATGCCTCGTCATTTTCTTCTTTTTAAAGTAATATTAAAAACCTGGCAGGCAGCAACAACGCCAGCCTGCCAGACGACAGATTACCTGACGTCTCCGCCGAATGGCCCTGCAAAAGCTGGAACATGTTTCCGCACGCTTTGGCAACGGCGGCCATCTTGGCGATCACCGGCAAGTTGTGAATGACAAACGACACCTCGTTTTTCTGGTGACGGGCTAGGTTCTGGGCGTGGCCGAGCAGGCCGAAGCCGGTGATGTCGGTGGCTCCGTGCGCGTTGTACTTGTGCATCAATCGGGCAGCTGGCCAGCCGAAAACATCGCAATTAGTCGACCACCGAACCCAGGAAGAGGATGGGCAAGTGAGAAATGTTTTCCTTTTTTTAAAACCTTTAAAAATTTATCATCGGAGAGGGTTGAATTCAAATTAGCCGACTAAATGCCAAACGATCATGTTATTGATGTCAGAATTGGATCACTTTATCACTTTATCCAAAATAGATAATATGCAGTATCAACTTATGTGAAGAGGCTGGACAGTTTTCCATTTCACATGTCACAAGCATGTTGCGCATTCCATTTAACACAGTTGTACCTAGGGACACCTTGGTACGGCACCTGGGGACACCTAGATACGACATTTTGAACACAAAATTACACACCGATTCTGTTCAATCTTGACATCGAATCCATGGCTCGCTGATAGGCTTTACGGACGTCGTCTTCCGAGACAACCAGCTTGATTCTGTTCCAGCGCTCGGGAAGATCCAGCCACTGGTGGGCGTTCACCGCTACTTGCGTTCCGAGGGGCTTCGTTAGCACGAGAACGTCTCCCATCACCGCGTTGTCTGGCCTAGAACAGTCGGCAACCATTTTAGTCATTTCTCGTTGCATCATTTGCTGTTGTTATTTGGATTACCATGCCAAAATGCACCACAATAACACTCGTCGTATTGATGCCGGTATATTTTGGCAGTAGTTGGCATGTATAGGTGCCAACTTTTTTTTTTTTACGTAAATAATACTGCTCTTTAAATTGTAAATAATTAACTTGTTTTACGTTGGTGAAGATTAGAAACAATAATCAAGTACTGGTCAAAGGGTGGTAACATATGCCAACGTTTTCAGTAATGAATAGTAAACGGTAATTGTAAATACGGCTACTCACACAATGTATTCATTCTGCTGGCAAACAGTAGATGCCACTCCTCCGATGGTACACCATGGATTGACCACGGTCTGACCCCCAGTTACTGATGTGCCGGCTTCCAAAGCAGAATCCTGTGCAAATTACAGTACAAGAAGTTACTTATATATAAGTTACCAACAACGTAGGGTTACAATCCTTAGGTATATGGCAGAAGATGGAAATTAGTTAGTTTCAGTCAGTTAGGTTGTCAGTTAGGATAAGTTAGACAGTCAGCTTTTTTTATTGTCTGAAGAGGGTATTGGTTGAGATATTGAAGATTTTTGGGCGCTTGACTAGAATTGGCAAATGTGGACCGAGGCTAGCTGTATTTTATTGGCCCCAAGGTTGCTATTTGGTGGCTGTAGTTTTGAACTTGTAATCCACTTAGTGTGGTTTGAAGCAGGGATCCGAACCGGAACCGGAACCCGATAGAACCTTTATTTTTTGGAACCGGAACCGGAACAAGAACCGTTATTTGAAATTTTTAAGAACCAGAACCGGAATCAGAACCGTAATTAATTTTCTTAAAGAACCAGAATCGGAACCGGAACCGTTATTGGGATCAATAAAATATAGGTTCTTTTCAATTCCATTACGGTTCCACTCACTCGAAACAGAAAAAAAATCCGAAGAAGAATGCAACTCCACTGTTTACTCGGCATCTTTTTGCTTGTTGTTGATCATTTTGTCACTTCGGCAAATTCTTGTTAATGAAGTTGGTTCGCTGCTACCCTTGTACCGCGGTGCGAGGCCGCGAAGGCGGCTATTGACTCCCTCAAAGTAGTGATCGAAGTGTGAAATATTTCAAGTGAAATATTTCAATTTGAAAGTTTCAACGTGAAATATTTCACGCCCTCTTGAAATATTTCAAGAAAAAGTGAAAGATTGGTTTTTTTTCTATATTTGGGTTAAGTATATATTTTCATCAAGTTTGACACCCTTCTTGGCCAAAATCGGCCATATCCACTTCCTGTTCATTCTGAAACACCATGGGGAAGAAACAGACAGAGAGGGGACAGAAGTGCACTTTCTAGAATTATTAATATGTGGGATAAATAATATCTGCGATTGTGACATTTTTGGATACTGTTTATATGTCAGGCCTGTAGGCTGCAACCTGCAGCCTGACTATATCTACGTAGCCTACACCGCATACACTCTCGGTTTCAGTAGGCAATAGGCATCACCAAACATTCACCGCATTTACACCAACCAAGCACATCAGTTGTATCTAGTAGGTACGCCTTCATTTGACACATCGCTTAATTTTTCTATTGCAGCCAATTCTTCCTCCGAATATTCAGGTTCAAACATAAACCCTGCGTTAGCCTGGGCCATAATAATAAATTAAAAAATAATTTGACAGTTAAAAAAATGCAGCTGCGAATCCAATGCGACGGATGAAAGATGGATGAGTATGACACTATTTTTGTTTACTTTTTCTGACAAAAATGTAGTACTTGTCGGCGCTAAGGGTCGAAAAAGTTCCCTGTGTTAAGAAGTTTTTCTAAGCTCCTAGGACGAAAATCACGGTTTTCGTCAATTTTTAATCTTCTTCCTGTAAACACGGGATCTTTATTGTAGGGCCCTAAATTCATTATTACTTAGGTATTAGAAATCAATGTGGGAAGTTAATTTCACCAGGTAACCACTCCATTAAATATTTCAATTAGGTATGTTTAAATAGCTAATGGCATCATGAAATTCAGAGTGACAAACAAAAAACTCTATTTTTCACAATTTTTCAATATTTCATGAAATATTTCACGAAATATTTCACGAAACTTTCAAAAAAATATCTTTCATGAAATTTTCGATCACTACCTCAAAGTGATAACAGTAATATTACTACCTACTCTCGTACGCGGCTTCTTGTACCTATTTGGGCTACTTTTCGGAAATCCAACTAATTCGGTTAGACTAACCCCTTTGTGGCTCGTCACGACGCCGACGACAATGTCCTGTCACAGACTATGCATATACGCATACAGTACCATTCTTGGCAGGCTTACGTGGATCATTAGGAGTGATACCCTAATATTGGATATTTTCGTCTTGAAAATGTAGAAGTGCATGACATTTCCAATAACTATAATTTGATACCGCCATTTGGTCAAACACATTCACCGCGTACACCCGCGTGTATCACTGGCGTTCAGTATTGCAGCACTTGTGAAAGAGAGAGGAACAAGGAATCGACATTTTTTCATTGGAACCGTTACTGGAACCGTAATTTTTACTGGAACCTGTATTGGAACCTAAATTTTGATTCTGGAACCGAAACCGGAACCAAAACCGCAAACAAAAATATCATGGAACCAGAACCAGAACCAGAACCGTTATTTAAAAAAATTGGGAACAAGAACCGGAACCAGAACTGTTATTTGAAAAAATACAGAACCAGAACCGGAATCAGAACCGTTATTGATATCGGTTCGGATCCCTGGTTTGAAGCTTGGTTTTTTGTGACGAGTGGTTAAATGACATTACTTTAGTGTGGGGAAGGGGGATTTTTTTTTGATTTTTTTCTTTTAGAAACTTTAACAGAAAAAACCAAACACGGGGTTTGGCATGTAGAAAAATAATCAAATCTAAAAGTATAGTATCATGAAACCCTGCTAGCTACATGTTCTCATGATAGCTATATAGCTATACTTATACATACCATTACTTATTTTGGATTCTGTTTAAAATAAAATCTATGCTCATGGTTTGGCAAAAAGAAATCCACTACAATAGTATCATTGACTCAGTTAGTCTCATACAGGCTAGAAAACAACAAATAGCCACATGTTTCTCTGCCATGTTAATCAAAGACTCTTACCTTGAAACCTCGCATCAGCAGGGGCACCACCACATCTCGCTCCTTCTCCGTCATCTTGGTGGAAACTCCGAGCAGCATCAACATGTTGTCGCATTCCGTCACCCCCATTGCATACAGGTCGCTGATTACGTTGGCACATGTTATTTTACCTGCAATGTTTGCTTTTTAGCATTAGTCGCAAACAACTAGGAAACCAGGCCTAGGAACTTGTGTTCACGATGAACAACCAGGAAACAGGCCTCGAAACCCAGTGCAGAGCAGAGTGCAGAGCAGATTCCAGAGCAGAGCATTGTTTGTGTATAGGCATGTGCAATTGGAAAGCAAATTTTCCACTAAAACAAGTTAGGTTCAACCGATGTTGAAAAAATTTATAATTCACCTACAGTTAGTAACAACAGGTAGTGAGAGTTTGAAGCTTAAAACAAATGTTTTTTCTTTAAATCGGTTAATACATATTTTTTTATTTTTTCGTATCAAAATTCTTAAATAATTTTTATCAGCAGCATAAAAATAATGGTCATCCACAACACGAACAAAATAAACCCTAAGCCTTTATTCGACTTCCTATCCATTTATATTGAAAAAAAAACAAAAACAGTTGATCTCTTTCTCAAAGTTCAATCTCAAAGTTTTTGTGCTCGAGATAATCTGAAAAAAACTCCTTGGATAGAAAATCCCTTTAAGTTGGTAGAGTAAAAATAAATAAAAATGACACTGTTACCCATCATGTAGGGATCATCCACCAACGGGTAGAAGAAGTCAGTTGATTGAACAAGAGATAACCCTCCGTGGCGCAGTGGAGTTACGGAGGAATCCATGCCGATTCCTGAAACAAATAATCAAATACATAACATTGAACACATTTTCATTATTTCAATGCACTTAGTTGGATCAGGGTATTTGGTATAGGGTGCCCAGTCAAATTTTATAATTTTGTCATATTTGTTTAGCCATAATAGAGTCCAAAAGTAAATTTCTCAAGACAAGCCATGGCAACTATACGATTCAAGAGATAAATATAAAATTTTAGATCAAGACAAGGTAAGAAACGCATTATTTGTAGTCGGAAAATTGAGTGGATAACAGCTGAGTCTAGGAGCACACCACTGCCGGGAGTACAGGCAAAGACAGTCACCCACAAATATTTCCCCTGGTATACCTAGTCTAGATCATGTCTCATAGATACATTGGTGCAAAAAATAAACTAGAAAATGCATGGAATAATTTTAAGGAGGAAAAATCTTTTCTGAATTGGCGGAACTTGGTTCAGATTTTCTCTGGAATATAATGAAACCCAAGTGCAAATATTCCAGGACAGTTTGTCCGCCATTATTACAACAGTTGAGAGCTAAAATCTATGCAGCACAAAGCCGAAGCCGGCCTAAAGTTACCGGCCAAACTTACCGATTCGCGGAACCGCCATATGCATGAAATGGGCATGTTCGTCCGGTGCAGTATTTTCATCTTGCTGTAGTCCCTCTAAGAGTTTCGTTAGAACCTCCTGAGGGACTTTACACCCTCATCCTTTCAGATCAGCAAAACGTGTCAGACGGAAATTGGCGTCCAACTCATGTGCCACCGGATCGAACGGCCTTCGCAAAGCTAATGCATTTGGATTTCCTCCTAATTCCAACTGAGCCACGGAGAGAGCTTCTTGCGAAATCGTGACAGTGTGAATATCAGCCATCGGGGATGACTGGTAGAGCAAATTATTCGCGAAAATCTTTGTTTTCTTGACGGCTTGTAGACGGCTAACAGCTTCGACCGCCCTGTAACTCACAAAATGGCGTTCTCCCTGTACAGTTGCAACGCGCAAGATCACGGGCCAGACGCTCTTCGGTTACGAGCTGTGACTGGCCGATAGATATCACGCTATAGTTGCAGGGAGCGGTTAGTATTTCTCCCCGGCTCTCATCCACAATACAAGGGCGTACTATGGATGCAGCATCTGAGGACAATACTTGTGATCATTGATATTGCATAACTAATTTTTCCAAAAACCAGGATACTACTTGGCATGCAGGATGGTGACAGTATTAGATGTAATGAATGGATTTTTTGCTTAAATCTGATATCGGTAAATATTTTGGAGAATAGTATTATTTTGTTTTCGCTGTCTGAAACTAATATCACGTTCATAAAATTTCCATACATCATTCTTTTATATTGCTTTTATATTCCCTCTGTGAAATAAAACGGCCTTTGATAAGTGTTAATTACATTATAAAACCATATTCACACACTACCTATCTTGAAATATGTTACATGGAAAGGAATGAAATTACTAAGTTCAAAACTTGTCCCTAAGTGGATATGCTACGGGCAGACTGAATCCAAGAACCCAATCACAGCAATTGGAATGCCAGGAAAGGCTGTCCTGCTGTCATGTGCAGATCACCGCCAGGCCAGCACCGCCAGCGGCCAGTGTGTTGTCTGACAGTTGAACGAAATGTGAGGCGAACGTTGGATGTTGCCGATAAGTTGTTTACTTATTTATTTACATAAACTACCGTTTGTTATTGTTGTCACAAAGTAATCCTGTACTTGGAAATTTTGTGATGTCTTTTACGGTTAATGATGATGAAAATTGTGAACCAGTTTTATTGAGTTCATTTGTGATAGAGAAAAAAAGATGTCGTGTGGTTTTTCACAAGGGGACATTGACATGGGAGACACAATCAGGAACTTTCAGTAAGTGCTTATAACGCTTTAGCGTATCGGTTAATGTTTGCTCTCTGACGTCTTTCATGTGTTTTGTTTCATGCGTTATGTTCTGTAATTTCATTTTGGGTATATACCTCATAAAATAAAATATTTTATTTTGACAGATGCGGTGCATTTTGTTCCAGCCCGATGGGATGTTTCCCTGCGCGACGTGCTGGGAGTTCACTATATTCATAATGCCGACCATAATCGTTGCTGTGGTTCTCAAAACCAAACTGATAATGTTGAAGTTAAGCTAGCAAGGGACAGTTCAGGGTCTCAATCTGCAGAGAGTACCCTTCAAGGGCACAATAGTTTCACTTTACATTATGTTAAAAAAGGAAAAGAAAATAAACTGCTACATGAGGCTACGATATTTAAACATTCCGATTCAAGACAAGTTGCGTCGTGGGTAAAGACGCTTCGCAACTACATTGCAGGTAATTTAGTAGAGAGTTCAATTGTTTGTTATTTTTTTAAAGCCAGGTATATTTCAAGAATGTGCATGATCTACATTTACTACACTTATTTATCTTCTATATCAGAAAATCACTAGTTATGATTGATTCTGAGGCCTGTCATCTTATCAAGCCTGACATTCATGCTATTGTTTCCATGGGTATATAGAGAGTTTCAAAGATAAGGCAAGCGAGTTATCTGCCAAATCAATTGATATAAATCTCGAGTACTACTACCAAATACCATACCAGAACTAACAGCAGAATTGTGTTTAATAAATTCTAGTGACACAATTGAGTTTAAGACAATCATAACTATGTAGTAGGTGATTGTTACTAGTATGTTAGTATAGTTATTACTATTAGGTACCTTTGGTAGTAACTCTGCCCCAAGGTAACAGCATTTTGAGTGCTATGAGGGCATGGCAAAGGTCACTATGAAGGTAACTTTTATATGAAGGTAGTCTTAGCTTTTCAGCCTCTTCCCTCCTACAGAAAAAGTTGTGTCTATTAGAACAGATAGCAATAAAAGATGAAGCAATACAGGGGGGAGGGGGGAGATGAATTGAAAAATCATTGTCATTAACAAGACAGGTACCATATTATGTAATATCTCTAAGAACTGCCCACATTTTTTTACATTTAGAGTCATTACATTACGTCACATTATTTACCTGGTTTTTCATCAATGTTGCAGGAATAGAAGGCAGACCAAAAAATATTCTTCTCTTTGTCAATCCGTACGGCGGTAAAAAACGAGGAATGAAAATTTACGATCGGCAAGTAAAGCCGCTTTTCGAAATATCTGGCATCAAAGCTCAACTAATAGTGACGGAGAGGATGAACCACGCACGAGATGTGCTTCTAGAAACTAATCTCGACGGATTTGACGGCATAGCCTGCGTCGGAGGCGACGGTACTTTCGCCGAAGTATTCAACGGCCTTCTGCTGCGAACAGCTAAGGACAACAACATCAATGCAAACAACCCCGAGACGAACATTCCAACGCCCCAACTACGAGTCGGTGTCATCCCTGGCGGGAGCACGGATACAATGGCGTATTGTTTTCACGGCACCATTCAAGTCCAGACGGCCATCCTTCACATTGTGCTAGGTAGCGTTTCCTCAAGATGCAGCAATTATATTCTAAGTGTTGGTATTAATAACTACCCTAACAGACAGTTTTACCAATTTTTTCAACCGAGAGTTCATGAGAGTTAGTAAAATGGTAACACTGACCTTTAATTACAATTTCTTATTCATTGGCATAATTGCCCACTAGGATTTAATGGTACATTTTGAAACCAGTTCTTGCACCCCTACTTGTTACAGCAATCCTAAAAGACGATTGCAATGCTACTTCGGAATGCATCTGCGACAGATTGGGTTCTAAATATTGACAAATTGAAGTGTGTATTATTTACAGGTGACAGTACAGGCCTAGACCTTTGCAGTGTGCATAACAATACCAATCTACTACGCTACTATTCAAGCGTCATCTCTTATGGCTTTCTTGGAGATGTCATGGTAGACAGCGAAAAGTTTCGCTGGATGGGACCGAAACGATATGATTATTCTGGTAAGATTATTGTGTTTAAGTATTTTACATCATTGTTAAATCATGATAGACTAATTTTCTGGTAAACTATAACATGCTGAAAGTAATCATTGTTTTATTTCATTCAGAAATTCCAATTATTCATAAAAAATATGTTTTGAATGTTATCTCATCAAATTTCTGGAATTTCTTAAGTCCTAGCCTAGACCTGCTAGAGGGTGGTTGACGATTGCGCCACTTTCTTCGGAAAATTTTGTCACCTTTGCCTACCAATTAGCTAAGGTGAAATGCATTATTTGTGCTGTTTAGGCTTCAAGACGTTCCTGGCAAATAAAGGCTATGAGGGAGAGGTGACTGTGTTAGCAGACTCAAGCGATGCATCCGATGGACCTAAGTGCCGAGAAGATTGCACCCGCTGTTTGGACCAGAGGGAGATAAAAAAAAACAAGTCCAGCAGCACGCCAAATGACGGTCAGTCGAGAAAACTGTCATCCGGGATTGCATAACCCCAGCACCCACGTAACAGATGAAAAGTGTGTAAGATCTTATGTTCGATGTACTACACCAGTTGTGAGATCACTGAAGTTAAGCTAAACCGCCCTTGACCTGTGGTTGTATGGGTGATATGAAAATTCCTGACTAAACACAGCTATGTTTGGGGGAAGTAGTTTCCATATCAAATGGCTTTTTTACTGTCTTAACCACAATCACATCACCCAACCCCAACTGTCACAATGAAAGATATGCAAGTGGAGGATATTCTCCACGAGATATAAAATGTAAATGAGCACATACTCCTCACTTCAAATGTCAACATATGTGTTTATTTTCACAACTAGATGATTTCTCACCAAATCAGGTATTTTAAATATTTATGCATTGGCTATGAACATTTAAAATTAACTAAACGATAAATGTTCTTATTTCCTTTGTTAATCATTATTCTTTACTCGCATGTTTGTATTCTAAAAAATGAAACAAATTAAATTTCGAGTTGCTTGCACCTTCTGACCACCTTAATTCTATTACACTTTTATGGGAATAACCAGAATGGATTTTACCTAGAGTACAATAAACACCGAAATCAAGTGAAAATGTGATACGAGATAACTGCTCGTGCATTTTGCATCCCACTGATAAGTGATACTGATGAAGCGCGACTGTTTGCGATAGGTGCGTCAGTCGAGGTGCCCGAGCTGAAAACATTCCGTGGCAAGTACTTCATGGTGAGCGGGGCGAACGTGTCGTGCGCCTGCGTTCAGAGTCCCAACGGCCTGTCGCCGAACTGCCACCTGGGTGACGGCTGTGTTGACGTACTGCTCATCAAGCACACGCACTTGCTCAACACGCTCAGGCTGCTGCTCACGTTGAACAGCCGCCGAAAGAATGTCGTGAGTTATTACATTCCTAAAGACCCCCTCATGGATATGCTTTCCAATGCTGTGCATTAAGTTTTAATTTTTTTTCGGTTCTGTGAATGGGAAGTTGCTCGCATTCTTGTAAGAGACACGTTACGGAGTGTATCGTTTGCCGCTTCAGTACTAGTAAAATTTAGTTGTGAATGGTTATCGCATATAACTTATACTTGACACAAAGAAATACCCAGCAGAGCAAGGGGCACACAAGATTTTCTAAATTTCTGATTCAGAATGATGGAAGGTAACCTCTTACTAAGCTGAGACGGAATACTTCCTCCATATTCTGTTAGACATATGCATGCAATAACATTCCTGCTCTTGCCATTTCGACACACATCATCTCGAGAACAAGCCAGGATTTTCTTAAATGATGGTGTGTGCTTTTTTTGGGTGGAGAATCGCCAAGATATAAGGGTTTCCGGAATTCAAATTCTTAGAATAAAAAAAAATTGCCCCTTCATAAGACCAATGCTATTGACTTGGGTCAGTTTTTTTCTTTCAGAAGTTTTTTTTCTGCGAGGGACTTGGCTCATAACTTTTTAATTCATCTCTAAACGAGTTTTAAACGTTAAGCGATTTCAAAAGTATGCTTCCGCCAGCGAAGGAAATTTCTCATCCTGAAGCGGTGTTTTGCTCATGCCCGGCCAGTTTGCGTTGCCGTTCGTGGAAGTGCATCGAGCGAAGGAGTTCACGTTCCGGCCGGTGACATCAGCGCCGATTGTTGCTGGCTTGGAGGGGAGTCGCAACAACCCGGAGGTCAGCGCCTGGAACTGCGACGGGGAGATCCAGTGGGAGACAAACATCAGGATTCGGTGAGTCGGGTGTTGGGATGCAAGCGGAGAATTTCCTCCGAGAGAAACTTCTCGGAGCAAATAAATTAACACATTCTCCCCACATTCTCGCCACTTGAATTGTCGATCGAATTTAGAAGTTGTAAATGTTTGGACATTGGCTATAAAAACATTTAAAATTAATTACGTGGTAAATGTTAATATTTCCTTCATTAATCGTTTTTTGTTACACAGCACAGCTAATAAATCTCACATTGCTTGCATCTTTTGACCCCCTTGAATTTATTACTCTTCTATTAATGTACCTATTATACAGAATGGATATTTAGATTACAATAAATACCTAAATCAAGGGAAAATTAAATTGAGATAAATTTATATTCTGAGCCAAATCACTTCCTTCATCAAGTTCACTTGCTTGTTTGATGGAATGTCCTAAACAAGGGAATTGTTTCCAGCGTTCATTGCCAGCAAATAAACGTGTTCACGCGGAGAATGGCAGAAGAACAATACACTTCATGCTGGCAGTCATGCACTTCGTCGTGAATCAACCGTCGGATTGGTGCTATTTCAAGAAAACATGGCCGTCTCTTGGCTGTACTAGAGAATATTTTCTTCTTAAAGTATTTTGGGTGAAATGTTTCCTAGTTTTCCCACTGGAGAGTATTTTATTAGTATTTAATACATGCGGATCTAAAACAGTGGTGTTGAGAGTCAAATTCTACCGAGCATTTTATTTGAAGTGGCAGTTATCAAAGGTTTTGACAAGTTACTACCAAAGAGTTTTTACTATTTATTTCATTTTGCTGTAGAATTATGAACAATTTACAACAGTTAGGTACTGGATATTATCTAGGAGGTAAGTAGGTTAAGTATTTATATACTAAAATTGTTTATATCTCTAGTGGCTGGAAACATACTGATGTACTGTGTGTTGTTTTATTAAAGTTTCTTGCTTTCAAGCCTGGTGGACCTACGGAAAGACACTAGATTTACCAGTGTCAAACTATTTTTGGCAGAAATTATTCCTCATATCAGCAAAGTATTATGTATTATATTACAAATTAATAATTGTATGCAAAATAAAGGACATTCATTTGTGTTGCCTTTGGAGGGTAGGGTTAGAGGATTTGTGCTAAGAACATTGAACGATTTCATTGTCTTTGAACCGCGTATACAGACTGCAGATGTACAGATGTGCTATCCAATCCCTATCAAACATGAAAAATTGTGTGTTATACAACGGTTATTCCGGAGCTAGAAACTCCAAACACATTTTTATGCTTGGCGCTTGTTAACTAGTGTTGTGTTGGCTTGTTTTTTGTTCCTCGTTTGTCTGGGGGTCGGAGGGAATGAAAATGTATCACAAAGTCAATACAATACTTCCTTAGGCTGCTATGCTTTGGATTTTTTTAGTGGTACAACCTTACCTTTATCAGTGGTTGACAAAATGTCACATTTAGTCAATCATTAAACCGAGAATTATTCAACAAATGCATGTGTCTGGGAATAAAACAATTAAGATGCAATATATGCAATTCATGAATTTGTGAAATAAATCAAATTTTTTAACAATTAAAAAGTCATTTACATCTTTCTTAAAGAGACTTTTTGTATTTGCGTCACTTAATTTAAAAAATCCATGTTGACCCAAGATGAGGAATTTTAATTTATATTACCTGAAGTTGACCGTATTGCCCAAATGGTGAAAGATATTTCAAATCATTGCCTTGCAATTTTGAATTCATCTCAAACCAGAGCCTTCTAGAAACATTTTTGTATTATATAATAGAGCTGAGTATACATATTTTCCAAGTTAAATTATTCACTCTGTTGATGTCCATTGTATGTACATGTATCTTGTTTTCATTTCAATTTATTTGTATTGCATTGAATGCATAAATTAGACCATATGAAAGTTGTTAAAAAAATTATATGTGTGTACATATTTTTTTTAGTTTTTTCTTTCAGGGTGGTATATGGCTGTTGGATCCTAGACAATTGGATTCAATAATTTGTCCACAGTGACATTTGTAATTTAATGCAATATGTACATCCACTAACTGCATTCAGCAAGAACTGAGCGAAAGTGGATTGATGAGTAAAAAAAAATTGATGAAATTAAAATAAATTTTAACATAAATAGCAAGCAAAAAGATTTGTATTAATTCATGAGCGTGGCAAGCAAAGCTAGTAAAGTGCTTCATTTTAGCAGCTTTTATCATTTCTGTGGGACTCAATTTGACCAAGCCAGTTATAGAAATAGTATTATAGAAATCAGTATTTATCCGTGGATATATTTGGTTTCCTTACAGAATAAGCAGGAAATGAAAGGAATACCTTTTGGAATTTTCTCCAAGCACCGTTGGTCGATGGTGAAGAACATTGTAGTAATTGAATGAACCGCCTTAAATGAGTTGACTTTTAAAATGCACAGATTGCCGGTAGGATCGCGTCAGATGCGCGGCACTGTCATTGATTGAGAAGTCACGGGATTTCAGTCACCTGCTGGCTCATAGGACCGTCTCATTTTTCGGTCACTTCGCTTACATAAACAGGGAGTGTGAAAAGTATTAGCTTCAAAATGCGGGCCATACTCGCGTACATCTTCTCTGCAGCACTTTCATTTGCTCTGACGGTTATAAGTAAGTAGTTATTCGCATTACAATAAGCACTTGGCAGGTGGGTAGGTGGGGCCTATTCTAGTCAAATACTGGAAGTTTGCTGTTCATTGCATGTTTACTATCCGAATTACTTTATTTTTTATCAGTAATTTCGTATGTTCGTTTATTTCTCTTGTTTATATTCGATGTGTGATGCGTGCACGGGTAATTGTGCGATGCACGATCCCCGACACTGCGATGTAGTTTTCGTTGCGTGCATATTAGGTCACTAGTTTCCCAAGTAGGAAAGAGAGACATTTGCTGCATATGGCTTAGATTCATATATTACTTCTTCTGGTACACTCTTTGCAGTACTTATTTTACAAGTGGCGCTAATTTTCCGTTTATTTTCAGTTCTCTACTATATCCTCACGGGCAAAGGTGAACGTATCAGCATAGGATGGTTCTTGACGGAAACCAGCCCATACATGTGGGCTACGATTGGAATCGGTCTGGCCGTTTCTCTGTCTGTGGTTGGAGCCGCTTTGTAAGTTAATCACCAAAATTGTTAAGCTTGTAGTGTGGTAGCTTTACCTTTCTAGTAGGTAAAACTTATGTGCGTCAAGTGATTCATTTGCTTTGCCAAATGTTTTCCTAACTTTTTTGTACGTGTAATTGTGTGGGATAAGATTAACTCCTTGCGCAACCAGAGTAATCACTTGTTGCCTTTCCAATTTTGTAAATGGAATTAGATGAAAAGATTTTGAATGGCCTAATTCTTTTTTGCTTTTACCATTTTTTTAAGATTTAATGACAATAATCTCTGCATTTATTTAAAATCTAAAGAATCTAAAATTTACATCCTGTTGAGTTAAAAACCCACATATCAAATGATGTGACGTACTGTCAAAATTACCACAATGTTGCTGTTCATAATTTCAATAAATTTCCACCATCTACCTCAACCTATGATGTATGCAGAAATCCTATTTTTGGAGTAGTACTGAGTTGAAACAATGCCTCCATTGCTATTGAGAGTTTCAGATTTTTATTTTCGACTGATAATACTCAACAATTTTAATATTTTCAGAGGAATCCACACTACTGGAGTTAGTATTGTTGGTGGTGGTGTGAAAGCTCCTAGGATCAAGACCAAGAACTTGATCTCCGTTATCTTCTGTGAAGCTGTGGCGATTTACGGGCTGATCACTGCTATTGTTCTTTCTGGAATGCTGGAAGTAAGTGCTGCCACTTTACCTCCCTGTATTCTTCCCAACTCCTAAAAGCTGTTGTTGCATTGACTATTTCTTGACAGTTTTAAGTACAAGTTATCGCCTATCCTAGCAGAGGGTACTCCGTTTAAACAAGTTTCTTACAAAGTCTAGTAAAATAATTGTTTGCAAAGCTGAATGAATTATGTGCCTTAAAATACTAATGGTAATACAAAATATCAGTTCAACATGTAGTCCCTTGGAAATTTTTATGTGAAATGTGTGTTGCCCATAAAATTTTGCATATACCTACAGGTAAAATTCTGCCTGATTGCCCGTAATATTCCATTTTTTTCATGATGATGGTCATGTCCATGTTAATGTCCTGCGCTTAAATGTGACATCAATTTGCACGTGCTTGTTGCAGCCTAATGTAGTGTACCTACCTAAATGCTGCTAAAATTGAAACTCGTTTGTTTCCAGCCGTTCTCCATGGAGAAAGCGATGGCGGAGCAAGCAATTCAGAGTCAGAACTGGCTGGCAGGCTACTTGATGTTTGGCGCTGGCCTTAGCGTAGGACTAGTCAATTTGTTCTGTGGCATCGCAGTCGGAATCGTTGGTATGTATTTCTACGTACAGTCATAACGTTCATCTGTCATCAGCTGTCCTACGTCCCTTGCTATGCTCAGTGATTAGCAACAACGCAAATTCATGCCAGTGCCAGGTTGAAAGGTTTGTTAAGGGGTTAAAAGTAATGATGCTTCAGTTCTTGCATGGACAGTGATAAATTCCAGAATTAAGTGATGTCTCGTTAATCATTTTTTACCTTTAATAGTACAAGAGCTGATTGTGATTCTGCATTTTTGACCAATTCAAAAAATGCAAGAGGCAATAAGCTACTCTTATGGTCACTGGTCAGTAATATCATTTTCTCAAGTTTTGACTTGAAATTATATTTGAGGATGAGGTAAACGTCCTGTCATTGGCATCAACAATTCAAAAATATAGTCAGCATGGCCATCAGTTTGGGTCAGGTTGGTGAAAGTCGGGAGAAAATGCTTTATTTTGCTCAAATGACTGCTTTCAATAGGGTCTGGAGCCGCTCTTGCTGATGCCGCCAACTCCGCCCTTTTCGTCAAGATCTTAATTGTGGAGATCTTCGGAAGTGCAATAGGATTGTTCGGTCTGATTGTAGGCATTTATATGGTGAGTGACTTGTCCATTCTTAACCCTTATGACCATTGTAACGTGCATCAGAGGGGCCAATTTTCAACTTCAACAAAGTTTAAATGGCAGTTCTGTGATTACTGGTTAGGCAACCATCTAAACGATGTGGGACTTATCCCGTAATTTTTGGCTGCTCAAGCACTCCTTCGAGGAGAGATGCAGGTGCCTTATCTGCCGAGTGACAAGAACCGAGAGATTGTGGAATGCACCTGAAGCTTAGCCAATTTCACCTTTGACATGGATGCAACGCTCCTGTTTTCTAAAAATTATCAATGATGTTTTAAATGTGTTTTCTTCCCTTTTCAGACTTCAAAAGTAAAGATGGGAGATAAGGTATAAATTATCTACTGTGAACATTCCTCAACCCTGATTATTTAAGAGAACAGCCTCGACTAACTACCCAGCCCTCGATGGCATATCAGGGCTTTCCCGGCATATTCTGCATGTTTGTGTACTTCATGATGACAGTTAAAGCACAAAGTGATAATTTTATGATCAATAATACGCTGGTCGGGTATTTACTTGAGCATCAATATTACCGTTTTAGTCAGTAAATGTTCATTCCCAACTGAGAAAAACACTGTATATTGTTCTACTAGATTACTACCTAAATGTTTTATTTTGATCTTGGGTACTTAAAACCATATTTTAATGTTGTTAACATTTTTTGTTTGTATAAATCTATGCAGAGTCCAGAAAGCCCACTTCTTGGGTAGTATAATTTCAAAGAACTTTATGGGTCCACCTCAGGATAGTTTGTCTCCGGTGAAATCAACTAGAAGTTTTCAGGTACTCGTTCAAGATAATCATTGTAGTGATATCTTGGTGAGTACTGATCTAATGATATTGTTGCTACAATTGTCAGTTGTCACCCAATGTAAATGTAGTATATTTATATATATATATATATATATATATATATATAAATAATATATATGTGTCGCTTAGAAATTGTGGTGCTGGATATTAATTCAACTGTAAATATTTCGTAGTATATTGTATAGAAAGGGAGGAAGAGACATAAGGTGTGTTAGTTTTGTCTACCACAAATGGTTAAAGCGTACCTTGGCTTCAGGAATTTCGGTGTAACACTTTGCAGAATTGCCGAGTTTTGGAGGCTAAACTAAAGCAGCTATACAGTTTTATCTTTATTTGAACTTCCTCCAAAAATCGGAATTTGGACAACTTGAAGAAATTAAAAATATTATCAGCTAACAGTATTTATTGTGTACAAATTTGTCACTGTTGTCATTGCTGACAATATTATCTTTGTGTTGAAATTTTTTTGTTCAATGCAAGTTGATGCAAGGTATACAGTAGTAATTGATAGTTTCTACTTGTAAAATTGTATATTAATTCAATTAAATGAATTGATTAAATAAATCAATGTTCATTAATACCGTTATACTTTTGTGTTATCTTTCATCACATGATATCTGGGCTTGAAATGGTGATTTCGATGAGAGCTAGTTTCCATACCTATAATTTTCAAATTTGGAACCACATGCTTAAACTGACATTTCGAATGACAAATGACAATTAACTTATGAGGATGCAAGTATGGCGTCCTCGCAGTTGCGGCTAGTTTCTGTATTTATAATTCAAATAATTGGTTGTTTATGCTCTTTTGAGCGAGAAATAACCATAGAGATTGATCCTGGAAGACAAGAATGCTTTTACCAAGATGCGAAAAGGGGTAATTTCATCGAGATCGATTACCAGGTAAGTCGAACACAATTTTTGGGTTAGGGTACCTCTTCTTATATAGATTAGTTCGTTATCTAGAATTTATTTCTAAATATTGTTTTGAGCATTTCAGTTTGTGTAAGTTCTGCATATCTAAGTATTTAAATAATAATAATATATCTTTATCTTTATTCAAATTTTGATCGTAATTGAACCACGAGAATTATCCTAACAGCCTGTTTTAGTTGTTTTTGCGTACACAAATATTGCATGGAACTTATATACACAAAGTTCTTTCGTTGGCATAAATAGCGTGTGCCATTCTCTTTCAGGTGATAAGTGGTGGACAAGGAAACCTTGATATTTCCTTTGCATTGTCTGATCCCACTGGAGCACCTCTGTTGCACGACTACAAGGAACCTGAAAATTCACATCGGTTTGTGAGAATTGTTCGGAGTTTATGCCTTATTGTATTTTTTTCTGGTGGCAAGTTGACTGGTTTCGTTCTAACACTGCTTTTTTGCTCTTGATTAGAGTGGAAGTTCAACTTGATGGTGATTATCGAATGTGTTGGGATAACACATTCAGTCACTTTAACAGTAAGACGGTCTTCTTTGAGCTCACAATTGAAAGCTCAGAAAACGATAATGATCCATGGAATTTTGAATTAGATGAAAGACTTCCACCTAACAAAGTATATGAACTGACAATTCAAGAAATTCAGGTGAAGGATTCTAATCTTACATTTTTCTTAACCAATTTATTGACCTTGCCAAAAAGGATTGGATTTTTTTTTAAATTATGGAAAGCACCTAACTGCTTTGAGCAATTTTCTAACCAGGATTTACTATGTGCTTCAATTTTGCATCAAGAAAAACTGGGACACAGATTTTTAATTTGTTCTTTTTCAAATCGAAATGTTGGTCATCGGGTACTATAATTCTTCCTATTTCATTTACCATGTATGAATCAAAGTCTGTGCTTAAAAATCCCTGCATGGAAATTATCCACGTTGTATATTAGTGGAAGATTAAACAAAATCTAAAATCAATCCTAGAAATGTTTAAGTTTTAAGTAGAGCTTAAAAACACATTGGAAAAATAACTAAAAGTGCACATCATTTTTACTTGAATAGAAGTATTATAACAGTAACGAAACGGCAAAATTTGTTTGAAAGTAGAACTGTGATTATAATGCTGTGGTCTGCGGCCAACAGGACTCGATGGCTCGTGTTCGCGCCCACTTGACCAAGATCAGGCACTTGCAAGATGCAGTGAGAGCGTTCGAGGCCAGAGATAGGAACGTGGCCGAGAGCAACTTCACTCGAGTAAACAGATGGTCCATGGTGCAGATATCCGTCATGTTGTTCGTCGGAATTGTTCAAGTAAGACTGGCTACATTTCATGTTGACCTTTTCATAAACAAAGAGGCGATTGTAAAAACCACTTGTACATTTTCTTAAGTGTTTAGGAAATGACAAAAACTGCAAGGAAGTCTCTGGTTGAACTGTTGAACTAAATTTGCTTGTAAAATGGGAAAGGAGCACGAGATTTTCCTGACTTCACATATTGATGGACATTCCTTGTTTAAGGATGACAACATAGCCAACTGACCACTCACCTCTTCATACAGTTCCTGTACACTAGCCGAGTGTTCTAACACTCACTTCTCCATATATTTTCATGGATCTGATGGAAAAAGCAATGTATAGCATGCACGGCTATAAATATTTTTCACTAACTTGGGGTGCAGGGTATGAATAATGGGGGTAACTTGTTTTTGGACAAAATGTAGAGTCCCAATGGTGACACCATTGACTAAGGAACAAGTAGTAAATGAAGGATGCAATGCTAAAAATTCAGTAAAAAAATATGTAAATTAAATAAATGCGGGTAGGCGGCGCTTCGGGCAGTGGTTTTAGCGGCGGTTGCAGTTATTCCCGGTGGCCTCAACTTTGCATTGGAAAGTAACTCTCCGAATAATGTTATAATTTTAAGTTTCCACTGTGCATGTTAAAGTGCATATTGTGATGTTGGTTGTGAAAGTACCCACATAAAATTTTAGGACCCAGCGCCCTATATTTCGACTAGCATTTGAAATTTATTCTTTATTTATGACATGTTTGACAGCCCTGGTTTTTTCAGGTTGTATTGGTGCGAAGCTTGTTTGATGATAAATCTCGAGTACACCGGCTATGGAAACAAACTTTTCCTTCGTGATTTGGAACCATTCGAAAATCTGCAGTACGAAATTGAAGATTGGCAAGGATTTTTGCTGCAAGGAATTAGCAACTAAGGAATCACTTCCAAAATTGTGTGGGCCTATATGAATGCAATGGCAATAACTCTTTGTAAAAAAACATGCCTTCATGCATATTATGTTTGGCATGCATTTTTAATATTTTCCTACAAAATGTACAGTTACGAATCAAAACACGAAGAAAACTAACATTAAAATGTGTATTTTTATGCAATAATTACTGATTAGCCTTTGTATTTTTTATTTATCAAGTCATTACAATTACTGCCATTAAAATAAATTATGTGAAATGCACCAAAAGTATTTTTGTTTGTTTTTCCAGCTATACGAATGCCCGGCTTTGAATTTGCCATGTTTTGTAAATTGTAGGTGCTCGTGCTATAAAAAGAAAATGGCGTGCGATTTGGTGTAGGTAGCTTGCAACATATTCATCCGGGCCGTAACTTATCATTTTTAACAGCTATTTCTTTGACCCTTTCCATCCTTAAAATGGGTGTTATAAAGCGAGAAGATTCAAAGCTTGGCATTTTTAATTCCCCGTCCGAAGAGTCCTTGCAGTAAGTACAAATACTTACATAAGGATGCCCTTCCCACTTTTTGAAGGAACGACAACCAAATCAGAAATATATCAAAGCCGTCGATATCGTAATATGGCCTAACATTGTGAAATCAGTAATAACCAGTTTTGCCTGCTATTATAAATTATTATGGACAATGTATTGAAAAATGGCTCTTCTACAACCAAAAAACCATTGTCAAAGTAACAATTGGCATTTGCGGTTGGCCTTTGGCATGCCAATTTATGTAAGTTGCGAAATGGGTCCCAGCTGGTCCCACTATCAAAAAATATAATTTTTGGGACCCTTCTTTTATTCAAATTAATAATCTTCCACAGCATCCCTCAGTCAAGCGAAGATGAGAGGTCTGTTACTTCCCAAGATGATCATCCACAACTTATTACACATGCGACTGCCAGACATCGCTCTAATTTGGCAGTTCCTACATATTTTTTTAATGCAAGGAAACGGCTCGGTAAAAAGAAATCTCGCCACCACGAAAATGGTAATTTTAGAACAGTTTTTCTTTATTTTTTGGATGATGGCAGCAGCATCTAGCTTATATGCCAAAGACAGCATATTAAGTTGCAATTTCTGTGTGCCAAATAAGTAGGTACCTACCTGGGCAGTTGGTCTATGAATATGACTATTCACTTTGTGAATGCTTTTTTCAGTTGTAAGTCTTATGACACTAGTGGAGGATGAGGAGCTGGGCGAAGTTACCATCCATGATTTGGTTCCTGATTCATCAACCTGGGGGTTCTCTCAAATATTTAACGACGATTCAGCGTTTCAGGTTTGATTATGTTGGCATTTTATCAGTCATATTTTATTACTCTTGGATGAAACCTTTCCTTGGATTTCATAATTTGGGAAAATGAATGCAGTGGGGATCGGAATGGGTATGA
Source organism: Nemurella pictetii (assembly GCA_921293315.2). NCBI lineage: Eukaryota > Metazoa > Arthropoda > Insecta > Plecoptera > Nemouridae > Nemurella > Nemurella pictetii. The sequence continues at coordinate 26,200,088 of OV121116.1, read as the reverse complement.
CCGTATGTGGTTTACAGAAAAATCTTTCTTAATAATGATAATAATAAACATAATAAATACATGGTTTTTGTGCTGGATTTACCTACCTATTGCTATTGATATTGAAATGAAATTCATACAAATTCACAAATTACATAGAGTGCCATTTTTTCAGTTCAGACTTATTTAAGCACCCCATAACAGAGCCTATTGATTCAACTAATATCTAAGCTCATGTAATTTATTATTTATCAATAAATTTAAATTTAAAATATTAGATTAAATTGTAAAATTTTCATTGATATTGAAAAAATAAATACATTTATATTAACATTTTATTCAGACACCATGCATGAGAAAAACATGAGCACAAATGTAATTTCCTTTTTAAAAGTATGATGGGTACCCTGCCTTAGTATGAGAATATATAATTTTAATAATAACAATTATTATTTATTTCTGGTTTACAGGCCTGGGATCAATTCATCAATTGCAGTGAAGAGCAACAGAACCAAATCTTGCATGAAAATTCTGTTCGTCCAATAAATAGAAGCAAGCCAATTCCACCCAACAGGCAGCTTACAGGCGAAGAGGCCTTTATGAACATCAAGACCGGAATTCGCAACAAGCTTAAGAAAACACAAATTCCACAAGTATATACTATATATATATATTGTTATTTATTTCATAATGTTGTAGAACAATTGTTGGATAGTGGTACTTTGCAAGTTTATTGGCACATTAATAAATAGATTGACATCTGGAAAATTCTGTAAAGGGATACATCCCCAAGCAAAGACCATCTGTCAACATTGTATACTAGGATGAAATCCATTTATCTAATGTTCAGTCGCCATGGTTAAAAGGGATGCTATCCTTATGGTGGTTAATTGATTAATTTGTGTTTGATGGCACATTTACGCCCTAATTAGCTCACCATGTCCCGAGAAGGCCTTGACTTCTAACTGATTTCACACTTTTTGTAAGCAGATGTTTGTCTATTTAGTAATATTTGTGAGTTTATGGCAATATTAAATTAAATAGACATTAATTTAAATACCTGGGGTGGGGAGTAGTGGTAGGCCTAAGATTTTTTTGTGTTATAAATGCACTAGAACATAAAAAATGATTTATGTCCTGAACTCAACTTCAGCATTCAAGACTTCTCTATTCGTAGTGTGGCTTGAAACTCGTTGCATTGCTTGATTGCTTTGTGTACTAAGTTCTCATGAGTACATGATCCCAGCAGTATTAAAATTATGATTTTCTTTTAGGGGATGCTGGGATACCTTGAAGAAAATTTGGTTGAGTTTTTCACTCAAGATCCTACCAGAACATACATTTCCGAATCAATTTCAAGCTTTGAACGGCTTCTTCTCCATGCCATTTCTCAATATCATCGTTTGGTTTCATTCAGTACGTTTCATTAATCTTAATCATGCCTACTTAAATTCATAGCTTACTAACAATTTAACTGTTGATATTGCATATGTATATCAATGATCATAGTTTGATCAAGTTTAATCAGTTTGCTGAAAAACACTAATAAAAACTATTACTTGGTTTCAAAATAAATAGGTGCAATTAAAGCTTGGCATCTCCTACGCACAGATTTAGTCAAGCTTTGTAGTGATTTTTTCTGGTATACATGCCATCATCTAAGAGCACTTGACAACCTGTTCTTTGAACTGTTGGACTATTAACGTCTGGCTGTTTTTCAGGCATTGATTCGGAAGCTGAAAATGCGCGGCTTGTTCGGGTCCACAATCCTCACCAGGACGTATTTCAAGTCCCAACGCTTCTCCTTGGACAGTATCTGGATGCAAGGAAGGATGCCACTTGTCGTTAAGCCCTTGCACACTTTTTACCAGTGATTAGGATTCTGGGAACAAGGCCAGTATCCCTGAAGCAGATCCATGCTCATTTGTACAAATTTTTCAAGGTATCAAATTCTATCTGGTGAAATTAGTATCGGTGCGTCTAGAATAAATTAATTTCTTTATTATTGAGCAAAATTTTAAGAAACTGATAATGCAATGTTGATTTGCATTTATCCAGTATTTTAAAATATCACTGGCTAGTACCTACCACAAAATGCTGTATTCCTTGTGGTACTATATTCCTCATAGGTACAATATTTAACTTGCAAGTTGTGTATAGCACAGTGTGCTATATTATGGAACATGCATATTTCTTGTCATTTGTCAATCTTCACCAAACACTTTTTATTAGGTTATCTTCATGTTATTTTGTGTCAATTGTATTTTGACAATGCAAAATACATACGTAAATAAATGACAAAGTTTCTTTTAAATGACATTTATTATATTCAAAACACTTGAATATTATAATTCCTGCTTCCTTCTTGTTATTGGTATTTTTGATCATATACCTATATTTATTTATTAATTAAAATGTTAAGATTAAGTCAGCTTGAATGTAATGTCATTGTAAATGCAGGTCTTAATTTTCTTTGATAATTTTCTAAATTCCATTGCCTATAATTCCATTTCCTTTGTCCTTATTCTGTCTTCCAACTTCGCCATAGGTCTGTTACTGATCCTCGTCATTAATTGCCTTTCATTCCCTTTTTGCAGTTTCTGCAGCATTATTTGGATACAGGGCTTCTATACTACAGATGACTTGGTCTACCTGGCAATAAATAACTCTGGAGCCAATCTAGATTTCAAGGGAATGCAAGTGTTTTAACCCGGTTTCCCAGAAATGTATTTCTGAAAAATAATTAAGAAAGTCACCTGAACCCAAAGTTTGGAGAAGAATTTTTTGAGGTGGTAGCTCATTATTATGCAAAACTAAGACTGTGCTAAGACCTCAGCTACTAACCGAATTCACATAATATTTTGAAATCAGAAATTTCTTACATTCATTTTTTGAGGGGTGGAGGGGGATGTGTTAGACCTCGGAAGGTTTCTTACACACAAACATATTTTTGTGGTTAATATCGAAAAGTTAAAACACGTTTTTTAAAATAATAACACGTGTGCTAGTGGGCGTGGTTGAAACATTGTCAGTGTCAGTGAGATGTCAGTGAAAAGCAAGGTTATTTCTTAAGTGTCTTGTTTGCTATAGTTGGTTCTCTGCTGGTTTCATGAAATCCAATATCTGTGATTTCACATATTTTTCTTATAAGGTCTGAGGTTTAATAACTGCCCTCACTATCTGGAAATAATTTCTTGCTTCATTTAGCTGTCATGGGAATAATTTAAAGAATACAAACTAGTAAATGTGCCAGTCACCTTTTGGCAGTTACTATTTTACTAGATAACAGGCTATCTTGATTAAAGTGCACTATGAAGATTCTTTTAAGCAATGTACGAAACCATAGGAAATATGCCAATTCTCCAGCATATCTGTACTTGCACTCAAAATGGTTTAGGTGGGTATTATTTTATTTTATTCCTGGGTTATAATTGACTCTTGGTTGGCCTTTAGTTAGCTTGTTAACATTGAATTGATCTGTACTTCCAATTTACAGCTCAGGCTATGATGGTGATGACTACCAGTACATTCAGAGGAGCAAACTCCCCACCTACCATTTCCAGCCTTCTTTGCCCCGACTTCCTATCCCAGAACTTGACAAGACATGCCAACGGTATCTAGCTTCTCAAAAGGCCTTACTTTCAGAAGATCAGTACCAGAGAACAGAGAAATTGGTTTCGAAGTTCTTAAAAGACGAAGGAAAATTGCTGAACGATGACCTTATATCATCAGACAAACAGAACAAACATACTAGTTATATTTCAGAGCCATGGTCCAATATGTATCTGTCCGATCGTTTACCTCTGCCCATAAACTACAATCCACTCTTAGTATTTGTCAATGATCCCAAACCTGAGTACAACAATCAGCTAACGAGAGCAACGAATTTGATCATTTCATCGGCTAGGTGAGTTAGTGGATTTATACCTAAACACTATAACTAACAGCAGAAATTGCAGAGTTGATAAGTGGAGTGTACTAACAAAATAAGTAAATTACAAATAAACTGAATCACATTCACAACTATTAATTTTTTTTCTAGGTTTCTTAAATCAATTCGAAAAGGAATTTTGGACCCTGAAGTTTATCATATGAATCCGAAAAAGAGTGACACCAATATGTTTCGAACTGTGACAGGATTGCTACCTGCATCGTTGTCCTGGTATGGGGCATATCTGTTTAAGGTCAGAAAAACGGGTTAAATCTGACTGGATATTGATCAGATATTCCTGGAAGACGTATTTTAAGTGCAGCTAAATTTTCTTTTGATCACAGGCTTTCCCCCTGGATATGTCACAGTACGTGAGTTTGTTTAACTCCTCACGCATTCCAGAAGTTGGCAAGGACCGCCTGTTCAGAGATGAAACTGCCAAGCACGTTCTTGTCATGAAGAAAGGAAACTTCTATGTGTTTGATATTATTGATAAATCTGGTAAGTTGTTTTAATTTTCCAAGTACTTTGGTAGTCAAAATGGGATTTGGTATAGGAATCAGCAATAAGTGCACTTTTTGAGTAGAGAAAATAGAATAAAGAAATTTTTACCAATTGTACTGCGTACTGAGCTTGAAGCGTTAAAGATTATCAATCGGTCAACCTGGATTTTCAATTGATCATGGTGCCTCTAACTTTTCTGCTTACAAACTGTTTCTAGGGCAAATCTTACCTCCAGACGTGATCCTTGCAAACATGTCGTACGTCATTGAGGACCAGTCTCCTGCTGCCGAGTTCCCGGCCGGAGTTCTTACCACGGCCAACCGAGACTCTTGGGCGAAAGCTCGGCAGCATCTCGAGGAGATTGGCAACAAGGAGACCTTGAGCCTCATCGACTCGAGCTTGTTTAATCTGGCTCTTGATGATATTGAAATTGGAGATAATCGGACGCTCATGCTGAAAAACTTCCTATACGGAAATGGGGCCAACAGGTGCACATATGATTTCATTTTGTGATGCTTCACTTGTATCTCAATCTATAAGTTGTGTAACAATCAATCACCTGTTTGCTTACTTATCATGACATTGACTTGTGTAGTTTTTGTGGGTGCAAACCATTCCAATCAGAGCTCACATCCCAGAACCAATGCTAAAATGTGATATTTGTTTTTATTTCAGATGGTTTGACAAGTCGTTTTCACTGTTGATGGCTAAAGATGGTCTTACTGCGCTTAACTTTGAGCACTCATGGGGCGATGGTGTTGCTGTACTCCGGTACTTCCAAGACATCTTGAAAGACAGTACCGATAACCCACGAGTTCATCCCAATACGAAACCTGCGCCTGCCGTTGCTGATAAAAATGTTAAGAAACTAGGTAATAAATCAACCATTTGATGCGGTTATCTTGAATGGGAGAAAGATCTGCCGCGGTGTGCCTTTTCCTAACGCATGTAATTTTGTGCATTTGAAATGTTGAAACTCTTTGATAATTAGAGCTCTTATTGTTTCTCTCTGAAAGGGAGCAGGTAGTAGGGAGTAGGTAATACTAATACCAATCGTACTAATACACTAGTAGCAAGGAGCATTATTGTTTCAATTTATGTTTATTCTGGAGTATGGGCCTAATTCTATTTGTTAATGTGTCTACCACCCCATGTGAGATTCATTCAACCAACTTTGAGTGATTTTTATCCAATCCGCTTTCTGCTCCACTGTAGAATTCAAGATTGACGAGGAAGCAAAGCAGACAATAAAGGATGCTAAAATATCCTACGAGAAGAGCAACGAGCTAGAAATTGAAGTACTGGAGATTCCCAACTTTGGGAAGAAGGACTGCAAAAAGTATAGCCTTAGCCCCGATGCTATAATGCAACTTGGTTTTCAGGTATGCGTCAGTAGCCAACTACTAATTGCAATTTACTATGTACCTATGGTACATTTTCGTACGTTATATCTTCCCGTAAATTTTCCTCCAATATTGCCGATTACAAAAAAGTCAGTACCTATACCGTTACTCTCACGTTGGGCTGGTTTCCAAATCGTGTTAAAGATCCACACATTGCGATCGTTCTGTCTCGTTCCAGGCGGCATACCACAAATACACCGGCAAATATGTGGCGACCTACGAGTCATGTAGCACTGCCGCATTCAAACACGGCCGTACGGAAACCATCCGGCCATGCACGCTCGCGACCAAAGCGTTTTGCGATGCGGTCAACAGTAGCAAGAACAGGCCCAGCGATGCAGAGCTCAGAGCAATGATCACAAACTGTTCGAAGGTCCATGGAGGTCTTACCAGAGATGCTGCAATGGGTGAGTTCTGAGGATTCTGCGATGCACTCTGCGCCACCTTACACTATAAAAACTCCAAAGTTACCCCAATAATGGCCCTGTGAGCAATGGTTTTTGACTGTTGCCTTGGGAGCGTGTCATGGAACATTGGTATAAGAATTTAGATAAGTATGGTGCTACTTAGAATTAGTTATCAGTTACTTTTCTCATCTGTTTCAATTTAAAATAAGACACATGCTAAACGAATGATTTTATTTTCATACAGAATGAATTGATTCCGTTTCAGGCCAAGGATTTGATCGACACTTATTTGGGTTGAAACTTCGTGCTCAGTTGAAGGGAAGTTCGTTACCAGACATCTTCTTAGACCCGGCATATGCTGCCATCAACAACAATGTGCTCTCTACATCAACGCTCTCTTCGAGTGCAGTCCTGGCTGGAGGTTTTGGTCCTGTTGTAAAAAATGGGTACGGTGTGGGATACACCATCAGCGATGACAGACTAGGGGTGATAGTCAGCAGCTATCCAGGACAAAGAAATGCTGCCGAATACATCGATTGTCTCAAGTCTTCATTCGAAAGCATTATTAACATTCTTAGGTCCTCATAGTCATAAAGCTTTCTTTGTGCCTTTTTTATTACCATTCAAATTATTTTTTGTATCCTAAATGTTCGATTTAATGGTTTGGAATTGTATTTTTCACGTGGCCTCTAGCCATTAGCTGTTTTCATCAATTGTTAATTTGATTGTTTTATTTGGCGTTTGAACTGGTTTTCTTGATTTAAACATGATGGACGGAATAATTAGTTTTATGATTTTGGAAGAAATATATTTTTGATGTACTTAGTTTTGTGATTGATAACAACCCCTGGTTATGATAAAATCCCTGGTTATGTGGTTGGCCTGCAAAATTATATCGCCAGAAGAAAACATGTCATTTGGATTTGCGCTCCTTGCCCTTTCAGGATACGATTTGAAATCGACCAAACTTGAATTTATTTTTCTTTCCCTTCTGTACAAAAAAACAATCCATGCTCTGGTCACGTGCAAAGATGGCTTCCCTATTTGTCTTGAGTAGGTACACATGAAACGCATGGTTATGGCTGCCACACAGTCCCGTCGTAAGTATCATAGAAATTTATTTAATTTGTAATATTATCCACGTAAGGGTAGTTCCATTCAAGCTGCTCAAACTCTGCTCTGATAGGTGCATATTTATTTTCAATATAAATTCTAATAAGACGTGTTTTACTCAATAATATTTTGATGGACCACCAACTTAGGCAGCTGTGTTGGGACATTTTGGCAATTATAATCTTTTTATTGACAGATAGTTAATTATTTTCTTACTGTTTTTGAGGCTTATACCTTTAATCATTAAATAAGTTGCCCTAATTAATGGTATTTTAGGAAAAATGTTATTGATAGTGTAACAATTGACAATGACAGTAATTTTGTAATTAAAAATATACCTACTCCTAGTAGTAAATTTCTCACAGTTAATTAAATAATACTAGGACATATTTAACAACAATTTTATTAATTCCTTAATTTAGTAGAATTAGATAGAAAAGACGCAGAAAGTAATTTTGAGTAAAATTGTTATTTATATCAAAGATATAACCATTCCATACCCCTTGAGAACATTGAGACATTTAGGCTTGGATCCATATGTATTTTTAAACATCTTATTATCATGTATTCACATAGATTTTTATTTCAGGTTTTCAACTAGCACTTATCCAACTAGCAGTTGGAACTGATAAGTCGGTCAACGTTAGCAGGGCACTAAACTTCGTTAAAATAGCAAAAGACAAGGGCGCTAAGCTAATAGCTCTTCCCGAATGCTTCAACTCACCATACGGCAAAAGTAATACACTATTCCTATTTGTATTCTATGTATTTGATAAATGTATGTTCAAAATATTCAAAGAGCTTATATATAGCTAAATAAGCAAATTTTTCTATCTTTTATCTATTACAACTACCACAAAATCTATGAAACATACTTGGTGAAAGGGACCCATTCAGTGGTATTATTTGTTTGTTATATTATGTCTTAGACTACTTTGCTGAGTATGCGGAAGAAGTTCCGGGGGGACCTACTTGCCAAGCCCTTTCGAAATGTGCTCGAGAAAACAATGTATTCTTAGTCGGCGGTTCGATTCCTGAACAGGATGGAGGGAAACTTTACAATACCTGCACTATTTGGGGCCCAACTGGGGACTTCCTTGGGAAGCACAGAAAGGTAGTATGAATATCAACTTCATTCCAAGAATTTCTTAGGTTTATATTAAATAATTTGTATAAAATATTGATTCATTTGTTTATAGATTCATTTGTTTGACATTGACATCCCCGATAAGATAACTTTCAAGGAATCAGACACTCTGACTGCTGGCAATATGCTGACGACGTTCAAAATGGACGAGTGTACCATTGGTATTGGTATTTGCTACGATCTTCGCTTTGAAGAGATGGCCAAGCTTTATCGCAAGAAAGGTTGGTAATAATACTACTTGTAAAAAGCTTACTTTTATGGCTAGTTTAGTTTGATTGCTCTTTGGTTTATGTAGGTACATAAGTATATACCAAAGACTGATAAGAATTCTGAAATAAATTACGTGTAATTAATAAATAGCAACTAATACGCAGTAGGCCGTTTAAAGTCGTAACTTCTTAGTTACTTTGTTCTATAATATTCGCAGACTTAAATTGTTGGTTGCAATCCTATTAGTGAAAAGAAATGATAAATTTGCCACCACTGTTGTCAAGAAATGTTCCTGTAACCTGCCACAATGCCCAAACTTTTTCTCTAGAAAAAAATAACTAGAGGATGCCGCACTTTTTTAGACCTCAAAGAAATTTCCTATCTCCAGCTGTAAGAGAAACAGCCACCGATTTATCACAAAACTTAGATCCGCGCCATTTGCTTATTATCCAGGGTGCGAGCTGATGCTGTACCCTGGTGCATTCAACACGACAACTGGACCGTGGCATTGGGAGTTACTGCTTCGTGCACGTGCCGTTGACAACCAATTGTTTGTGGCGGGAATATCACCAGCACTCGACGAGCAAGCAAGCTACCATGCATACGGACACTCACTCGTAGTTGACCCCATGGGCGTCGTCATCGGGCAAGCTGACTTCACAGAGAAGGTCGTCTACTCGGAAATCGGTAATTTTTCGCACTTATTTAACGTTGAACCACAATCAACCCACAAGCATAACAGAGAAGTGAACACAGAAGTCACTGCCCACAAGGTGTATCCGGCAAGGTGAATCTCGCCACCTAGCATTTTTCTCGTAGTCCCTAAAAATATAAGGGCCTTGAATTTTGGAGTAGAAGGCTGAGGGCACCTCTCACTCATTCTCACTTATTTTTGTTGATTTGACATCTTGTATAGTGGCTGTAACTAATTAATGTTTGATATTTCAAAGGTCTAAAGAAAAATTGATTGTAAATTGTAAATTTGTTTCTAGATTTGGGAAAGTGTGATAAATTCCGACAAGAAGTTCCGATCTTTGTTCAGCGTAGAACTGATATCTACGATACACATTCGTCGGCAAAGTAGCAATTTTGGAAAATCTACCTGCTCGATACTGTTGCTGGTGAAATAGGTATACACTAAAATTTATTATATGGTGGTGGCATTTATTCAGATCAAGGGCATAGTGGTCTGATGATATGTTTGTTGCATGTTATTATGTTACATATAAAATTAGGCAGGTTCCTTCTGCTGCCACTTGTTATTGGCAGGTTAACACACTTCAAAACGTGCTAATATAAGAAATCTTTTTTAATCTCAGTAGATGGTGGCAGTAGATGATGTGAAGAATTATTTTTATATAAGCAAAGTTCACCCCTTTCAGTAATTAAATCCCATATTCACCAAAAGAGATAGATCATTTGGAGTAAAAATAATGGTATAGCCGAACCATTTATGCCGGAAAATACAAAATACTTCTGTGCTTCATGCCAAGCCAAATTGGATATTTTATTTTGAATATAATAAAAATTCTCTTAAGCATGAAAATGCGGCGGAAGGTCTTATTGGTTCTTTGGATATTGCACTCTAGAATTATACCAAGAACAATTTTTCAGTGGAGTGGTTTGAACTTGATATGATTTGCAAGCAATTGCTTAATTTTTTTTTCTACCCCTATCACAAGAAAATCAGCATTCCATCTTCCTTGCTCATTCAATTCCCAGAGGTGAGACTGTAATCATTTTGTTAGTCGCTGTAACCACACTACCCGTTTCACTGTGTACATCATATTATCATCTGCTAGCAGAAAATATCTGTATCTGACAAGTGCTAGCAGAAGATATCTCTATCCTACGAGTACTAGCAGAAAATATCTCTTCCCTACAAGCTCTAGCACAAAATATCTCCATTCTAAAAGTGCCGCCGTTGTGGCTGAAACCCTTCTGAAACATTTTAATTTTCAACCCAATGTGCCCACTTTTTCCTTTGTTTATGCTCCAGAGAATTAGAAAACCTACAAGTGGCTAGCCAAAAACGTTTCAATTCAACATACCCTGCGCCAGCGATTATTTACGGCGAGTTTGCTGGCACTAAATTTCAAAGTGACATCTGATACCTTACAGAAAACACTCGCGTTTGTTTATCCTTGGGAATATATCTGATTTTAAAATGTCACTTTGAAACGTTTCTCTATTTTCTCTCCTGATTTTATTGAGAACCAGGGCTGATGGTTTCATTCATTTACCATGTTCATTGCATGTGTATTTGATTATAATCGCGATATTTTTTATTTAAATCAAAGTCCTGGTTGACATAAGGAAAAAAATTAACAAAAAGTTTAAATGTTCCCGAATTTTCCTGCTAATTATGCAATAACAATAATATCTTCTCTCATCTCAACAGATTTTCAAATAATCTAAAAATGTACATATATTTCACGTTACCTACTAAGAGATTTGTGATCTCGAAATCCTCGAAAATGTTACATAGCAATCCTTTGGTAATCACGCGTTTAATTTATTCGTGATATCGACAATTTATTGCAAAGAAGAGCAGTAAACATCATTTTTGGTAGCCAATGATTAAGATAGACCAACCCTTTTGAGAACCAACGATCCATTGTGTTATGAGACCTTAAATGTAATTCCTGCAATCATAGCACCAGAGCAACAGCAAATCACTGGGGCTTCGTGGTATATCATTTTTCCCAGAACCACCCCGGCATAACACCTATCACGCAGGACTCTGTTTATAAACTGACTTTCGTCTTTTCAGTTTTCTTCCTTGTGGATTACCTCGGTTCACCACTATTTCTCAGGGAAATTCTTATTAAATAACCGTTTCCTCGCAACCCACAAGTCTTCTCTTCGTTCTTCTAGTCATTCCATTACATTTCTGAATGAAAACTACTCCTATCTTGTCTTGCCAGAATAATTACTGTCTACAGACCGTATCGAATCGTCTCCTCGATATGAAGCTGAACTGATTTCCCTATAGCAGTAGGCATCCCCATCTTTCATTTATTGTGTCGATGTTGATGTCAAAATTTTCATATATTATATTCTTGCTTAAAAAAGGTATCTGATTGGTTGATGGCAATTTTCAATATCACTGGTTCCTATTCCCTTTGCTTCCTGTTGGCTGTTCCATTCCACCCTACATACAGATGCAATATACTTTGTAAGTTTCACAAGCTTGGCAGATATAAAAAAATCCGTCGTGTGGGCATTTCACTATGTATTTTTAACAATTTTTAACTATGGGGTAATTCCAGAGCTGATAAGAAATAACGCCAGAAATTAAGTTATCTACTTCAAAAGAACTGCAGAAAATAGTGCAAGGGGTAAAGTAATAGTGCCGGAGTTTCATTGGCAGAGAATTGGAACTGGATTATTTCGACCTTATTGTGAGTCAAACCGCCAAAAAGTTTCATTAACCGACGTAACATGTAGGGGCAAATATTTTTAGTGCTTCGGAATGATATCGCAATTCGTTATTTACCAAAAGCGCCACTACCATTAAATTAAACCGTGGAAAGTAAATTACAAGGAAAGCGTAAATAGCAACTTCTATCTGAAATCGAATGAGCAATTGGACTAAAATCAAGATAAAATCGATCCGTACCCATAAACGTGCATTTGAAAGCATTTTGTATACACATATTTATTTACGATTCGCATCTCCGCAAAATACTAATAGTGTTCAGAGTTTTACAATGTGTATTTTATCAACAATTGCTATCAAATATACGTGGATAATTATATTTTAGTTTGTACTAATGACCTGGTAGGTGGCTAGTGCCCCCCCACACCTCTCAACCTCCCCCATCCCCATATGCCCTTTGAATCCACGACTCGCGAACACAGCAGGTTAGAACACAAAAACAACACACGACACATTAATGTAAACACTGAGACCACTTTGACAGCCGCCGCCGCCACCGCCGCCGTCGTTGCACATTCATTGTCACGCAATCGTAAGATTAGCCTGAAAACCTCACTACAAACACTTTCCAATAGCCACCACCCCAATTACAAAAAAGGGAGAGGGAATAAAAAACATGTCCAGTATGAAAAATTGAAATTTGTCCTTACTCGTGTCCATACAACACGGTGAATGGTGAATACACGTTTGTCACACAGAGTGGAGAGAATTACTCACATTCGAATGTCGCTTTGTGCTATATTTACCAAAATTGTGGTCAGGATGGATTTGGTTTGGGGGAGCGTGCTTTTATAGCTGCAGATTTCTTTTGGGACATAGTTTTATGCGATAGTGGAGTACTCTTAGCTGGTTGCCGCAAAAAAATTTCAGTTGTAAGAAAAATCTTATTAGTTACAATATAAGGATAGGTTTTTGTGTATGTCGTTTATGCTTGTAGGTATTCTTACCTAATTACCTCCTATAATGATATAGTCGTGCAAAATTGCACCCACTGCTGTCATGTTAGTGTAATTCTGAAGTCTGAATGCCAAGTTTGATAGAACACCATTCTATAACTTTGACATAGGTTTCAATTTCTCTGCTTTACTGAACCAAAAATGTATATGTTAATTTCGGAAAACTGTAATTGCATTGCGCCTTAGATCTTGAGAGAACATCATTTTATAATTTGAATTCCTAACTCTGTTCTACCGAACCAAAAATGTATCTTTATTTCGGAAAACTATAATTGCATTGCGCCTTAGATCTTTTGCTTCGTGATCACTCAAATGAGTTATCTTTTTAGTAATCCTATAGATTGATTTTTATTATTGGTTTATTTGCGTGTTCCGCTCAGTGCGAGCCAGTCTGCACCGAAAGCAAAATCAGCACAGATAAAAAAGTATAAACCGACATTTGTTTTTGCGATCACGTCACTAATTTGTAATAACAATCGATCTAAAGAAGTCTTGCATCATATTCTTATTCTGACTCCAAATAAATCATATCACTGGATGGCTTGTTAATCAAGGGTTGGATCTTACATGGAGCCAACTGCTCAACTTACTTGACCATGTGGCAACAAAATCTGCTGATTAGGAAAGAAAATTCTTTTGAATGATGTTCGAAGTTTTTGGTAGAAAGCTAGAAATTATAAGATTAATCAAGTGAAGTAAACTAGATAGTTAATATGATATGTCATAGAATGCAATAAGCAGAGACTGATATAAATAATTCAGTATTAGAGTGAATATAATGGGACAGATGTGACAAAAGCATGCCGTTATTGATGGGGGATCTCTCTAAGGTATAAATTAGTGTGGAAAACCAATGGGTTCACAAGCACCAAGGGGAAGAAAGGATTATTATTAAGATTAATATTACTCGAATCGTGAAAAACAAGAGTCTCCCTATATAATGCCATTCTTGAGGATTTCGCGTTTTCTCATATCATGATTCATGCTACAGTGGAGTCTGATCTATTTTTTGCAATATATACCAAGTCTATTTATTTCTGTTTTTGAAATGTTTTGTTTTTTTTTCAAATCAAAACCTCTCTCGCTGGAAGCAAAATACTGGGCATTGGTTTGTGTCGTGAAGCGTTTATTAGTTGTATTTTCCAGCTAGTTTTACTTGCATCTCTCGACTAGATCATAAGATTTTTACTACCATCATATGAACATTTTTATTTCATTTTTCTATGCGCAGTATTTCATATAATAATGGTTTATATTGCCTGTTGATTAACAGCTCATAAAGCGTACCACCCAGCCAATATTAATTACCTTTCCTCGACTTAATAGTTCTGTGTCAATGGCTGATCCAGTGAGGCAAACTACACGAACTCGTCTCTCTCGTCAACTCTAAGAAATGAAATCTACTTGAAACATGCGAGCTTGGAGCTTAGTGCTCTCCTTAGCATGATGTCCCTTTGTCCATCATAAGTAAACGAAGTGGCATTGTGTTCTGGCAGGGGTGTGACATAATTTCCTTGGACTTGATGCCGATATAGTATACAAACTAGTACAATTTTAGCTACTACAAACATCTCCGTTCAATCAAATAGATTTAATTTAATACAATTGATAAAATCACAGCAGATATCTTCGAGATAAATTCGAAAACAAAAAAACGAATGAGATGAATCTTTGCAAAGATGATTAGAGAAATGTTTCTTTTTCGTTTCCTTTCAATGTACCTAAGTTTCATTTATATGTACGAAGTATTATAGCAACTCGATCATTAAACACAACGCTAACAATTATTGGAAGGAAATGAATTAAATATATTTTTATCGGCTAAGAAAAATATAAGTGTGAAATTTATGAGCATTAAAAGACGGACACAAGTGTTAATTAATATTGTAGTTTTTATCGCCTTGGTTAATGGCCGCATTTGATGATGACGGACATGACATTTCAATTTGAAACCTTAGCGTGCGGTGATCTTATAGCCCTTCTATATTTGCCACCCTCTTTTGCGCCCATTCTTATCCTCCCTCCCCCCCCCCCCTCTCCCTGATCACCAAACCGAACTCCACTATACACCCCCCCCCCCCCCCCCCCCACCTTTCCATCGGTCAAGTCGTGAGCTGAAAATAAGCAGAACGATGGTGTTACTGCCAGCAAGTAACGCGATGGTTTCACCGTGTGTTACTGCCAATAAGCCACCCGTTTGTGTTACTGCAAAGCCAAATAAGCGTGTTCAATTATTTTTAACTTATTTTTTTCCAAGTCCTTATCATTAATTTCTAGAAATGTAACATCATACCCAACAGGTTTCCCTCTTTTTGGATCTATAAGATTTATTTTATATCCATTTATAGATGTGTTCAGACTTGGTATTATATTTGTTGTTTCCGCTAAGCCGTTACCGCGTGTAGAAATCACGTACTTATTATTTGCACGAGTAAATACCTTCTTCCTGATTATTTATTAATAGTAGTGGTTAATTTTAGACCACGTAAAGAGCAACCGACTTTGTCTAAGTGCATATTCAGTATAATTTTTACATTAGAAATGTTTTTTATGTGTTAGGTGTTTAGAGGTTAAGTGAATGAGCGGAGAAACCAAACCTTCGCCTCTTTAAAACAATCAAATAAATACGAAAAAAAAAAAATATATATATATCCCCATTTAGTGAGCTTATACAGAGAAAATTTTTAAAACGATTTCACTGTAATTCCAGGCGGCGTAGAACGATGAGGTTTCAAATTTTTAAAAATTTCCATGTGCAATTGGGTGGGGTAGGAGTGTTTGGGGGGGGGGGGGGGGACCCGACGCGCTCGCAAAGCGTGGAAAATCATCTGAGATTAAGGTTGGTTTGCTTGGCAGCTGGCTGCCAAGTGCCAAGACATGTCAAACGCATTCAGCATCTTTGCAGAAAAGCAACATGTCACACGCACTATGTACAAACAGTTGCTTGCACGTAATAACTGGGCACGGAAATATGGGATTTTTTGTTCGCCTCAATTTCCCTAGAATCCAAAATGTTTTCTCAATATTTCTGCAGGTCTCGCATTCGTAGCTATACGGTGCAATTATTCAACTTGACTTCAACCCTAATCCCTGTTTTTCTGTGAAATCCAATGGGCTTAAAATTACACATCTGATCACTTAATTGGATAAAACGCTGATTAGATTTATTGGAAACCTTTAAAATTCAAAGGAAACATACCAACATCGCAGCCTGTGATTTGATTCCTAATCTGGGGTATACTTTGCTTTCATTTTAATTCAACCCTTACAATGGTTATAAACCCCCCTGAAAATCAGAGTTAAATTCAGGTGCGGGAATGCACAATTTCCATGAAAATTACCCAACTCGTCACATATGGTCACATAACGTCTTATAAGGAGTGCCGTTCTGTCGTTTAAATCTTTGTCGCGTATAGATATTAGTGGCATTAGCTACATCTTAGAGCTCAGGGGGTGTAAAAAACAACAATATATTACGTTTGATGCATTCAAATCGTGTGTTACATCGATTGTTAATTACCCCGTAAGCTGGCAATACATAACAATCCTAATTACAGCGATAAATTAATCATTCGGTAGTCACGACAGTTCATAATTTAATTCTGCACTAACTTATACTGAAAAGCTAGAAAACCCTAATCTGTCTTCTTAAAAAAAATTACCCATTAATGAGGGCGGCCTATTTTGTAATTCACAGCCATGAGACCTGAAAGAAAAGTACGGCAATAATCTTAAACGTGGAACGAATTGAAAAGTTCTTAAATGTAAGTGCAAATGTAAGAGTATAAATCTGACATTCCTGTTCAGGATATTGTGTTCTTTTCGAAATAAATTATTGTTATTCTTATTATAAATAAGAAAAAATGCATAGATTATTGAGGAGGCACATTCGTTTTGGGAGAATGGAAATCTTTGACGACATGATGGTTTCATTAGCGAAGCGAGGGCATTTACTCCCAAATTTGGGGGGTTGACCCCTTTTGATACAGCGTTGACTTGTCGCCTTTACTCGTTGCTTGTACAATCTTCGACCAAGGCAGGCTAGGAAACGCAGCTCGAGTCGAATCGCATTTTAGAAGTTAGAACCAAGATTTGAGAAGCTGAACTTCTGTATCTTCGACGAAAGCATATACGTGACTAATGTCTAAAATGTCCCAAGGTACATTTCATGCCATTTTAGTCATGTTCTGCAGTAAATCGTAATGTTTAAATGTGTTATTTAAATGTTTAAATTTATGAGTTAATGTCGCAGTCGGTCAGGGCTGTCAGAAAATATGAAATCTGTCAAAAAACACCCTTTTATCACATAGCTATCAGGCCGCTAAACGTGATGTTGCGTATCTCAACCTAGCCTTGGTAAAATACAGGAAGTATCGTGAAATTAGCGATTTTTAGAGACATTTTGAGTACCCCATCGACCAAAACCTAAAGTCAATGCCCCGGATGTTGCATTTGGAGAGCAGAGTTTCCCATTCACATCTCAAGGGTAAGTCACTTAATAAAACATCGCTTAATAAATATGACATAATCAACATACAACAGCACGTCAATTCCGTGTTGTAAAATTTTGACAAGTCAGAGAAAATGAGCAAAAACTTGTCCATTTGCCGTTCCCATGCCGATATTTCCGATGGACAAATCTAAGTGGAAAGATTTAAAGGATTCAAGATTTTGATGCAATCCCCCCCCCCCCCCTCCCTCACGCCTCCATTGGGCACCCCATAACGAACACTCGCATACTTTCCAAAACGCAGTCTTCAAATGGCCACATTTTCCTTTACAGTTTTCCAGTTCTTGTATTAGTCCCTATCGTACATTTTGATTCATAGCAAAAGTTTAGTAAAAATCAATACTTTTTTTATATTTTTTTAGCACGGGGCTCTACCCCTATCCCTCTCCAGCGTCCCTGCCCCACTTTCCAGTTTTCATTTTCCTTCAGTTCCGGTACATCACGGCTGCTGGAAAAAAAAAGTGTTCCAAGTTGTGCACAAGTTTTACTATGTTGCTGTTTGCACTTTCTGCATCCATATTAAATAATATTTCTGACTACGGAATAGAAATGCTAATTCAATTTTGATCAAAGTTCCGATTTTTACCGAAAAACACCCCGTACAGAGGGAGAAATTAAGGGTGCAGGTGGCAGACAAGGCTATTGCGTTTTTGTAACTGTAAGAAATTAAATAGAGATTTGTAAGATAGATAATAGCTGACGATCATGGAATTTAGCAAAGTCTTAACTTACAACGGTAACAAACACACCGTGTGAAGAAATCTTCATTCGAGTTACTTTTGATAGTTTCGTTCATCGGCGCAGAATCTGAACATATGTAATTTATTTCAATTAACAAGGTGGCAATAAGCTATAGGAGTGCCTTATCGACATCTAGTAGTTTGTGATTGATTTCAGTCTGTTCCTTATCTTAGTAGTTCTCAATTCTGGCTCTAAGTAAGTGATGCCTTCGAAGAGCGAATTGCGAATTGCTAACTGATTGCATTAATTTGTCAGTTTGATCAGAGCCCCGATCAGAAATTACCTGTGTATTCCTATATGCCTACCTGAGATGCACTTTGGTCAAAAAGCGCTCTTTATTAATGACCCTAACTCAAACACGAACACTGTGATATGAAATATTGGATGAAAGATCATATCGCAAATGTATATCTTGAATTAGAATGCTTTTTCGGCAAACAATGAAATTGTCATGGAAAATATTGTTTGAATGCACCCTGATAAAGCAGGTAGTTAAATTTTTTTGGATAATAAAACTTTGCATGTACAGAGGAATTAATTTGGTCATTACTACGGCCACCCCAGGTGACTAATGACCAACGAAACTGATTGTATCGCATGCTTTGTAGATGATAGATAGGCAATTCGGATTTTTGTTAACCGACGAATGGTTTTTTGTTTTTCACATTTATAACTTTACCATGTTTTTGAATCATTTTGATGTCTGATAGAATTGAACATATTACGAATAAAGTATTATGCTCGATCAAGCAAAAAATAGTCAGATTTTCGAAATACATCTTGCTATCGTGAGTCCGCTGTACTTTTGCGATCAAAAGGCAGGATGTTGGTTCTCTGTACAATGATCGTGTTTTAATCGAGAGATCAAATTGCGGACAGTAAAAAATCTTCCTCGTTGAATCCTTAAAAAATATTTCTGCGTCTCAGCAGAAGGAAACAATTTCGTGTGCATAGAAATAAATTGCCTGAAATCCGGTGGCGAGATAAAATTTCCCTTTCGTATATCACCAAGGAAATTTCTTGCAGCTATTAAATGTATTCAGCAATTCGTTCTCGCAGTTGATGAGACCTGGTGGCCTTCTTGAGTCAAGACAAGGCAATCTGCTGATAGAGCTGTCCTCTTGTTCTCATCCGCTCGTTTTTTATCATCACGCAAGTACACCAAGTGTTACATCAAAAATCCTACATTGGTTCTACATTAAGTCTTACCTTCCTACCGTAGGTCCTATTTTGGTTTGCGCCTCGCAGTGGAGAAACTAAACTGAAAAGACCACCAAAAACCGCAAAAGACTACCTGAAAGACCAGACTCAAACAGAATGATCTGAAAACAGCTGACGACTAAAATGTACAACATAAGATATATTGTCATGTGAAAGATATTCTGGATTCTCTTGTACAAAACGATGGACTTTTGTCACGGGTTTTACGTTTTTCATCTATTTTTTCGACTAAAGTTTTATTTGAATTAGTGCATCTCAACATTGACTCAACTAATTGATAAACATACTAATAGTTCTGAAAATCTCTGATGAATGATCATTTGGTAAAGACAGACTTTTTAAAGTGAAAAAGTCGTAAATATCTTCTTTTACCAAGTTGAAAAATTACAAATAACTGGCTTTAGCCATATGCGAGTGGTCTGGAATTATTCGAAACTACTTCGAAACTACTGGTTCGAACTACTGGTTCGATAAGGTTGATCGGAACTAGATCACGCAGAATGTGAGAAAGTAATTTCTACACTGGAGTCAATTGAATGTTACTGTCTTAAAAGAATACTGAATATTGTAGACAGATAGAATATTGAATAGAATGTAGTTGTATACAATATAGGATGGAAAAATGATAATGCATGAAAATGATGAACTTACCTCAATATTGTGGAAATCGGCGAAGGACTTGCGTCGAATTTCTTGGCGATGGGTTTGTGCTGCGCCGCCGGTAATTCTCGCCTTTCTTTGAGAGTTTAAAGAAAGAACGCTAACGTAAGGAGGGAGATGGGGCTCGCCAGAAATTGCAAAATCAGTTTCAATTTCAATTTTAGAATAAGAATAAGGCTATCTGAAATACTTCGAAAATCACCTCTAATTTAAATTTTACATTTTGGATGGTTAAAATGGGATGAAGGAGTGGGCTATACCTAAAAATAATTGAAAAACGGACTTTGACTAGGAATATCCATTGGAGAGGGAATATTGAGCATGGGCATCTAAAAATACTTGCAAAATGAGTTTTAAAGATTACTACGATATTTATTATGAAATATTGAATGATTTCTACATTGTTAGTTGAAAATACTCGTGTACAAGTTATAATGCAGTATGAAATTGATGGAATATATAATGCTTTCACAATAGTTTGGCCACAATAGAAAACTGAACCCTACATACTTTTTTATAGATTTGGTCATTTTTGCATAATTTCTCCTGTTAGACATTCTCTTAAAAGAAATCAAAACTCAAGATTATAGTGTTTTCTAAAACATATAATATACAGACTACTAACATTGTATACATAAGTTAATTAATGAATACAACATGAACATACCACCTTTGGAATTAGTCATACATATATCTTAATAATATATAATATATATATTTTTTTATATAATATGAAAATGTGTAAAAAAATTGTATCTTCCTCTTTTCATATCATCTTCATCGTCATTATCATCACCTGGCGAATAATTTTTGATTTTCGTTACTGCAAATACTCTCTACAAAACAATAGTATCCAAGTTCTCAAAGTGTCCCGCTGCCTTAGAGCCATACAGACACACAGTTAGACATACATCCCCTTACGCGTCCCCTTCGCGACTCCTTACACAATGATCGCTGCAGCCTAAATAACTCTACTCTCAACAGCGTCCAAATAAGGACTTGCTTATGACCGTGGCACTTCGGTTATGGTTGAATACATTTTATGATAGGCCATAAGCACACATTGAAAGATGATCAGATTCGAAAATTAGGCCATTAGTCTGAGTTAAATTCCAGATTCATTCATCATCTCAGATACGCACACACACCCACGCACCCACACACCCACACACCCATCTGATTTTGTAAATAATTTCAACTTTTCAATTTTTCTACGCTCGCAACAACATGAGATATATTTCCAATGACAAATTACGTATTCGATAGTAAATAACATCAGACTATTGGCCTAAAGAATCACCATCATAATTAATCATCATTATCATCATTATCATTATCATCATCACTTCAAATAGTCGTTATTAGTTTTGATTTGTGTTGCTCTTTGGTTTTCATACTGAAGCAGACCACTAGGTATCTGCCAATCGCAAGAACCGCGCGTTAAAGGCTACTTAGGAACGAAAATGAATGCACTGTTTCGCCAATCCATTGACTATAGTTGATACCGACACATAGAGCGCTCGATTACATTTAGGCGGCTAGAAAACAACTAGATCGACACGAACATATCTCTCCCACATTCATCGCGCAACCTTTTTTCTTTTGTCTTCAATGTCAGTGTACCTTATTATGTAAAGAAATAACAAATAGCATCAGGGGATCATTGAATCAGATATACAAGAATAAAATTTCGGCCCAAAAATTCACTAATAACACATCATTTTTCTTAAATACCATTATCATAATCTTATTATGTTTTTAGTAATCTATGAGTTTGATTTTATGCTTCGGTATTTAAACTATTTGAAATTTAACAAATTAATTTCAAATCAATAGTGTTTTGTTGTTGTTATCTGGCTTGGTTGTCGTCCAAAACGGGTACGTCTTATATAACTATAATAATATGTATGATTAACAACCCAGCTATGCCCGATTTGGACGACGCCTCTTGTCGTCTTTCGACTCAACATCGTCCTGCGATCGCCTCCAGAAAGGACTGAGCCTTCTAAACCACTCCCTATCATATTTATAGGATAAACGGCAAGAGGCATACCAAGCCAGTGAAACCATCAAACAAAGAGTTAGACCAGTAACACATGGAATGCATGGAATACCTACTATACTTTCCCGGCCATGGTTAGTTAAACAGCAACATGGCGATAATAATCAAAAGTGTTACAACTTACAAGCACTGAGATGTCGAGAACTTGAAAATAATGTAAGGTACAAGTTTTGCATAATTCACATTTCACTTAATTTCTAGACAAAACGAATTACATACATACCGCTTGACATTGAGAATACCCTATCTATCAATATAGTAGACTGAAGCTACTATATTATTATAGAAACACTTACTCCAAATGTATTATAATATTTTTTAAATAGTAATGTACCAATAAGATACCAAGGAAACATATTTTTCATATTGTTTGCGTGGGTGTCAGCCAGCATTTTTGATAGTGTCACTTACAATACAAGTTGCACGATCAGTATTCAGCAAGCATATTTCACAATAATAGGCTAATTACTCCCAGTCGTTATGATAAAATAATTGTGCTAGAACAAACAATAGGCTGACCTGTGTTACCAGCATTGTCAGCATTACCAACTCCAACTCCTATACCAACACCAACAACTCCAGAGTATTTGCTAATCAATTGGTATGAATGTCGTTATGCTAGCTGCTAGAGATCAGTTGGTACAAAATGCCTACAAACTAGAGAGACTAGAATATTACAAACACTTGGAATCTTTACAAAAAATATTCTCCATTTGTTATTATATTGTTATTACAAATATTCTAAATCAGCTACGTACAATATTTAGTATTTAGTATTTAGTTTTAGCGCAGTTGGCTGACACTATGCTAAGTTTTTGCATCGTTCTTTATTAGTGGCAGCGAACAAAATATCGAACGGAACAGAGCGATTGCCGCTGTTGACTATATGCTAGAGCGAGACGAGGCATCCCATGCCAGAACTTCAGGATCAATCAGAATAAAAATGCAAGGTGGTACAGAAAGAAAGAGGCAAAGCCGTAGCTAAGCGAGGTGATTGTATCAGACGTAACGTCGTGTTCCTGTGAAACCCCTTCCAAAAAGCAAGCCATGTTTGCGCGTGACAAGGCTTGCTATTATCATGACAGCCAGCCACCCTGACCAATCTAGGCTTTTAAAAATAACCCTATTTTAATAGGCTGATCCAATATGAAATTTTGGGGTGAAATCGGTTTAAGTTGTAGCGAATTTCCATGACAAAGGTTGCAGCTTTCAGCTCACTGTTGTAACACACGGCATGTGCGAGATTATTTATTGTCAAGCGGAATAATAAGTGTGTTTTCTATGCAACATTCGCCAACTGTTTGCCACCGAAGACTTGTCTAATATACGATAGAAAACTGACACGAAAAACACCTTGAAAATGTTGGAATTGTTGAAAATAGTATGATTGGTTTCTTTTGTGAATAGCTATTGTGTGTTGCGAGGGTGCAATCATGCTATCGTCGAATTGCATGGGCAGATAAGTGCGTTTCACGACGGTACGTTCACCCTTGCATCTGAATCCAGCAGCCACAACAGCCACAGCAGCCGCAGCAGCCCCTAACCCTCTCACCCCAACCTGCATCGAGCTTTGCAACCCTTCCCCGCCAACAACACTGGCAGCCAGTTCCCGTTCCCTTCCCTTTCCACAACAGAATTCACTGAAACAGCCCCAAAATTTAGTAATGTAGGGAATCTCGAAACGTAGAATTCATTTGTGATGCTGTGCCGCCGAACCCCTGAGTCCTTGCACCCTATTATCTCACCCTCCGGAAACCCCGCTTGCAGTTTTACTCCCCCATCTCACTACTAGCACACTATACTAGACTAAAGCAGAATCTATGCCAGCTAGCTCGTATACTCGTAGAAAAGGTATATTTTTCGAAAAATATTATGGTCAGCCCCATTCGCGAAGTTAAGGGAAGCTAGGTTGAGCGTAGGGGGTGGCTACTGGCTACTGGCTAATAGGAATCCTTGCAGGAGAATCCTTGCAGGAGTCCTGCTAGCTAGAAGGAGACAAGACTGAAGCACGCTGCGTTTTCTTTAAGTTTAATCAGTGGCTGAATAGAAAATATTGTATAAATGCGTCATGCAGATTATTATCAAATCAGAGAGAAATAGAGCCGGAACAACGGCAACTGAACTAAGGGATGGTTGCAATGCTCACTCTCGTCTGGCATGGAATCATTGATGGAATTGTATTCATTGAGTAGGTCGGTATAGGTGGGTGCTATCGCCATTTGTAACTGATAGTTGGTGGGTTGGTAATACTGATAGTGTTTCTTATTATTTTTAACACTAACTTGTTACTTTTAATAGATCGGTTCAGGTGGGTGGGTGGGTGGGTGGGTGGGTGGTTGTTGGGTCGGTAGCTGGTAGGAGGCAAGTGTGGGTATGTAAGTGTCGGTAGGATGGCAGGTGTATGTACTTTTCCCATCGACTTTTAACTATTACTATCTAATTGATGTAGGTGTATCAATCAGTGGGTTACTCTATGAGATGAAATTGATAAATATCTATATAGTTTTTTTTTGTGCATTGCGTAATAAATGGAGGTAATGAATGGCTTTGATGCGTCTGTCGTCTAGCTGCAGATGTGACTATGAAATGCGAGCAGGGAATTTTATTCACGCCAACTGCAACTGCATCCAAAGCTTGCACAGCTCGCATGGCACGCAAAGGTTGCATAGATTGCATAGATTATATTAGCAATTAGTTCTTTTAACGAAAGCCTCCTGCCGGACAACATGTTATACTTATAGGCATAGAAAGTTTTATTACAAGTTTCAAATCTGTCCCCTAAAATTTGCGTTGGTTCTATTCTTTCCAATTGGGTGTGCCTCGATTTCCACAATAGATTCAATTTTTTTGTGTAGAATGTTCGAAAAACGCAACTGTCCCCCTCCCGTTCTCGTTCCCGATCCCCTCCCCCTCCCAAAGCAATGGCTAGATTTGCATGGCGGAGGGTCCTCCTTTGTTAATAAACTAATCTCTTGGAAAGGGAAGGCCCTCTTTACTACAAAAGATGCATAAATTTTCATTTTGTCCAAAAAATTTCATTTTCGAAAAGTGTGCAACAAAGAGCGATCAAAGGGCTACCCCCCATTTTATATAGGTGGTCCTCTGCAACATCTGTTTTATACAAAAATTGGGAAATATAGAAAAATTCACAATGGTTCTCTAAAGGGATAAAATGCACATAAACTTTGCCAATACAATAAGAGCTTAGAATTGAATTATTTCAAATTCACCCGTTTTCTCTTATTTTGAGGAGATAAGCTGGCGGGTGCCTGCTTGGGTGCCTGCCGTGGGTGCTGGCATCGGACATTGGATTAACCCTGATATCGTCTCGATCGAGAAGGGGTAGGAGCCGGTAGGAGCTGATAGGAGCAGATAGGAGCAGATAGGAGCAGATAGGAGACGTCAGCAGAGCGGCAATCCAGTTCACTTCATTCACTTCACTCTCCATCGCTAGCGATCGGGCGAAATTAGGAAATTGCAATCGTCGACTTTCCATGGATGAAATGTGAAAATCGTATAAAAATAATGGGAAACCACGATAATTCTGAAATGAGAAATATACCATTGATTTATTGATTGACATATCATCCCCCTCCCCTCCCACCCTCCCCGAAATGTCGACCGACTCATTTGTCGGAGCAGCCTCTATTATTACTAGGCCTACTATTGTAGTTGTTTTCTATGCACGGAATAGTAAAAGTGCAAGAAGAAAAATCGATGAATTTACATAAAACTAACATAACGAAGTCAGATGAGCGCATGGCGAACTATAGAGCAGCTATGGGCTATAGAACGATAGGAAAACCAGAAAGAAAGATTCGTAGAATCACACTGATCGAATCATGGCCACGCGAGCGACAGCCAGCTGATTCTAGCCCGTCACACCGATTTTCACAAAACTAGGCTGAATGGAGCTCGACTCCAGAGTCATTCGACTCCCGAGTCATCCGAAAACACGCGCTCTTTCCACCATTCAGACTCCTACATTCTGACTAGTTCGGATTCGTTGAGACTCGCACCAATATTTCACATTATTTACCAGCCTGTTAAAAATATCGGCTGAATGGGCAATCGTCGTTAATAATATATTCATAAAAGTGTCCACCCCTGGTATGTTTCTCCCTGACCCTCTAGCGAAACCCCCCCTGCGCCCAACCCCGCCGCCCGTCTTCACCCTCTGCGTCACCAAATGCTATCCTGGTCAATTTAACTTAATGTCTCCCTTCCCGATCCGCCGAGAAAAGTGAAAACGCGCTTTCCCGACATGACTAGTATTGACTAGAGTTCATCTTAATGCTAAAAAAATATATATAGATAGATACGGACAAGATGTTTCATGACTAGACGAGCTCCATTACCTGACGATCACTTATTTATATCGGTATAGCTACAGCTGCTATAATTAATCATCCCGATCCCGATCCTGATCCCGGTCATCATCTCGATCCCGATGCACTCGAACACAAGGATATGGCATTGGCAAGAAATGAATCATAGACTTCTAAGATTCTTGAATCATCGAATTCTTGTAAGCAAACCGCAACTAGTTGTCTGTGATGACCCCTTTCGGGTCCCGCTCTTCAGAAATCTATACTTGGAGCTGTCCAGCATAGGTAGGTGGCTGGCTACACTCAACATCTAGGACTCCAAAACGATCCTATAATATTGTCTACACCCTACTTTTCTCTCAGTTTCGCCTGCTTGAAAGCCTGTCATTTTGTTGTGATGCTAAAATGGCGACTATTGGTCATCTGAGGGGGTGGTCTAAGGAGCAATGGCAGTGATGGCAGTGATGCAGTGATGGCAGGTAGGGTGTGGGTAGGGTGGGATATGGTATCGATTGAGGGTGGCTAGCTGGCACTGGCCGTCAACTTATGAGGGAGAACTAAGTCTGCTAAAACTGGCTGGACCCACGGAAGTTGCGTGGTTCAAGCCTAAAGGAAAGAGGGGGCTGTGGGTGGAGGTTGGGGGGACGGGGTGGCGGTGGGGGTGGGTGGCTAGGGCTGGCGAGGGTGCGGGGGGCGCGGGGCTGGAGCTGCTAGGAGACTTTCCGGGTGGCAGAAGAAAATATGGGCATGACAGACTGAAATATAGGCTCGGGTGATATTTTTGAAATCTGCTTGCAAATTGCAATATTCCCTATAGTTTTCCGACTAGCGTTATTCTTCTGCATTTGGCGCTGACTTTGCTAAAAATGCGTTGCCCAGATATAGAAACCTGATGCTGAGTAGTTGAAACTACTATTGTTTCGGAAAAAATACATATCGGTGTTATATTTGGCGAAAATTGTCGCTGTGTTTGAGATGTCAGGTCAATGAGCTGCGCGTTTTCAGTCTAGAAACTATGAATAATCGGTATCAGGAGCGAGAAATAATTGAAGGGCTCTACGTTCCCGATCATAACACTGGCATCGCTGCTAATTCCATTGGTTTTAGGATTGGCCTGAGTGAGAGAGTGTATTGCCGTTTGCACTTTTATTCTTTCTGCAGGAAATATGCTTGGTCTGCTTGGGTGTGGCAGTTATTCGAAATGAATTGCGTTGTGTTGTAGAGGGTACAGCCTAGCTTGCAATTGCAATGTGTTGTGGTAGCCTATCTTGCAACTACAATGTGTTTTGGTAGCCTAGCTTGCAATTACAATGTGTTGTGGTAGCTTAACTTGGAATTGCAATGTGTTGTTGGTAGCCTATCCTGAAATTGCAATTTGTTGAAGACGTTAACACAGTAACACACACTTAAAAGATAACTGGACACAGATATCATGAGTTGAGATATTCACATATTTAAATGCCCGTCATTTCGACAAACGCATGAATTTGGGGGGAGGGGTAAAAAACGAAAAGATGACATTTAATGCAGTAAATCGAAAGCGTTCTGCAGGAATTCTCCCGTTAGTATTTCTTAATAATAATATGCAACATGGAACTTACATCTTTATGAAAATAAGCATCATTCCCAAATATAATTAAAAGGCACGCAAGTGTTAATAAGTACAAAATTCAGCAGCCAAATTACGTGGAACAGCAATTTTGTACTTGTTGTCAGGAACTTTTTTGTTTTGATTTGATTGCTTTGTGCTTATTAACAGAAATATTGATGGTAGGCTTAAGTTAGTACAGCTATAGCCAACAGCTCGCTCGCTCGTCAAGTTAGAATAATATTAGTAGCATAAAACACGCCAGAGATGAGAACGATGCAAAAACTGGATCGCAGATTAGGTGTAGGTGAACTACACCTGTCAAAATTTGACATGGTACACAATTTGATGACTATAATGCCCAAAAATTAAGCTTAGGACATGAGAGACCAGATAAGCACTCTTATACAACCATAGCATCACTCACGCAGTTTTATATATTAATGAATATTTTTCATTGATATCTTCTATAGGAATCAAGATCGAACCACAATTTTTGTAAATAATACACATTTTCAGTTGTTGTCTCATTGTTCATACAAAATGTGAAGTCTATAGTATCTTAAAAATTATTTGTTCTATCCCTGAATTAGAGTAGTGAGGTGTTAGTTGTTTCTCTCAGACGAAGGCCCCAAAAACAATTGGCCGAACTAGCAAAGCCCAGGCAATGCTGCACACACCTCAAAGCTCTCTGATTGACAATGAGGTATCTACTTCCGATACGACTGACACTGCTAAGTTAAGTTAGTACTTTCTCGCAGGTCCAGGTAGCTCGGAGTACCTGGGTAGTACCCGGATAGCACCAAGCCAGTGCCCAGGTAGTACCAAGGTAGTCGCTCTACGATTTCAAGGTAGCTAACTCAATCAGGCAATTTCGAACGTATTACTGCAAGAAACAAAACCCCTAAATGCTTTTCGGAAAATGTTTTTTTTCTTATTTTTTTATAGAAAATGAGGTGTGCCGTAGAGAAATATACGTACAACAGTCTATAATATAAATAATGTTTTGCGTCATGCAATGAGTAATGAGAGTAATCTGAAACATTATTCTCCGAGATTAATCAGCTGGGTAGACCGTTTCGAAAATAAACTTTGTTTTTGTTTTCTTGTCTGGTCATCGGTGATTGTACTTGGTTTTCTTTAAGTGACCCTGAGTCTGTAAGATTTGTGAACAGTTTGGGACTAATTGCAAATTTCTTGTTATAATGGACACGATGTATAATAATATAGTAGAATATCAATGAGTTAGATTTTAGTGACCGCGTGGATTCATAGAAAAAGCGGAATTTTAGCAACAGTATCTTAATACCGATATTTTGCTGTTGTTATTCTCTCTCTTCGTGTATTGAGTACGCCTCTTGAAAATAGCCGGTGACTTTGTGATAAGGTTATCAAATAGAAACCTCTACGTTATCCATTTATCGTATCGCAATAAATTCAGTGTGTTTTTGTTGTTCTTGTTCTTGTTTAGTAGTAGGTACGAGAGCTTAGTTGAGCAGGCATGAGACCATGTGATGCTACACTAAAATTGACCACCTCACCAAGGCGCGATAGGAACTCAATTATAATACAACAACAGTGCGCCTCGGCAGGTTGGCAACATTTAGCAACAGTTAGAAACAGTCAGCAACAGTTAGCAACCACACACTCAGTCTTTTTCATAGTAAAACACTCCTCAGTATTCTCAATTGGTGCTCGGAATAAATACAATCAACTTTAGGTGGGTTGCCTCTACGTAGTACGCATAGTTAACAATTTGTTCATTTGCCAAGCAAAACGGTTAACAGATACCAGCGCGCACTCTCACTCGATCACACAATATTTTTTAACGATGACACGAATTGAAAGGAAAATCACAGGTGTCGCTATCTCCTGCCTTCGATCAGGCTAAACTTAAAGAGGACTCAATGGTAAAACTCGACGTCGGCGTCGGCGTCGGCGTCGGCGTCGTCACGAGCGCGACCTCACGTGTAACTCGGTCTGCAGCATCCGTCATATCGCGCATTTAGGCAGGAGTGAGTGTGAATGAGACAGTTAAAGGCTCGGAAAGTTTTTCCTTCACAGGTAGGAACACTAGAGACGGAACAAGTTGCAATCGCGCGTCCCGTGCAGTTTTCGGCTCTTCGACAAGGAATGGTTGCATAACGAAACGACTGTTATTTGGGGTGTATCTCTGAGGGACGGCGTAGGAGGCAGGAATCTGAGATTGGCGGGCTGCTTCTTGTAATTTCTTCTTCACTTCGTCCTTCATGTCGGTCCATGCCTCCAAGGTGTCAGCCTCGTTGCTTTTGATCTCATGCTGGGCCCCGCGATGCTCTTTGCTGATGTGCTTCTTCACAATCACCGAGTGTGGGGAGGAAAAGTTGCACCACATGCATTTGTGGATGCCTTGGGTGGTGAGTGTCTCGGAGGCGACATCTGCACCCTTGACTCCGTGCTTCGTCTGCACGTGGGCAAGACAGAGTTCTCGGGAGCGAAATCTTTGGAAGCAACGTGAGCAACGGAACTTGTTCTTACCACCCGGAGTGGACGCATCTCTTTCCACGACGGCGACAGCGACGGCGACGGCGTCGGCTTCTTTCTCGATCTCTTTGCCGGCGCCGGCATCTTCGAGTGGTCGGTTCTCTGGAGGTTGCTCGTTGTGCATGTTCGGAGAGGGGCTGGCGGCAGCGTTGGGCCCGAAGAACGGGTTGATCACTCCGGAGAACTGGTGGGTGATGAAGTGGTGCTGCAACATGTCGACTTGCCCGAAGTTTTGCATGCAGACTGGGCACTGGAAGGGCAGCGCTGGGTCGCCGCTGGCGGTGGCAGCGGCGCTGGCAGGGGATGGAGCTCCCGTGTGCGAACGCTCGTGCATGAACAAGAATGCCAGCACGGGCGTCGAGAAAGAACAATAGGAACATTCGTAGTTTTTGCCGGATGTCTCGCCAGAGCCGAACAAACTGGAGAACACCTTTTGGCCTCGCATTTCTCCCAGTTGGTCAGTGGACTCGCTGGGTCGCTCTTGGCTTGCCCAATTGGTCGGAATCTTGAGCGTCGTCGGACTGAGATGGGGGTCTTGGCCGCTCTGGGCGCTGCTGGCAACTACCGGCATCTTGTTGGTCAATGGCTTCGGCTGTTGCAGGTGATAATGCAGTTCCAGCTCTTTCCATTTGCTGATGCCTGCCTCGCCGTGGTCGTTCATCAAATGCGCTTTCAACCATTTCGAGCTTCGAAATCGCCGGCTACAGAATGGACAGACCTCAGTGAAATGAGTAAAATAGCGATTGCTTAGATCGGCCAACTCGGATGGCTTCAGCGACGGATCTGACTCGGATTGGGCGGCGGCTGGAGCTGGCGTTAATGACAAGCCATTTGTGCTCGAGTTGCTTTCCCGGATGCCGCTTCCATCTTCCACGATGCCATGAGTGTTCTGCTTGTGGACTCGCAAGAAATATTTGCTGCACAATTCCTTGTTGCAGATGTCGCAGATGACGCCGCCGATTTGCGCACCGTTCTCGATCTCGATGCCGTGCATCCGCTGCATGTGTGTCTTCATAAAGTACTTGTTACACAGCTCCTTGTTACAGATCTCGCAGTAGCTGCTGGTGGGTGTCAGTGACACGCGCTTCTCGGAAATCACCGGCGAAAAGATCTGGCTGGGTACTTTCTCGAGATTCTCACTCGGATCGAATTCTTCCTTGAGTTCGCCGACCAACGTGATCGTGGTGGTGAGGGGAGTCGAGCTCGGCACCCCGTGGAACTCTTCCATGTGTTGCTTCAGGAAGTACTTGGCGAAATAGTCTTTCTTGCAGATGTGACAGTAGGTGAGAGACGGGCTGCCGGCAGTTGGGGGTGGCGAAGGCGACGTCTCGCCCGACGACGCCTGCTTGTCGACGTACCCGTTGTGTTCCTCGATCAGCACCCCGTGCTCCGTCATCATGTGTGCTCGAAGGAAGTAACAGTGCTCCATGTCTTTGTTGCAAATCGTGCAAGTCGTTGCTTTGCTCATATTCAGGTTGTTCAGCTGTAAGATCATCGTCTGTAACTTTTGCAAATCGGCGCTCACCGTCTTCTTCTCGCCGTCGCTGTTGGCGCCCGGTTTATTGTCATCGGCGTCTGCTTCTTGCTTCACTGTCACCCCGCCTTTCTCCTCGCTGTGCAGATAAGTGCGATGCATTTGCATGAGATACGCGCTCTGGAAGCGCCGGCCGCACACGTCGCACTCGGGTTCGTCGCCTTCGAACGTCTCCGTGCGGATCTTGCCACCGGAGTCCGAGCTGTTCGTGCCCTGCTCACCGACGATCAGGTTCAGGGGGCTGGTTTGGGAGGACCACGCTCCTCCGCTCTCGCTGGTCGTCGGTCGGCCTTCTCTTCCTTCTCTGCCTTCTCTGCCTTCTTTGCCGTCGCCGTCAGAGATCATGATGCCATGCCGCTTCATCTTGTGTGTTCGAAGGAAGTACTTGTTGCAATATTCCTTGCAGCAAATCTCGCAGAAAGCGTCGACGTTGATCACGCCCAGCCTTCTTAGACGGTCGGCGGAGAAATCTTCGAGGGGTGTTTGCTGCACTTTGACGCCGACGCCGTTTTGACTAGTTGGCAACTCCTCGCTGCTCTCGCCGCCCGACTGATCTGCACTGCGACCAGCTGCTTGCACTGTGAAGCCGACGCCGACGCCGATCCCGTTCTCCTCTGTCGGTCCACTAGCATCGTTCTCTGGTGGCTCACTTTTGATCATCTCGGACGACAAGTAGATGTCCGTCTCAGAGCCAAGCGACGCGCTCGCCGCGACCTCTGTGCCTTGCGGCTCATCGTTCACCCCGTCGACGCCCTCGTCGGCAAATCCGTGGCCTTTCGCCTTGTGTCGATACCCGACAAACTTGCCGGTGAATTTCCTCTGGGCGAGTTCGTGTGTTGGCTTCGGGCCCGCGTCGCCTGGCAAGCTGACCTCTTGCTCGGTAGGCTGAGACGCCTGAACGACGCAAGCTTTCTTGGGAGGGAGGGCCATCATGGGTGGAGTTGTCATTGCCGTCGCGATGAACGATACAGCGTACGGAGAGCCGGCTAGCGGGGTGCCACTCATCGGGTAGCTCGGAGAGTCTACATAAATACCGTGCTTGTTCGCTTTATGAGTTTTCAAAAAGTACTTGTTACAAAACTCTTTGTTACAGAGTTCGCAATAAGCGTCGGGGTTAAAGATCCTAATCGGTGGCTGGGAATGTGTTGCCTGAGAAATCATCGACTGGGGGGCTGTGGGGTTCGGTCCGTTGCCCACTGTGACTAGAAACGGAGGTGGACCAAGAGGCATATATCCTGGCATGACTAGACTCCTATCGCTTTGTGGACTGGGCGGTCGCGAACCTTTGCTACCGTGCAGACACTCCTCTGCTTTGCTCTGCAGCTCGGACATCCACGAACCGACGCCCACGTCAATCGGTGAGCTCGCCGTCGACACGGGGATGTTGGGGAAGATCGGCATCTCTTGGCGCATGTACATTTCGTCGGCGTCTTTATGCCGCTTAGGAGACTGGAACTGGTCTTGGTTCTTGTAATCATTATAAATGCTGGGTTCGGTAGAGATGGTTTCCGCACCGCCGGCTTGGGGTATCGCCGCGGCTTCGCTGGCAGCGTGAGCAGCCACTTGATTCGAGTCACTCTTACCTTCATCTTCGCTGTCTCCCGCCTTGGCAAGAGCTGCGATCCGGACGGGCTTGGACTGCTTCCTGCGCTTCTTGCACCCCCCGGCTTGGCTGGCGTGCTCGAGGTCCCCGTGCGACCTTTTGGAGCCCAGGCCGGTGAGGGCAGCCCTCGGGTCGGTGGGCCCCTCGTCGCCGGAGAACGAGTTGTCGTCGCTGTCGGAGACGACTCCGTCAACCAGTCCGGGAGGCGGCGTGCAAGACAGCATGCTTGGTGCAATCGTCGACGGCATCGTCGATGGCATTGTCGATGGCATTGTTGATGTCATCCCCAGGCGCCGCAGATGTACACACCTGGGCAGAGTGAGAATAATTAGTCTCTCAGCGAGAGAACGAACGAGCGCGACAGCAAGACACGTGCGACGGGGATCTTTGCTTCGGCGGGGGTGCAATTTGGAAGCCGGGGCGCTGGTTTGCTGGGGACACAATCTAAATGACAACTGAATCTGATATTTCAAGGATACCAGACCACCGAACATTTTTTTCCCATTTTTTAAATATGCAGCCCCCCCCCCCCCATCCTCCTCTTTACACATGCACCCAAAAATGCATTCCTTTATAAACATTTCCAACTCAGGGTCTAAATTTACTTACACTTACCTACAAATTTTTATGTCTGTAATTCTAAAACCGACTTTACAGCCTTGCAAATTTTCTCTATTTCTCACTTATTCACACTAAACTTGCCCATTTTAGATTGACGTGCAAGATTTAAAATAATGTACGTGAATGAATCCAGACAGTGTTAATTGGGTTTTCTTAAATTGATAGTCGGGGGCAAAATTATGAAACAAAATGCTGTTGATGCAGATTTTGTACACAAAGTCAGTTTCCAATTACTTAAACTTGTAGAAATTGGAAATAAGCTGTCATAGCAATGTATACTCGAGGTAACGCAGTATATTGCGTGTGTTCCTCGAACTTATTGCTTAAAATCCGCACTGCTCTGCACAATTTCGGCGACAATATTAATTAAAAATAAGCTTTTCCCTAAATTTGCCATGATATTTTAACAGTGACGCAAACGATGGGATGAATTTTAGCCACACTGGCAACCATGCTGTATCCTTTTTTACTGACTCCTGAGAAGATTTACACCGGTGCAATCAGTTAATTTGATCCCGATATAAAATATATTAATCTCTTGATTGCTGCCAAACCAGCAACGTGATCAAGGTACAACATAGGTCATAGAATATTTAGGCTAGAATACCATGATTATCATATCTACAGTCCAGGTATAGATTAGAGATACTTTTTTAGTTTGGATATTTTTTGGAAGACTAGAATCAGTGAACTGTTTCGCTGTGTATCTGAAGTCAGAGCGTTAGAGAAATTCTACGCATTTTCTGAAAATCGCAGCATTGTGAACATTTATCTTTGAAATTAATTAATTGAAAATGATTTATATTGTCCTCCAGCCATCACTATGAGTTCTTCAAAACGAATGAAAATTGAACAAATATTTCGATGCAAACAACTCAAAGTCGGAATCCACCGAAAAAAAAATGTGCTTAAATTGTGATGTTCATTACAAATTAAGACGAAATCCTAAGAAAAAACCTAGTTTAGTAGTTCAAACTAAGAGGAGACAGTGATACGTGGACGAAACAGCCGAAATAGTTACAAAACAAAAATTATATATTTCAAAATTTAATCTCTTAATTTTTTATTTGACTTTTGTGTTCTAATTCAGATCATTATCACCCCAATTATGAGACTGACATCAAGCTTTATAATAATCTAATCCAATCAGTCAAATGAACAAACCCAATTTAGCCAAAGCATCGTAATAAATATGATGGCATATTATGGTTCACCATTCCAAGCGCAATCAATCGAAATTTCCGTTAACATTGTTCAAGATGTTAATTTCAAAATTCCTATCTATGTGTAGTGTTTGTAAACCTATGCGTGGAAAGTGTCATGAGTGGAAGTGTCATCGTCATGAGAGAGGTGAGAAGCTGAGCTAATTCGCTGCCTAGTCAATGATACAGTTTCCAGGCCAGACAGTTAGACAACTTACTAGTTAATACGTATTACTTGCTAGTACAATTCCAATTACTTCCGACCAAAGTGAAAAAATTCACTCCAATACGCTCGTAGCAATGAGTTGCTATCATTTCTACATCTATATTTTCAAAGGGCTAATAGCTATACCTATGCATACATTGTACATTAATGCATACAATGCATGGGCGGAAATTACATGCCCTACACTCTATAATATTCTCCCTCAACTAACAAGTAGGTAGGTATGGCAGTATTAGCCAGTATTTTATTTATTCACTCCAATGAATTAATCCGTTTGAATTTATTGAGAATTATTTGCTCTGTTCTAATAATGGAAATAAAAATGTGAATGCAATTATGCGATTTGGCAAATGCTCTAGTGACTTTTTTTCCAATTTGATTGAAGTAAACATCGACTGTAATATGACTGCTCATACAAAAACGTAGTGACAGTTGCACATAAATGGAATAGCGACTTATTCCATTATAGTTCTACGAATTTTCTGAATTCGAAATTTTATCATCTCGTTTTTTCTCGATTTTGAAATGGCATTGTGCATTATGGGGTAGACGTGCATCAGCCGTCGATACTCGATAGTTGTTACCGATTGAAAATTCAACAAAAACCGCTGAAAAATATTTCTCGATCATCAGAAGGATGAATAAAATATTGATGTCGGTATCACAGATAAATCAGATAAATGGATATCAGCACACGCATGCTAATGACCATGGCGCGTGTATGAATGAACACTAGGGTACCTACACAAGGGGGGTTACCTACTCAAGGGGGGTTACCTACACAAGGGGGGTTACCTACTCAAGGGGGGTTACCTACTCACTTGACACCAGCCAATATTTCATAGACTTGTATAAAACAACTGTTTCTGAGACCTATACAGCAATGAGTCACCGGTGGATATTGGAAGACGGTTTTCTGAGTACAATTAATTTAATGAGTGAGTATAGGTACTTCATTGCTGAAGTAACTGTTGTTTACTAAACCTGTAAACAAACTCAACAGCTACATTTTTTAACAATTGTGCTATGACGTTTCAAACTCCCAATTTGTTATGCAAGGAATTTTGTAAATTCATATTTTTCATGTGTCACAAGGACATTAATCTATTATACTCCATATATCCTTGCCTTATACATATGATTTTATATTTTCTATATAATTGCGGTAGTAGGCATACACGGAAACCATACTTTTTATATCGTAAAATTTGATTAATTATGTAGTTTAGTATTTCAAAAGTTTCACTTTGATGAATAATTGACTGATTCCAACTCCTTTATTGGCTTTCAAAGTGCGACATTGCACTGTATACTACTGGTCGTGACTGCCAAGACTTCCAATGCTTCTCATCAGAAACTTGCTATTTTCGAAAGAGCACTCTTATGCTTTGAATAAATTTTTAACTTGACGTTCAAACAGTTTTGTTGACTACTTATATTGGGCATGAATCGATTTTTTAAAATTGTTTCCAGAATCATGAAAGTTCATTTGCATAATAGTTTCGAGGGATAGTAAATGCTGAAATAATGTTTTCGAGGTTATAGCTAGAAAGTGGCACCACCACCAAAAGTAAAAGGTTCGAGAATGAGAGTGGCACCTCCATTTACTTCTGCTTTTCCTTCGTGAAAAAATGTGTAGTTTGATATAAAAGACTTGTTTTTATAAACAGCAGATTGTATATCCGAAATTCTATAATATCTAAACATGGCATAGGCTCGAACATAGGTCACCACCTGTTTCATACCAGGTGTTTGCTGTTTTGGAAAGGGGACAACTCCATGGGAACAATTGCATTTTGCTTATGAGACAGCGTAGTCTGTGTAATACTGTCATCTTTTGAAATATTATATTAGTTGGTAGTTATTGGTGATCTATTGGTACACTCGCAAGTCATTCGAATCAATATATTGAGAAATTCAAATTACGTACACCGTTTTTTTATGATAAATAATTCAGTTTCAAATGATACCTACCAACTTAGCTAACGACATGATAGCAATTTTAAATTAACATATTTGATGGTTTTATTTCCTCCAGCTGTGCTTCCCCGAAACTTTTTATTTCTAGATAAAAGCGAAATGTAATTCAGCTACGACTATAAATTTTCCCATCAACTAAAACTGAAAGTTACCCTAAATTTAATCAATATAAGCCATTTTCGAAAGTAATTCACTTTTGAGTGGTAACCAAACAAACGTTAATATCTCCAAATTGTAATTACTGTAGATTAAAAATACAACTACCCTCGCGTATTTTTGTTCACGACTAATCAAACATCGCCACCCATTTCCCGAACCAAAAAGTACTTGGAAAATAACACGAAGCAATATTTACACCCGTAGACAGAAAAACAAGTAAGTGTACCAATAAACCGTCTATGACCGTAATTCCTTAAGATGCATGACTCACCATCAGGGTAGATGTACGTTTTCACGAGAGAACACTGCACTGTCAATATAATTATCGCTGGACACTCGTCCTACTAACCTTACTATGCTTACTATACAATGTACACGCTTTGCATGAAAACCCCGTGGCAGCTCCTAGCTCCTAAGCTTCTAACTCTTAACTTGTAGCCACTAGCTACTATGCTACTAGCAACCAGCTAGTATGTACCGTGTATTCGGCCATGCGAACGTGTGTCGCCAGCGATCCAATGATAGAGATCCGATGACTAGTGAGATAAGAGCAAGAGTGCCCGAATACACCACACAGACCACCCTCAGAACCAACAACCCCCACCACCACACCGTCGCCGCCACCGCCGCCGCCGCCGCCGCCGCCGCCGCCACCACCACCACCATCCCAATCACCCCCCACCCATTGATAATATTTCGTATAGCGCACCGTTCGGGCAAATCTACAAACTATCATATTGATTGGTTTTTTTTTAATAAACTGAGTTATGAGTGGTGAAAAAATATCAATCTGAGTTTGTCAACGGTGCTCGTACTTGGTATTAAAACGGCTCTCTGGGAATTTGATCTCGAATTTTGGTATCTTTTCGGGGTTAGGCTAAAATCAGTGTGATCTTAACCTACCCCTTTTGTACTTTTTTTTCAACTATCGCTTGCTTACGCGTGAAGACGGAGATAAAGGAAAGCATTTGCGCTTTTCTTAGATTATCTCATGACTCTTCTCGACATCTATTTTAGAACGTCGAAAGTAGAAACAAATTTCTGTGATTTTTACCTGGCTTTATCGTCACACTATCTATAAATATTTGCCTTTTTTATCAAATCTTCCTGCCAATATTTTCATATAATCGAGACGATAATTTTGACCAAAAGGAATTATTATGTTTTTTACACCGTTTCTAAAAATTGAATGAGTCATACTTTACTACGATTCCTCCAGATAATTGTTAGCAAATTATTTTTAAACCAACAAAAAAAATCGTGGGGTCGTATTTTTATTGCAGACTATATATACGTAAGGAGGGAGTAGATTCAATAAAAATCTCGTACTATTCACGCTAACTTTTGAAACACGTGACGCGAGTGGCATGCAAATCAGTTAGTCGGTCGCTTCTGCTCCCCAACCCCCTAACCCTCTAACCCTCTAACCTCTCGAGCCTGAAGCAGACGTGCCACAGACCAACACAGTCAACATGCTTCCTTCACAGAAACACCTACTCATCCGCATGTTCCGCATTTCATTCACTTTTCAATGCGTTTTCTAGCATTCAACTAATGATAAGCAGAAAACAATATCAATGAGACATTTCGTAAATAAGACACAATTTTGCTCATGCAAATTGAATGGGTAGAAAGGTAAGGTTTTTCATGATAGATTGACAACGTAACATTGCGTTGACTATAGTACAGACGCTGCAGCTATCACTGTTTATACTTTATAGTTAGACTTGAAAGCCGAACATTTTTTCGGCAGTTAGTTCCTCTATACGGATCAATAATACCCACCCACGCCAGGCTTCTCCCAGCATCTTGCTAAATAACGCACTCCTATATAAAAAAAATTCAACTATAACTCATAAAAATGAAAGTGAAACTTGTTGTCGGGCTATTTTGAAGTTCTGATATAGCTCTGAATTTAATTTAAATACCCAGATATGTGTTACGAAATAATTAACAATTTCATTTACTGGGGACGTAGCCTAGTATGACAAGTGAAAATGCAAGCGATTAAGATCGACTTGTCTTGCCACTAGGACATACTAACAAAAGATGAGCCAACACATAAACAGAACCACCAAGGAAAATATCTACGGATTTACTAATTAATCAAAACACCCAATTACCAAACAAAAAAATTAACACCTAGAAGTTGAAGACGCTAAAAAAACAGCGTAATTATTAAATATTTCTTGAGAACTCACCGCAAATGAGTATTCACCCGCCAAACTTTTGCCTAAGCCATAATCAGTATGGCCGGGGCCCAGAGATTCTTCTCCGCCGTACGCCCCCCATCCCTCAGCGTGGTCGAACTGTGAACTAGCAGCCGACTAGCGGGTAGCGCGTCGATCAAAGGCGTCGGTTTTTGTACGGCGTCGTTATGTGTGAGAGTGACAGTGTGAGAACAGCTGGCAGCGGCAAGTGGTGGTGGCACCCAGTAGCCAGTAGAAACCGAGCAATGCGCGTCTGTCGTTTCGCTTCGCCATGAACCATGACCGTGGTATGACGTGGTATGACCACGTGTCATACACACCCCGGCCCGTTCTGTACTGTTACTATCACTTTCTCCATCACTATCACTACTTTCTCATTACAGTTATGATTGTGTGATTTTTCCACTGTCATTTTCTTGTCACGATAACAACGTCCCTAAAAATAGCAAACCCCTAGAAATACCAGCCTCCCATTCAGTTGTCAGTGTCACGTAACAAAAAACGATATTTAAATCAATCACGTGCAATCTTCTCTGATCGAGTGCGACATTAAAAATACGCGCATTGTGTAGGCACTAGACTGGCGGAGTTAGTGTGGGAGGGCATGTTTTAAATCTATATTTACAGATCGTCAAATCTGTTACAGATTTTCTTGGCTGAACATTATACAGAATACACACTTTTTGGTGTTGATATTTAAGAGACATTAAGGAGGTTTTATCAGTGTCTGTTACCACCAGTGTCCTATTTATCATACTTTGCTTTAAAATTTAAACTCATCTAAAAATAAATTTTTTTACAGTTGATTAAAAATTTTAATAATTTTTAATGAGCGTAGCGAGTGAAGCGAAATCTTCAGTTACACTTACTTCCAAAAAAATTCACTCGTGGTTTTCTTATGTTTGTTTTTTGTGTGTTTGTTCGCGGTCTACAGGCCAAGCGCCAAAACCGATTTTAATGAAAATTTGTATGGACCTTTGTGTTCTCTGAACTTAGATCTGCCACGTTTTTGAACCAAATCGGACGAGTATATTTTATGTAATTAAGTTTTATAATAAATTTTTCAGTTTTTCCAAAATACGTTTTGCACTCTAGAAGCCAAGCATCTACATATAATTTGACGAAACTTTGTAGATATGTTGAAATTCACGATTTAATGTTTGTGTAAAAATTTCACTCTCGCATGTTCAGCTCTTTTCTCGAAAATGGCGCTT
Organism: Nemurella pictetii; assembly: GCA_921293315.2. NCBI lineage: Eukaryota > Metazoa > Arthropoda > Insecta > Plecoptera > Nemouridae > Nemurella > Nemurella pictetii. Next base: position 26,158,614 of record OV121116.1, on the reverse strand, counting down.
TTATGACGTTTTTATCGCGCTTTTATAGCTTTTATGCTGTTTTATGCAACTAAATCAACTTGATTTTCAACTGATGTTTACAAATTTTACTGTGTGCGTTAAAAATCTTAAAACGAAGATACTGTGTAATTTTGAAGCAAATCAGTTAAAAAAAATTTCCTATAAATCGATTATCACGTTTTAAAATTTTCAAGTAATTTCACGACGACGAAATTTTGCATTGAGAAAGCTGCTTCATTATTGCCGAACATTAAAAATTTGTCACATACGCCTCTAGGCTATGCGTACACGCTATATAATCGCATTGTGGGTGTGCGTAAATATTACTCTCATCCACAACACAATTTTATGAGTGTACGCATAGCCTAGTAGGCACTCATCTGAAGATATCCACGCCAATGTGGACGAAACGGTGACACTTGTCAAGGTTCTTTTTAGGACCACAAACGCGTTACATCAGAGTAAAACCGAACTATCTACATACTACCAATAAATGTTAGGCTCATTTTATAAGCTTATTATTTATAAAATTTGTTCCTTACTTATATTATTAGTTCCTGCTTATGTGAAACTCATACTACTGCCTACTACACTCCTACTTTATTTTGACCTTTTATATATTTTTTTTAACTACGGACATATATTTGCAAATTTGCACAAATGGAACATGATTGTTTAGTTGATCACTAATTTTGGGTTAGTTCAGTGATCATTTGCTAGGCCTACTGATGGCGGTGATACTTTCATATTCAATGCTTTAAAGTATAAATGGAGAGTTAATTTGTCACTGTCAACGTTAGATCCTACAGAACGTCAGCCGAGTTACTTTCTGGGACGAGTCTTTCGAGACCATGGTCAAAAAATGCGGAATCCTGTGCTAAAAAGGTTAAATTGGCCCATATTATTGCCCATAAACCAAGATGACCCACAGCTTCTCCTTTTTTACAACACGTACTGGCATAAAAATATCTAAAGAACCCAATTTCCTGATGTTAAATTCATCCAACATACCTATTTGGTTTTTTTGAATCGCACAAAGCAGGGTTGATAAAGGAGGGTGACAGACAAAACCTCAACCTTCATTTATTTAAAATTGAACGTTAAAAAATGAACCATCACTTATAAGTACCCTTTTTCAGTGTAGTCCTTACACATTGACCTTGTTGAAGTTTCAATTAATATTATTTATTATTTAACATCAATTAACTTTTGGCATGTATGCTTTTGAGTGTAGAATTATTCTAAATATATTTTTTTATTGCCTTGTGACAAATGCCAATTATTTTCGGGAATAATAATGTACAACCACTTGCAAAATCAAATAAAACGTGAGAAACTTATGACAATTTCCCAATCCATCATTTTTAGTCACCCTGCGGCACAATTTCTTGAAAACTTCTTAAAGTTAACTCTCCTATATAAGAAAAAACTTCCTATTCAAAAGAAATTATTCTGAAGCAAAGTCATCCATCTGCTTCCTACCACACTTACATCTCACCCCAAACACTGTAGTAAAATTAACCCCTAAACTAACAAAAATGCAGTTATAGCATTTTTTTGCAGAGGCACTACATAATCGAAACAAATAAAAGTCACTGTAAACCTCGGGTGAAACTAACTTTTAATCTGGTCAGTAGAAAAATCTCCAGTTTATTAGAAAAGTATTTTACAAAATACTTGATGTAAATTTAAAGTAATTGAAGATAATTTTAAGTAGCTTCCCAGCTAAATAAAGTTCTTCAAAACAAAACAAAATAGGTGCTTACTTAATCAATAGAACTGCACCAACATTATCACAATACATAATAGAAATCAAACAAATCTGGAAGAATTTGAGTGATTAATATTGAAGTTCTGGATGAGGATGTTGGCTTCCATGGATTCAGTCCTCCTGAATGCAGCCAGGCTGGCCTTGAGTGGAAGTGCACTTGTAGCCCGGGGGGCAACAGGTTTGTTGGTCCGAACAGCATACAGCCTGTCAACACATCAGTAATGTCCGTAATATTCGTCCTTACCTTCAATCTCAATGTTCAGCGTAGGAATTGAAATATTTCCCACATGCACTAGGCCATGATTTTTACTTTTTACATCTAGATCAATTTCTTGTGCTTTTCAAATTACTATCAAATTTTATGTCTTGACTTTTAAGTATCAACTCCATACTTTAATGTTTTGCCGTTTTTCAGCAATGTTAAAAATAATCACACCGATTTAGTGCTACATTTAATAACACATTAATTAATCAAGTTCTTAGCTTTCTAATACCAACAGCATGAATGCAAATTGAAGATACCAACAGTTTAAACAGTTAGGATTACTAATCTCCAAGTTTCATTATCTGCGATAATGATTATTCTGCGATAAAAGCCGACTTACGTTTTCCATAGGGCAGCAACCCCATTGACCTTGGCCAGCAGCACAACAAGTAGATTGATCGGGACACTGAGCCCCAGTCCCCCCTGGACAGGCCGCCCTTACTGCAGGTTTCTTCACCTTCTTTCCTCGGATACGTTCGACAAAGTTAGTCTGCCGTCAAACAACACACGAAAAATTAGTAAAGACTGGTCCAGTCTGTTACAATAATACATTATCATTTCAAATAGGATTCAGCTAGATTTTGGTATTTGTTTCTGGTGCTATTATTAGAATGTAAAAACAAATTTTGTGCCTAGGGAAATAATTAGGTAGATTATTCTGCAAAATTTGATTGACAATTACTTAGGTAGGATTGCATTTAAAAACTAACATATCAATTACCTAACCATAGACTGAACTAGGTACAATTCTGTTCTGTTCATTTTTTTAAACTAACATCTTCAACCATGCCATGCCATCAACCAGGTCGGAATAAAATTGTAAGCATCCCATATTTTTTGTGAATGTGACACGACAGAATTCCGTTTAATAGGCACCTAAACCCACTTTTTATTCAATATTTGACGGCATTCAATGTTATATAATGCCTAGCTTATATTCTGCGTCTTTAGTTTATTCAAGTCCCCGATTCACTTTTAAGTTACTCTTTAGGGGTTTTTTTGCCCTACAAAACTTGTAAATTGGGGTCAGTTCAAGTGGTACCTAATCATGATAGAGCCCAGTACAAAGTGCTCAGGAGTACAAGCCTTTTTCTCGAACTCACCCAAATATTTTGCGCATTTAAAATGCCAGCAGAATAGATACCCTTCCAACTTCCCAGTGTTTCCCAATGATAGCTCTCCTAACTAATGGTCTAACCTTGTGGCAATATCCAGCTTCATCACATTTAGTGCCCTCTGGGCAGCAGTGACGTTTATCACTACAGCACACAGCCGACGACATTGGACAACATCCAAATTCAGTCTCGTCCAGTGGACAGCATGTGGACCTATCAGGACACTGTGACCCGTCGTGACATACCTCTTTCACAACTGTAATAACTGAAACAAATTTGCAATGTAGCGAGCCAGCAATTTTGAACAATGTTGCAAACAGTGCAAAGCATGCAAATGAAAAAAAAATGGGCAAGAAAGCATTTATTTAAAAAAGTCAATTGATTTATAAAACTTAAAGCTATTGAATTTGTACAGTAATTTTATTTTTTTAATCTAAAAGCAGAAGTAGTAAATTTGAGATGACATTTACTTCAAACGATTTTGATTAAAGAAGATTGGCAAGACACACTAAGTTGAGCACTAGGTAAACACTAGCGTGAGATTTCATACTTTGAGACGCTTCGGTGACTTTCGAGTCTGCAGTGTGCTTTGCTTTAGCATTGTGGACGATTTCAAAGTCGTGGGTGTTATGACAGTGGCCTCCTCCTTTTGTTGAGCACGTAGAACCTTTTTTGAGAAATAGAAAGTCAGTTAAAACATTTGTAAGACCAAAAAAACGGATAAAAGGATTTTACCAAGTGGTGGTAGTGTAAAATTTGAATTACCCATGGGACAACAATGTACTTTGTCAAAACAACATGTAGCATTGGCATAAGGGCAACAACCCTGTTGACCAGTAGGTAGAAGGCAGCAAGTCATGCCAGTAGAACATTTCTGTTGACTTTCTGGGCATTGATCAGCCTGCAGACCAGCCAATCCCAAAATTACCACGGCAGCAAGCACACTCTGGTTGAAAAGCAATGAACATTACATTGGTTTATGTAGTTTTAAATTATTAGTAAAGCTATTTTTTAAATACATAGTAAAAATTACCAACCTTCATTTTATAATCAACGGTACGTTCCGTCAACACAAAGGTACTTCACGGACTGAATGTAATTTGTAGTGAGCAAGTGTAATTAATCCGTCAGATAAGTTCGATTAGCTTCGGTCACTGACATAAACAAATGAGCTACCAATCTCCGTGTAATCGTGTTCCTTCCCATGATTGGTTGAAATTCATTGGTTGCTATGCAACGGATGCCATTTTTGTTATTATAATGTTGGTACTGACTACTTTACGATCGCCAATTTATTTACTTTCAAGTGTTTTACTCTAAAGTAAAAAGTAAAATTTAATCATTTAGTAACACGATTCCTCCAATTTTTCAACTTAAAAATTTATATACATTCAGGATTAGTGCTCACACATCGAATACTTCGATGTATTTTCAGAGAGACTGACAGCCATTTGAATTCTGCGGTATTTTATGAAGATTAATGGAATGGCCTTGCCAATGAAGGCCGCCATGATGGTACCATTGTGTTTGTATGTTGGCAGCTCTGAGGGATTGTAGATCGTTCTGTGAGGTTCTCTGGTTCTGTGTTCTGTGCTGCTGGTGTGACTGTGAGAGTGCTGTTGCTGTGGTGCAGGATGTGGATTGAGCCTTGCTGGGTCGTGTTGATGCATTTTATCTAAGCTAGGAGTATCTAGTTCAATGACTGAAGTGATAAAAATGTGAAATGAACTGGGTGGTTGAGGAATTTTTAAACACTGGGACACATTCGAGTCTTTAGTGGGAAAGAAGACTTGACTGTCCCAGGCCTTAAAAAAAGAGTCATCTCTAACGAGTTCGCATGAAATTTTGTGATCAGCCACAATGCCGTTATCACGCACACGTTCGCTGCTCGCAAATATTAATGGTGCCCCGTCCAGCACGGCTAGTGAGACTTATTTATCTCACATCGAGAATAGCAATCATTTGCCACCACTGAAAAATCATCAGCAAGTTCTAGTTGATTCAGTTCTAACACACTTACCTACTCCCCCTAGCACTTTAAATAGCAATCAAATTACAAACCAACTTACTCCTGGAAATCAACCCCTGCCTTTAGTTAATTCCATTTCTCCCGATGTCACGGATGGCCCGCTTCAAAACAAGAATATCTCGTCCAGCAAACCGAAGAATATGGTCGCCACCCCGGAGCAAGTGATGAAGCTGTACATGAACAAATTGACACCTTTCGAGCACCATGAAATATTCGACTACCCACAGATATATTTTATCGGAGCAAATGCCAAGAAGAGACCTGGAATTGATTCGCAAGATAACTTTGGATACGATAATGAGCAAGGCTCATACATCCACATCCCTCACGATCATGTCGCGTATCGATATGAGGTGCTAAAAGTGATAGGTAAAGGAAGTTTCGGGCAAGTTGTGAAAGCTTACGACCACAAAAACCACGAGCACGTAGCATTGAAGATGGTTCGGAATGAGAAACGATTTCACAGACAAGCGCAAGAAGAAATTAGAATTCTTGAACACTTACGGAAGCAAGACAAAGACAATACTATGAATATTATTCATATTTACGATAGCTTTACATTCCGGAATCACATGTGTATTACGTTTGAACTTCTCTCTATTAATTTGTATGAGTTAATCAAGAAGAACAAGTTTGCTGGGTTCAGCCTTCAGTTAGTGAGGAAATTTGCTCATTCTCTCCTGCAATGCCTAGACGCTTTATACAAAAATAAGATTATACACTGCGATATGAAGCCAGAAAACGTACTTCTCAAGCAACAGGGAAGGAGCGGGATAAAGGTAATTTCTCTTGAGCCACGATGCTGTTATTTCTTTCCCTGAGTCACTAAACTCTTTGATTCATCATCAGCTGGGTGTGACGCATGTGTGGCTTTGGGCCAATTAGTTGTCAAGAGGCAATGATCAGTTATAAAGAAAACACTAGGTACTTATTCTTGAAACTTGGAAGTGAGTGCTTAATAACACACTTATTACGGAATGCGTGTCACTAGCGATTAACATTTATCAATTCAATCGGTGCCTTGCTTGTCTTTGTTGATTTCATAGAGCATATCTGACAGATTGTCCTAACTTCTTTCGATTTGCAATGTTGGTAAGATTCACAGCCCTTACAATGTAACAGTGAGTTGCATGTATCGACTCGGAATTTAGACCTTTCTCAGGTTTCTGCAAAAGCCCCCATTCAAATAGGTATCTTATTGAAAATAGAAGGGATTTCATTGTTATAAATTCAATTCTCTTCGTGAGTTAATATGTTTTACACAGACACCCTAGGCAAGTTGCAAGTTAATTCAAGAACCTAGTTAAAAATGCTACCTCTTAATACATAGCCAAAACAGGCTTATTTGTGGTACCAAATAATCACATCATTTACAACTTTTTGTACAGGCAAGGGATAGGCATAGGCAAGGAAAACCAGGAGTGTAGGTAAGCCAGGTACTAGGTGGTGTTGTTGTTTTACCCATTTACAATGACATGGTCACATCAGTGTTTTTAATGCATTTAATGTTTGATTGAACTAATGCAGCCTCTTCAAACTTTTCTTATTCAATCCCCTGTGGTCATTCAATGGTTTAAATCAGAAAAAAGGGGGGGGGGGATATTTGTTTTTGATAGCTTGCTGATAAGTGCTGCACTGACCAAGCAATTGATTAAAACATCCACCTGTTAAGCTGGCAATGAAAACCTAATCTCTCTTACCTACTCAACCCATGGATGTCAAAGGGGGTTAATGGTGAAGTTAACATATGAGAAGTACCCACATTGGCTAATCGGAAATATCGTATCATCAGGATTTTCTGTGGAATCAATAATACTACTTGAAAGAAACCTCATGCTATGCAAATTATGTCGGATAGAAGAATCTTGTTTTTGTTAACTTGATTCACCGATTCCTTTAAAGCACCAGGTTTCCTGTGCAAAACATTAGCAGGTCTTTATTGTTGATGGCTTGCTCCTACACTAATTGCTGGGGATGCGAATGATTGACAACGAACCTTTAACGCTGGCAACGAATACCTGATCTCTACTACAGGCTCTCCATTACCTGCTCCAAGTGCGTAGTTATAAAATGAAAAAGTAGCAATCTCATTACCTATTAATTTGTGAAGTTTTTATAGGTACCCCTAATTTATGGCAATCTTGGTTCAATCTCACTACTCAAAAAGTCAGGAAAGTATCAGGAGAAGAAAAAACAAAAACGTTGCTACCTATCTATACTTTGTGTGACGCTTTTACACAATAACTATCATCACCCAAATTCAGGTGTAGGAAAATCGATTTTTGATATTGCCATTAATTAACCCTATTTTCTCTAGCACCACAATTAGGAGAAAATCTATTGTCTTTTTGGTTTTTATATTAGAAATAATTTTGAACAATATACCTGATAAGGTGATAATTTTAAACAACATTATATAGCAGACACCTGTAGCTACTGGATCTTCCTCACACTTTTCATGAATTTTTATTCACATCTACTTCCTTGTTAACGAGCTGTATGTTTTCCACAGGTGATCGACTTTGGCTCGAGTTGCTACGAGCACCAACGTGTGTACACGTACATTCAGTCGCGGTTCTATCGGGCACCCGAAGTGATCTTGGGAGCGCGATACGGGATGCCGATCGACATGTGGAGCCTGGGCTGCATCCTGGCCGAGTTACTCACTGGCTTCCCGTTGCTGCCCGGCGAAGACGAAGGCGACCAGCTGGCTTGCATCATCGAACTGCTCGGAATGCCTCCCGCCAAGCTGCTGGAATCGGCGAAACGCTCGAAAAACTTCATCAGCTCGAAAGGCTACCCGCGGTACTGCACGGCGACAACCCTGCCCGACGGAAGCACGGTGTTGGGCGGCGGGTTGTCGCGCCGTGGCAAGCCCCGCGGGCCCCCCGGCTCGAAGGAGCTCCGCCGTGCGCTCAAGGGCTGTGACGACCCGTTGTTCTTGGACTTTATCCGTCGCTGCTTGGAGTGGGACCCGACGACGAGGATGACTCCTTCGGCGGCGCTCCGCCACGGGTGGCTGAGGCGGCGCCTGCCGCGGCCACCGGCAGAGAAGAACGATCCGCCTTCGTCGGGGCTGCGGACGTCGTCGTCTTCGTCGAGAAATTCGAGCAAGACCAACACTATCGGTGGCAGCGGCGTGAGTACGAACAAGCTACGCGTTCAACTGTCCGACGAGCGTGCGAGCACCGTGCATTCGAGGCATTCTCACCAGTCAACCAAGTTACCTCAGATACCTACCAACACGTAACCAGTAAGCCCGTAGAGCCCCGACGTACCGTCTAGGTTAATTAGTTGATAGATCTTGGATCACAGCAAAACAAAGCTCTCTAGACACTAGAAAGAATACAAGCATCAATTTTCAATCTTGCAGACTGAAGCTCTTAATTTTATACCTCGAGTGAGGCTACGAAATTTGTTTGTAAAATTCGGACTTTTATTTTTACATATTTGTAGAGCTATCCTGCTTTGATAATTGTGAGCATTATTGTTGTCTAGGCTCGGCTCTAAGTCTTAAGATGAACAGGGATCAGACTCAATATCTGCTTCTTGACATTTGTCTACCTAATTTTGGACCTAGGTAGCTACTGTAATGACTGAGAATCTCAAGATATTTCATAGTTTATACTTTGTGTGAGTTGTTAATTCTAATTATATTATTAGCGTTCTCTTCGTGTAATAGAAAGAATTGCAAAGTGGTACGATGAGTAGATTTACATAGAATTTGGCACACATTTTCATCTTACAATCATAAGAATTTGATTCGGTTCTTGGGGGGTTGTGATCACAAACGTTTCGGCAGGCAGTCGTGCTTGCTGTACGCAATACGAGAGTGTTGGATTCCTTTGTATATAGGTACTGGAGAAAGTCTTAGTTGGTAGTTAGGCCTAATACTCAATGTTGAGTCTCAAATACTGCAACAGTTTGTGTTAGTAAACTAAGGACCAAATTACAATTACAAAATGTTGGTTGGTTTCAACACGGAAAGTTGAATGTAAAGTTTCAGTTGGGTTAAAAGATGTGAAGCAGGTTGATAGATTCATACTTTTGGTTAGTTATGTTCTACCTGTCAGATTGTACATCTGGCATTGCATTTGTGCACAACGAGCGACTAAGATGTCAGGATGGTCTCTTTTGGTACTGGCTTGCAAGCAATCGCATTTGATGACCACACTCGCTTTACGATTCTAGTACTGTCGACGATTATTTTATTGTTCTATATAATTCTCTGGTTGTTATTTTTACTGGAAAGTGATCGATTAAGTGTTATTTAAACACTGTTTTATTTCATGTATCTACACAAATGTGTATGCACAACCTAATCAACAATGCCAGTGTCTTTACTACGTAAATAACAACGAATCACTAAAAACTTTAGTCGTGATCATCGACATTATTGCATTTTCACTCTTTTGCAATTAATTGTAATGTCAAAGTTTACCACGCTTTAGACCAATCATTGTACCAACAAAGCAATACAAAGTGCTCAAACTTGTCTCTTTCGTTAGCCCGTAAAGCTTTTTTTACTGAACATGGTTCTTTCTCATTTTGTTGTCATCTACTTTAAAGTTGAGCTAGGCAAAATTTTTTACTGCCTGGTTATGACATATGCATGATGGAAACAAGCATTTCATGTCTGTAAGTAAACTGTTTAGTTCTGAATCTTTAGCTGGATATCAAAAGTGATCACTACATTGCCTGTGCACTTAGACATGTATAAACTCGTTACGATTACGAACCTATGTATCGGTCAGGGTCCTTGATGAACACCACATAAAGATGTCGCTTGAGTAGTTTAGGACATTATCTATGTGATTTTTCTAAAGATCTCATTTATTTAATTTGATTTCATCATTATTTTACTCATTATTTGTGTACCTAATTGCCACTGTACATACCTTAGTTTTGTGCGATGTTCTGTCAATTTTGGCCTCAGGAAGGTGACAACAACTATCAATTTGCTTTTATTGTTTTTAGTACGCATGTCCCCTTTGACGTAATTAATGTGTCCATTATGTGGCATTACTATTACTAGCTAATTCTGTTTTGTTATGATGCTGAGGCAATGGTGAGTGAATTTGTTGTGAAACGTTGGGAATGCATCCGTTGTTGTTGCATTTCTAGCACTTCATCACCTACCTAGTCACTTTGATCAAAGTGAATGACTATAACCTATTACTGAATGGAGTCGGTTAATTCACCTAGTAACATTGTATCGTCCCTGCATGTATTATGTGAGTGTAATTATTGTCAGTTACTCTCCTGAGAATAGCCCTCCCTAGCCTATTCATAACCCTGATGCAGGATTCCCAACTTCACTGAAAATTGACTCATTTTGCCTTGGCGTTTAATGTGTATATTAGCACTGCAATCCTTTCTGACATTTACACATTTCTATTTTCTCGTCACTTTACCAACTGAAATTGGCGTGACTTGGACTGCTACCGTCACAGAATCTGCTTAATAAAAATCTCTTGCAGCTACTTGCTGTTACTAACACAAGTATCTCTAGCATTGTGCCAGCAGAATTGATGAATTGGCTGTGACAATTTATCGAGTCTGCACTGCTTTTGTCAATTATCATGAAACATTTGCACAAGACTTTTATCACTGTTTCTCCAGACATCATTCAGCATTTTTCTTAACTTTTATCCAGTTTAGTTGATCTACTTAATTTTAATTGAGCCAGAGGATGTGAAATAAGAATTGAAAATACTGATACAATCATAATCTGCTTGTTAAGTCTGTTTCTGACGCTACTTAATGCATCATATCAGAACTGGTGTGTACATTGAACATTTTCTAACGTCACCGGAAACATTTTCTTACATTATTTGCTGACGGCATTAGATGGTAATATTTGTATTTCTTAGTATTTCTTATCCCAATGACTGCCATGCATTACATTGTGATTAAAGTCAGTGTTTGCTGATCAAATTATACACTTCTACAATTTTATTTGTGTGAAATCATTGTATTTGTCAACGCTTGAATCAGAGTTGGAACCGGACCTTACTAACATATTATGTAGGGCGAATGTGGTAGATGAAAGGAGTACCTGGATATCCATTTGGTATCCAAGTAGAGGGTACCAGTTCTCACCAATGCCATAGTTGGGTTTGTGCCAATTAGTTTTTTTGAGCAACCCCTTGTAATTTGTTTGTCTGGCCACCTAGACCACTAACTCAATCCTTGCGAGTTGTATAGTCTTATGATTCCATACAATCAGTGAGTTGTACCTAGCGTACCTAGTCCCTAGCGTCCTCTATTTTTTTTATGTTAAATCCATTCAAAATGTTAAAAAAAACTCATAACAGTCATTTCAGTTTATACCCTCTTAAAACCCAAAATAAAAAAATATGACAATTATTTTCCCCCAAATTATCAGTCAGAATAGCACTTAACCGCGCCATTTTTTTATGTCGTTTGCATGTTGTTTATGTAGGTCTAGGTGCAGCAGAGTGGCTTGGCGAAAATTTTGGCCGCCGAAATTTGTTTCACGTACACATATTTGAATCCATATGCTCTAAAAAGTGCAATGTCTTGGAGATGATATGGATTCTGGATTCAAACTATTGATTTTAAACTTACACATTTTGCATTTTTAATTTAGGCTTTAAATTTTTAAATTTATCTATTTGAATATTTTTTAACCATGACATCGTACATTCTAGAGTTAATGTGAATGCCAATACCGTTCTCATGCAACGTAATTTGACTTAGATTTTTTTTAAATTTATTATGTAAACAAAACAAGCAAATAGCAATAGAATGTACTTGGATGCTATGGACATATGCAATGGCCTATGCATATGTAATATGCAATGGCAATGCCTGTGACAAGGTCCTACTTTATTTGTGCTGTGGTAGACAGTCATGTTGAGATGCCCGTGATCTGTCCACACTCCGATCATATGAGATTTGATTGTGGTTCATTGGAATCTCTTTTTGCTGTAGCAGGTATCTCGTAAGTGGATTTTTTAAACAAAGTTGTAAACACTCAGGAATACCTATGTAGTTACTGAATATTAATGATTACTGTATTTTAAACAATCTCAAATCTGGTAAGCAAGAACTTTTTTAAAATAAAAATAATCCTGTTTTAACATTGAATTTAAATGCTATATTTTGGCACATGGATTGTTTTTATATACATGAAAAATATGCTGGACCAGTAAAATAATATCATATTTTTAGCCTTTTGCTGCACAATTTAACTTATATATTATGCAAAAAAAAATGTAAGACATTGTGAGTCAGAATGGTATGTATATGCTTTTCAAATTTGGGTGCATATATTGTTATAGTTGCCTGGCGTTAATATCTAAAAGAAAATAAAATGTGAAATAGACTAATTTGCAAGCAAATATTATAATTATGATGATAAAGTAAAATTTTGCTGAAAATTGATTTTTGGCTTTTACTGTTGAATATGTTTTTTATGGTTATTATCTTTACAAATTTCTTTCCCGTTGAAAGCTGGTTAAAATCCCTTTGAGATGAAAATGAAACATAAGTTCTTTTACAATTGAGAGGCTACTTGTAAAAATACAAAACAAAAAAACGGTATTCATTCCATTTGCCCAACATTTTCAATCTATTCATAATTGACGTCGATATAGCAGCTAGCCGCAATATGTTAATTTGAATTTTCATCGCGAACTAGAGCATAGGATGTTCTGGTACAGTGCTGCTCTGTGACTTGTCTGTGACCACGAATGGCATCATGCCATGCCACCCACAGGCAGCGAACTTCGAAGATGGACAGAAGGCAGTATGGCCGCTACAGTCTGTAGAGCGTATCGCGACGATTACCGCAACTCTAGAGTTTACGTCAAAGGTGTTCTAGCGGTGTAAATGGCTGATTCACTTTATTTAGAACACACTTTTGTGTCTTGTAGTAGGGCGTTGTTTGACATGTCGGCGTCCACATGTTTTGAGAATTCGTGATTGACTGCAAAGGAAGGTAAAGGTAGCTAGCACAGCCGTGGAAAGATAAGCGTTGGGGCACGTTACGTTGATGATTGAAGGTCATGAACTTTCACCTTAGTTTGGAGTTGCAACACCTAATAGGCCCACAGAATCGTCGTTAAGTGTTACCACCGGTGAGTCCATCATCAGACTTTGCACTTATTATGCTTGCACTTTTAATTTCCATAAGCTTGTTTAGTTTTATCTTTTATTATTAATTCACCTACAGGTGTAGGCTTTGTATAGGTTAAATCCATTACTTGGGCATAACACTTGGGCATAGTTTATGAACGCATTTTAGTTTCTCGCTGGGAGTCCCAAAGACTTAAAAAAGCAGTGCTTGTCAATAACAAACCATCATCAGGCAACACGTTAGTTTGAAAAAAAGAAATTTCACTCTCCCAAATTTGCCACTACATCCAATCTTAAATGGGGGCAAAAAGAAGGGTTTGCTTTTGTTCTCAAGGCTACACATTTATTTTTTCATTGGGTGTGATTAATATTTGATAATATGATCTTGGCCAATTGCTATCAAATGACTCACAAAGTTTTAAATGCTTTTAATTTTGTCATTTTACAAGCTAGTTGGTAACGTACCAAGCACCCGCATTGATTGTGGTACGAGTACCAGGCTCTCCTTTGTTTGTCATTAACTGATGGGTACCACACCTGTATTACCTACACACATCCTATATATCTTTTTATTAACTACCATCTGGTGGTGTTTGTGGATATTACCACCAAAATTATTTGTTTTTGCTTTTTTTAGCATTTGTGTGGAATCTACAATCATATGCAACCATCTACCAGCATTCTGCTCAACTGGTACCGATGAAGCATCTTAGCAGGCGTGTTGCTAATTCTAGTAATTGCTCTAGGATTGTATTGGATTTATTGTAAATGTATTTGGACTCGCTAATGGAGCAAGCCCTGGAAATGGACCTCAGTGCTGGGCTCGTTGTGCAAGACAAGGTTCGATCGCTTTGCTTAGCTGTCGAGCTTTGTGTTGTTTGTGGTGATCGTGCATCCGGTAAGACACTGTTTGTGTTCTTGCACTTATCTTACTAATGTTAGTTAGTACCTATTTCTGCCAGTCTCAATTTGAGAGACTTGGTAGTTTGCTCTATCTATGGCTCTATCTAAGATCTGTATACTGAAAAGGAATTAAATCTTGAAGCAAGGCTGTTATCAATGGTCTTGGAACATCCATGCAAACAAATAATTTCAAATACTCTTGGAATATAGGTACATGATATCTCTTGTGTTTATACTTTGATGAATCCTAATTCAATTCCGGATTACATATCCGTTATTATCACGCATAAATGTTTTCGAGGCCTATTGCCCTTTTAGCAAACGTGTCTTACTAGATACTTGTGGCTATGGATAGAAAATAACGACCTTTCCATTCGACATAGGTCGCCACTATGGAGCAATAAGCTGCGAGGGATGCAAAGGCTTTTTCAAGCGTTCGATCAGAAAGCAGTTGGGCTACCAATGTCGAGGTAGCATGAACTGCGAAGTGACCAAACATCACAGGAACCGATGCCAGTACTGCCGCCTACAGAAGTGCCTTAACATGGGGATGAGAAGTGATTGTAAGGATCACAAAAGTTTGGGTGGTTTGTTTTTTTCCAATTTATTTAGTAACTTTAATTTTGTATAGATGCGTAAGTTTGCATGAGTTTCTGTAGGGAGTTATAAGTTCAATTTCCACTTTACTATGTGGGAATGGTAATAATTGGTGCCAATTGCATTTGTGAAGAGTTTTTTTTTTGTATGGAGGGGGAGTGGGGGGGGGGGTATATCCAATATATCCAAAAATAGGTGTGCTGACTTAAATTTGTCTAACAAGTTGCACTAAATTTCAATAGTTTTCTGGTAAAGGAAATTATTTCAGAATCTTGGTACTGACATTGCAGTTTGGCTGGTGGTCTATCTATACTGATGCTTTCACCACCTATGCAAATATTAATCACTTTTATAAGCCTATCCTGTTATGCTAATGATATTATCTACCTGAGCACACAACAAGAGATCACAAGCTTGTATCAATGCATTGCATTTCACATGCAAAAATTTACTGTACATTCCTGGACAATGAAAACCGTCCACTAGAAATTTATACAAGTCCCGTAGAAGGTTGGCTTGAAAAATAGTGTAGGTAAGTCGGGTAAACACCATGCTGTATGCCATGTGCTTTCTGAACCCATACCTTGTTATGATAAACCAGTTTTCCTTATCAGTGACGCCTGCCCAGTGAAATGAGGATCGACCAAGCTCACAAATATGATATCTCGTGAATTTTGCACACCATTTCAGCACCCCCCACTGACCTATATAACTCGTAATTTTGAAGATGCAGAAATAATTCGAGAACTCCCAGTGTCTACTCTCTACAGCAAACAGGTTTATCTCATCACTTCCTCAGTATTCTGGAAAAAGTTTGTTTCCATGGCCCTATTTAATTTTCTCTCCTTTTAATTGCTTATATTATCTTTGGATCAAGTCGATGGTTAGTTCCGAGACCCGACCTTTTTGATGGCTGCAGGCTACCTTGTCCTGGTGGGTCGGATATATTATATCAAGTACGGGAGATTAGATAACAAACGATTTCGATTATTACGATGCTGTGAAGGAAATTCAAACGGTTGTCATTTTTACCGTCGAAGAAATGTTTCTATACTATTAATAGGTATCAATAGTAAATGTAAGTGTAGCTACAGCAAGGATATTTAAATTCGTCCAAACCGTCTAAATCTTCCCGGCAACTCTATGACACGCTGGAGCTCGATCATGCCAGAAGGGCTACTCTGTTGAACGAATATTTGAAATGCATGGTTGATATGAATGGTTAAAAGCCCCACTGATAAGAAAACTGGTTTTCCATCATTAGGTAGCCTCCTAGCCTCTACCTGGCTACCTATACTATTTTCAAGCAAGACGAAATTGGGACTTGAAAAAATTTCAGGTGGGCGGTTTTCAGTGTCCAGAGGTGTACATTTGCCTGCAGAAGATTTGTTTTGTTCAATGCTTAAAAAATAACACTTTTAAAAATTATAATTTTTGTAACTAATAGCTACTAATTATTTCAATATAATTTAGTAGCGCGTTGATTAGTTCGCAGTTAGTAAGTTCCCCATTGTGCTGCACCCACTAGAGATTAAGCTATGCAAAGCACAATCAGCTAGCACTAAACAGATACGAGAAACATTCAAAGCTCCCCATGTTCTAGCTGTCCAACA
Source organism: Nemurella pictetii (assembly GCA_921293315.2). Classification (NCBI taxonomy): domain Eukaryota; kingdom Metazoa; phylum Arthropoda; class Insecta; order Plecoptera; family Nemouridae; genus Nemurella; species Nemurella pictetii. The sequence continues at coordinate 26,142,218 of OV121116.1, read as the reverse complement.
CGAAAGAAAGCCGATCCTTGTAAAGAGGGAGTTGACGCAAGCGGCGGCGGCTGCAATGATGATCAACGCTTCGGGCACGTCCTCTCTGCCTGCCAACAAGATCTTCATCCGGAAAGATCTGTCGGGAGAGCAGACGTCTGTTCTATCTTCATTCAACCTTGCTGACTTCAGTTTGTTGAACCCATGTTCGCTGGGTAAACTAGCTGGTACGATACCATGGTTATTTTGACTTCTTGCTTGTTGTTGTATATGCACTTATTATGGCGGTTAACAAAGACCATTATAACGCGGCACTTACCAAATGTATTGGGCGTACAGGCGATAAGTTATGTAATTGCCATAAAAATTGCCAATACCTAATACCAATATTAACTTACAAATTCAAGGCTGTGTTGCTATAAAAGCAATGTAAAAATATTATATTGAATATTTGTTAAAAATAGAGTTCATACCAGATAGGTCACAGCTTTAATAATAAAGTAGCTATCTGTTTTACTAATTTTTAAATAAACCACTAAATAGTTGGAAGAGCATTGAACTCGATAGATATTGATTGTCTGGCTGTTTTTCTGCTATCACCCTGGTAGGTGGAGATATTCTCAAGTGAAACAAAGGTTGGTATCTTAAATTCAGAACTTGATCGGAAATATCTATTATTTTAGGGGATACCTCGCGACACATGTCTCCAAGCAGAGCAAGCGGTGATGACGACGGATCTTCCGACAGTTACATCGGTAACGGGGGAGACTTGAGTGACTCGATGAGCACTCTACGTGATAAGAGTATGATTACTCGGGCATTGGACACTATGGCTAAGGTAAGTTCCATTAGTTTCAAGTTCGTTTTATTTTTGGGTTAAATACAATTTTGTAGGAAACTATGCTCGTGTTCATCTTGCGATTTCCTACTAAATTATGTGCTCTTGGTCCATCGTACTTGATTTCTAGCAAGTGACCCCAAACTGTTTCTCCTGTTGTGTAGACTTTAAACGGGAACGGCGGTCTGGGAATGGGCGCGGAATACGACGACGAAAGTGTGTTTGAACTAGAGGGTCTCCTCCTTCACGAGCACAACGTGCAGTTTAATCTGCAAACGCCGAGTCCGATGCCGGCATACCTCAATGTGCATTACATCTGCGAAAGTGCATCGCGATTGCTTTTTCTCTCTGTGCATTGGGCAAGGAGCATTCCTGCCTTCCAGCTGCTCAAGTGAGTATTTTGCAGTTGCCAGCTTGGAACAATGGCCTAGTATGAAGTATGCCATTTCTGCCCATCTCTCAATAATCTCCTCCAATGAATGAAAATAGCTCCCAGATTATTTCAATGCCTGGGCGGAATTGCTTAATTTTATCCTTTTCGTTGTTATTCTGAATGAAAATGCTATGTTGTGTTTTCCAGTGGCGACATTCAAATACGGTTAGTTCGTGGATGCTGGGCTGAGTTATTTGCCTTGGGCTTGGCACAGTGCTCGGAGATCCTATCCCTACCGACAATACTCTCGGCAATCATAAATCACCTACAAGCGTCTGTGTCGCAAGAAAAGATAAATGCTCAGCAATTTAAACAGGTTAGTCAACCTTATCAACAATTCAAGAGACATTTTTCAAACCTTACTTTAGGTATCCGAAAGGAAATTTTAATGGATATTTGGCAGACATTTTAATGCTTTTAAGCGACAATAAAACTTACAAACCCAAGCAGATGAGTTATTTGAATTCATCTAATGACATAGGTTAAAGAAATTTGCCAAACATAATCCGGAAAATTTTGAGTTCGAAGTAGAACCCAGTGACCTGTTCCGTTTAGAAATAGCACTCTTGATTCGAAGTGTTTTCTTCTAGGTGACCGAACACATTTGCAAGCTGCAGGAGTACGTCAACGGCATGGTTCGCTTACAAGTTGACGAACATGAGTACGCCTACCTGAAAGCAATCGCTCTGTTCAGCGCTGGTAAGTGCTCTTTCTCGAGATTTATGTGTTTGTCTCCACTCTCCACTGCGGAGTATAGCACGTCTGCTTGCTGTTCCAAGCTTGTTGAATCAAACCGGCTTTGAAAATACATTTATACTCAATCAATAATGTGTATAACAAGAAGTGTGTGCGGTGTGCACAACTTTAATTTCATTTGATATAAGAATAACTATGAAGAATGGCACTAGAGATTGGAAGCAATTCCAGAATCACTGGCATAACCATATAAAATATAGCTATGCTTATATACGTTTCTTTATATAAATCTTCCTGGTGTTTTGGTTCATCGATTCATAAAATAGTTCATCAGGCAGCCAATTACATTTTCTACCTAATGTGGCGTCAACATACCCCTTTATAGAGTCTATCTTGTCTGCCACTTAACCCTCTCTGCGCGAGTCGGCATTCCCGCCCGACCGACCCGACCTTTGCCAGCGGCGTGAAGCGACGAATGAACCCCTGATTCCGTCCGCCAGATCAACCCGGCCTGTTCTCCCGACGGCAAGTCGAGAAGTTCCAAGAGAAGGCATTCCAAGAGCTACGCGGCTACGTGAGCTCGACGTTCCCCGAGGAGCGCGACCGCTTTCCGAGGCTGCTGCTGCGGCTGCCGCCGCTGCGCGGCCTCGAGCCGTGCATCGTCGAGCAGCTGTTCTTTGCCGGGCTGATCGGCAATGTGCAAATCGACAGCGTCATCCCGTACATCCTGCGCATGGAGGCGGCCGAGTACAACAGCCACATGGGCGGCGGCGGGGAGGGCGGTGCGGCGGCGGCGGAAGACATCGGTCGCAAGCTGTTCAAGATGGAAAACCACGACGAGGACCAAGACGACGACGAAGACGACGACCGAGAGTGAAGGCTCGCCGTGATGACTTGCTGTCTCTGGGATCAAAATGGCCTTGTCTTGAGAAATAGTTGTGAATGCAATATAAAAGAATTTTGAAGAACTATCCCTAATCTAAAGCGGGTTCAATTTTTTTTATATATAAATATATATATATTTAAATTGTAGATTTTTTTATGAAGTATATGTATATATATATATATATATATATATATATACATACATACAAAGTGTCAGAATTTTAAATGGTGCCTCTCGGTTTGGGAAACACTGCTTTTCTACCGTTGTTATTTTACGAGTATTTTACGAGTACTTTGTTATGTGAGAGCGAGGAGGGTGGGTGGCCTTGCTCGGAGAATGGACTGACTTGGGCTAGTGAATTGTGACGCGAGCGCTTAGCTAGTGTCTGACCGGGTGTTTCTTTTGATTCGAGGGTTGTCTGATTTTCAGAAAAGCCATCAAAGCAGCATCTTTGTCATGCAAATGTAATAGCTGATCAGGAAAGCAGCAAATGCTGGGAAATGGAAAATGCATCCAGCCACGGGGTTTGGTAGCACGGAGCTGCAGGCGTGCCTGCTATACATGTGCCTTTTGCATGCGTTTGTCTAGACAGAGTGCTCCAAATGCCTTACTCTATACGGTTAATAAGCGGTATTTATTTGTGTATTACTATTTATCTCCAGTCACAATCACACCACATTTACCTAATTATTTGTAGTACCTTTTTGAATTTGATGCAGCACTTCTAAACTGCCTAGTTGTGTCGTACGTGGTATGTTCAAATGGAAGTCTTCCACGCTTAAATTTTATCTCATTGAATTTGAATGGACATCCCTGGATTAAGATTCAGTAGTTTGTACCAGGAGTTTGCCGTCCATATTTTTTCACTGTTTCGAACAGTGTTAATAATCGAAAAACTGTCTAGTTGAAAATGGTCGCACAGAAAGTATTTTTTGGTCGACGTAAATGTTGGTGCTTTTTTGTAAATGTTTTTTAGTCCTTTTGATGTATTATAGTTTATAAGTTATAGCATGGCACACAAGTCGTCCAATGAGCATAAACCTACTTGACTTCGATAATGGCCAATTTCAATGAATTGGGTTCCTTGAAACCCAGCAATACATGTTCTACATTAGGCCAGCTTATATTCTGTATTTTTAAGTACCACAACCAAGTCACTGTTTGGCTTGCTTGTGCATGCCTTGCAAGCCTTTCTAAATTTCAGTTTTTACTTTATCTGTTCCTAACTTGTTCAGTTAACTATGAGCCGCCTTCTTTCTCTGGCTCTCCTGCTTCCGTTTAATGACACCCTTTTATATCTTCACATTTCACTATAGGATGCAGAATATACTTGCCTAACTCTACACTTTTCCTTTGGTACCATTTTCTGTACTGATGTTCACTGTGCTAGAATTACTACCTATAAACAAATTTTAATATTCTCTGCTTATTTCCATGTTAACATGGAAATAAATAAACATAATATTTCGTAAAATGGTACCAGAAAAAATTATAACACATGTGCAGTTTTCGTAATTTTTTTTTAATTTAACGTTTGTAAATTTGGTTCTGTGATCGGGGAATAGAACTTCACTGCAAATCTTGCAAATGAAGTATTAAGTAGGCAATTGATTTTGTATTGTCGAATTGTCAATTTTTATTCACATCAGTATTGTTTCGATGCTATAGTTGCATTCGATCGCTGGCATTTATTAGTTTTGTCTATTTAAATGTGGTTGTCGTGGGGAGAGCTCATGCGCTCTTGTGAATCATTTTTCTTAGCTGTGCATCAGTCATGTGTAAATTGCAGTGTGTATGGTATTTCAACTACCTTCTTTGATTTGTGTGAATATTCAATTTTCAAGCAACTTATCCAGGTTTTTTTTTTGAACCCATTAAAGCAGATTTCAAATGCCCCATGCTAATTGCATTGTTAAAATTTTTCGAATTCCATTACTTTGAACACCACATGGAAAGCAGATGGTATTCATTTGTTTCATTGACAACCTTGACAAGATAAAGGCAATGCATTTAGCAGTGGCAATATCTCTTGATTGCAATTACTGCATACAGAATTTTTGGGTTGAAAGCATACTAATCTGCAAAATTGCACATGACTGCTGATTGCAAGCTCTCTCCAACTAGGCCTAATGGTTCCTCTTTGCAAATGGAACTAAGTCGGCATGTTTTAAGAATTGAGCAATAGCTTGCCTCTCGGCGATTGCATCGTCAGAGAGCTAGCAACACGAACGTGACACGAATTTCAATGGGTCATGAAAATATTCTTTCTGCAGTTCAAACTGGATTATGATAAGTAATTTATCTGCCAGACCTAAGTAACTTAGATATGAGTGAAAAGTACATAATGTGATACCAGTACCAAATTGTATTTTCCTGTTGACATATTGATTGTGTCTCACATACTTTCTTTCACCCAGCAAGTATTAGCTGTCGATTGCAGGGTAGTTCAGGGTACCTACCGGAAGATCGCGACGTTGTCTCAGAGAGAAGCAACAGTGTCGGATACCTAAGGAAAGGTATCGCCTAGAGTCCGTCAGTCTTAGACTAGTAATCGAGGGTTTGCTAGGATACTTAATTATGTATAAGTATGTGTAAAGGATGTGACTTAATATACTTGTAGTTAGACGGCATGTGTTTTATTATTATTACTATTATTATTATTGATAGTTATAGAAATCTCTTCCCAGAATCCGATACAGCCTCAGTCATGACATTACTCGTTGTTAAAAATAATTTGTCGATAACATTCAGTCAACTTGGTACTCATGAAGTTTGATTACCTGCCACCAAATTGAATTTTCAATTGGCTATTCATCAGCTATGTCATCCACCCTGAAATCTTTCAGGTAAATCAGAAAAACCTTAGTACAAATTAATTTAACATATAGTTAGTTTTTTAATGACACTGAGAATCAATAGCAAGTTGAAGATTAAAATAGACAGTGACAAATTGTTTCCTCATTTATGATAAAATACCATTTAAGACATAGTTAAATTATATAATTACTAAATGGTAGGAACCCTAATTATGAATGATTGATTCTCATAAAGAGAGGAACCTTCATGCTTAAAATCTCTTTTTCCAAGCCTTTGGAACAAGGCTTGTTCCACCCGACATGAACATTAGTTGCCAAATTTGATCCTTAGATCAATGGGTGCTTAATGGAGTGGGTGATTCTGATTAGATTAAAAAATCTCCCGATCTCTCCTGAGAAATCTATATACTGGTTCTCATACACAGATGATGACATAGAAATACATAGAAATTAGACAAGAAATTAATGTGCCATTATAGGATACAATGCACAGTATTACAATATACAGGTAGATCCAACTGTTACTCGGTGAAATTATTTACCAGCAATACATTTAAAAAAAATCAGCTTGTAAATAATTCCCCTTGTGTAACTGGTGGTTATCATAGGTGCCTTTCTACCCAGAAAAAAAGGAAAGATGTTAAGAACAGAAAGCATTATTTCGATGTAGACGTCGCCAACGTTGTTGTTAGTGTCGGCGTGGAGATCTGGATCGATCTTTGCGACTTGACTTGTGTGAGTGCCTGTCTTTGCTTCGGTGAGATGACTTAGAGTTGTGGGACCCGTTCTCCTTCCTTTCAGATTCTTTATCCTTGTACTCATTATACTTGGAAGTATCTAAGTTGAGAAAACAATCATGATTTAGTTTAGTTATAGAGCAATTATAAGAAATACAATCTGCAGTACAGCATGCTCATTGCCTACTTACTGAGAACTCTAGAATTTTTATTAAATTCATCTTTAGTCACTGGATTAACCATGTATTCACTAACAGATAGTGAGGAGCCACCTAGAGCCATTTTCAGAATCAGTCTTCCACTTTCTTCATTGAAGCCTTCAATCTATAGGAAAAAATTGGAGTTTTTTTTTAATGTATTCATTTCTACATGGATCAAAAACTCCATAGTCACATTCTGCAGGAGCTTACCTGACCATATGAATCCTTCTTAGAACCACTGGTCACTTGGACGTAAGCACCCTTAGCTATCTTCAATTCTTCTTCTGGCTTAGCAGGATTTGGTGCATCTGTAGTTGGCTTCTTACTACGTTCCATTGTGACGCCTAACCCCATACCTCTGGGGCGAACCTTTGGTTCCAAAGTCGGAACCACTTGCTCTAACTTTCCAATTCCTTTAGTAGCGCACCAACCCATTCCTCGTAACATAGCCAATCCATAATCGGCTACTGGCACGGATTCATAATCCTCCAACGTCGACTAGAAAAAAATCAGAAATTTGTCACTTTTAAAAACATAAGTCCGTTACTAGTAACTACTACTAATTAATAATACCAATAACACTATATATCTTATCTTTAAATCTTCTTATATATACAGACTTTAGTTGAATAAATTACCTCTTTATCGATATTCGACTCCCGTCCAGGTAGTGGTAAATCCAAGGTGAAATTACTTTTAGCTTCTTTTGCAAGCTTGGATTTCATTGCCTCTGAAAGCAAATTGACACACGCTCAAAAAATTCATCTTCGAAATTTGGGAGACGGCTCCTGGACATTTTAACTTAATCAATGTCACAGATTGTCTGGATCTAATAATTATGATGCATCAAAGCTTGCCATGGTCGGATTTGAACGTAAGTGTTCATGCTCGGTGATATTTACCTATTCTACTAAATTACTGAAAATAAGTTTATACCTTCTAAGAGCTCTTTGATAGCAATGCTATCAAGATCATTGGCATCAATAACACTAGGCTTGCTCTCCTGATCCTTGCCGGGAATCATATCTTTCGTTGTAGAGCTGCCAATTATAGCCCCTAATTTACTTCCTTTCACATGTGGAGAGCTGGTGCTCAAAGGGATTATGAGAGCACCTGTTGTTGGCTTGATTTTACCATCAGACCTATGATAAACCAAAACGAAATAATTACAACTTCTCTTTTAAGCACGATGGTTTGTTGGTTAGGTTAGATTTTAGATGCTCAGGATGTTTCGTGTGCGTACCCCTTAACTTTTATTGACTTGCCATCAAGACAATCAATAAACTGTACGCCTTCATCCCGTTTCAGTACGATCTTTTTGGTTGGTTTCGGTTGCTTAGATAGTTTTGTAAACCCGAAAGAGATCTTCTTCACTTCTTCCGCCATTTTTAAATAAGTACTTGTCCTTTCTACCAGACTACTTGTTTATACGTTGATTTGGTCACCGTGAACTTGGCAAAGAAAAGAAGCCCGGAATAGCACGGAAAGCACGGAGGAACCAAGGCAATAGTTAAATACGAGAATGTACAATACAAAACAATTCAAATATTAATTTACCAACAAGCAGTGTAGGGCAGTATGATTAAAAGAAATTGAAATAGTGTAATTATGTTATGCAATGTTATGTTTATTGCTCGTAGACAGGTACATGGTACATGCATGGGCATCATAATTACTTTTTCAGTAATTTGTAATGTAATTTAATTATATTCTTAATGTAATATAATTGAAAAGTTATAAAAATCCCCAATTATTTATGCGTTTTGCCTTGCCTAAAATTATTTTCACAACAATGGATGGATTTAACAACTATTTTTGGCATAATTAAAATTCCCACTCTCCTATGTGGCGTCTGCATGCAAAGATCTTATTATTATCTGCATGTCACCCAAAGTCCGCTTCCTCCCCAGCACGCACCGACCGGCCAGCGCCTTGCTGCCTTGCTGTTTCTCTTGGGTGACGTCTATCTGTGCCTGAGTATTGTGTGCCTGAGTATTGTGTGCTTCGAAAAACAGCAGACTGTGCCTGACCTTGAGTTTTTGACGAAACAGGATAGTGTGCCTCGTTTAAGTGTGTTTGGTATAGTCTGCCTGAAATCGATTCAAGCTGACTTCCGGATGCAAGGATCGTATTCTCAGCCTGAGTAAACTCAGCCTGAACGAAACGTCAAAGTCTGCCTGGTTTAACTGTGCTCCGTTTCGATCCCTCCCCCTTCACGCGTTTTACCGCTTGCAGCAGACTGTGCTCGAAAAATGACCTTGGTTTGTTTGGTGTGTTCGGTTTAGTGAGCCTGGGTACAGGCCGGCTAAATTAAATGGAACCTTCCCTCGATGCAAAGTCATTCTCATCTTCCTAAACTGCGCACTGGTCTATTCATAATAAATGTGGCCTCCGCACCGATGCATTGTCCTTCTAATCTTCCTCTACACTGTATTGTGATTTAAAACTATTAACATCAGTTGCATCACTAGTAATTAAAAGTCTATCGTTGACCTTATCACCATGTTATAGGCCCATAGTTGACGGCTATGGAAGCTTATGTGCGGTTGTAAAATCAAATTTCATTCGTCGGTTTTATGTTAAAGTAAGATCAAGGAAAATGTGCATGTTATTTTCATTCTAATATATTTTATGCGTAATTGTCTCGAAACACTACTAAAACTTTTATTCATCCTGTTAATTTCTAGTTGGTTGAAGATTGCAAATCACTTGATACAACATTCCACCAAAGTACATTGATGTCTATGACCTCCACATTCACCAAAATCAATAAGTGAAATAAGCAAAAAATGTGGGGTTATTCGACAAATGACGATAGCGGTCTAACTATCTATTAGCCCCCATCCCCTGCAAACTAGACCCGTTTATTTGTCATCATCCGTTTCACAAGCAAAATGTAATGTCAATTGTAGCTCGCCCTGCCTTTATCTTTCAATTTACATACGAGGGAAGCAAAATGGCTACTTGACATTCGGGGAAATCTGCTCTTGTTTTTGCAGTGGAAAATTTGTCGCTATGCTATATGCTTCTATGCTTGCATCACGATCTATTAAGCAGGCCTGCAATATAAACCAAACACAATTTTAACATGATATGATGGGATATGATGTATCGGACATTGTATCGCAATCCAGAGACGAGGATGATCGAAATAATCGATATCACAAGGGGATCATTGATGAGAGATCATCGACTAATTGCTACCCGTCCGGCGACCAAGAGTCGAACAAGATCGGCCCAACTATTTTGAAATTTTGGACGATTTTTTTTCGCGATTTCGCTTGTCAAAGCAAAGTGCTCCAATGCCCCTGGACCTAATTGTGAGCTAGCTAAAAGCCTAAAATATCCTCATGACCGATCGGAATGTATTGGGACAGGTTTGGATTAAAAACTTTCTTGGGAAAGGCAAAGATTTATTGCAGAGAATATTTCAACATGACTTTTAAAATGTTATTTTTATACTTTTGTGTGGGTGTCTTTGGATGAACCCATGACTTTCATATCAGCATGTGATATGCTATTCTGATATTCAATTCGCTTGTATTGATCTTACAAAGATAAAAACAATCCTACTTCACATTTCACACCAAGTGTCAATCACTGCAGGTAAACTTGTTTGCAATGTCCATGTACACTGTACAGTCGCAATATCATGTGGCCGAAACTCAGGATATGGACTTCGAGTTGTACATCTGGGCAAATCAATTATGAAATTGAATATCAATTTAATCAAGAAATGCATGCATAATTTTAATATAAAATTAATCACGGGTCGGTCTTGTGTAGATGCTAAGACACTCTTGCTTTTTCCTCTTTATGAGTTGCTGAAGTGCGACATTGTAGATCGGTCGATATAATCAATCAGCAACTAAAATTATTTGGTTTAAATAATTTTAAATGTACCTAGTAGTTCGCATTGCATGCGTGTTGCATGTTAAATATGTCAGTCCTATTAGGCTGAAACCTGCAACCCGACGATGCCTTCGACACTATGTTTGCGTTAAATATAGATTTTACCGTTAGTTTTAGGGTAGGAATTGGCCGGATGCGAGCCGACTGTTTCTTGCCTCTTGATGCCTCACACCTTTTTTCTAGGATTTGTCGTTTTCGGGTAGTAGAAATAACGTCGAATGATGACATGGCTCCCGAGTATCACCACGTATTAATATATAATATATTAATATGGATAACTTTGTTATCATTGAATATATCTGCTGTTTTGGCGACACTGCAGCATGGTTCTACCCATGGAGTGTCTCTATATGGAGCATTGGTCCCGACACCTCATTGGAAATCAATGTAATTATGATGATAATGAAAATCTAACATTCAATTTATTTGACTCGATAAGGTGACTTGGAAACTCGTTCAAGTTCGGCAATGGACATAGTTCGATATTACTTCCCATGGACGATATTGATGACGTTGCCAGCGTAATCGATGTCGATGTCGATCGAAAACATGTACAGGATGAAACAGGGGCTTCTTCTTTGTGTTACTATAATTTTAATACGTTATATAATTGATTGCAGAAGAAGTTTCAGATTTTAAATTTTATGCAACAAAAACCAAAAGGTCATCTAAATGGGGGGAGCTGAATAACGCCACATGGAATAACGCCACATCGGCCACTTTTTGTTCCACCGGAATAAAGCCATAAGACGTGTGGCGTTAATCCAGTGGATTAACTCCACGGCTTTAACGTCACGGATTAACGTAACGGCTTTGTTCCAGTGGTAGCTGCACTGTAATAACGCCATCTGAGCATATAGCGTTAATCCAGTGGATTTATGTCATATTGCAATATGGCTTTGTTCCAGTGGTAGCTGCACTGTACTAACGCCATCTGAGCATATGGCGTTAATCCAGTGATTACTGATTACTGAATTCTGATTCAAATTTCCTTAGAAATTGAAATTGAAAGAGATGTAAAGGACTTAGTTTTGCATAAATTAACATGGGCTCGAATGGGAGATGTGAGCGCGTGCGGGGTAATCGATGGTACGGGCGAAAGGGCAATCGGCGGGAGTCGAACCATATATTTATGGATAGCCCCGGTAAATGCGCATCTTTTATCTCTGATTCAATTTTGCAGAGAAATTGAATTTAAGGAAGTTATTGAAGATTTTGTGTTTTCGTCGGAATTGCGGCTAAGTCAATTAACATGGGCTCTTATGGGACTACGAAAAATGTGTTAGTGCGGGCGAGACGACTTTCGGCGGGAATCGAACTACATATTTATGGATAGCCCCGATGAATGTGCTTCTTTTATATAGTGTAGCTTTTTCCTTTGAAATTGAATTTTCAAAAGTTATAACGATTCCAAAGTACCAAAAAACTTAAAATCGCCATAAAAAGAAAAATTAATGTTAGATTTGTTTCAAATTTCTAACACAGATAACAGACCACTAGAGTTGTATGATTTTGCAATTTCCTTTAAATCCATCCTCGGGAAAAATAAAAAGAAAAAAAACCGTTTTGAAGTCTCCGAAGTTTCATTACGCCTATGTTACCCCCATCATTTAACCCATGTCTTGGCGATTATCTCGATTTTACGAAAACTACTTCTAAAGTAATGAACGGATTTGAATGAAATTTTAACTGAGAGTACAGAATAGATGGGTGAGCTTAAAAATGCTCGAGCTTGAAAATCTTTCGGAAAATTTGGCCGCAATAAAATAAAAACCACCTTATCAGTTATAACTCGATAAGTAATTGTCCGATCGAGCTGAAATTTGGAAAGTGCATCTGTATAGTGATTTGGCAGATTCTATTAGAGTTTGAACAAAATCGTTTGGAAAATGCGGAAAATATAAAGGAAAATATGTGTTATCAACTTTTTTAGTATGTTGTGATAACGGCAAGGTAGATTTGGGCATATCGGTGGATAACCCTTATCAATACGCATCTTTTATTATTGATTCAATTTTCATTTGACATTGAAATTGGAAGAGATATAAAGGATTTAGTTGTACGGTAAATTAACATGGGCGCTAATGGGAGTTGCGGGGAATTTGAAAGTGCGCACGCAGGGACAATTTCGTGTTCATGTTTATTTTTATATTACTTAAATGCATCATCGCTATTTGATAAGCGAAGTGAATGAAGTAAACTCGTATTATTTCATTGTGCCCCATGTTCCCAACCCTCCCCTACGTCCTAGAAATAATGCATGATCTGGGGGAGCAATGCCAAATAATAATTTCCCCAAATGTCGAGGGAGGATAAAACCCAATTTTCCCTCTATCAATTATCTATCTATAGATCTATCTTTTACTATGAAGATTACCCAATGAGTCTCATGTTGTATTTTGACAAGATTTGTGAATATTATGTATTGAATTATACAATTGAAGATTGAACCCGTGTAACATTACGGCGGAATAAGTTTCCGTTTTGAGTGGTTCATACTTTTTTCCTGTTACTTAATGAACAAAGCTATTCATTGGTGCATTTATAAATGCACCTAAATTAAAAAATGGATTTTAACTAACAAGTTTCCTGCCTTGAAATAATTTATGGTTTATAAACTTTATAAACTTTATACTTTAAATGTATATACTTTATAAATCCATGGCTCTGAACCACTCCGTACTACCAAATAATTATATTAAAAAAAAATAATAATAATTATTATTATTATTATTATTAATAAATATTTATTAAAAACAATAAGCTATACGTATTTTATTTACTTTATTATTATGGAACGTTTGGTGCGAGTTTTGCTAGAAATTAACAGAATGAATAAAAGTATTAGTAGTGTTTCAAGACAATTACGCATAAAATATATTATAACGAAAATAACATGCACATGTTCCTTGATCTCATTTTAACATAAAACCGACGAATGAAATTTGATTTTACAACCGCCCATTAGCTGCCATAGCCGTCAACTATGTGGCCTATAACATGGTGATAAGGTCAACGATAGACTTTTAATTACTAGTGATGCAACTGATGTTAATAGTTTTAAATCACAATACAGTGTAGAGGAAGATTAGAAGGACAATGCATCGGTGCGGAGGCCACATTTATTATGAATAGACCAGTGCGCAGTTTAGGAAGATGGGAATGACTTTGCATCGAGGGAAGGTTCCATTTAATTTAGCCGGCCTGTACCCAGGCTCACTAAACCGAACACACCAAACAAACCAAGGTCATTTTTCGAGCACAGTCTGCTGCAAGCGGTAAAACGCGTGAAGGGGGAGGGATCGAAACGGAGCACAGTTAAACCAGGCAGACTTTGACGTTTCGTTCAGGCTGAGTTTACTCAGGCTGAGAATACGAGCCTTGCATCCGGAAGTCAGCTTGAATCGATTTCAGGCCAAACACACTTAAACGAAGCACACTATCCTGTTTCGTCCAAAACTCAAGGTCAGGCACAGTCTGCTGTTTTTCGAGATTAGAGACTTCTGAGCACAGTATACTCAGGCAGACAATACGGTCTCCCGTTTCTCTTTGCCGGGATTGGCCGGGATTTAGTCTCGCGTGATTTGACGCGGGAAGGTAAGTGAAATTTTCTTCCATGGGTGACAAGTGATCAGCTTCAAACATGTCTGATTCAGAAATAGACGATTGCTAAGAATCTAGCCTAGATGATGTTGTGGAGGTGGCCCACGTTAAAGAAGCTCCCATGACCGGATTACGCGTGTTAAATTATTGTTTAAGGAGCAATAGGAAATAACCTGTCAGTGCAATGCAAATCGTGTCTCTGGTCAAATTCTTATTGTTGGCAAAGACCGCATCCTCCAAATTGTGGAAGCTTCTGAGAGTAGGTAATTATTAATAAACCATAAACTTTGCATTGTCAGCGTTTAATTGTAGTTCTCAGAAGAGTCCGGAGAACAGGCGCCGGAAAACATACTTCGTGGGCTCTCTATTCTGCTATTTTATATTGTGAAGTAAACTCAGTCATAGAAAAATCTATGTACTACACATGAGCACCAGTTTGGCATTTGTGCCACAGATTCAAATAAATCCATCGAACCATTTGTGCTCTCAATTGTCTCAATTGTTGACTCAAAAGAGTAGTAATTTGCCATGGAAAAAGGGTTAAGTACTTCAAACAAAACAATGCGAAGAGAAGAAATAAATAATTTCGAAAGCGAAGTTGTATCGGAAGAAATCTTCATTTACTGCCCATATTCGCGATCTTATACTGAAACCAGAACTAAATGTTTTGGGGCCAGCCTTGCAAAGAAAATGACAACAATTGTAATCATGCTGTATGCCAGGTAAGATTTGAAACAAACATTAAAATAAAGAATAGACTCTACACTAGGACGTACAGCTACCCTTACAGAAAAATAAAGTAGTAAACTAGTCGTGAAAGAGTCGTTCTGATCGCAAACAAGTCGTTTTGTGATAGTCAGGTAGTATTCGAGTCGCTAAAAGGTAGTTTGTTGTTGTGAAGACGTTTAACAGTCGTGAAACGGTCGCAAAAAGATCGCTTATGAGACGTCAGAGACGACCGAATTACGGTGCAATGAAAAGGGTCGTGAAACGGTCGCTAAAAGGTAGTTTTCAAGACGTCGGAAGCGATCGAAATGCGATGCAAACACAAGAGACGTTAAACAGTCGCAAAGCAATAGTTTTTAAGACGTCAGAGACTATCGAATTGCGACGCGTTAAAAAGGGTCGTGAAACGGTCGCTAAACGATAGTTTTCAAGACGTCGGAGGCGATCGAAATGCGATGCAAACATAAGAGACGTTAAACAGTCGCAAAGCAATCGTTTTTTAAACGTCAGAGACTATCGAATTGCGATGCAAATACAAGGGACGTTAAACAGTCGCAAAGCAATCGTTTTTAAAACGTAAGAGACTATCGAATTGCGATGCAAATACAAGGGACGTTAAACAGTCGCAAAGCAGTCGTTTTTAAAACGTCAGAGGCGATCGAATTGCGATGCAAATACAAGGGACGTTAAACAGTCGCAAATCAATCGTTTTTAAGACGTCAGAGGCGATCGAATTACGATGCCAAAAGAGTGACATCAAACGCTGGTTATTCGAACGTTTATGAGACTTATTTGAATCTTCGAAATTTAATTTAATAAATTAAGTACCGTCGGCAAACAACCCAGCAAACACACCCCACGGGCACTGTGGGATTCGTGGGTGGTGCGGGGTAAGCGGGAGGTAATCTGTGCGTTTCCCGTGCGGAAGCCTGGAATCGCCTTCCCCCCCCCCCCCTCCCAATTCCCGTGCGGGAGCCGCATGGTAGCCACATGGTCGCAACCCCACACTATGCAAAATCCCTGTCCCACTCACTGCCCACACTATGCCCACATCCCTGTCCCACCCACTGCCCACATTGCACCCGCATTGCACCCCCGCTCAGCCCGCACTGGACCCGCAAACTCCCCACACGACAAACGTATGCCGCAGTGAACGACCTCGATATTATTCTTCAAATCAAACTAATAATTTCTACCAATGTTGAGGATTTTATACAGCAAGATTAATCAATATCTCTGTCATTTCAAACAGATTTCAAACCAACACTTGACTGACAAGAAAACATTATGTTACCCGCAAATAACCATGCCTATGATCAAAACATTTGCCTCGTATCTCACGCATTTTTCGTCCTAGAGACATGACTCAAAGTGCGTGTTTCATGAAAAATTTATGTGAACGCGACTAATTTTAATAACATTTCAATCGGACACATTGACCACTTATCGCAATCATTTCGGCTGGCCGGAAAGGAAGGGTCAGCATCTGGTTTTAAATCCTTACAAAATTCTATTGTATTCGATTTCCATACAGTTCTCGGTCTCAGCCTCCACAACCCTCACACCCCAAAGCGACCGCATGGCAGGGAAAATTCTACAAGTCTTTCTTTCAACAAAGGCTTGAGCACGCGATGAGCACGCTGCTCTGATTGGTGGGATGTCAGATCTAGCGCGCTCATATTTCAAACTCTGCTTTTCATAATTTTGGCTTTGACTGGAGAATATGATACAGTTCTTTAGACTATTGGAAAATTTAATAGATCGAGGAAAATTAAAATTTAATGGTAAAATTGTGGAAGGGAACTTGATAAATGTGAAAGTGCGACCTATATCATTACAATGTAAAAGGCTGACTTACTGTTAAATGGCAATACAACATGTCAAGAACATTATTAAGTCAAATTTTTTCCTCAAATTTATTTTTCTAAAATACGAGTCTGTGTTAGGGGACTAAGATGTCTTTTTGAGTCAACTGGAGACATGTTATGATTTTGACCGGTGCCCATACGTCTTGTAATCTTCGGTTGCACAATAAGAGACAACAAAAACCTGTGCGACCACCAAACACGAGATAACATTACTACATCATAATATATAATATGTCGCCAAATTGTCATTTTAAAGACTTCATTTGGACATCTTTGAGAAATCGCTTCTTTTACTAAAATGAATTGCATGACACTCGTAAATGTGTAATTTTCGGGGTGGATTTTCGCGAAGTGTTTGATAAATGTATAAATTTGACTATATTATAATCAATTGTAATGAATTGAAATAGGGGATTACTAATTGTTCTCATCAAGTTGAGAACAATCATAATCATAATCGACTTGCTAGAGTTGTTCATATTTGCCGAGATGTAAATTACGGGCCTGATTTATACGAACCCTTCATGCGAACCGGGCTTAGAGGTTTTGTGATGGTTACTGGTTCATATATTTTATTTTCCATAATGAACACAGCTGTATAATTGTTATATAAAGATGTGGACATCTCTTATCGTTTTCACGATCGAGTTTTCAGCTCGACTACACAATTCTGATGGGTATTAACTCTTGTAAATATTATTTATAATTATTTCATGGGCGTTGCAGCCCAACGGGAAAAACGAAAAACATTGCCACCGAAATCGTGTGTTTTTTTTCAGATCATACAGTTATGTGACCAATAAGTCGAGATTTTTTTTTTCAAATTCCATTTCGATTGTCATCCAATTTAAAATCCTAATGTGTGGTTCATACGTCGAGCGTCCTTTTAGTTTTAACGTCTTTTTGATTTCGGCCTCCAGCAACTATTTATAGTAAAAATCACATTGATAAGAAGCGTAGTTCGTTTTTGGTTTGTTTCTACTGTTAAAATCGCTACTAACGTCATCTCTTTGCTAGGAGTTTGTCTAACATTTCCTTTGCGCACACGCTCACAATTTTCACCGACAATATTTTGTCGAAGATCTCGAATACCATGTGTTAAAATTTCAACCCAACGCGCTCCGCCATTCTTCAGAATGGTTTCGGAGAGGCAACATGCAGGAGTGGCTGCAGGTAGTGAATACAGTTTCAAGAAGTCTAGCTTCAAGAATCAATCATGGACCAGCAAATGGAAAAGGTGAGATTTTTTTAAAATTACATTAATATAGAAATAGTAATATTTTATGTAGATGCAATATTAATTGTCAACTACCCCGCATGACCGATCCCTTGTGACATAGACAACTGCTAGACAAGTCCAGGCAAGATTTTACATGTGAAAACGTGGAAAATAAGTTGGAAGGACGATATTTTTTTATAAGCTGGAGAAGATTTGGATTTATCTGTGAATGTTCGGACATTTCCGAACGAATACATTTACCATTATAAAAGTGAACACAGTCACAATCTCATTTATCTCAATTAATTTTCAGTCATCTTCAGCATTTTACTATCTTCGAATGAAAATGAATTGTGCTTATAAATTTGTGTTCTTCCGCCACAGATTGAGCGTATCCGAGATCAGATGTGTGGGTGAACCTGAACCGCGTTGGTGTACGCAGCTGGGGAGCAAACTCTCATCAGAAATTATGACAATTTCCCAGCTGGCCACGATGTCGACGGTCGGCCAGGGCCTCAACGCTGCTATCCCCAGGCGGAAGCCGCAAGCATCTACCGTGAGTTTGAAATCCACTTTTCTAGGAAGTTACAGATTGTGTCAAGTGTCCACCAAATCGTGATTCAGTCAGGGTATTCATACAAGCTCAAATCAAAAATTACAATTTTTTTGATTTTTGTATGAAGTAATTTGTTTGGTCGATCTCACTGTCGATACTTGTCTTCGGCTATGGAATGTATGAACAAGACGGAAACTTGTACCGACACCTGCAGGTGGTAGGGTTGAATGGTCGTCCGAATGTCGGGGTTGGGAACTTGGGTCCACTATTGTTATCGCATTGTGTGCAGACCTTGCGGTTTACTATAACGGGACAAATAGCCGCCTGGGTGACGTGCTAATTTCCAAGTAACGTGGGATTTCAATCGAGCAAATCTTGCCTCCTAAATATCTTCAGATAATTAATTCTTGATGGACATCAGAACTTCATCATAGACAAATAAATTATCAACATTATGACATTTCTAGTTTCCGTCGAGCCGGCGGCGGCACCCCCACCACACCACCAATAATCTACCTGATTTCTAATCGGTGCTATCCTTCGTTGTTTCAGAATTCGTCAACAAGAACATGACAGCCGCCGGCCTCTCCACGAAGGCGTTTAAAGAGACAATCAACAGGAATTGTGTGAAGGCGCGCGGACGACGGGCAAGTCGGTCCACAGCATCGAGGAGACTGTCTGTCACCACGCATATGCCATCGCCGAAAGATGAGACACAGATGTAAATTTACAACCCAAAAAATAAATGCTTTGAAACTCTATATACTGGTTAATAAAATAATATACCCTACAATATTTACCAATGCCAACTCCCCTTCCCGACTAGCTATCTGAGATATTTATATGCTAATTTTGTAGAAAATATTATTTGTGGGTCCGATTTACGATCTAAAGGCGATCGAAATACGACTCAAAAACGATTCAAATACGTCTATTTAGTCACCTTTTAACTACCTTTTGGCGAGCTTTGGACGACTGTTTTGCGATCGAAAGACGACTCAAAAACGATTCAAATACGTCCGTTTTGTGATCTTTCAAAAACCTTTTTACGAGCTGTTGACGACTGGTTTGCGATCGAAATACGCACCTTTTGTCATCCTTTTACTACCTTTTGGTCGGCTCTATTCATTGACGACCTGTTTGCGATCTAAAGACGACCCAAAGACGACTCAAAAGCGATCGAGGGAGATCGTAAAAGGGTAGTTTTTAGATCGCAAAAGGATCATATTTTTCAGATTCCAGACTCTTTTACGACGTAAAAACGACCTTTCAAAACGGTCGCTTTTAAATAGTCTGAGACGACTTAAAAACGTCCTGTTTTTTCTGTAAGGGTAGTCAAAACATTCTTAGAGGTTTTAAAATCACTAAAAATAGAGCCGAAAGGTTCAGATGTGTTGGTTTTGGCTTGGCCTTGCTCGAACTGATGTGTCAAGTAATGAAACCTACTTCTATTATAAAAATTGCACCTGTTTTTGGAAAGCAATTAATTAATAAATACGATATATACCTATGTAAGATGTGTGGGTATTAAAAAAAATTAATCTCTGAAAATTGGTGTAACATTATTTATTTAATATTTAAATGTATTTGTTTTCTCAGTTGGCATTGTATACATCAAATAGACTTTGGATTCATTTTCAAGACATTCACCAAATGTGACATTGAATAAGATTTTGTATTCTGGTATTTTCTTAAATCCATTTATATATAATCTGATTTTTACTTATGTATTATGATTTACGGTTAGCTGAGTAAAAAATAAAACGACAAGGAAAATCTCTGGGACGTGGAAAGTGTCGTTTCCATCAAGGCAAGACCATTGCAAGACTGTTGAATTCGGTGGCACGACACTGAACAACCATCAAAATTCAAAACCTCTACTTAAAAAATAATTGAAATAGATTGCAGTGCTGCTTCGAAGCCCCCAGTTCTTGGTTATAATTATTAAATAAAGTTGACAATGGTTTCGATTGAGTTATTTGATTAAAGGGGTAAAGGGGGAGGGCTTCAAATTATTTTGTTATATGACACTCTAGTCTCATTTATTAAATAACATATTAAGCATAGTGCTAAATAGGTGTCATTGTCAATAGGCCTCAGAACCAAAACGCTATAGGTTTAGGCCTATTATTGTAATGTATGGTATTGTTTATTTTTTGTTTGTGACAGTTACAAAAAGTGCATGTACAACGTCAGTTTAACTATAATAAAAAAATATGGTAATATTTAATATGGTAATATGGAAATGGTAATGGTAGATTATGGAGTAAAGTTTTGTACCTAGTAATAAAGCTAAATGGTAAAGTGTTGATGCAATTGTACAGTTATTTACAAGTTGCTTTGTGAGAGGAACTCCGCAAGGGTGTAGAAGGGGTTGTTGAGGAGGAAGGTTAAGAAGAATAAAATGAAAGAGGCTGGCTTCTTGAGGTGGGACAAAATAAGTGAAATAGTACATCATGTAATAGGTCCTGAGGACTATTCATCCTCTAAGTTTCAGCGATGTGCCCATTTCGTTATCCGTAAAAACCATCTTGAAGTTGGGCAACTCCATGCTAGAAAATTGTGTATGGGTGACCTACTGCACCAAGTGGGCAAATTGTGCTGGGTTAAAAGTGGGACTAAAAGTTCTAACGATGTATCTCAGGTAATCTGCATGTCAATAATTTACTTCAATCATTTGCTTATCAATATAAAGAAAGAGGGTTTAACTACTATTTCCAATAGATTGTCATTTAAATAGATTACTATTTGGATTAGTTCGTATGTTACATTTTTGCTTTATCTTTTGCCTTGGTTCCTCCGTTCATTCCGTGCTACGGTCCGTGCCAAGTTCTGGCTGGTGTTGATTTGACACATTGATATTTGAGGTTAGGACCAGCTGACGTCTAAGCAAGTTTGGGGTTTGAAGTGCATTGGCAACGTCATGTGCTGTTGAGCAATATTAAATGATAGATTTTTTGGAATTCTTAGGATTTTGAAACCCATTTTTTGAGTTTAGGCCAATATGGTAACGAAATTGTTACGTAGTGTGATTATGGGTGCCCCAGCATCAGGAAAGGGCACAATTTCAAATAGAATAATAAAATATTTTAACATAAAGCATTTGGCAAGCGGGGATTTGCTTCGAAACCAAATAAGAAATGAAACGGGTGAGTGTTAAAAGAAGGCTCAACATTAAAGATCACTTCATATTTTAAATATTTAATAAATACAAACTTTTTTCTTCTCATATTGCAGACTTAGGTAAAAAAGCTAAGGTGTATGTTGAAAATGGAAAACTTGTTCCTGATGACATAATGGTCAATTTGATATCAAGTGAACTCAATCACATTTTGGATCAAAACTGGCTTCTTGACGGTATGTAGAAATCTGCATTGACAAAAACTTCTAATCAGATAAAAAAGTACATGCTTTTTTTTCTTCAATACTGAGTTTATTATGCAGCTTTATTCGTTGAGGTGCTGTCCGATTCATTTTGGAAATGTCTACTTACTACAAAATGTCTTACTTACTAAGACATTTGTTGAACATTTCTTGTTATTCTATATTATAATTATATTATATGAATCAGAATGAATCCATTATTGGAGTATTTTTACTGGCACACTGATTACCTGCTGGCATCAGTTTATTTTCATTATGTAGTATACCTCAAAATCCCCATGCCAAAAAAAATAGAACAGAAAAAAGAAAAAGATCTAGAATCTAATTATTCCAGATTAATTGAACTAAATCCTTGTAAGTTATTAAAATCTACTTCACTGGAAACACTGGAATAATATCACAAAACATTGCAGGGTTTCCGCGGACAAGAAATCAAGCAACTGAATTTTTTAAGAAGCAACCAGTAGAAATTGCCTTGAATCTTGTGGTGCCATTTGAAGTAATCATTCAACGAGTGGAACATAGATGGATTCATGAGAAGAGTGGAAGAATTTATAATATAGAATTTAATCCCCCCAAAGTGAAGGTAAACAACTAATAAGCTCTTAACTTTCAAATTATTATTGTGTCGTGAAGTGAGAATGTCAATGTGGATTATCCAGCGTTTGAAAACAGAACGTAATAAAGTATTTAAGCCTTCTGGTACAATTCTAATAGTCCCCCAGTTTCTTAATGATTCCACTAAACCAGGCCCGAATTTTTAATTAGATCAGGATTCTGGCTTTGGGCTACTGATGTGATATTTTTATTGTCTTGTAGGGCAAAGATGACATAACGGGAGAAGATTTAATCCAACGGCCTGACGACACTCCAGAGGCGGTCGGCAAACGCCTGAAAATATATTCAGCCACAGCTCAACCAGTGTTGGATTACTTTAGGGAAATAGGTATTCTGAAAGAATTTCATGGCAATACATCCGACGAAATTTGGCCCCAAGTGTACAAATTTCTCGAAACAAAGATTATGCCAGTGAAAAATCTTTGACATTTTATATCAATTATATAGAGAAGTTGTAACCAAACTTAATCACAGAGAAGACTGCCATGATGCTTGCCAGTTACAATTTTTACGTAACAAATTATTTTCCAAAGTTACATGGCTCTCTGAACGAGACACCTCTCGATGTTAACTAACTTGCCGACTGTGTCAGTAATGACCGCTGTCAATGCTACTGCTCAAAAAAGCTTCTTTCTGTTGACTAATATTGTATAGTTATCTAATATGTTGGAAGGTGGGTGTTGGGAAAGCACAATAATTTAACTCACACGAGCAAAGATAACAGATATAATAAATATATTATTTTCAAATTTTTCTTCAATTTTTGTTTGTTACCATACACTGAAAAAGCAATCCAATCCATCTCGATACATTGCGACATATATTTAAATACCTCATGGGCATTCTTATGAGCATTCTTAGTTCAAAATGGGAAAGCCACATGAAGTTAAAAAACGTGTGTATGGCATGAAAATGCATTTTCTTGGAATGGTAGGAATGTAACCTCTTTGGAATCAAACAGGAAAAAACACTCTTAGTGGGAATGCATATTTAGTGCAAGGTGAGCGACACATGGGGGCTCATTATATTCCATGAACACGCTACCAAAAGCTTCCAAACCCCATTCTGTCCCTTTCCAGCACTATTAAAAACACAATTTCCAATCCACTGAACAATGAATAAATACAGACATGGTATGGCACGCAACAATCATTCATTGAAGCTTCATTTTCCTTGCTTTTATCGCAGTATTTTCACGTTTTGCTTTCTTTTTGTTCTCCTTTTGCAGAGACTTGGCCAGTTTCCAAGAAAGTAGAAGAGAAATGATGATGAAAGGTGAGAGGCACAACATGACATTGTAGATGAATTCGACTGGGTTCTGTGCTGTCCACAAGACCATGGAGTTGAGCCATCCCTCCCAAGTCGATTCATCCAAGTTTAAGTCAGGTTTCACTTGCGACTGCGATGGCGACGACATTTTCTACGCTGAAAACCCAAGCCTATTACATAACACCCAAAAATACTAACATGCCATGATCTTTAACTGAAAGTATAGATAACATACAACTAACAGATAAGCCCAAATGCTAATCTAATTGGCAAGCATGATTGAACTATGTATTTTTATTACTTATTTGGCAGCAAGTAGCGTGACACATTACTTTGTGTTTGAAGGTTCAGTAATCTTCAAAAATTTTAGCAAATCAGCTTAGCAGACAAGTAAGCAATTGAGATGCGAAAACAATTCTACAATTTATCGAAACTCTCACCTAAGTGCCGCTCTTGGTTCCCGCAACTGATGATCTGATCAAAGTATTTTCGAGCTGTCAAATGTTGACTATAAGATGCCACCAACTTCAAAACAATAACATGAAACAAATTTTTACGCCTCGGTATACTCAAACTAGTCAAGATGCACCACCATTTTTATGAGAAAAGTGTAATTATAGAATATATCGATGCAATAAGACGTTCAAGTTAGTCTACTTATAACACAATTATTAATATATCTCTACGTTATGTATTAATTTTTTTGTTTTGCGACTGGTATGAAGCTACAGCTACCGCCGCTGAATTTTGACAATTTGACAGCTGCTACAATTGCAGCGGTGGGGGTCGAGGAGGGGCGCTGTAGGGGTAGCGGTCTGTTTCTGACAGCTGCTGTCATTTGCTCCAAGCCTCGGACGGGACGCATGCTGGGCGAACTGGCATTTGTCAGTTTGCACTGTGTGTGGGGGTGCGCAAATTGCGTCAGTTGGTTACTGAGTGGCGAGTGAGAGGGAGGCTGTTTCCGAAGTGCGGACTGCAGCTGTTCGACTGCTCATGGATTAGGCCTTTGCCTTAATTATTTGCCAAATTATTTATAGTTTATCTGATAACGACATGTAACAATTAGAGAATGATACAATTTCCAGTTCTAGTCCGGTGAAGAATCATGAGTGCTGAAGCAAAACCAAATGCATGTTTGATCTGTAAGCGTGATGATAATACATGCACGCTATGTGAACGAAATTTTGCGGTCATTCATCGTCAAAGTCAAGAAATTAAAAAATTAAAAAATTCTTTGGAATCTGCCTTGAATGACCGTAAAATGTTGATGTGCGAAGTTAGTCAGCTGAAATTTGAAATTGAAGCAAGAGGTCTGAGAAGCTTGCCGTTGAAATCAGAAGAGAGGTGAGCGCTCTTTAATTTTTATCTAAGTGACTTGGCATTTGCATATTATTTATTATGAATTGGCAACAGCTGATGACACCAGCTAATGACAACAGCTAATAATAGTTGCTATTATCGAAGCAGGTTTAGCTAGTTTCATGTGCGTCTGGCCGAATATTTGGTGGACATCGGACACGGACAGGACTAGAGAAACAAGATAGGCGCGAAGTGAAACCTTGAATGTTTAGAGGAACGTGTCCTTGACGAACAAGGAAATAAGTTCGCTAGCCCATTACTTACTAAAAAAAATCACACCTGTGGTTGAGTAGACCAAATACTTAACATAATGTTACTCAAAACACTTATTTTATTAAATTTACAACACTGTCAATAGTTGATAACCTACTCAAGGTTTCCTTTCAACAGAAATTGTTGACTTAAAATATTTGTGTGTCATTTTAGTGAAGTTCCCGATGTGTTGACATCAACTGGCTAGTAGACGGCTTTCATTCAATTGTAATTCATCAGTAACGGCAGCTAATTAACACAATTCCCTAAACTATCTGTGTCGACAATATAATTGGAGACCGACAGTGACTGTTCTCATGGGCCTGCCTGCCTGCCGATGTCGTGACTTGACCGTTGTTCCGTAAGCGCTCACTGCTTTATCAATAGGGAATAGGATAGGGAATAGGGAGCAGGGAGCAGGGAGCAGTGAGCAGCGAGAGAAGGAGTGCGTTTTGGAGGGGGCGTAGATGGCGTACACTCCCATCGCAGCGCAGACGCACATGTTGGATAACTTCCACTTTCCCGTCAGTTCTAGCGATATTTTACCGTCTAGCTTGTGCACTTTTGTCGCCATCTCACTATTACTCGAGCTAGTAAAGCAAGTTTCACGCACTCACTACCTCGCTAATTGTTCAGTGTTCAGTTGTATTTCATGTATTTGTGGTGCATGGACTTAATATCATAACGGTAAGGAACCGAGACTTTATTACTATAAATAGCCCCGTTGTTTTGTTCTACTATGTTACGCTTAGACAAACCTTTAAGTTCAGCATTATATAAAGACTTGCATTATGGGAACTATTTTTCATACTGAGAATACCTTTTGCCGGTAGCCTCTTCATGTTCACTGAACATATAATCATTAGAAATCACAATAATATTATTATAATTTAAATATCTAGATCAGTCGTTTTTGACGTTTAATATTGATGAGGCCCTCCCTTCCGTTCCCCTGCTAGATCTGTTTTGATCGGTTCACTGACCAGTTTCTATCGTCATCTCTCTCTCTCTCTCTCTCTCTCTCTCTCTCTCTCTCTCTCTCTCATTCCGTATAAAGCACTGGCTGGCTAGCCGTTATGCAATTTCCTTGTGTTAGTAATTAAATGTTAAGTCAGGTGCCCGAGTTTTCGATAGAGACTTATGGAGAAACTATTGGCAGTTAGCTGCCAGTACCTTTGTCTGCGTGGGTTTTAAAAGCGACAGAAGTGTGCCACTCTGATTTGCTTGAAGTTGAATGTACTACAAGGTTGTAGGTACTAGCGTGTACTGGCGTTTACTAGCGTGTACTGGCGTTTACTAGCGTGTACTGGCGTTTACTAGCGTGTACTGGCGTTTACTAGCGTGAACTGGCGTGTACTAGCGTGTACTATAGCGTGTACTAGCGTGTACTATAGCGTGTACTAGCGCGTACTATAGCGTGTACTGGCGTATACCGTGTACCGGGAAGTGCCCTAGGGTTTGTAAATCATGTGCGTTGGTACCGGCGTCGACGACACAAACGCCGACACCGCCTCCCAACCGTCGCACGCTTCATGCGATGGCTAGCCACGGTACGGTAGCCCGTCGGATCGATAACACCAACTAGTGCTAGCAGTGAGCTAGGGTGAACTTGATTCGGAGGTTTCGCCGTTCATTCACTGACTCCCGGCCTCTTTCGACTCCTGCCCCCGCTCTCGCGACCGTCTCTCCACCCGGCGCCCCAGCAATTTACACATTACCGGGCATGTGCAACTGAAAATACTATTGTATTGCTCGCTTTTCGGGCGGTTTTCGTTGAGAACGTGATCATTTGCGTTGAAGGGGGTGGGGGGGGGGGGGGGGGGCGATTTCGTCAATGAAATCATTCGATTCACGTCGAGTGCATGTTTTCAATCGAGACTTTAGTAGCATCAAATAACTGACGTTTGTTCGAAACTTAAGCTTCAATTGAGATATTGGAGCGAGCCTTCAAGTCAAGTGTGTCAAAACTTTCGAAAATGTATTTTCTATCGGCTCACTTCTTTATCACTGCGGGTATTGCCTGGACGTACTTTATATAAATGGTACAGAGTAATGCGTACAACTTTCTTGGTGGATTGATTGAATTGCAACGTTTCTGTTTGATGATCTTAAGCTACTGTAATATATAGTCGACGATTTAAATCACCCAAGTAATTTTTAATTGTTAAATGTAATTAATCATCAGAATGAATCGGTGTTAAGCTGTTCAAAGTGTCTAGAGTCTAGACGTTTATGTAGCACTTTCGAAGCACTAACGTCCGAATTATTCATAAG
The DNA here is from genome assembly GCA_921293315.2 of Nemurella pictetii. Classification (NCBI taxonomy): domain Eukaryota; kingdom Metazoa; phylum Arthropoda; class Insecta; order Plecoptera; family Nemouridae; genus Nemurella; species Nemurella pictetii. The sequence continues at coordinate 26,114,593 of OV121116.1, read as the reverse complement.
AGCATGTCTGGCCGGGTTCATTTGAATGTCTGCAGCATTGATTTCGTTTGACATCCGATTATTTTACCTTTTGACGTGATAGACGAGATTTGATCAAATCAGTATGAAAATATGCATGCCCTGGATGTAAACTACCTATCTCTGCCAAGTAACTGCCAGTATCACAACAAATTACCACAACACAACCCATTGCTTTTCCCATGCTTTAAATGGCATGGTGATTGCCAGAATTTTGTTTCTGCGAAGGTACTAGGTATGTGTTATTTCAGTTTAATCCTGGGTACAGTGTGCTTAGCCGAAGGTTTATGCAATGCACTATAAAAATAACATAATAATAATCAATATAGCCAATGTACTCAACACTGCTGGCTGCTAGTTTTTGTTCCAATATGATCGGAAGTTGTGAAGGCTTTTGAAATGGAGCTTCAGCTGTCTGATGATTATTGCTTTAATATACTTGCAGTGATGAAAATGAGGTGTCAAGTTATATCTAACCCCCAGTGGTGGATCGCAATTTCGTTGCGACCCAATATGGTCATGTGATTCATGTCATGATCAAATCGACTGACTGGCTATTTGCTAATCCTAATCACTGATAACCATTCACCAACCCAAAGTATTGATGACTTTTTAATGATGTTGATCATAAATACACACGGGAACATATGCTAATGGCTCTTGTGAAGTAGTGTAGTGCATGTCGTTTCAAACTGTTACACCACGGACAAGTCCATGGTTACACTGGTTACACTGTCGGTGCCGAGTTCACATTTTAGAGGACCGTTCGGCTGTAGGGGGGGGGGGGGAAGCGGTGTACACGAATAATTTATTTATTGTACGAATAATCATTTTTTTTGTATGTGACTTAGTTTTGAGACGGTTGTCATATGTGGTTGTTATTGAATTTTTTGAATCAATACCAATCAGAAGTTGCTTATCACTATGTACCATAATGTCTGTCCCAGTAATGTCCCATTTGAACTATTGTTTTTCATATTTTGGTGTAAATCCGATATTTCAAATACAATTATTCAAATTGAAAACACATTCAGGAGTAGTAATTCCAGCAAGCAGTCAAGTAATACTTTATCCCACCATTTTTAACTTAACCAAAAAGCAGGAATGTCAAATGTACCACTGTACCTAGTACCATGTCCCACTATGATACCATGTCCCACTAAGTACCATGTCCCACTATGTACCATGTCCCACTATGTACCATGTCCCACTATGTACCATGTCCCACTATGCACCATGTCCCACTATGTACCATGTCCCACTATGTACCATGTCCCACTATGTACCATGTCCCACTATGTACCATGTCCCACTATGCACCATGTCCCACTATGTACCATGTCCCACTATGTACCATGTCCCACTAAGTACCATGACCCACTATGTACCATGTCCCACTATGTACCATGTCCCACTATGTACCATGTCCCACTATGTACCATGTCCCACTATGTACCATGTCCCACTATGCACCATGTCCCACTATGTACCATGTCCCACTATGTACCATGTCCCACTAAGTACCATGACCCACTATGTACCATGTCCCACTATGTACCATGTCCCACTATGTACCATGTCCCACTATGTACCATGTCCCACTATGTACCATGTCCCACTATGTACCATGTCCCACTATGTACCATGTCCCACTATGTACCATGTCCCACTATGTACCATGTCCCACTATGTACCATGTCCCACTATGTACCATGTCCCACTATGTACCATGTCCCACTATGTACCATGTCCCACTATGTACCATGTCCCACTATGTACCATGTCCCACTATGTACCATGTCCCACTATGTACCATGTCCCACTAAGTACCATGACCCACTATGTACCATGTCCCACTATGTACCATGTCCCACTATGTACCATGTCCCACTATGATACCATGTCCCACTATGCACCTTGTCCCACTATGTACCATGTGCCACTATGTACCATATGCCACTATGTACCATGTCCCACTATGTACCATGTGCCACTATGTACCATGTCCCACTATGTACCATGTCCCACTATGTAACATGTCCCACTATGATACCATGTCCCACTATGCACCATGTCCCACAATGTACCATGTCCCACTATGTACCATATGCCACTATGTACCATGTCCCACTATGTACCATGTGCCACTATGTACCATGTCCCACTATGTACCATGTCCCACTATGTACCACCTTCCCCCATAACAAATAACACCAAAAACACGACACCATAGCGGCTGGCACTGACATTAAAATTAGCATAAACATATAAATACATACGATTTCTTAAACTATACAACGAGATAATTTGATATCAATTCCTTAAAGTCGCTTGTAATTCCCAAGTTTTACCCGTGATTGAGAAAACTCTGATGCCACGTGGAGTTCCGAGCTGTAATTGCATTCTGTGACATCATAGGTTACATGCAATTGGGACTGCCCACCCAGCATGAATTGTGATACAGTTTAGAACTAAGATAATCGCTACGAAGTCAAAAGTTTTGGTTTTTTACTGATCAAAATCAAGGCGGTCGCAACTTCTATAGCTTAGATAACCTTCCGAGATACGAGATAGATACTCACATCCCGTAGAATCTAACCCGAATGCTAATCCTTGCTGTGATAGAAGGTGCTTTTTATCTATTAGAATGTAGATACGAAATTTCGGAAAGAAAAAATTGGAAACAAGCCACCCCCTGGGCGCTGCTAAGGGGCTTAAACGTGGCTTGAGTCCCCTTGTTGCCATTCATTTACGATACGAAATTTAATTACCATTATGTATTTTTGCTTGAGTATTCAGGTCATAAGTGTAGCCAAAAGTTTCTCTGACAAATTGTCACTAAATAAACGAAGTCTTTTCATGATGGGATTTTGATCGGTCTTAAAATATTGAAGGAAACATTTCACTTACAATTTTATTAACTTGTATAATCTCCATTTATAGAGATGTGAATTTAAATTTATAAGAGAGACATTCAATTTACACAAATTGACTAGTTCATTGGTCGTTTTAGCACTCGTTCAAATTTAAAATTTAAATGCATGTCATTTGTTTTGGAAAGGCAGACATTTTTGCGGGCCGGCGCACAGCCATACCATATCGACAGAATTCAATGATATGCAAATCGTTCGTCTCACAGTTGCTGTTTATCGCCGTCTCGGATGCAAAACAAATCTACCGCCAAGACGTGATTGAATCCACTCAAAATATATGACAACTTGTTGACAAGTCTGCTAGACGTGTGCAATGCATCAGGAAGTCGTCGCTCGGTCACCTTCCGCCAACGTCCGCCAACTTCCACCAACGTCCACCAAGTTCTAATCTCCAGTTTGCGCGACGCGATTAGTTCTTTTCTGTCGCCGGTTGGCGATTGATCGGAGTCCGTGCGTGGTCGGTGCTTGGACCATCGCACATCTTGTGTTCGTCTCCTGCTTGTCCATTAGCTGTTGGTGGTACGCTGTTGATTGATTGTAGATTGATTGGCGGTTGACGAGCGGTTTACTGTAGATTGATTTTAGGTTCACTGAGGGTTGGCTGACGATTGACATGACTGGAAGTTGACTGATGATTGTCTGACAATTGATTGTAGATTGCCTGACAATTGACTGTATTGCTGAAGGTGATTGAGGTGATTGGGGCTTGATTGAAGGTTGCTGATGGTTGATGGGGAGTAGACTGACGATTGACTGTAGATTGCCTGACGATTGACTGTAGATTGCCTGACAATTGACTGTATTGCTGAAGGTGATTGAGGTGATTGGGGCTTGATTGAAGGTTGCTGATGGTTGATGGGGAGTAGACTGACGATTGACTGTAGATTGCCTGAAGGTTGCTGATGGTTGATGGGGAGTAGACTGACGATTGACTGTAGATTGCCTGAAGGTTGCTGATGGTTGATGGGGAGTAGACTGACGATTGACTGTAGATTGCCTGACGATTGACTGTAGATTGCCTGACAATTGACTGTATTGCTGAAGGTGATTGAGGTGATTGGGGCTTGATTGAAGGTTGCTGATGGTTGATGGGGAGTAGACTGACGATTGACTGTAGATTGCCTGACAATTGACTGACGATTGCCTGTTGGTAGGATGAAGGTTGGCTGACGATTGCCTGAAGGTTGGCTGATGTTGCTTTCTGCGCTCTGCGTTTTCCAGCCGGTACCCGGGCTGTGTACGCTGCGAGAGCCGGCGCGCGGGGGGAATGCTAGAGGCGGGCTCCTGCGGTGGCAGCAGCAGCGGCTGCAGCGGCGGAGGGAATGTCTGGACACAGCCGGCAGGCAGTCTGCTCAAGAAGGCCAACGTTAGGGAGAGCGACGACGTGCTCAAGCGATCACGCTTGCAACCAGGGTACGTACCGGTTATTGCTATTGTCACTGTCGTTATTATTATTATTATTATTTTTATTATTATTATTAAATATTAACCGGCGACGGGTATTGGGGACCAGGCCTGAGGCATTGGGATTTCGGATACAGGGTGAGATTGGGTGATGGGGAGGCAATCTTTTGGTGTGCAAAATTGGATGGATGGATGGTAAGACAGTACTTTGACCAAGGCAGAAAAAATTTTATTCAGAGCCCATGGTCTCACTTTGAATTATAATTTCACCTTGATTTCAAAAAAATTTCACCAGGAAAATGTCTCCTACATGGTTACATTTTGGATTTGTGTTTTGCATTATTACCTTGGTTTGAAATTATTGGTTTATTTTACTTGATAGTTTTCCTTTTTGACCATAGGTAAATCAAACTTTCTGTGTTTGCCTCATGTGCATGACAATATACAACATATAATTTCAAGTGTTATTTTTTACACAAATCCTACATTTTTGTTGATTCAGGTTTGAAAATTGGCTAGTCACAAGTAGAATATCAACAAAAGATCCATCTTCCTGCACTGTTGCTTATCAGTTATCAGTTTTTATAAGCTCTTATTCAATATTGGCTTCCTGGAAATAACTGCCATCTGCACTGTACTCTAACACAGTTCAGTTTTCTGTGTTGCCCTGCACAGTCAGTTTGCAATGACTTGCTCTGACTTAGCACTCCATAAGCAATTAGTAGCAATCGGTTTTTGAGTTGCATTTGGGTTGATTGCAATGAGGTTTCTACATAACATATATATATATTTTTTAATATGTCTTTAATGCTTTGCTAAGAACTTAGTGGGGTATCATCATCATACAACTGTCCCAAAGGCTAAACATTTCATTCGAAGGTCTTCTCTATGCCAATTCTAGAGCAGTGGTAAGGGGATATGTCCTGGTCCATGAACTGAAGGATGTAACATAATTCAGTCCAAAAAAAAATCAATTTAAAATCAAGCTCTTCTATTTCAGTCCTTTGCTCTCTTTCAGTGTCATGTCCAGATTTGATTGTGCTTCAAGTTTGGCCTATAATTAGAAGCATGTGCAATTACGTCATCAGGCCAGCACTCGCTAGCCCAAATGATTACCGTTGCACGGCGTGCTCACCACTGCGACGACCTCCTCTCAGCTCGCTGGTCTGGTCGCGTCTCGCCGACCGAACCTCGCGGCAACCCGAGCTCAAACCACGCACGTTTTTCTTTGCCCGTAGCTACGAGCTGTCTCAAGACCTGCTCGACAAGCAGATCGAGCTGCTCGAGCGCAAGTACGGTGGGCTGAAGGCGCGCACGGCAGCGCTGACAATCCAGCGCGCTTTCCGCCGCCGAACGTTGATCAAGAAGTTTGCGACGATCACGGCGATGGTGAAGGCTGAGAAGCGGCTGAGCCGGCGGATGACGACAGAGGCGCTGGAAGCGCTGGAAGACGGCAAGTACCGGCACATGAGCGTCGCGCTCGAGTCGCGTCCGCTGCCGCTGCGCTCGATGTCGATGCGCGAGCGCCGGAACGTCGACGTTATGCCGCTGGTGCGCAGCCAGTCGGGCAGGTGCACCGCGGACGACGACACCGGCAGCGGCGGCGGCGTGGGAGGCGGCGGGGGCGGCTACTGTCCCAACGACTATTGCAACGCGGCGGCAGCGGCAGCAGCGCATTATTACGTGCCAGAAGAGGCCTTTGCGGACAGCTCCGAGGTGAGTGGTGGTTTGACGGCGGTGGGGATGTGTTTGCTGGAGGCATCGGCAAATGATGGCGTGTGTTTTTACTATCGCAGTTGGTTATAACTTGTTCGGAGTGACGGATCGCTATTGTGATGGATCGGTGTCAGTTGTTTTCTAGTTGTGTGGAAGTTGTTCTGTCGAACAAAGTTACTTCAAAATATATCATCATTTTGAATGGATGGATATAGAATGAAATAGCAGATTTCACGATTCTTGCTGCCTATTTCGCAAATGTTTCCGTAATTCTACTTGCAGCTGGCTAGTTACAACTATCAAAAAGTCGTCAAAAAGACACCAAGATTTCTTTTAGACTTTCTCAAATATTAATTCACTTTGATTCACTTGCAAAGTTGCAAGACAAGTACTTAATAAGAAAAAAATATCAAAAACAAATTCAATCCCCCATTTGATTTCTAAAATTTGACCTTTTGACGCAATTTTGACGAAAATAACGTCAAATAGCCACAAAAAAAAGCCACTTTGGTTTTGATTTCCGTTTCCCCGTCTTCTTTGGTGAAAAAGGTCCACTTAAACTATTATTGGCTCTGCAATCTAACCAAGTTAGATAGGGAAATGACAACCTAACAGGCTTTCCTTATCGGACGTACAAGAATCTTTTCCCTGAACGGCGAAGGTCAATTGACGAAACGGCCGCGGTGTTTCCAGTTCATGAACGACCCGATGACGGGACGGGACTGGCTGGCGGACCGCTCGATGGCGACGTCGGCCACAAGCAGCGGCTGCTGGCGGAGCGACCACGACGGCGGCGGCGGCGGGTTCAACTCGCGCAAGGTACCGCCGGAGGTGCCGAAGCGCACGTCTTCGATCGCAGCGCGGTGCGCGCTGGACGCCGCCGCCGCCAGACCGCGCCGCAGCCACCGGCTTAGCAACTCGCGCGAAAACGGCAGTATGTCGAGCGTGCAGTCGTCCGGCAGCGATTCGAGCCTGTCCGCCGACCGCGTGACGTGCGATTCAGCCGAGGCGGACAACCATCGCGGCTCGCCTATCTGGAAGCGGAAGGGTCAGGTGAGGCTGCGGCGGTGGCGGCGTTTATGAGAGCGCGTTTATGCGTCGTAAAGCTTTGTCTTGCGTTTGAATTTCTGCCGGGTAAATTAATAATAATAATAATTATTATTAATTTGCTATTTCATAAAAGGGAAAGTTGAATTAGTCAGATTTTTAATTCTTGAAATGGTACAATTCATATAAGTCATACAAGCATAAATTCGTACTTAAAAAAAAAAAAACAGCTGGCCACAAGAATTGACTTTAGGCACTTTTTAAAATTAGTTGGTATCACATTTAGCTTTGTTGATATCAGTTGGCAGTTTGTTATAAAATAAAGCGCCGGCATATTACGGACTTCTGAAGATTGACAAGGTGTGGTCCTCGTGGGTTCACAGTGGGTCTGTGTGTTTCGAAACTCCAGTCAATTATCATCAGATCCGATCGAAAAGCAAACGTCAAAGACATGAAATATTGTATGTGTTTACAGTCGGACTCTCCTGACCGTCCGGAGAGCTGCCAGGAATATCCGGTGGACGAGCTAAGCCGGTCGCATACCAGCGCAGCCTACCAACTTCAAGGTCAGGACCACGCTGCAGAAGCGACCACCTCCAGCCAGCACAGCATCAGCAAGGTAAGATGACATCATGTCGGTCAGATGACAGTCATGATTAGAGATGCCTTTTTAAGCATTAATTACATCTGCTCCACTGCTCCGATTTCATTCATTCATATCCAAATTTCATTAACTGTAAAGAAAACTTAAATATCCAGTCCTAAAGACTATTGAGGTATTTTAGAATTTTTAGTTGAAAGTAAAAGTATGTATCTCTACATTTCCAACTAAAAATTGATTGCTAAGTCTGCGGATCTAAAAGGGTTTTAGAACCAATCTTTTCTGTGTGAGGCAACATAGCTTATTGAAACTTTGGCAGAATAATTAAATTGCCTCGCACAAAATATCCATTTAAAGAAGCTTATTGTAAAGCTAGCAATGAAATGAGTGAAATAACAAGTCTTAGTGAATTGTTATTTGTTGGCGAGCCGGAACAGAACTCCCAACTAAGCGCAGACCGACTGACATTCCGAGGGCATTGTGTGTTTGCGCAGGTTTCCGAGACAGTACGCAAGCGGCAGTATCGAGTCGGGCTGAACCTGTTCAACAAGAAGCCGGAGAAGGGAGTGGCCTACCTGATCCGGCGCGGTTTCCTCGAGAACTCTCCGTCGGGCGTCGCCAGGTTCCTCAGCACGCGCAAGGGCCTCAGCAAGCAGATGATCGGCGAATATTTGGGAAATCTGCAGAACCCGTTCAATATGGCTGTCCTTGAGTGAGTCGCATCCTTTGCTTTGTTTGCGTTTCTGAATCGGTGCCGGAAAAGTCGAAACTAGTTGCTATCAGAGATCGGCAAGATACTTGTTTAATGTGTCTCGGATACAAGATGCTTCTAGGAAAGTATCCGAGATAATCATGCAAGATTGGGATAAGATGAGATTATCCACGAAAATTATTTCGTGATAAGAACATACCTTATTTTTGCAAATGGTTAGTTGAAACTTGTATAGACATTACGGTTCAGAAAATTCCGATAACTCTTAAGTCAAATCAGTGCTGCTTGCTTTGAACTTTGTTCTTATTTGCAACTGTTGGTGTTGATACTTCAACAACTATATATCTACCTACCTGCTGGCCGGAATTTACTTTGCATCGTGTCAATAGCATTTCAAGACGCACGATAACAATCTGCCGAGATGCGTGGACAGCTTCTCTTACTTTAGCTTTTGATTCCTGGCCAGCCTTACAGGAGAGTTAGTGTCCAGCATGATACACTGAAGTCTTTAGCATTGAATATATGTTTTTGCATTTTTTTAAATGTTTTATCTAAAATCGGGACTTGTCAATAAACAGAATTGGTAATTTTTTACGGTTTAAACTCCCGCCTTAAATTAGAATCGGTGGCCCCCGAAATGTCGGGCTGTTGGTATGAATTCTCACTGTCTCTCGTGGCGCTGAGCCGTGTGTCCGTTGCCGTCTTGCAGATGCTTCTCCCAGGAGCTGGACTTCTCCGAGATGCAGGTAGACGTAGCGCTGCGGAGATTCCAGACGCACTTCCGCATGCCGGGGGAGGCGCAGAAAATCGAGCGGCTGATGGAGGTGTTCGGTCAGCGGTACTGCCAGTGCGAGCGGGAACTCGTAACGGCACTGCGCAGTCCGGACACTGTGTTCATACTTGCGTTTGCCGTCATCATGCTCAACACCGATCTGCACACGCCGAGCATCAAGGCTGATCGGCGGATGAAGCTCGAGGATTTCATCAAGAACCTTAGAGGTACTGACTCAATCAACCTTATAGTCTATCCAGAATAAGGTCACCGAGTTTGAAAGCAGTGTAAAGGCATATGCTGCTAACGGCAAGCAGGTTGCTTGTAAGATTTACAAGCTATCGGGGCTATCAGTAAAAGTGGAGTGGCTCCAGCTGAGATGTTCGAACGACCTGCACGAAAATACGGCGGTGAGACTTTGCTGTGATTGAAGCGCTGTTCTTTCCGCTCGCTTCGGAATTGTTTATACTACATACAATGCAGGTGTGTATGTCGTAGCTAGCGGAAAGTACAACGCTTCACTCACTGCAACGTCTCGCCGCCATGTTTTTGTGCCGACAGCCGTTACAGACTGTTTAATAGACCTATAGGGATTTAATGATTATTTTTGTCAAAAGTGTAGTTAGTGTTTTGGAACTACCCTGACAGTATAGTTTGAACGGTACGCTTTCCGTTGGCAGTAAAGTAGGCAATATGTAATAGGTAGGTAGACTGTTTGTTTTATGTGGTTAAGAAAATACATTTTTTTTTTTTAAATCTATGCACTCTTGGGGAACCAAACCCTAGTCTTCACCTTAAAAAAAACTCTTGAGATGGATTTCTTTGTCTAGAACGGCTTTTGTCACGGTTTGTTGCAGGCGTTGATGACGGAAGCGACATCGACCGTGACATGCTAGTCGGAATCTACGAGCGCGTGAAGCTCAACGAGTTCAAACCGGGCTCAGACCACGTCACGCAAGTGATGAAAGTCCAGTCCACCATTGTCGGCAAAAAGCCGGTGAGTCTCGAGAACCTTACATTGTTCAAGCACAATTAGCCTGTGTGTTTTGCTTGTGAAAAGGGTGGGGGGGGGGGGGGGGGGGGAAACACGTTTTGAAACTTAGGATTAAAATCTTTCAATTATTTGTGATATTCTGCCTGATTCCTCAAGGAATTTACATTTTTTTAGACATTGTTTTGTATGATTTGGTTAAAGCTAAAAGCATTGAACATTGCTTTGTGAAAACTTTGGGGAGTTGTAGAAACCAGGTGTCCAAAAAAGAAAAAAATTGTTCTTTGCTCGAGTCCGACTGTAAGATATAAAATTTCCATGGAAATCTGAGGCAGTCACTTAACAAGTCCTTTGATTTTGCCGATTAACTTTGTCTATGTCGTGATGTGGCACTGACTTGTGTTGTCGCCCGGTGGCCGTTTTTACGACAGAACATGGCACTTCCTCATCGGAGACTCGTATGCTACTGCCGGTTGTACGAGATCCCAGACGTCGCCAAAAAGGAGAGGCCAGGCGTTCACCAGCGCGAGGTGTTCCTTTTCAACGACCTTCTTGTCATAACCAAAATACTGAGCAAAAAGAAAAGCTCAGTGACGTACACGTTCCGGCAGAGCTTTGCCCTCTGCGGTATGGCTGTCACATTATTCGAAGCTCAACGTGAGTTGAAACACTTTGCTCTAGTGTCTATGTTGTGTCCTAATACTGTAGTACTAGTACTCTCTCTAGTACCACTAGTACTCTCTCTAGTTCTACTAGTACTGAATGTAATACGAGAACCACCCCTGCCTGTGGCACTATGTGCTTACACCTTTTATTTTTTGTTTAATAATATTTTTTCAGTTAATTGGCCTTACCCCAATTCCCTATGGCCAGCAGGAAAATCTTATGCCCATAAGGCATACCTACCCATGTGGCAAAACTAAATGTATATAATAAGTAAAACAACTATAGGCCCATCGGTCAAAATCTTAACGCAACATACTCTTGGCAGGAACTTCTAATTCTATTCAATTTATCACAAAAAACAGAAAATTTGAAGGCTGTACTTAAAATAAGGGTTTATTTATAAAGTTTACTATTTTTGCTTACATGCTACCATTAGGTTCTACATTCTAACGTACTTTTATTCTTCTATGCGTACCCTATTTGGAATAATTACATTTCATGGTTTCTATGTTTAAATACATTGCATATGCCCATGAATACATTTTGGCATACCTATTGGTGAGAAATACAATAAAATAGTCCACTAAAGGATCTGCACACAATATTTATTTTTACTACCTGTTCAAAACAACATAACTTTCGGAAGTAAAAGTGATACAATTTCTGAAAAACTGACCAGAGAATTAAGTCACACTGGTGTTGAGGCATAATTTATCCTATAACCACAGCCTGAACTTCTTAAATTGGCTGTCAGAAACAGCGGCAAACTCTAAACAATCGGCGAGTGACTCGCTACACATTCTCCGTCGACTCCAACGCGTCGCTGTCTCCCGCAGATTACCAATACGGCATCCGGCTGTGCCAGCGCGTCGACAACCGGCTGCTCGTTACCTTCAACGCCCGCAACGAACACGACCGCTGCAAGTTTGCCGAGGACCTTCGCGAGTCGATCAGCGAGATGGACGAGATGGACAACCTGCGCATCGACGCCGAACTCGAACGGCAAAAGAGCAGCCGCGGCGGCGGCGGTGGTGGCGGCAGCGGTGGGGGCGGCGGCGGCGGCGGTGGGGGCGGCGGTGGCCGGAGCGGCGCGGCGGAGAACCGGGACAGCGGGGTGGCGGACGTGGAAGTGTGCGCCTGCGGCCAGGCCTCGGCCTCGCTGCACGAGATGGAGCATGAACACGAGCGCGAGCGTGAACGCGAAGCGCGGCCGCCGCCCGAAGCGGCGCTCAAGCGCGCGGCGCTCACCAACTCGCTGCTGGACATCCACGAACAGTGTGAGTTGGCGGCGGAGGCTCTTGACAGAGCGTTAGCGTCTAGCCATGGTCTGCTGTTTGCGTGATATTTTACTACACTTGCATTAAATATCTTGGCCTAGTGGCCGATTGGAATAATTGCTATTTGGTCTTAACCTATTGTTGGATATAAGCAAATATGGCATCCTAAAATAGTCTTAATTGCCACTTGGAAGATGAAGAGATGATGAGTTCTTACATACAATAATAACTTGGATATATTTTTTTAATAATCAGAAAATATCAGCAATAATTTAGTTTCCTAGGTAATAGGTATGTTTATATTTAAAACTTTCATATCTCTGTGAGGACTCCTCTTCAACCAAGAACAAGGTCTTTATTTCAGCTTGGGTGACTAGTCCACCAGTCTACTTTCTTAGGCCATAACCAGAAAAAAAAGCAAAGAGGGAGAGAAGTGCTATTTTCTGGAACATAGGAAATTTCAAGTGAAGAGGCCTAGTGTAACATTGTAACGTGGTAGGCCAAGGCGTCACACCTGAGTGAGGCGCTGTTATTCGATCGCCATTTGGCAAAACGTGGAGGTGCTGATATCTGCACTGCTCAGTTTCAGGTGAGAAGGCTCAGCAGCGGAGGGGGAGTATGGGATCACTCGATAGCGGTATGTCGATATCGTTCCAATCGATGTCCACCAGCACAGTCAGCCACGAATCGTCGCCGCAAAGCAGCAAAGCAGGTCCCAAAGTCGTTCATCAGCAATCGTTTCTCGGTGGGCTTTTTACCAAGCGCGAACGGAAAGCGTCTCGAACAGAAGATCAAAATAATCCTTACAATAGTCGGAGCACTGAGGTTTAAAGTAAAGCAATTCAACGAAGATTTTTCTATTTCAATAATAGGAAAATTAGCTAACCTATTAATTAACGAATGTTCACGATGTCCTGCTATGAGGATAGCATAATATTAAGGTGTGTAACGTAATCCATGACAAACACAGTGCGTTTCACGCGCATGCCAACATTTTTGTACTCCGCATAAATATGCAGCGAAACCTACCGAAATGTATTCCAAAGCCAAAAGAATCCGACTCGACTACATTCCAGGATCCATAGAGGTTGGCAGAGAATCCTAGAGCTTGATCAGTCAACTTTCGAGAGCCCAGCCTGTTATTGAGCCAGTGGTTGCGATAATGAATTGTGAGTAGGAGCAGCCTGCACCTCTGTGCTTCATGGAATCTACTACCTACTAATTATTTTCCTAGCAAGAACCAATAATTAATTAATCAAATAGCCAGTCACTCAGGGCAAAAGTCTTATGGTGAATGTTAGTCAACTACATAATTGAGTACCTATATACAGCTTCACTTATAACAACTAAGGAAGGATTAATGTACCTAAAAAAAACAACTTACCAGTAGCTTTACGTCAATGATGATAAATGAAATGATAATACTAAATTAATAGCCTAACTGTATTATTCATTATTACCTATATTTTTTTCAAATATATATTTATCATATCAGAATCTAGTACCAGTGAACAATAATATTCGTAACCTAAACAAACAAACAAAATAATATATACTCTAATCATTTGTATTTAACATTTAAATCATAAGAGGAGTGTAAAGTAATATATTAATATTTAATACGACTAATTTAGTTACTGTTGTTATTTGAGGCATCATTTGTAATTTGTAATATACAATGATTACATAGGCAAAAAAGAAAAAAAGCAATTGAAAAAAGTCCCGATACTAAACTTAATTACTTTGTTTCCTTCTAAATTAAACATTCTATTGTCTGTCTATGAATGTTGCCCATCTTGTACCTCTTTTTGGAAACATTTTTCTTCAAGTTCTTATCTCTAAATATGTAACATGTCCTACATCTTTTTAAATGGTGTTACCAATTATTTAATGTGTTATGCAACCCAATGTTGGGAGCATGCTATTATTGGTTCACTAGTACTTTTTAACTTATTGTGTTGGATGCAGATTTTTGAGAGTTATGAAACATAAATACTTTTATGGCTTTTGTGATCAAATGAATGGATAGTCTCTAATGTCAGTATTTCCACTTGTTAGGGGAAATAATGTCATTGGTATTGGTATTGGTAACTTCCTATAATGATTATGTAAGGTCAAGCATGGCATGGCGTGGTGTCAGCATGGCATGAAGCCATTTGAAGCACGATTTTTTTGGTAAATGTCTCCAGTTCTTCAGCATTTATGTCGAGGAAGTTCCCTTGAGTACAGTTTGTAGGTTGGAATGTCCAGAGTAAACTGGCTGGGCAAGGAACCTTTGTAAAACCAACTAGCTCAGCTCTGCATATTGCATTTATATACAACCTATGGTTTGAAATTTAAAGAGTGATAATGTATCCTGTGATTTATAATTTAAAACCTTTTCAGAAAAGTAAAACAAAATTGATTTTGCTTGTACACTGAGCAGATAAAATGATAATGTCTTTGTCGCTTCGGCAATCGCCAATTAAGCTTCTCCGCAGAAGATCTGTATTTCACATTCTTACTAGCAATCTATGAATTCAGGCTTCAAAACCTGTACACTTCAATTGAATTTTCAAAGGTCACAAAGTAGTATTGCTCTGGACCACCTCTATTTTTCATTAATTGTTTTGCAAGAACTTGGGGAAGCGGGATTTCTTAATGGACTAATGATTTGTTTTGATTAATAATGGAACACAATGAAATATTTTTTTATTCAAAATATCAAATCCCTCAAATCGAATTGTTTTTATACCGTTAAAAATACAAATAATGCTGTTTATTAGCAATGAAGAAAATCGCGCAGTATTTGTTCTGTCCATGTAACAATGTAAATTGTCCCGTCATGCTCATCGCCCAATAAAGATGCAAAATTATGAGACGTAATAAGTTTAAAGGTTAATTTGCAATCAAAACTTGATATCTATTTGTTTTAATCACCCAATGTTAAGTAAGTAGAAAATGAAAGTTCGGAATGCACAGGCTTGGCCGGAAACTAGGCTGGGATTCAGAAAACCCCAGCAAAAAAAAGATAGCTATCCCGTGGTAGTGCCGGGTCGACCTGCCCCATGCCCTGTCCATCTTTTTGATTAGCGAAAATATTACGCTCATCTACAACACGATTATATTGCGTGTACGCATAGCCTAGGGGGCTTATATGATCAATTTACAATGTTCGGCGCTAGTGATCATGCAACAATATATTCCGTGACCGTCGTCTGCCAGTTTAAGTTATCCAGGATCGAAACAACATCTTGTATCCATAGGCTTGACTTCGGTGGAATAGTGCGCATTGTCTCTGCTTTCCAATGGCGACGTCCGGGTTCGATTCCCGGCTATACTGTGTCCCTTTTATACCAACGATCTTAAGCTAGATCCTCGTTGGTTTTTGGGCCACGAATTTATTTATTTATTTATTTAATTATTTTTCGTCATTTTTACATTCATTTTAAGCTGGGTCCGTTAAGGAATCAAATCTGAACTGAAAGGAACTCTTTTAATACAGCCTCCATATAGTCAAAAAATCGATCTGTTATGAAAAATACACGGTGCCAACGAGACGAGTGCGTGGTCCAGTGTAAATTGCGTTGCGTTCTGCCGTTCGGACGTGGTGGTGCGATGTATCGGGTTCGCACCCTGTTACAGGTGAAGATTTTTGACAATGTCGGGCTCTAACACAGAACTGTCATCTCGCAGACAGGGCATCAGCTCGCCAGAAGCGCAAGTTGGCTTTATGCAAAGCGCTAACGTGCTCACCATGTGCAATGAGTATAGATAATGCAGAAACCTTAAACATAGACGGCATGGCGTGGTTGTGACCGCCCGTGCCTGGTAATTTAACGGCATGGATACGAATTCCAAAGGTTGAGCTTTCTGGCCATATGATTATTTCCTTAACGAACTGCGATATCACAGTAGTGTACGAAAATTTAGGAAAAATATACCAAGTCACAGATTAGTTCGTTTTTTTGCTACCAGGTAGCGCTGTGATCAATTATGGGCTCACTCCATGGTCGTTCTTAACAAACGTTTTGCTTAAGCTCAGCACAATTGCTTAGGGTGCTAGGGTGGGACGAATGTGCGCCAGCAATAATCCCAGCGAAGGTCGCGAAGCGACCGAGCAACTAACTTACATCGTTCGCCCAAATTAAATAAGACGCCCAAATTAAATAAAAAAAGATTTCGCCTCATTCTACCTCGACGTGACTCGAACCCAGTATCTTAATGACATGAAACTGCAGTATGCAGTCCGGTTGCCAGGTACGCAGTGATTTTTGAGTATATGATTTTCACTTTACGCAGCACTTCTCGTGCTGATTAAAATATCCAGAGCAAAGCTAAAAAGCCACCCGGTTGCGAACGCATCACCCTTGTACTAAGGATCAAGCGACTCACACCACCCGGCCATTCGAGTGGTATGGTAGATGATGATATCTTAACTTATATATATTGAAAGATCTTTACAATGGTAAAAATTTGGAGGCTGCCGAACTCGAACCAGGTTCATATGATTATTCGCTCGGTGTAGAAGCGAGTTTACCACGGGTCCACCCCGACGCATACATACTACGTACACTTTATTCAATTGTGAATGAATCAATTAATCAGTTTATTTTTATTTAAACAACGCCGAAATTTTTCGACAGATCGCTCCCAAGACTAAATGTGCCAATTTTAAGAGTTGATTTCGAAAACCCTGTGATAAAGCACAACTATCAGTGTGGAAATCACATAAATCGTGACAACATGATCCAGCTTCTTATAAAATCACGGAGTGGCAACGCGACACATTCAATTCGGCTTAAGACCCTCTCCAACCACCGAAAAACCACGGAAATTGACAAGTGCCGGGTTTGCGGCAAATACCGCCTATGAATTTACTTTCCGATTTATAATCAATATTTTACGGTTGTTTGATTTGATCATTAAAAAGTGCTTGTGGCATCCCTCGACTGCTGCGCACTTAAAAATAAGTAAAGGTCTTGCAGGTATTCGACCCCAGGACCTTCATGTCAAAGGATTTGACACAATCGTTAACAATTATATCACCCTGCTGGACGTTCTTTCCTATAAATTATACTTATTGCTGTTGATAAAATACATCGATACTAAATTTTGCTCAACAATATTTATCTTAAGGCCCTAAGTTAGAATTAAATCATACAAAACCGAAAATGCGATATTGCGCGTCGATGATTATGTGAAATGCGTAGCACGAATACTGAATAGACGGGGAGGGAGCTGCCTGCAGGGTAATTTATGCATCCGCTGCGCTGCGAATGAGCTTGTCTAATACAGTTAGTAGGCGATTTTCCTAATTTTTGGAGCATCCTTAAGGTAAACCTTTTTGATTCATTTAGAATATCTAGTGATCCGGCAACGATTAACCAAATACCGAATGAAAAATTGGCAAAAAATTGTTCTCTCTACATCTTTATTACATTATTATACTCTTAGTCCAGGAGTAATAGCGCTTTTCAGGGCCATACCTAGACATAAGTCGTGTCAAGCTGAATTTTTCAGGATATGTTCAGGACACCTTCCTGAACATTGGCCTAGAGATCAATAAAAATCAACCCATGGCGTCATTGCTTTTTACCCCTATTTAAGGGTAGTTTTTCACAAAAACATGATTTTTGGCGAAGATAAGGGAGGTATCAAAAATGTTTCAACGGCAAAGTTGTAGCTTGTTAAATTACGCATCTATCAATCCCAAACACATTGCAAATCGATTAAGGGGTGTCCAAGATAGAGCGGTCCCAAGATGGCACATATTTTTCATTTTTAATATTTGGCCTAAATGTTCGATTTTAATTAGCGTATTGCGAGTTATTTCGTTGGAAAAAAAATATGCAGCAATGCATTTATGTATCAGCATACAATTGCGCCGGGTTCCAAAATGGTTACACTTCAAATAATTCACTAGAGTACCTATCTAAAACCGTTACGATAAAGTAGCTACCTAGCTACACGCAATTGTTCACAGCATTTTCATGGTTCGGTCATACATCTATTATTTCTTGTCAGTTGGTTTCATTTTGTTACCTGTCAGTATAACTCTGGGTCGTCAAGGTCGTCCTCTGCGAGTAGAAGGGCGTTGTTGCAGGTCGCACCGTTGCACTGGCTGCACATATGAGAGCAACGCAGGCCAGCTCGCACACAGTTGCACTTTCCACTGCACGAAGTCTTGCAATTGCAGCTCACTACATTTAACAACTCATCGGGAGCTGGCATTCGCAGAGTTGGTATCGGATACAGTTGGCCACTTTCAAGTTTCCATCCCCATGGGTAGCTGGAAGCTCGTTCCCTCGCCACTGCTGCACTTGGTGGTAGACGCAGAGGGAGTGTTGGCGCGCTGCCTGCAGCTGTTGTTGGTGGAAGGGTAGCCAGATCGAAGTTGGAGCTCAAAGCTTGCTTAGCCACCGTCTTCTTGTAAGCTTTAAATCGCAGAGCATCGAGAGAAGTGGAGGTGGACACACCATAAAGTGCAAGAAGAAACTCCTCCCCCGCAGCAGCGATCTCTTCTAGGTCAGCATCAGCGGAGTTATACACCGTCAGCGTGTCGCGCAAAATTTCCTTCCGAGACAAGATCTTGAGAGCCTTTTTCACCGTCGACGTCAAGTACTTGAGGCGACATTTCGGCAATCAAGCGATGGTCGTGTTCGATGGCTACCAGTGCGATGCCAGCAGCACGAAGGTCGCCTAACAGAGGCGTCGGGGCGCCAGCAGGACTTCTGCTGACATCGCGTTCACCAACGACATGCTAAAAACCACCGCGCAAGCCGGCTTCTTGGCCAACGCTTTCAATAAGACGCGCTTTATCAACAGACTAACATCCGTCTTGCGCGCAGTGACCGTTGTGGTGCATCAGGCGGTTGCAGATGCTGACACTCTGATCGTCAACACTGCCATCCAAGAAACAAGTGCCGGACGCCGCGTGGCAATAGTCGGAACGGATACCGTCCTCCTCGTGTTGGCAGTGGCGCTGGCAGAATCAACAACTGACATCACTTTGTTCAAGCCTGGCTCTGCCAAAATCGCCGCTAAGGCATACAGCTCGCAATTGCTGCAAGAAGCGTTGGGTGCAGACCACGAGCATATTCTCTTTCTTCATGCCATCTCAGGATGCGACACCACATCGGCGTTGTTTCTTCAGGGGAAGAAAAAGGCTCTCAAGATCTTGTCTCGGAAGGAAATTTTGCGCGACACGCTGACGGTGTATAACTCCGCTGATGCTGACCTAGAAGAGATCGCTGCTGCGGGGGAGGAGTTTCTTCTTGCACTTTATGGTGTGTCCACCTCCACTTCTCTCGATGCTCTGCGATTTAAAGCTTACAAGAAGACGGTGGCTAAGCAAGCTTTGAGCTCCAACTTCGATCTGGCTACCCTTCCACCAACAACAGCTGCAGGCAGCGCGCCAACACTCCCTCTGCGTCTACCACCAAGTGCAGCAGTGGCGAGGGAACGAGCTTCCAGCTACCCATGGGGATGGAAACTTGAAAGTGGCCAACTGTATCCGATACCAACTCTGCGAATGCCAGCTCCCGATGAGTTGTTAAATGTAGTGAGCTGCAATTGCAAGACTTCGTGCAGTGGAAAGTGCAACTGTGTGCGAGCTGGCCTGCGTTGCTCTCATATGTGCAGCCAGTGCAACGGTGCGACCTGCAACAACGCCCTTCTACTCGCAGAGGACGACCTTGACGACCCAGAGTTATACTGACAGGTAACAAAATGAAACCAACTGACAAGTAATAATAGATGTATGACCGAACCATGAAAATGCTATAAGGTAACTACTTTATCGTAAAGGTCTTAGATAGGTACTCTAGGGAATTATTTGAAGTGTAACCATTTTGGAACCCGATGAAATTGTATGCTAATACATAAATGCATTGCTGCATATTTTTTTTCCAACGAAATAACTCGCAATACGCTAATTAAAATCGAACATTAAGGCCAAATATTAAAAATGAAAAATATGTGCCATCTTGGGACCGCTCTATCATGGACACCCCTTAATCGATTTGCAATGTGTTTGGAATTGATAGATGCGTAATTTAATAAGCTTTAACTTTGCCGTTGAAACATTTTTGATACCTCCCTTATCTTCGCCAAAAATCATGTTTTTGTGAAAAACTACCCCTAAATAGGGGTAGAAAGCAATGACGCCATGGTTTGATTTTTATTGAACTCTAGGCCAATGTTCAGGAAGGTGTCCTGAACATATCCTGAAAAATTCAGCTTGACACGACTTATGTCTAGGTCAAACCTTAAAACTCCTGGACTATCTGTATATCACTTACATTTGATATGCTTTGTTTCTTTTTCGTGTTTCAGTTGGACTTTGATGACATCACAGTGTAAAGTGTACCACAAGGTCTTCGATAGATCGTTATTCAACAAGAAGCATTCAGACGAAGATTAACAGAAACTAAATGGTGCCGGACTGTCCGATCTCGGGAGCAAGTTGAATTCAGCGCTAGAGAATTGGAAGAATTACAATGATTTTTTAACAAAATTTCCTGTCTTTAAAAAAACATACCCAACATACATAATATATTTTTAAAGTATCTTACATTTACCATTTGGTCTCATTTCTAATCCGGTGCGGTGGCTATGAATCTCTGCTGCTAGTTTCTTTCGATTTTGAAGCTGAAAATAGCTTTCATTTACCAGTCCGGAACAGATGCTCATTAATTAAGCAGTTGTGTGGCAGTTCTAACCATTTGTTCGATTTTGAAGCATTATGAAATCTGAAGCGGTCTCATAACAATTCCTCTGAAAATACAAGATGAAACCTGTAATGACCCGAATTTGAGGCAGAGCAACCCTGTTTGAGCGCAAATATTACGCTCATCCACAACGCGATTATATGAGTGTTCGCAGAGCCTAGTTGTAAAAAATTCAGTGGATCATAATAATAATAATATTTCCAAATGTAAAATGGGTCAAGGGGTGGAATGATCCACCTAAATCTAGGGCCTCAGGATAGTTGAAAAAAATTCTGACCCGCGATGCAAAGTCTTGTGTCGATCAGACGTTTATACTTTGTTCACAACTAAACCTTGAATTTGGGACTTTCTGTGGTTTTTTAAACGAAAAACACGATTTTTCTTTCTTCTCTGGTTGTTTTATTTTCCATCAGATCTCAAGTACGGAGTACTTGGTACGGGTCGGAGTACTCTTCCTTTACACACTGATTATTTTTTCAAAAATATAGATATAATGGCATGAAAAGGCATATAATGGGCAATATATGGCATATAATGGGCATGAAAAGGGTTTACGTGGACCTCTGCATTTTCGGCTTAAAATTTCGGGCTATGAGGTCTGTTAATCCTTGAAGAATATTTATAACAAAGTACACTTTAATTTTAGTTAGCTACACCTAGAGGCTGAAATTCCACAAGATTGTAAGTATATTGGCCGTGTCCGTGGCTTGCCTATGCAAAAAAAAATACCACTGTAGTGATTGGCTACGCATAGATAACAGACACGGCCGATTTTGTTTCTACCAAGATTCAAACTACAGGTATTCTGAGCAAATGTATGCTGCAGCACATTAGTTTCACATGCACTAAAAATTGCCATTCCCATTACAATTAGCACCCCCCCCCCCTCCCCCACCCACACAAGGTTGACGTGTTGCCCCCCCCCCCCCCCCCCTAATTTGAGACCCTGCGCACGCCGATGGAAGAATGAAAATTCAACCAGATATTGAGTGGCATAGGTTTTTTTAAACTAAATATTAGCATGATGTAATTCAAGCGGGTATATTTGCCTCAAATTACCTTGTGGCCAACAAATTATTAATAATTCATTATTTTCAGAAATCGATATGTTGTCTCGTTCATCAGAATCTCATTCATGAACGGATATCACTTTACTCAACAAAATGATCACACATTATTGATTTGTGATGTTCTTTATTCAGAGTAAGCATACTGTACGGGGGTTATGCTTTAGTGGTATAATATGAGTTTCGTAGATTAAGGGGGTCAGTCTTTACTTTATTTTAATTTAGTGGTTCAAAAGCAAACCAAGTTTCAAAACACCAGATTTAATAATTCCTGCACTTAATAATTTTGCGTTAAGTAATGGCTAGGTTGGTCTCAGGATCATTATGATAAAGCTACATTTCTCGGTCGAGGATCGTATTGTAGGTATCAACGGGATAAATAACATCCGTCTCTTCTTCAATTTCCTCGTCGCTCTCGAGCCAGTCAGAGATGGTCTTCTGCAGCCAGCCAATGCTACACAGCCTCGGCCGCGGCGTCTTCTCCACTGCAGCCTCTGCAGCCTCTTTGCTGTGCTTCTCATCTACACCAACGCTTTTCTTCCCCTGGACCACCCGTTTCAGTCTCGACCACGACAGCCTGCTTGGCCTTCGCCCTTCGATATTCAGATAGTCAGCATTCTTCTCATCTGCATGCTTGCCCGCGAGGTGAGAGGACCCGGCTACTTGGGCTTCAGCACCACTAGTCTTCGTAGATGTGGAAGCCATCCGTGTGGATCCGTAAGCCGATCCCAAGAAAAATTTATTCTTGGCGATATCCCACTTGGAGAGCTTCGCCATCTTATCAACGTCTAGGACGGTGAAATTCATCTTGGACGACGATTTTCTTGGAAACGGTGCAGACTTTCCGAAAGCATGGATGCTGGGACGGACAGTTAATGCTAGTCCGCTATGATCGGATCTGTTCTCCTCATCATTCATTTCCGATTTGTTCCCCAAATGTGCTTTCTTATTTACGGTCTCGAGTGGTTGACCAAGACCAGAGAGGCTGAGTCCAGCAGGATTTTGATCAGATGCGTTTCCCTGCTCGGTTTTCTTTGTCGACATTACGGTAGCTGTTTAAAAGTGTTTGTGTTAGTGAATACAATCATATTCAACCTAATTTTGTATAAATTTTCTTTCGATTTACTTACGTTTTGTGAAAATACACAATAAAATTGTTATATAAAAAATGTTCGCTGACTTCGAGCAACTTCTAAGAAGGCAGAACATGAAACAGTGGACGTTCGGTAAGAGACACGAGCCCCCTTGATACTGATGTTGATGAGACGCGGGAACGACCGTGGACCAATTGTTTGGGTCCATTGTTGACATTCATGCCGAGTACCGACTGGCAATTGCCCGCGATCGCGATTCCAACGTTTCTAGAATTGACTTTGCAACAATCGACTGAATAAATCCTCTCCCCCCAACCCCCTCAAGCCGATTTCGAGGGCTAGAATGCGTTTAACACACTCGTCACTCGTCATCTCATCAGTCTGCCTTGAGGTTTCCTGCCGAGAAGAGCTGTTTCGCTAGTGGAATCATTGTGGTGTTTCTGTGTGTTCATTGTGAATATTTCTCGGCGAATGATGAATGTTTCGGCGACCAGTGTTTCCAGGAAGAGTGTGCTTTTCGTATCGCTCAACGAAGGTGGCGAACCCCTGCAACTGGCCGTGGAGGAAGACGGATCCTTGCTTCGCACTACGCTCGCTGCCCGATTCCGCGAAGCAACTCGTTTGAGATTCCGAGACGTTGACACCGACACTGTCCGCGGGCTACGCTTCGCGGGGGACCGCTTCCATCCCCCGGCTGGAGGTTGGAAGAAGTGCATTCACTTCTGCGGAGGATTGACGAAAGTAATGCAACGTACGTCGTACGTTGGTGATGGAATCACTCTGAAACATTGTCCAACAAAGTTCTGTCGTCGTCCGAGCGATATCAAGTTATCCGGAATCAGTGCAGGAACGACCACGGAACACGTGCGAGATGTGTTCGCGAAATTTGGATCAATCGCGTATATAAAAATCGAACGAGGGAAGGACGAATTGGACAATGGATTCGCGTACATTCGTTACAACACTCGACAGGCTTACAAGAAGGTAACCGGTGCTTCTTCCTACGTGCACCTAGTCAACGGCCAACTGTGTCCAGTGGAAATGCGAAGAACCGTAAGAAACTTACCGATGGGACAGAAAGAACTTGATTGCAAGATCTTTGTGGGTGGATTAAGTTACGGAACAAAGCCAATGGACTTACACGCCTATTTCGCAAAATTTGGAGAAGTAAACTTCGCGTACATTCCACCGAATTTGACAAACCCTTACGGCTTCGTGACATTCAGGCAGCAAAGTGACGCCCACAATTTGATGTGCATGAAAACTGTACACGTAGTAAACGGAAAAGTAGTTTACCTAAATCCCGCGCACGATTCTATCTGGCCGAGATAAACGCACTTATCATGCTTATCTGATACTTTAAATTTCCCTCAATTCACTCATATCGCCATAAGTTAACTCATATCAAATTCAGTTCACTCATATTGCCATCAGTTCACTCATGTCGCCATCAGATGTCGCCATCAGTTCACTCATGTCGCCATCAGTTCACTCACGTCGCCATCAGTTCACTCATATTGCCATCAGTTCACTCACGTCGCCATCAGTTCACTCATATTGCCATCAGTTCACTCATGTCGCCATCAGTTCACTCATGTCGCCATCAGTTCACTCACGTCGCCATCAGTTCACTCATGTCGCCATCAGTTCACTCATATTGCCATCAGTTCACTCATGTCGCCATCAGATGTCGCCATCAGTTCACTCATGTCGCCATCAGTTCACTCATATTGCCATCAGTTCACTCATGTCGCCATCAGTTCACTCACGTCGCCATCAGTTCACTCATATTGCCATCAGTTCACTCATGTCGCCATCAGTTCACTCATGTCGCCATCAGTTCACTCATATTGCCATCAGTTCACTCATGTCGCCATCAGTTCACTCATGTCGCCATCAGTTCACTCATATTGCCATCAGTTCACTCATGTCGCCATCAGTTCACTCATGTCGCCATCAGTTCACTCATATTGCCATAATTTTAATCAGGGCATTTTTTTCTATTATTATTACATTTTCATTGTCAATTACATCTTTTACTTACACCCACCATGTTTTCGAGACTAATCTGCCTTCTTCTAAAATTGTAGAAGTTGTAAAATGTAAAAATCCCATTCTAAGATTACCATGGGAGGAGTTTTAAATAATGCAAAAAACAAGTTTGTTTATTTAACCTAACAATAAAACGTTCTTAAGAAGCAACTTGGATCTGCTTATAATTTTTGAAAACTCTTGAGCTGCAGTTTATATTTCAAATGATTACCGCTCATCCTAAAGAGCGTAATTTTCTCAATATTCATTTTTCATGTAGTTACATTAGTAATTAATTTTCCTAAAAACTTTGTAAGATTGTTATTATTATTGTGACTGGTAGAGGGAAAGACATTACATCTGCCAGACTGTTCATGTTTCACTCACTTTAAAAATCCAAATTCCTAATGATTTAGATTGAGGAAAATCGTTGATATTGCGCTTTTTTAGAGAAGGATGAGTAGAAACTCCAAGAGCAGAGACTGTGTTGATCCAATAATTATAACAGGAAATCTTTCCATGCTCGAGCATGCACTCTAAACGTTCTTGTGGGGTATTTTCTTCTTGCTGTTGCATCCTTTCCTGGTAAATCAGGTAATGACATATTAATTCGGCATTCAAAGTGCATTCACATTATCAAGGTACGATTCGTATCTAAGACCAAATTTACTTTATTTATTTTTAAACAATTGGTATAAATATTAGGTTTATTTCCAATCATCGTTAGCCTGGCCATTGAGACTCTGATGTTTGAAATGTGTCTATAATTTTCAATGCTTCTTCAGTCTTGCTAGAAAATTGACATAAAAGCGTTCACATTTACCACTAAGTAAACCAAGATGGAAGAAAACCACAAATAGCTAAAAAATCTCATTCACTACGACCATCAAATTCTCCCTAAAATTCGTAGTCACTTCTCTCTTGCACTGAGGGCAACAGTGGAGGTTAGTTGGTTGGCCGTGTACTTTTGATTCTTATCGTGATTGTAACTTTGACAGCGTTGGTCGCAGACTCTGCTCGTTGGTTAATTATTTCCATCGATTCACTTTTTTCCAGCTTTTATTTGAAATGATAATATGTGTATCTTTAAACTGAAGACAGGAGTCATGAAAATTTATACCGTGGCAGCTTTTGGATTCAAATTTTTGGTGCTGTCAAATTGTCATTGCTTTTATTCCTGATAGTGAGATAAATCTTATTTTATCTCCAAAGATGATGGAAATTGGCATCTTCAAATTATTACTACATTTTAACCGCCAAGCGACTTAAATGAGACCCGAAGTACACTGAAGGCAAAAGCCGGAGGTACCCGAGGTATGTTGAAAATGGAAGTGGTGGGAGTGGCCATCTTTCATGGATTGCGTTTGAAAGCAGATGTGCTGTCGCATTTATATTTTTAATGAAAGGTTGTTGTTTGTATGACCTGACTCAAACCACACATCTTGAAACAGAGTTGAAATTAAAACGAGTTTTTCATATTTTAACGATGAATAATATTCGTAGTTACCTTAATATAACTGCAGCAATATTGAGAACTAGCACAGCCCCTAACCAAACATTTCCAGGGATTGCAGAAAGAATAAACCAACTCTCAGTCGGACTGTATTTTTCAAGGAAGAATATCCACACAAGTTCGAACAGAAACGCATTTACAGACAATGGATCGCCAAAACAATGGCTCAGCCACAATAAGAAGATTTTCCCGCCACAGTCACCAGAGGAAGAGAGAAGGCCAGCGGTCAGTTATGTTCGATTTTATCGCAAACAGCGTAATATGTAAAATCCTGGTTGCAATGACAGCTTCTGAGATTTGAATTTTAGTTAAAAAAAGTATTCAAATATCACCTGCGTAAGGACCTTTCCTGCATTTAGTGTGACAGCGAGTTCTTTGCATTACGTTTGGATCGCGGTTAGTTTTCTAAGCCTGTACGCTAGGAACCACTGAAATGTTTGAAAATTTTAATATACCTAACAAGACAAATATCCTTTCAGTATTGTGGTAATTGGAAGCCCGTTTGATTAGCTTCAAAGGTCTTATTTTCTTAAATTGTGGGAAAAAACCACATACATTAAAAGCAATTTAATATCTAATAATCTATAAACTGAACACACCACGATGACCACAGTGAATAGTTTAATGGGGTCATATTTCCAATTATTATTCCCAACTGTCAATAATGTGTAACATAGGCTATATTGGCTTAGGATATGCATCAGTATTAAATGCAATTTCTACCATAATTGGGATAAATTAATTTACAACCATGTTAATTTACCACCCTTTTATGATATTTAAAATAACCGGCTTGTGAACAATTGTTTGCTTTACAGTTCGTCTGCCACATGAAATCTAACATCAAATACAGTCCGTGGAAGATGTGGTACATAGCCACTTTGGTGCGAGGAATGACGGTGGATGAAGCAGTTAAGCAACTCAGTTTCATTTTGAAGAGAGGTGCTGAACATGCTAAGGACACAATCTTAGAAGCTCAAGAATTAGCTGTCAAGAAGCATTATGTAGAGTACAAAAGCAATCTTTGGATAGGTAAGCATATCCATTACTTAATGGGGTTGACTATGAGAATGTGCTGCCAATGTAAACTGGGGATACATTTAAAAACACTCTTGACAAAAAATAGCATTTCTTGAATGCAGAAAAGTAAAGGCATTTGGGCACACAATATATTATACTGTATTGCATATGTCTCATAGTTTTTGATTTTGTCATCGTAACTTGCAATGCTGAATGCAACAATTATTTTGTTTGTTACAGCCGAGTCGTTTGTTGGAAAAGGCAAAGTGATCAAGGGTGTCCGAAGGCATGCTAGGTCGAGAGTGGGAAAAGTAGAATACATGCACTGCCATTACTTTGTGCGTCTAGAAGAAGGCAAGCCTCCGAAAAATTATTATGCAACGGCACCAAAGACTGGAGAACAAATGCTGGAAACATGGATGGATCAAATGAGAAGTAGAAAGATAACCAGCTCACTTTAGGGTAAATTTTCACGCAACACCAGTTAGTGGTATTTTGTGATTCCTAACACTCCTGCTCTGTATGAACATTGATGTGTTGAGATGTGCTTCTCTGTATATCTATATCATTTTTGTTATCACTGTATCATGCTTTGATAGATATCTATAGATTAAACAAATGTTGGTACATCGATTGTTGCAACAGTACTTTTAATAAATAGATTGCTGAGAAAATAATGGCCTGTTATAATTTTTCATCACCCTTGGATTGCGAAATTATGAAGAAAAACTTTCTCTAGGCGTCGCGACGCCCCGATCTGGCGAAGTATTGCGGCCTACAAGGTTATTCGAGAATGGCGCCGTTTCGTAGCGTTGGCGCCCTCTTTCATACGATCGTATCAACGCGCATGCCTGACCTTCTTGAAGGTGACCAGATTGACGGCTGGTTGCTATAATTTGCCAAAGTATTTAATTCAATCTGGAGTCACTGGGAAGCTGTCGAGTATAGATTTCATCCAGAATGTCGGCTTTGCAATCCGATATCGAGAAGAGGAAGCAGATTAGTGTACGCGGAATCGCTGGAGTTGAGAATGTTACTACCATCAAGAAGACGTTCAATCGACATCTGCATTATACGTTGGTCAAGGATCGTAACGTTGCTACACCTAGGGATTATTATTTCGCATTAGCACACTGTGTGAAAGATAATTTAGTTTCGCGATGGATTCGTACGCAGCAATACTACTACGAGAAGGATCCGAAGGTGAGTTTGTACAAAATTACTCACTCAATCAGTCACAAATCCGTTGTTCCTCAAAACATTTTTGAACCAGTTTTTCACTGCTTGTAATTCTGTTCGTATTTGTTTATGCTTTCCAACTTAATATGTCAATGAATGTATCATAGTTCCACTCAAGGGTGCATTAGTTACATGCTCTTTAAAAAGTCACAAGTTCTGTCACTTTCGACACGACACTCACATTTTTGTGACAGATACGGCAGTCAGAAAATTGAAATCGCCGCAAAGTATGCAACTTGTCTCTCACGCGTGTCCGTTGCACCGCCTAGTATCGTATATCCAACTTTGTTTTCTTGCTTTCACTTTCACTTACTCGAATGCTTTAATTACCACGCCTTAAGTCAGAGCATGGCACCAGGTTATATGTGCAGTTTCCAATCGAGATTGAAAATACGCCTTTGGCACTCGATAAGAGCTATATATCGTAGCTTGCCGAGTGCCAGTTTCTCCATCGACCACTACATACCTACATACGGCATAGTTAATTCACAGGATGCCTAACGTCCAGGCGCCAGCCACTGCTAATAATAATAGTTCAAATCTATGGTTCAAAAACCTTATTATTTATGAGTGAAGTCGATATTGTCCTCAAATGACCTCTGCTGCTTATTATTAAACTGATCGGGATACACCCTCACAATCTCAAACTACTAGGTATTTTATAGGTAGGTACCAATTGGTATCTAGTACATTTAATCACGTCCTTGATAGCTGTTATTCAACTTTGAGGGTGTAATTATATGGATAATTTGTAACTGCTATCTTGAAATCTTATAAATGCTACTAACTAGGTAATTGTGTCACTTCTTTCGCAATCGCTTTTACCAACTGAAATATAATAATAGGGTGTGGTATCTATTGTGCACTCTAGAATGCAGTTCAGAGGTTATGACTTTTGCTTGGGATTATCAAAAACAATTTAAAAAATTGGAATAATGTATGGAATTCAGTCATTCACATTATTACTGAAGCATGTAAATTGCTGATAAAATGTGAAGGTCAAAAGGTCAAATGAAGATGATCAGATATTAACAACTTTAATCAGAATGTAGTAATGCCTTATTTGCTAGGGAATGAAGTATGCATGATCACAGATATTTTTTATTGAGATTATGTAAGATTATATTATCTAGTTTAGAAGTAAAAATTTCAGTAACAAACATAGGTCAAAAGGTCAGCTCCTCATTTTGAACCTTATTGACTTCTGTATTATGTACCTTGATGTGTAGCAAATATTAATTGCAATTGATGCAATGCTTGAGAAAAACCGTTCATGATTATGGAGATGATAAAAATGATAATTATCTATAATCCTTTCAACTGAATATTAATAGATCAAATTACTTGTTATGTATTTAATATATAGTGTTTTTAAGGAGTTTTTATTCACCAATTTTATTTTAATGGCAAGTTAGTGCAAGACTGTGTCCTAAAAAGCTCTTATTCAACTTTCAAATTAGTTATAATATGATGAGAAATATTTTAAAAATAATTAATGTTAGTGAAGTAACTAATCCTACTATTCAATCTATTGAATTAAGTTTTGAAGAACCCCAGAATGAATACATTTCGTTGCTGTTCATATTCTGTTTACAATTACATAAGGTGTTAGTGAATTTTCTTCAGAAAGGGGTAATTATGATATCTTTTTAGACCTTCAATATAATACCTATGCTTTAATTTTATGAAATTTTCAGCGCGTTTATTACTTATCACTCGAGTATTACATGGGCCGCTCTCTTCAGAACACCATGATCAATTTGGGTATCCAAAGTGCTTGCGATGAAGCCATGTACCAAGTAAGCACTTTCATGTACATAATTCACACTACCGAAAGGTGACAACTATCGAAACAAATCTATTGCATCCTGCGTGGAATGTATGCCTTGCATTTATAATGATGGATGATGTGGTGCTAGATTGGTCTGGACATAGAGGAGCTTGAGGATCTTGAAGAGGATGCTGGACTTGGTAATGGAGGATTGGGTCGCCTGGCTGCCTGTTTCCTCGACTCGATGGCCACCCTCGGCCTTGCTGCTTACGGATATGGAATTCGTTACGAGTACGGCATTTTCGCGCAGAAGATCAAGAACGGGGAGCAGACTGAGGAGCCTGACGATTGGCTCAGGTGAGATTTCCATTTGTGTTTCTTCAAATCCTTTTGCCAGTTTGTATTTACCTTTTCTCTTGGATAAATAGGTAAGCGCCAAGAAAGGCGTTTATGTTGTAAGATGGCCCTGACATGTCAATTCTAGAAACATACCTCAATTTTAAAACAGGTTCCAGATAAAATAATGAGCTAAGCATTTAATTAACTTTGCAATTAATTTGTCTAGGTTTGGAAACCCTTGGGAGAAGGCTCGCCCAGAGTTCATGTTGCCAGTAAACTTTTATGGGAAAGTGATTGATGTTAATGGCAAGAAGAAGTGGGTAGATACTCAGGTGATATTTGCGATGCCCTACGACAACCCCATCCCTGGGTACGGCAACAACGTCGTCAACACGCTCCGTCTTTGGTCGGCCAAGTCTCCGGTTGAGTTCAATCTCAAGTTCTGTGAGTGAACACTTCGAAATCGTATCAGACTGGAACCAAACTGTATGGGAATAGAAGTTACAATTTTGCGGTTCATTCTTGTGACATGAATGTTTATTTTTCCAGTCAACGATGGAGACTATATTCAGGCAGTTATTGATCGTAACATTGCAGAGAACATTTCTCGTGTTCTCTACCCCAACGATAACTTCTTTGAGGGAAAAGAATTACGCTTGAAACAGGAGTATTTCATGTGTGCTGCTACTCTTCAGGTAAGAAACAAATGAGTTCAAGAAGCTAATGCATTATGCATTTTCAATTAGTTTGGAAACTGGGAAAATCATATCAAACAAATTACCTTTTTTCAACGGATAGTTAAAAATAAGCAACTAGTACATGATTCCTTGATAAAGATAAGTGACTTTGAAACCTTTGGCCAAAAAAATGATGAATTTATACAAATGTGCAACTGTTAGTTTGACCGAGTTTCTCTCGTTGTTGCCAGGATATCATTCGCCGGTTCAAGTCATCCAAGTTTGGTGTTCGCGAAGCTGTGCGCACCTCGCTGGTTTCATTCCCCGAAAAGGTCGCAATCCAGCTGAACGACACCCACCCGTCGCTCGCCATCCCAGAGCTGATGCGGGTGTTGATCGATGTGGAAGGGCTCAGCTGGGACGATGTGAGTTTACCAACCATCCCATGTCCAAGCCTGTTTACTAGTTCCAACTTTAATTTAAAAGCTCCAAATCTACCTCTTAATTTGCCCAATTAGGGCCCAGATGTGCCCTCTTCGATCTCCAAAAAGATTGATGTCCGAAAGTCCTCCCCCGTCCGAGCAAAGGCAAGTGGCAGCCAGATTAAGTCCGCGTTTCCAATGCAAATTGTTTGTTCTGCGCACAGGCATGGTCTATAACGACCCGCACGTGCGCATACACCAACCACACGGTGCTGCCGGAAGCTTTGGAGCGTTGGCCGACCAGCCTGCTGGAGTCTATCCTGCCGCGGCACATGCAGATCATCTATCACATCAACCATCTGTTCATGGAGGAAGTGGCCAAGCAGTTCCCTGGGGATATGGAGCGCATGCGACGCATGTCGCTCATTGAAGAGGACGGTGACAAGCGCGTCAACATGGCTCATCTCTCCATCGTCGGATCGCACGCCGTCAATGGCGTCGCCTGGATTCATTCGGAGATCATCAAGAAAGACTTGTAGGTTGATTGGTTTGCACTGGTTGATTTGTGTAAAGAGCAAAGGGATGGAAGATAAACTTGTATTCAGAAACGTAATGAGGGGCTGTGATAGAAAACATACTAACAAGGTTTTGGTAGGGGAGTCATTCATGTCTTTCAAATGCACGTCTTGCACGAAAAATGTTAACACTTAGAATTATGCTCCAGGTTCAAGGACTTCTACGAAATGACTCCGGAGAAATTCCAGAACAAGACGAACGGAATCACTCCGCGTCGTTGGTTGCTCCTGTGCAACCCGTCTTTGTCTGATCTCATCGCAGAGGTAATTAATGATATGAATAGTACTTTGAAGTTTGATTAATACCATTTTTAGCAATATCACAGATCTCAAGTTTGAAATCATTTGGTGACCTCCTGGCAAGGAAAGTCCACATCACATTTTAGTAAGATTTTGCGGCATTTTGTAGAAAATCGGGGAGGAGTGGACAGTCCATTTGGATCAGTTGGCCAAGTTGAAGAAACTCGCTACCAACACTGGCTTCCAAGCGCAAGTGCTGAAAGTGAAGCAGGAGAACAAGATGAAGCTGTCACAGCAATTGGAAAAGGAGTACGGAGTGAAAATCAACGCTGCCTCCATGTTCGACATTCAGGTGAACAAACGATGAATGCTACTTGCTCTGAACTGTTTTCTGTTTCGTGCCCTTCAGTTAACCTTGTGCTTCTAGAAATCTCTTGGATTGCTCGTGGTCGTTACTTAAACATGTAAAAATTGTTTGTATGTTAAAATAAGCTAAGAATAGTCCAGGATCAAATTTACGCAAAAACATTTTCTCTTTAGAAAAACACCAGTCTAGACATATCATTAATGAGGTTGGTAAAACAGCACTTCTGCTGATGAAGTCATTGAGGTGTGGTTTTTTTTTCATATCATTCTATATAAAGATTGGTATAAAAATTGGAGAACTGCCCATTTGTACAGATGCTGACTCTTTTTTTATGTAGTAGTTACTTATTGGTTATTATTGGGACTGAATGTTAAAATCTTGAAATATTAGAGTACATTGGGTAATTTGGCAATGTTTGACAAACGGATTTGTGTTGCGACTCTAGGTGAAGCGTATTCACGAGTACAAGCGGCAACTGCTCAATTGCCTGCACATCATCACGATGTACAATCGCATCAAGCGCGATCCCAATGCCAACTTCACGCCACGAACTGTCATGATTGGAGGAAAGGTCGGTACCAAGGCTTGGCACCCCAAAGCCAGTTACTTCAAAAGGGCGTCAAAGTGACGATGCTTCCTATAAGAAATAAAAATGCCAAGTAGTAAAAAAAAGAGAAATTAGCAGTCTAAATTTGAAGATATTTTTCATAAGGATTTATAGTGAAACCTGATTCTACAGTCACAAATTATTACAGAGTGTAGTAGTAGGCATTTTTGCATGCATATTGATTATAGTTATCCACTCACATGTGAAAATGAAATATTGCCACAATGTGACAGCTCCTATACTACCACATATATTTACTGGCAACGTTTATTTTGTGCTTTTTACGACTACCGGGGTGACCTTCAATAATGGGACATCTTGTGCTGCGTAGGCTGCCCCCGGTTATCACACCGCCAAGAAGATCATCAAGCTCATCTGCGCTGTCGGGCAAGTGGTGAACAACGACCCGATTGTCGGAGACAAGCTCAAGGTGATCTACCTGGAGAACTACAGGGTGACGCTTGCCGAGAGGATCATGCCAGCGGCAGACCTTAGCGAGCAGATCTCTACCGCAGGCACGGAGGCTTCTGGCACAGGGAACATGAAGTTCATGGTGAGTCGAGAAGTACCTAGCGACAAACTAAGTGATGGCTATTATTTGCCGCTAAGCGATTGCGTTGAAATATCAATACTATCATCCGTTTGCTCCTAAGATTTATTTTTTGGCTCCCAACTAGTAATTCTAGACTTAACGACTAGATTTTTCGTCTTACTGATTCATGGTTAACTTATTTTTCAACTTGCATATAGCATTAGTATTTATAATTGCTATACTTGCTGCTAGCTTTATTTTTAAATAAATTATAAGTTATGGGAAAGTGTACCTCAAATCATGTACACCTCTGGACACTGAAAACCGTCCACCTGAAATTTTTACAAGTCCCAATTTCGTCTTGCTTGAAAATAGTATAGGTAGCCAGGTAGAGGCTGAGCACATGGCATATGAAACCACTTGCCTGGGAAGCTGCCTAATGTTGGAAAACCAGTTTTCTTATCAGTGGGGCTTTTAACAATTCATATGAACCTTGCATTGCGAATATTCGTTCACAAGAGTAGCCCACTTGGCATGATCGAGCTCCAGCATTTGTCACAGAGTTGCCGGTGAAGATTTAGACGGTTTGGACGAATTTCAATATCCTTGCTGTAACTTCACTACATTTTCTATTGATACATGTTAATAGTTAAAAAACATCTATTCAATGGTAAAAATACTAATAATGACAACCGTTTGAATTTCCTTCACTGCATTGTAATAATCGACGTAGTTTGTTATCTAATCTCCCGTACTTGATATAATACATCCGACCCGCCAGGACAAGGTAGCATCAAAAAGGTCGGGTCTCGGAGCCAACCATTGACTTGATCCAAAGATAAGATAAGCAATTAAAAGGAGAGAAAATTAAAACGTGCCTTGGAAACAAATTTTATCCAGAATACTGAGGAAGTGATGAGATAAACGTGTTTGCTGTAAAGAGAAGAGGCAGGAAGTTTTCGAATTATTTCTGCATCTTCAAAATTACGAGTTATAGGTCATTGGGGGGTGCTGAAATGGTGTGCAAGACTCACGAGATATCATATTTGTGAGCTTGGTCGATCCTCATTTCACTGGGCAGGCATTACTGATAAGGAAAACTGGTTTATCATAACGAGGTATAGGTTCAGAAAGCACATGGCATACAGCATGGTGTGTACCCGACTTACCTACACTATTTTTCAAGCCAACCTCCCTCGGAACTTGTATAAATTTCTAGTGGACGGTTTTCAGTGTCCAGGAGTGTACCTCACATATTTTTTTTTATTAAGTGCCACCTTCTTTTTATCATGTTTGATTAATATTTGGATATACACGTTTTTCGTAGTTTCTCAAGCGATTCGAATAATATTGATTGGTGGTTAAATCCTCGTCAAAGTTCCATGCCATTTGTGAAAGACCATTTAATTTTGCAAGTTGTCGGTTAAACTCGATGCTAAATTTGGTCGGTTGGTTGCAGCTGAACGGAGCATTGACGATCGGTACACTGGACGGAGCCAACGTGGAAATGGCGGAGGAAATGGGAAATGAGAACATCTTCATCTTCGGCATGACTGTGGAGGAAGTGGAGGAGCTGAAGCGGAAAGGCTACAACGCTTACGACTACTACAACTCTCTGCCAGAGCTCAAGCAGTGTGTCGACCAAATTTCGAGCGGATTCTTCAGCCCTGGCAACCCCAACGAATTCCAGGACTTGGCTGACATTCTTTTGAAATACGACCGGTTCTTCTTGTTTGCTGATTACGAGTCGTACATCAAGTGTCAAGACAAAGTCAGCAAGGTCTATCAGGTGAGCAGTCAATATTTCTGCCTTCATTTTCCGACGAGACTGTCTTTTCACGGAAGTTAATACCAATTCTCTAGTTATCCATTTAAGTATCCGTGATTCCGCCATTTAATCACGAGTGATATGCTCTAAATACTATTCCCCAAGTGAAATTAACGTTTTAATTTGCCTTCGGTTTTCGAACGAACAACCGTTTTTCGGTATCTCGGCTGCAATACTAAGCTGCAACAGTAATTTGTTACACATTCGATATTCCTTCTATTTTGTCCTGAATTCAGTAAGGTTGAACAAAGGGATCTTTTGTCAACACATGACTGCCATATTAACAATACCACAAATGGGACATCAGTTATGGAATCACATTGTTAGCATGTGTTAGCCTTTTGACAGATATTTTGATTGACATAAGTCAAATGCTAGGACAACACTGCCCTGAAATTTTAGCTGCAAGAACGTAAATTTCGGAAATAATATTGTCATTAAACGAAAAAATTAACCCCCTCGGGCATTGGTGCCATTGCCAAACGCGATTACAGTAATAGCGGACTTGAGACTTTGCGGTAGGTATTGAAGTATGCACTGCTACACAAACCATGAGCAAGTGTCTCTTTATTTTTTGCAGGATCCAAGCAAATGGGTAGAGATGGCGATTTACAACATTGCGTCGTCTGGCAAGTTCTCGAGCGACCGTACAATCGCCGAGTACGCTCGTGAGATCTGGGGGGTGGAGCCCAGCTGGGAGAAGTTGCCGGCGCCACATGAGCCCAAAGAGGAATCTCCCTCCAAGTAAACACCAGGTAGAAGCGAGCTGCATTTAGCAGACGCAGAGCATTAATCAATGTTACTAATGGCATTGGCTGGTCTATTTCAGAATTTAATGCCATATTATTACATAAAATATACTTTCTGTTAATGCTATCAGTACACGATTCTGCTAGTTGCCATGCAATAAATAAATGTTGTTATATTGATGTTATCTATACCTGCAAGATTAAAGAATGTAAGATGATGAGAAACTAACAAATAAAATATTGGTTTTAACAAAGTTAATAAATACTGGTTCCTTTTCTTATTTACCATCTACCTGAATTTTATTCATCACAACTGCCTATTTCCAATTCATAAAATCTGAAAGCTACTTGTAATTATCATCATCACAATAATATATTACATCAAATTATTCGTAGAGTAAAATATGATGTTATTACAAAGCGTATTATTTTAGCATTCCCTGAAATTGGCAAAGGCATATGTAGCAAAATGGCATACTTAGCAAAATTACCTTCCAAATATATTTTCTAGTCCTAGTCCTAATTTAATATTAAATAAGCACATTTGCCACTTACTATGCTACCCTAAGTTCAAACCCAGTAATTCATCCCTGGATTTTTTTGATGTCACACATCATCAATAAAAATAAACAATGTCAAATGCACTGCAATCTGGCATTGTTTGCATAATCTTATTTGATTTTACAGTTATCACCCCAACACAATATGGATTGTCATTTGAAACATGGAACATGAAACATGTAACATAAAACACAAACACAAAACAACACAAAACTTTCCCCTTTAAAAAAATATGAATATATAATGCTTATCAACATTATTTTGAACCTTATCTTAAATAATATCCTCTCAAATTATTTTTTACAAGCCTGGGGATTTTGATTTTCAATTCAGTTGTTTGATTACTGATGCAGGCCAACAGCATGCAATCACATAGAGTAAATGATGGACGCAATGATACAAACACACAAGAGCACACCGATAACCTGTAAAATCGGAGATTCGATACCTGCCGCAGATTTCCACCGAGATGCCAGCCTCGGTTTCAAGCAACAGTGGTAGAGCGTGAAATAAATGCTTCCGATAATGGCAGCCGATATAGCACCAATATAATAAACGTTGATCAGCAACATGCCCCAACGAGCTGTCAATGCAACAACTATCGCTCCTAAGCTCCGCCCTGCAACAACCAATAAATTATGTATATTTAATAAATTATTATATAAATTATTTATATTTTCGTCGAATAATAAGATCTAAGATTTGCAACAGACATCAATCTTAGGAAATAAAATGTACTTTGGTCACTTAGTATTCTCGAGATGGTAAAAAAATCTGGTGTTGACTTACCAATGCAGAAATGTGCAATGACTGCTATGGCCTGGCCAGTGGCAGTTAACTGAACAGGGACCAAATGTCGGATGTACAAGATTGATGTTGCCCAAGGCAGGCCAAGAGTCAACATTTGTAAGGCAGAAACAGGTAGTGTCCAATAAAGATTGCTGCCTGCAAACAAACCTAGAGAAAAAAATAAGATGGCATGTTATTTCTTGCTTTGA
Organism: Nemurella pictetii; assembly: GCA_921293315.2. Taxonomy (NCBI): domain Eukaryota; kingdom Metazoa; phylum Arthropoda; class Insecta; order Plecoptera; family Nemouridae; genus Nemurella; species Nemurella pictetii. The sequence goes on along the minus strand of OV121116.1, from coordinate 26,076,115 downwards.
GAACAAGCTGCACCGGTAAAGAATGATTGGCCTAATCCTGGACCGATAAATATTTTATGGATTTATGGATTTACCAATGTATCGAACGATGTATATGGCAAACGCTGCTATCAAGATGTTCGTATGGCCGCAGTAGGTAGTTATTTTCCCTGCATACCACAGAAGAAGTATTGCCGGTAGTGCACCAATAGCCAGTGACAAGCCAGTGAAATACGATGATCCTCCTAAATCTGAAAGATGCCTGAAAAGTAAATAAAAAATAATTAAAGGATTAAACAAGCTAAACTTATCTTACTTCAACAGCTAGCTTGCCACGATAGTGGAATGCAATGCGATGTGATGATGCTTACCATGGCAGGTAGCTGTCAAGTCCGGTGAACAGAGCCCCCAGCATGATGAGTACGCAAATGAGCGCAGATAATTCACCGCTGTTGCAGTCAGTCGCGGTTCTCGCCCCACGGCATGCTGCCTGCGGCACACTCTTGCTGAACATGACCAGCATCGCCGAAACAACCATCAGTATTGCAAACGCCGCAAATGTCAGCAAGTAAAAGGGGTTTTTCGGCAGCAATGGGATGTCCAAATGGTTGAATAAGCCGAAGAGGGGTGGGAATATAGAGCCACCCAGGGATGCAAATGCCAGGTGTTGGCCAATATTTGATGATGCCTCCCGAGACGTGAAGACAATTGCTGCATTGAGTAGAGTGATGACAGCCATGGGAAAGATTTCTGCCACAGAACGGACCTGAAAATGAAAGAAACACATAATATTCAGTCAGGAGCTGTCTGGCTTGCGATTTTGTATTTCTTCGGTAACAAATAGATGGTTGAGAGAAATATTATTTGAAATATAATAGATGAACTGCAAAACATGAAACGGCAGATATTCCCTGATTTCGCATAAGCTTGCTACGCCCATGACACTTAGTTTGACCCAAGTGGTTGCTCCACGCATAAGGAACTAACTTCAAATCCAGATTGCCCTAGCGTAAGCTTAAAAATTATCCTTTTCGGTTTCAGAGAGTGACTATAAATCGAAAATCTCAGTCACAAATGTCTTGTGATAATTTCTCTGGCCGCCACTCTGGACACAGCCACGTCATGACATTTTAATAAAATAAATTGAAGGACAAACGAAAACTGGCATAACTCACGAGCAAGTAGCTCCAAAAGACAAAGGTCGGATCCCCAGTTCCGCCAAGGCACCGGGTGTCCGCAAGAACGCTCTCTTCTGTTGTGTAGGGTTCCTCCAACGAACACACCACGTTGCATGTGTCATGGCCCATGGGTGCCAGCAATGCCTCCGGGATCCGACACCACACTTCGTCTCCTACACACACAATACAGTATTGTGTTAAGAATTCAAAGGGATGGAGAGTGTAAAAGTGTACAGGTTTATACAGGTTTATTAACCGATTGACAATCACCAACTTGTCCCAAAACCTGTAATAATTACCTATCGGATATCTGCACCACTGCTGGTAGATGCCCGGTGTCACCGGAAGGCCAATGGTGACATTTAGAGTGATGGGCTTGCTGGTGTCTGTGTACACGTGGCATTGCACTTTGCCTTGGCTGTCTCGAATGCACACGTGAGGTGGATCACCGTCGTGAGAGATTGCGTGCCGTTTCTTACGCTCAATTTCTTCCTCGGACTCCTTAATAGGTTCTTCTGTATCCTAAAAACACAGGACATGATGAATATTAGATTCAATAAATTGCAATTGAGGAGGACATTTTCAGGTCCCAGTTCTGATCCCGACTTGAATTTAATACAAACCTAACCTAGCCAAAATTTGAGGGTTAGAATTTTTTCTAGACATACTACATTCATAGTACAATCATAGAATAAGGAGTCTATGGTACAATCATACATGTATCATATATCCTTTTGTATGTATACACTGTCCATTATACATCATCTATGTATGGTGGTCCAATGTTTGAAAATTAAAAATTTGTCATTTTATCAACGACATTCCCATGATTAATTTTGCAATTCAATGATACCATTGACATGAAATGAGTTTTTCAACCATGTTCGATGAATAATTCAAAGAAAATTGTTCACGCAAAATCTCAGCTATGAACATTTACATAGTGTTGACCAGTAGTTTATTAATTTCGATTGGTTGGATATGCAATTTCATTCCAAAGTAATGAAGTAGTATGTTATCAATATTAATCCTCTTCAATATGGAAATTATTTCAATGTGAATTCAATGCATTTTTATCAACCTGGTCTACAGGAAATGGGTACCATAAGCTATGTTACCTACTGCACTTGCTACCGACAAGCACTTCTAAAGCTTTGTAGGTAAAATTATAATAGCCAGGTATCAACGTCGGTTGAGACTTGAGAATGAAATCTATTTGACCTTTTTGCCTGAGAAAATTGCCCTCTTTATTGAAAGATTGAGGCTACTCTAAATAAAATACCAAATTTTAAAAAATTGTGATGAACAAGCTGAGTATGAAAATAAAATGTTTTTAAGAAATCTGATTTTATGAAAGTCAGAATTATTTTTATCAGGATATTTCCTTGATGAGCAATGAATGCTGCCAACAATAAGGTTTGTTGAAAGTTCTCTTACCGATTCAACTTCCATTGGCTCAAATATCTCGGTACTGTCTTCTTCCTTGAGTCCCAGTAATTCATTAGCATCTGACTGGCAGTCATACCGGCAATCGGAGAGGCGTACACCTCCAACCTTGAGTGAAAATTTGCGATTACAATGTGTGCCAAAAACAGACAGTGATTACAACTTATATTTCTTATATCAGAAAAAAAGCATCTGAACACATCTAAAAAGAAATACAAGTCACCTTATTTGTTGGTAAGTTCTGACAAGGTGAGGTATCGAAGCACCTGTCCTGAACAATCGAGGCTCCCAACTGGGAACATGAAAAGCTGACTGCAGGTAATGAGTCCGGCTGGCCGATTACTGGCGATAGAGTGGGAATTGCAAGCAGTGTTGAGTATCCGATTGCTGACGTCATCAGGCACACTACTAGCATTGTGCGTAGAGAGCTGGCATTGGGTCGGTCTAGTCGGTCAGCAAATGGGCCGGCTAGCAACGGTCCAATCACACCGACCAACGGTGCCACTATGGAGACAATGTGACCCTGAGCCGGGGTCAAGCCAACCCGCAAAAAATGGCCAGGCAGGAACGCAAAGAGACAAGAGATTCCTGAAAGAAATTGAAACTATTAGATTCCTGTGATTTTATTAAATTGATCACTAATTTTAACACTTAACATTTTCCATATCAATCAGGATGAAATTTGTAACTTTTCCAACCGTTTTTCACCTCACAGTCTGATTTTCAGTTTTTCTGCAAAATTTGGCAGATATCCACTGATATATTATTGCTCAAGATTTAAGGGCAAATGCACCAAATTTTGAAATTGAAGTACAATAAACTGATGATGGGGTTACAAATTCCAACCATCAGTCTTGGGCCGTTCAAGAACATGGTTTTAATATTTTGTACCTAAATTTTGTACCCCCCTAAAAAAAAACTCGATTCAAACTTGGTATAAAAAAAAAGCTAAGGGATGCAGCATGGAGTACTTGCATTGCATCAAAGATGCCAGAGCTATTTTACTTTCTTACAATATGTAACATTGTTGTTACTAACTTCAGAAGCTAAGTGCAAATTTAGAATGGGTGTGTATGAGCATTACAATGCTAGCTCATCTCATGAAGGCTTCCCCTTAATAGTGCACGATTAGCATTCACACCCATCCTTATTTTTTTTATCCATATCTGATGATAAAATACATGGAATTGCGAAAAAATTTGATATCAATAATATCAAAAAATAAATATCAATGCATCAAAAACGAAATGAATTATTCTCGCGATTTCTAGGGAAAGCCCTCTATGGGTAAACGTACCTCCATAAAAGCAGAAATGAATACATTTCAGCAATATAAAATTTTCTTTCTTAGTTGCCATTTGGAAGGTAAATCAAGCACACCAATATCTTAGCTTGAACCCAAATAATTCAGTGGACAACCCTGAAAAAAACATAAAGCCGTTCAAAATTACAAAAATCATATTTGATACACACATATGGTCATATATACTGAACAATAACAATAACAATAATTGTTAGCATAATAGTAACATTAAAATCCTATCTCGCAGTATCAAGGTGACGTTATGTCTTAAGCGTCAAGTGCTTAGCGCCATATATAAGATAGAGGGCGGCAACACATGCCTACAGGTGCGTTTTTAGCTCGAGCATAAATTGATTGTAAATGACCACTTGGAAATATACGCTTAATATCCAAAATGATGACCCCACATATTACAAGTTGAATAAAACATAGGATAAAATACAAACCTCTATTACTTCATGAAGTAGTATCATTGCCAGCGCAAACAATTCAATTGAAAATTGTTACCATTTCGCGAACTAGCACAGCAGAACGAAGACAGTAACATGTAACACAACCTGTTTTCCTGCCTGCGGTATCTGGCGTGAGTACCGTGGAGCGTAAGAGTAACAGAGTGACTGAGGCTGAGGATTCGTGTGTTAGCTTCGTGTGTTAGCTTCGTGGAGTTTGCCTTCACAGCGAAGGGGGCGAGGGGTCGAAGGGGGAGGCCATACAAAGTGAACCAGTGATCCCTGAAGCTGAATGCAGCTCGCTGGCTCGGTGCGGACCTACGAGGTGGGTACTGGGCACTGGGTATAGCCATTGAGGTATGGGTATGCACCTTCACAGCGTGTGCTGACTGTTGCTTCGTCGGAGTGTTCCTGCACTAGGCTTGCAGCCTGCTGCCAGTGCCAGGTGAGAGATGGTGAGAGCATACTTTATTATGGACCAAGGACCGCCCTAGGTGGACTACAAAGGTGGAATCCCGCCGACTGTTCAGCATCCCGATGCATGCTATGAATGCGACGCTATGGACCTGGCTTTCTGTTGTGCCAATATCAATGAGAAGAAAATGCCATTATAATTGCTTTTGGTATGTGAGTACGATCTGACTAATTAACTCCGCGTTTTGCGGTAATGGTTTTTTTTTATCACACAGTTAAAATGTTACGGGCCTCGTGCGAATAAGTTGTAAATCCCCAGACCATAATTTGTTGGGTTGCGGAGGGGGCTAGTGATGAGCTAGAGTGGGGGATTGAGGAAATAGGTTCATTCCAGTTATCTAAGACGACCCTACAGACCCTACCCTTATTTCACGACATCATTTACTCGCTTTTGGCACGTCTAATTACAGACAAAGAACTGAGGATTCCCTTCGTCGAACATTATTCAGAATTCTTATTGGAGCCATTTACCAATACCACTAATGAACCATTTCTCGCGACTGCTTCGCCTGAACCATGTTGAACCATCATGGACCTTGGATGCTTGCTTGAACTCTAATCTGATGCGATACTTCTCCATATTCACGCCAATCGCGCAAAGCCAAAATAGACAGATTTTTGATCATACTGGGTGATTGTTGGTTCAGGATACTGTTAACTCATGCAACATTTGAGTTTTGAGGGTGCAATTTGGGGAGGGAGAGGGGGTAGGTGTACAAAACTGCTGAAAAGTGGCAAGAGATCCCAAAGATACAGTCATCATAGATATGAAATTTTACATCCATTCAAAAATCCACTCGAGGAGCCGAACTCCAGTCTTCATCTGTCGCGGTTTTATTCTCGAATTTGTGAGTGGAAACAAAGTTTGTACGTCGCCAAAATTGTACCACTTGCAGTACCACATACAGATCACTTGGTAGTTTTTAATGAATGCGCATCTTCGACGAGAACTTACGACAATTGAACTCTGGGGAACAGGGGAACAGGGGAAATTAAGAATGCTAATATGAATAGACCAATGTGATTTGCATGTGCATAACGATGCAAATACTCACGCCAGACAAGCGATATTTCTCGTCCGACAAGCTTACGTACATCTGACAAAGATTGAAAGATTTCTTAAACCACGGTATGCGTCTCCATTTCAACGTTAGAGAAACGAAACGCGGCAATAAAACTAGCAAATACACGGAATTGATGTTGACATCACCACATAGGAATTAATCCTTAGTTTTGAGTTTATCTGTGGAAGTATAGAGCGGAGAAGGTTGAGTTTGGTTCGAGGAGAAACGTGAAAAAGAGGTCTTGTTGGAATAGTTGGAGTTTGAAGAGAGATTGTAAGTACTGATTGACATTTTTGATTTTTAAAAGTGGAATATTTTATTAAATTTACTACACTGAAAACAAAGGAAAAAATTTGCTTCCAAAACATATTTGATACTTTTATTACCAGAGTCAATGTCTCAGTTAAAACTTAAAATGTCTCAGCGAAGAAAAAAAAAGGACGATAATTCTTGTCAGAAAGATAATGAATTGGATCGAGATATAATAGAAGGAATGGCTGATATTTCCTGCAGCAAGAAAGCTGATTCAAAAGGGTGTAAAGATTGTGATGCCTCAAATGAGTTGAAATATGAAATGAAAAAAAGACTTAAAGTGCAGGAAGAAATGATAGTTTTATTAAGTGAAAAAGTCAAATTCTTGGAAGAAAAAATGTTACAAGCAGAGGAACAAAGTAAAATGAGGGAGAAAATGGAAACAATCTATGGAGGAATAGAGATAAAAGACAGAGTGGGACATTTTAAGACAATAGATGAAGCTGTAAAGGTCCACAAGCATACATTAGAAGAAAATCAACAGGAAAAATATAAGAAAATCATGAATAGGGGCAGTGAAAGAAAAAGATTTAGGAAAGGAGAGGTGGTTATTTTGGGAGACTCAATTATAAGAGGGGCTAGTGAGATCTGCAAAGCTAAAGGATGTCATGCCGAAGTCTACCCAGGGATTAGAATTGAGGAATTGAAAAGGAAGATTAGTGGAAGGGAGATAAACGAAGATATGCAGCCAAGTGTTGTTCAAATACATGTGGGAACAAATAACCTAAAGGGAAGAAGGGACAAACACCTAATGGTGGAGATTGGAGAGCTTATTGATGAAGGTAAAGAAAAAATGCCCAAAGCGAGATGGATTGTTAATGGAATTATTTATCGAGATGATGTATGGAGCAGCACTATCTTAAAACTTAACAACAGTTTAAAATGGGTATGTGACGAGAAAAAAGTGAAATTTGTGGATCCAAATGAGTTTATAGATGAGCAAGATGCAGCAATGGATGGTATTCACTTAAATTACAATGGAAATGAAAAAATGGGTATAAAAATGTTGGAAATTATAGAGGAAGAATTGAGAGCATTCCAAAAATCAAATCAAAATGGTACCATCAGAGAAACGGACATGGATCAATTAATCGCGGAAAACTAAGAGAAGGGGGGCGCAAACGAGAAGGATCATTGTCTGAAAAATTAAGAAATGTTGTTGGGGAAGAAAGAATGTCAGAAATAGGAATGGATAAGAAAAAGGGAGGAAGAAGGAAAGAAATCAGTGGAATAAGAATTTTACAGATGAACTGTCACAGTATTAGGAGTCAAGAGAGAGTTAAAAAGTTCAGAGATATAATTGATATATATGACCCAGACATATTCATAATCACCGAAACATGGATAAGTGAGAATTTTCGAGACAGTGAAATATTTCCTCAAGATTATACAATATTTAGAAAAGACAGGAAAACAATAAGTTGGGGAGGAGGTGTAGCAATGGGGGTTAAAGTGCAGTATGAATCAGAATTAGTTAAAACTGAGGAACGAAAAGAAGAGATGCTGATATTGAAGGTAAATTTGAGAAAAGGAAAGAAGATATATGTTGCTGGAATTTATAGGCCACCAAATCAAGGCCTAGAAGTTATAAGACAACTGAAACTTTTACTAGCCAAGGAAGTTGGGAGCTTAAATGATGTAATTATTGGAGGAGATTTAAATTTGCCATGTGTCTCTTGGAGAATGGAAGCATATGGAAGGGGTCAAGCTCAAGAATTAATAAATACATTAATGAAAGAAGAAGGTCTAGAACAGTGTGTGGAGGGAGGAACGAGAGAAAAAAATTTGCTGGATGTGTTTTTAGTAAGACCACCAGAAATAATAAAATCAGTGAAATTGGAAGAAGGGATGAGTGACCATAAGGTGGTCATATTGGAGCTAGAATATGAAAGGAAAGAAACAAGAATAAGAAAAAAAATAGTCTTGGAATACAGAAAAGCTGAAAAAATTGGACTAACTATGTTCTTAAATGAAAACTATAAAAAATGGTCGGTTGAAGGAAATTGCGTCGAAGAAATTTGGCAAGGTTTTAAACAAATTGTAGAAAGGAGTAAATCTTTTATTCCTCACAAGGTTGTAGGTCTTAACTCTGAGCCGGAATACTTCAACAGAGAACTCAGGAGTTTAAAAAGAAAATGCAGGAAGAAATACCAGCACAGAAATCTTAGTGAATCAAACATTAAGGAATTTAAAACCATAAGCAATGAATTTAAAAAAAAGAAGAAGGAAATAAGAGATGGGTATTTATGTTCATTGATGGAAACAAATTATAATGAAAGTAAACAGGAAGCTGAAAGAAAATTCTTTGCATATCTTCGAAGAAGAGGCATCGGAGAGAAAAAAATACAAAGTTTATACTGCCAAGAAAAAGGAAAGATGTTGGTAAGGGATGAGGACATGGCAAACTTACTAAACTGTTTCTATGGCAAAGTCTTTGTGAATGGTAATCAGCACAAGGAGAAAATTAATTTTGATGACAATGAAGAGATTGAAGAAAGCATGGAAAATAAACCCTTTACAATAGATTATCTCCAGATTAAAAAAACGATACAACATATGAAGGCACATAAGGCATGTGGTGCAGATGGCATAAGTGTTGATTATTATAAGTTAGTGCCAAAAGCAATTGTTCCATATCTCATGTTATTATTCAACGAGTCTTTAAGAAGTGGAGAAATTCCAGAAGATTGGAAGAAGGCCATAGTGGTCCCAGTATTTAAGAAAGGAGAGAAGACTGATCCAAGCAACTACAGACCTGTGAGCCTCACATCGGTAGCATGCAAAATTTTAGAAAAAATAATTGGAGAATATGTACGAGACCATTGTGAAGTAAAAAAATGGTTTAATGAAAATCAGCATGGATTTAGGAAAGGACATTCTTGCGAATCACAACTTGCGACTATCGTGCAAGATGTGAGTGATGCAATAGAGAAGGGAAGTCAGGTAGATATGATATTTCTGGATGTCAGCAAGGCATTTGACACAGTTGACCACAATATTTTACATAAGAAGATAAAAGAAATGAAAATTGATAATCGTGTTGAAGTATGGATAAGAGAATTTTTAAGTAAAAGAACACAAGTTGTCAAAATTAACGATGAAATATCAGAAAAGATTGATGTTACTTCTGGAGTGCCCCAGGGGAGTGTTTTAGGCCCACTGTTATTTCTTATTTTCATTAATAGCTTACCGAAGAGAATATTAAATTCAACTGTCAGATTATTTGCAGACGACTGTACCATTTATAAAGAAATTCGCAGTTTAGAAGACCAAGTTAAATTACAGGATGACCTAAGAACATTGGAGAATGCCCTCAAATCGGTTCACTTAAAGCTTAATGACAATAAGTGTGAAACAATAACATTAGGGAAGAGAACGCTTGATGAATTTGATTATGCCATTGGAAATAACCATATACTGCAAAAAAAAGATCAGGTAAAATACTTGGGACTAATAATTGACAAAAAACTTGGATGGATGCATCATATAGATCATATGACAAAGGTTGCATTCCAGAAACTCCATTTTGTAATGAGAAACCTTAAAGGCACTAAAAGAAGAGTTAAGGAAAGAGCATACTTAACAATAGTACGTCCAGTATTGGAATATGGGTCTGGTGTTTGGAATACAGGAACAGAAAGAAGTGTTGGAAATAATAAGAAAATTGATTCTGTACAAAGAAGAGCAGCAAAATATATACTGGGGAAAAAAAATGTTAAGAAATGCATAGTGAAAAAGAATATAAGAGACCTTAAAAGTAATGAAATTAAAGAGGAGTTAAGGAAAAGAGGAATTCAAATCAATGGCAACAAAGACACTTTACTGAAAGCACTATTGGAAACCATAAATAACAAGGACGGAAAGGTACGAAAAGGACAAGAGGAATTTGGAAAGGGGGCTGCGAATGGAGGAAGAGGAGAAGTTGGAGTAGACGATGAAGAAGGTGAGGAAGTCGAAGAAAAAGGAGAGGGAGGAGAAGAAGAAGAAGTAGAAGAAGAAGAAAAAGAAGAAGAAGAAGAAGAAGAAGAAGAAGAAAAAGAAGAAGAAAAAGAAGAAGAGGAAGAAGAGGAAGAAGAGGAAGATGATGAGGAGGAGGAGGAAAAAGATGAAGTAGCAGATGGAGAAGATAAAAATGAAGGGAGGAATGAAAATGAGATTGAGACAATTGAGTTGGTCACGTACAACTATAGAAGTATAGGGAAATTTGTTGACCAACTTGGGTGGGAAGATTTAATGAAAAGAAGAAAGATGAGTAGATTAGTTTATATTTATAAGGCAATAAGTGGGCAGTTGGCGTGGAAAGAGCTGGGAGGTAGATTGGAAAGAGCGAGGTTTATTGGGAAGAATGATCATGAGTTTAAGTTGGACATGAAAAGGAAAGGAATGAGAAAGATAGGAATTTTAGAAAGGGGTGTCGAGGAATGGAACAGTTCAAGAATAAGTGAAGAGATGTTGGAAAGTGTGAAGAATTTTAAGGTAGGGATAAGAAAAGGACAGGGTGAAGGTTAGGGACTCAGACACACTGGCATGCAAAATGTACAAATCTGTTTCAATAAAGAAATAATAATAAATAATCCTAGACGCAGGCAGAGAATATTATTGTCTGCACGAACTTACTTCGGTTGCTTCAGTTGTAGTTTTATAGCGATGAGCCCCTTGGTTTTGGGGCCCCGGGAAACGGGGAGAAGGGGTCGTCGCTAGAAATTAATAGTGATCGATTGGCAAGGTTAGGGCCTCCGAGGGAAAAGTTAAACCGGGGCACATTTTTTGAGGTGTTGGGGGAGGGGGGAGGGGGCAAGTGCCAATGGTTTAAAATTTTTGCTATTATGAGTCGCTGCACTGCATGTGTGAAAATGGTGGCGCGACATAGCAAGATTGATTGAGCACAAACCCAGATTTCATCAGCATGGCAAATGGCAACCCTGAACCAAGAATCCATGAATAAGAGTTCAACTTGTAAATTTCACTTGTTTTTATTCGTGTACAAAGCACATATTTTTAATACATTTTACTGAATGAGTACTTCTAGGGTAGGATGATAATTATACTGACAAAAAAATATTGCATGAACCATTATTTAGTATTTTTAATTTTAGAACATCAAGTACCCATTTCATAGCATTGCACCAATTCTGAAATCTACTTTTGTAGTTGCCAAAACACTTGAAATAACAAGCTACCTAGAGGATTCAGTTGACAATAATCAACTCGATTTTCAGTGAATTACACTGGTTATTTTGATCAAAGTTGAATGAATTGCGATGATTGGCATGAAACGAATCAAATGCTGGGCTGTCTTTAATTGAAACGAAATGTGCGCCTTGCATGACTGGTATTAACCATAATGAAATGATTACATCTTTTAATCTCATAGATAACACATTTGATAAAGAATTTAACATCTGATACATTGGCAATAAGCATCTCAAAGTGATAATATATATAGAGGTAATGGCAAAGAAGTAGCAACATGGTTTCATGCAGTAATACACTGTAGTATCAATTTACTAACGAACAATTAAACATATCCATCACTCACTTGACAACATGACAGTAGCATGGCCACATAAGCTGAAAATTTCACTCTGCTAAATTGGAAAAACAATAGCGAATAGCACATCGGTAATGAGCGACTGACATGGAATCTAGAATAGGTATATAACTTAACCCCCCTCCCCCCATTCCCAATCGATTCAAGTCCGTGACATATATAT